>CM033395.1:9955976-11155976 GCA_019426215.1 Buddleja alternifolia
CTACTAGTGGACCGGAAGAGTTGACCAAAGAGCAACAAACTGAGTTTTGGTGAGAGATCACTCGATTGCCAAATGCAACTTACTCCGGTCATCATTCTAATGCCTCAGATATTGTCGATTACACTCTTTGGTATTTTCATAGGGTATTAGCATTTACTATCTTTAGCCGAGGAGCATTTGGGAAAGTGTCTATTCAGGAGCTCGATGTCCTCTATTGTCTCCACTGTGGTGAAAAATGTGATTTGACAAAATTCTTCATTGCCCATATTGTTCAAGTATCAAGGTAGAAAAAAGGTCAAATTCTCATAAGTGGTTTGATTACACATATTGTAGAAAGTGTCGGAGCTTTTAATCGACATAAGACAGATCTCGCGCCCATTCTGGGGCCGTTGACCATTGACTATCAGTATCTCTGTGACATGAAGCTTCTACGACTTGAAAGACGAGGGTGTTACATCTTCAAGAGACACCCTCGGGATCCGATTCGTTTGGCAGAAAAGGGTGGTACTCAAGAGCCTTCATTCGATGATCAACCCGGGAGTAGTACCTCGGTTCCCACTACTGCTTTAGCCAATCTTGAGTCCACTGTTGCAGACATTCAACGGACTCGAACAAAGATGATGAGGCGGTTGTTCGCCTATTTCCAGTTCGTGAATTTTCATCCTCCACCACCGCTGCCACAGTGAGCTTCACCCTACTGACTCCCAGGCCAACCTGCACATGACTAGGGGAGTATTTATTTCACTGTTCTTATAATTACATTTTGCTTCCGTTCTTGCATATCGGTTTCACTTAAGTACATTGAGGACAATGTGTTCTTTTAAGTGTGGGGTGGTTGCTTGCATGCTGTGAATTATGATTAGAGTATAATGAATTGCTAAATTTTGGGGTAGTGTGGTTAATTGGTGAAAGAATTGGGCAAACGTCAATTTTTGTTAAGTTGTTGCTGAAAGTTGGTTAACTTGTTCACAATATTCGTGTTCCCATATTTGAACTCTTGACTATATAAACATGTGAATCTGATTTCTGTACATGGATACTCTTCTTAATGAGTTTGATCACTAAGCCTAAAATTCGTGAAATTTTTATGTATCTTTACACACTACACACGAGTTCTAGTAAAGGGGATTGATCGGGGAGATAAAATCAAGTACATATTTTTGGATACATGGTGATATTTTGAGGAAAGTTGAAGAAGCTAAGAAAAGAAAAAAAAAGTCAAGAAAAAGAAAGAAAAAAAAAGAAAAAGAGAAAAAAATAGAAGAAAAAAGGTTGATTCAGTGGGTAATAAATGCAAAAATCACCCAGTTTCGTTTTTAGCCTTTGTCACTTGAGTGATTAAGTCTGTTGGGGTGTCTTGACACCTAGTGCCTTAAAACCGACTGGTTTGAGAGTCATTGGCCCAAAACCCGTTACAAGGGTAACATAGAAAGCTTGACTAGCGAGACATTACATGGGTTGATAAATTTTGAATGAAGGAAAGCAAATGAGGATGAAATATGATATATGTTTGTGTTTTTGCTTGAAATAACTGAAATGTTCCCTTGCTCGAATTCATATATTGCGCACGAATGGATGCATATTAAATGGAACTTGTTTGAGATTAGTGTGAAGACTTGAGAGTAAAGATGTTCATGTGGTGGAAAAATAATGATTCTATTTGTTTATTACTAGTTTATGTGTGATGATTTGGGGATGAATAAATGTTGTGACTCATTGCTGATTTGATGAACAATGAGACAGATAGACGAATGACATGAATTTTGTGGGTATATTCTCTGCAAACCCTCACGAGACAAAAATCGTCCACTAGGGGTAACCTAGGGGTTTAAAGGCTTGTTGCACGGGCTAAGTGCAATCATGTTCCCTCCGAAAGTGGTGTTATCTTTAGTTTTTGTTTTTGTTTTGTTTAGATTTACTCGAGGATGAGTAAAGGTTAAGTGTGGGGTGTTTGTTAGGTTTCATATTTACATATTTTTATCATGTTTTACCCCACATTTATCTTTATTTTATGCCTTGGAGTTAGTCTTTTCCTTTATTTTTAGCCTAATTTACGTATTTTGATTTCTAAATCGTGTCAATGATTTTGTAGGCATAAAAACGATTGTTTTGATGAATGGAAGGAGTGTTTCTTACAAGAATAATGATGGATAACCAAGAGGAAGTGAAGAAATGCAATAGAGAGGCCACACGAGAACATTTCGTTGAAGAAAAAGTAAGAGAAAAAATTCCGCACAGGCAGACTGCACAGTTGTGCAGCTGCAGATTTTCATAATTTTCATGGGCTGATTTTATGACTTGGATGAGCCTATTTTATGTATCTAAGACTCCTTTTTAGTTAAGGAAAGAGGGAAAAACATTTTTTAGGCTAGAGTAGAGAGTCATATTCTTAAGTTAGAAGATTTGGAGAGAAAGAAAAGAAGGCTTAAAGAAGATTTGTTGGAGTTGGAAGCTTTCATCTTCTCAAGTTGTATTCTTCTATTACTCCATTGTTGAACATGAGCATTTTTATGTTTATACAATTTATTTCTTATTTTTCTTCAATTATGGATAGATAAATTATTTTCTAGGGTTTAAGAAGTAGTCTTGCGTATTGATTTGGATTATTGATGATTTATGAATTTGATTCTTATTTTGTTTATCTATTAATGAGTGTTTAATGCTTGTAATTGCTTCATCACCAATTGCATGATTTAAGATGAATTAAGAAGTACCGGGAGGTGAATTAGTTGGATACTCATGAAGATCTCAGGAGAGTATTCATGTATTTAAGGAAATTGGGTCTTTAACTTAAGCAAGAATGATAATCCATTGAAAGTCAACAATCCATAGAAATACCTTGAAGAAATCTTAATCCCTAGGCTTTTGTTAATTGATTATTCATGTTAATTATCTCTGTTTTAATTATTTCTAATTAATTCTGCTTTTATTAATTTATGCTTTTAATTAGTTTAAAAATCACATCTTTGATAATCGATACTCTAACTAATAGGATAAACTTCGTTTGGTACTTGATAACATTCCCTGTGGAGACGATTTTACTTTTCACTATATTATTTGTTCGATTCCGTGTTGTTATGGACGGTTAACAACAACCGTAAACTACATGATTTTTTTATGGTGTTTAAGAGGAGCAAAAGATATAGAGTTTATCAGTCCTCTGATCAACCTCCATTTGAGCTTCTGCATTTTTCAGAGTGCCTTCACATGAGCACCAATAGCATCCAAGTACCATCTGCTCCCCCCTATGAGACCCACGATCTTCCCTCCTTTCATTGGTAAAGAGAAAGGGGTCCCTTCTTGTACTCCAAAGGGTCCGAATGTTCTCCATTTGGTCTCAAACGTTAGTGACCTGATAATTGGGCTGCTTGTGCCAGCATTACCCTGATGGCGAGTAGTAGCCATCCATGGCTGTCAAGAACTCTCCTGGAAAGTGGAGCTCGATCTACCATCCAATAAATGAGGGGGCACAAAGTTAGTTTCAAGTATTCGATCTTTGAAAATATTAAACAATTAATCAAGACAACTCTTCACGCACAAATTTCGTCAGCATGTTTCCAAGTCAACAGCATTCGTGATGATATGAGTAGTTGTTATTCTATACGAACCACATCGTACCAAATGATAATAAGTAGTTACTCAATATTACTGAATATCCCCAAGTTCCAATAATAATAAAAATTTAGAGTGAATCTTTACAATATTTTGATGAAAACTTGCTCCTAAGGTTAACTATTGGCTCGCTTGGATTTCTAATACAAATCTTGAGATCATATTATAATTTTCATCATGAAGAAAAAAAAAGTTTACCTGATTAGTATTTTCACCACCCAATCTTCCATGGGATTTTACAACTTTCTTGAAATCCTTTTCATAAACTATTTCAATGAAATTGATGCAACGACCATAATTGACTATGATTTTTCTCACTCCATCGTAGATCCCATCATCAAACCAATCAGCTCCTAGACCTCCCCAGGGCCCGATAGCAATTGTTTTTTGTTTCTTCTCGCACCCCTACAATATCATACAAGAAATTCATATTGTTTTAATATTACGCACAAAAAGTCTACAATCCCAGTACATGAAAATCAAAATTGCTTACCATATGAACCATGATGAACAAGTTACATGCAACAATGCTACAACGTCTTATATATATAGAACAAGAAAGTTTATAGCCTTTTGCTATGGTATCTAATTCTTTACATAATGTCACTATCCAGGGGAAAAAAGTAACTTTAAGTTAGTATCAGAATAATTGGGGTAAAGAAGAGAATTCCATCCAAACACCATAAATGTTGTGCATAAATGACAATGGCTCGTGTATTGTGTTTATATAGCTCCAAAAAAAAGTCAAATGTGCATTTTGCACAACAAATTTTACGTGTACGCACACACACACACATATATACTTATAGGTAATTCGTTCGATAAATATTTATCTATATATAAATATGTTAAATCAATTGGTTAATTCCTTTTTTCCAAATCAAGGGTAATTGAATCAAAAATATTAACCTTTAAGTTTTGGGTTAATTTGGTACAATAATTAATTATCCGAATAGAATTAGACAAAAGCATATAGTGAAATTAATTAATTAATTTGGTAAAAATGGCTGATTATTTGCAAGTCTTAGTTAGGCTTAAATACAACATTATTGGGACCGACATCAATAATATTATTAATAAGGAGCTGTCTCAATTCTAGAGGCATATAAATGAAATTTCGAATTGGTGAAAGATTCCTATAGGATGGATACCACATTTGGATAAGATAGAATTTTGCAATAATATAATAATTGGATTTCGATTAGGAGAGGCGAGACAAGGAGATGCGTCCCCACGCCGTGAAATGGCATGAAATGGATTGGGGTTGTTGTCATCCAAGAACTGATTATATCAAGTACAAAGACCGACAATACATTGTTGCATTAACGTGACTGAGTTGTTTTTCTTTACTACCCCACTTCCTCACTCGAGTCAGATCCAAAATTTGATATTTATTTTTGTCTTAGGTACTTCATCTTTTCCACTTAATTTAAGCTTCAAAATAGTCCTAAAAATTTCTCCATATTGTCAATATTGACTTGTGGCAAAGTTTATATATGTTGATTGATAAAGCTAGTACAATCCAATGTTGTGGGGTGAGTATCCGATGCTTGAAATGGTGTAGAGAAGAAACATGTGGAGCTCTATGGTAAAACCGTTTGAATCAACAATAGGACACGGTGTTTGTAGGAATCATAGAAGAGCGAAAAATTTGTTGGTGAATTAAAAATTTGTTGGCAAAGTATAATATTAAAAAAAAAATCATCTTTTATTAATTTACATGAATGTGGCGTTCATAGATTTTATATATCTATTAATATTTCAGAATGACAAATTAAATATCGAAATATTTAACTGATTAAAAATCGCATATTAGTATTTGTGATGTCTAAGTACATAGCATATTAAAAATATGTCTTAATCCCCATTATATGGAAGGTTGATCGGGTGGTTTGGCATTTCGATACTATCTTCAATGTAAGGCGAGATATGGTCCTTAGATCATGAAGGGCCAATCATTTTATTCCAATTGAACAAATGATTTTCGCATGAGTTTTAACCCTACATATATAAACGTGGATCAAATTCAAGAAGTTTGACACTATACTAAAGTCATATTTGAGCAAGAGAGGTATTAAAAAATCTTGAAATTGAAATTCCCTAAACTCAAATCCAAAGAGATCCATGGTGTTGAAGGCAACATCCAAGGTGTTCATCCAGAGCTCTTCAATTTTTTATAAATAAATACCGACTAATGATTATATTTCCTTCCTATATAAATAATGAGGTGGACAATTTACCTTTTCTTCTTTTCTCCACAATGGATATTTTCATTTGTATGTTTTACGCTTGTTAATATATATCTCACATGTCTACATCTAAGGATTATTTGCATCCAACAAAAGGGTATTGCACTTTTGCTATCAAGCCCAGGGCCGGCGTGCCCGTCAACCGCGAATCTTTTTTTGAACCCATCGAGCTTAATCTGAATTTGGGAACACGAACAAGAGGCCAAAAGGGATATCGAAAATTACATTTGAGTTCTTAGACAATTCTTGATGAACTCTTTCCTTTTTTCCACTTTTTCGTATGTGGGTTGGAAGTTAAGGCTTCACAATCACCCCCATTTAGAAGCATGAGGTCCTCATCGCGACATGACTTAGTACATGACCAGTGACAAGGTGGAGGGACTTTAGCGGTGGCTTCCATTAGCTCAAGTGGTGACTCACGCTTATAACACTTTTCCCTACTGGTTAAAGAGGTGACTTCCTAAATTTTAGCCAGTAAACGACTCTGATACAATTTATCACACCTCAGTCATAAAAAGCCCATTGGATGGGAAGCTTTCCTCTGAACCTACTGGGCGTAACCTAAAATTGGGTACTTGACCCATATTCTTGAAGAAATATCCATTGTTACACCTGAGCTCTAAGGCAGTTCTTTATAAAATGTTTCTTTTATCCCTCATTTGCCCATGTGGGACGAAATAAAAACAAGATATCTTCAAAACATACATTAAGGATATCAACCACTTCCATAATTTTTCAAAAAAAAAAAAAGTAATTTTCCGCATCATACATATATAGCAGTTGAGAATATATACACATATAATCCCTTCAGTTTGAAAGATACTAATATAAAATTTGGGCGCAGTCACACAATACAATAACTTCAAAGTTTTTCAGTTGTCAGAGAGTCGACTGTGCTACCTGTTGAAGCGAAATGGATCACGAATTTAACCTTAATTCTAAAGAAACTTGGAATCTACCCATGATGTTTCTGCTTCCTATAGTTGATCTATCCTCTACTAAAAGAATTCTATAAAATGAAAATTTATTTCCACAGATTTAAAAAATAAACTTAAAATATATAAATTTTGGGAAAAATCAAAGTCCAGTAGGTTTTAGACATAGATTTCTTTTAAGAAAACATTTTAACAAACCAATAAGATCCTTAGTCTTGTGGTAACAACTCAAAGATCAAAATTTTACCTATATATATAATGTCTGGATCTATTTTTATAAAATGTTGAAAAATTATCAAGATTTCCATAATGACTAAAGACACTATTTTAATACTCCAGTAAAAGTTTCAAAATTTTACTAAATATATAAGTTGTCAAATCATGCCACAAAACTAAATTTGCTAATTCCAGCACAATTTCTGGCAGTCTCAATATGTGATTTTCTTATAGAACAGGAATATTAATAGCATTTTGCTTTGGTATTTGATTCTTTCGATAGCACCGTCAATATCAAGGGGAAAAAGTTACTTTAAGTTAGTATCAAAATAAGTGGGGTAAAGAAAAGAATTCCATCAGAATACCGTAAATCTTGTGCATAAATGACAAGGGCTCATGCACTGCGTTTATATGGATGCAAAAAGTATGTCAAACGTACGTTTTTAATATCAACTTTTATGTTTGCTCACACACACACACACATATCTATATAAAATTGGTTAGATAAAAATATTTAACTATATATATATATGTATTAAAACAATTAGTTAATTCCTTATTTTCAAATCAAGTGCAATTGAGTTAACAATATTAACCTTCAATTCATGGGTGGATTTGGTACAATAATTAATTATCCTAATTGAATTTGACTAAAACATACAGAGAAATTCATTAATTAATTTGGTTAAAGTGTTTAATAATTTACAAGTCTTAGTTAGGCTTGAATAAAACATTATTGGGACCAACATCAATAATGTTATTGATAAGGAGCAGTCTCAATCCTAGCGGCACATGAATCAAATTTGGATTAGGTGAAAGTTACCTATAAGATAGATACCACATCTGGATAAGATAGAATTTTGAAATAATATAGAAACTGGATTGTTTTTAGGAGAGGAGTGATAGAGAGAGGCGTCCCCACGCCATAAAATTGCTTGAATTGGAGAAGGGTTGTTGGTCTCCACGAGTGATTCTATCAAGTACGAATACCAATAATACATTGTTGCATTACGGTGATTGAGTTGTTTTTTTTTTACTATCACACCCCTACTTCGAAATGTTTTATGAGAAACTTGGACTATTGATCTTACTCCACCATTAAAGTATCTTAAAAAACAATAATACTTGATATTTTTCCAACTCCTACACTTGAATCAGATCAAAAACTTGATATTTATTTTTGTCTTAGACACTTTAGATTTTCCACGCTATTTAAATGTTAAAAAAAACATGATAATCTCTCCATATTGTCAATATTCTCATTTGGCAAAGTTTATATATGTTGATTGCTACAGCTAGTACAATCCAATCTTGTGGGGTGAGTATCTGGTGCTTGAATTGTTCTAGAGAAGCAACATGTAGATCTCTATGGTAAAACCATTTGAATCAACAAGGGGAGACAGATAATCCATGGTGTTCAAGGCAACAACCAAGGTGTTCATTTGGGGCCCATCAAATATATATATATAACAAATACAGATTAATGATTCAACTCCTTCGTATATGAGTAATGAGTTGAACAAAACTTTAATATTTATAAATTAACAACTAAAATTAAACTTTTAGTGTCCAAAACACATACTTTGAACTGGTGAACCATATTATAAGGTTAAAACTTGACTCTTATAAGAGCTTTTTGGGTACTAAAAAACTATAAAATAATAGTAAACTCGATGATGATTAGAGTCAACAATGAAAATTGATACATGCAAATCTGTAGTATAATATTATGAAGGATGATGTCAAAACTCTGAATCAGTCAATATGAAAAGATAAAATAATTGTGAATCTGATTTAATAACATGAAAATATTCAAAATAATAAACAATATTAAAGCTTCTTATGCAACAGTTAGCTCATCATGTTAAAATGAAATTAAAGCTTGTCTAGGTATTGTAACACTTTTGAAATAAGTATGAAAACATATGTTTTATAATACAAGCATTGGAACTTCCCACACAATTTTCACCCACTGCTCAAGAATGGAGTGAATTTATTCTAGGTAATACAGGTAGTTCTGAAATATCCCTTTTATTTATTACACTAGTACACAACCGTAAGCCACATAATTTTTTTATAGAGTTTAGGAGGAGCAAAAGATATAGAGTTTATCAGTACTCTGATCAACCTCCATTGGAGCTTCTACATTTTTCAGAGTGCCTCTACATGAGTACAAATGGCATCCAAGTACCATCTGGTCCCTCCTATGAGACCCACGATCTTCTCTCCTTTCATTGGTAAAGAGAAAGGGGTCCCTTCTTTATCTCCAAAGGCTCCGAATATTCTCCGGTTAGTCTCAAAAGTGAGTGACCTGAAAATTGGGCTGCCTGTGCTTGTATTAGCCTGTAATGGCGAGTAGTAGCCATTCACGGCTGTCAAGAACTCTTTTGGAAAATGGATCTTCATGCACCAATTTCGTTAGCATGTTTCCAAGTCAACAACATTAGTGATGACATGAATAATTGTTATTCTATACGAACCATGTCATTTCAAATAATAATAAGTGGTTACTCAATATTACTGAATGTTCCAAAATTGCAATAATAATAAAAAATTTAGCATCAATCATTACAATATATTGATGGAAACTTGCTACTTTTGTTAACTATTGGCTTGTTTGGATTTTTATTACAAATCTTGCGATCATATTATAATTTTCATCATGAAGAAAATAAAATAATTTACCTGATCAGTATTTTCTCCACCCCATCTTCCATGGGATTTTACAACTTGGTTGCAATTGTTTTCATAAACTATTTCAATCAAATTGATGCAATTGCCATAATTGATTGTAATTTTTCTCACTCCATCGTGAAAAATAATCAGCTCCCAGACCTCCCAGGGCCCGATAGCAATTATTTTTTGTTTCTTCTCGCATCCCTTCAATATCAAGCAAACAAGATATCTTTAAAACATATATTAAGGATATCAACCACTTCCACAATTTTTCCAAATAAAAAATAATTTTCTGCATAATACATATATAGCAGTTGAGAATATATACACCAATAATCCTTCCAGTTTGAAAGATACTAATATATAGTTTGGGCGCACTCACAGAATACAATAACTTCAAAGTTGTTTAGATACCAGAGAGTTAGATGTGCTGCCTATTGAAGCGAAATAGATCACGTATTTAGAATTATTCCTAAAGAAGCTTGCAATCTACCCATGATGTTCCCGCTTCCTAATTGAACTATCCTACTAAAAGAATCCTATAAACTAAAAATTTATTTCCACAAATTTGAAAAAATAAACTAAAATTATATAAATTTGGAAAAAAAATGAAGTCCAGTGGGTTTTAGACATAGATTTCTTTTAAAAAAATATTTTAACAAACCAATAAGAATTAATCTTGTGCTAAGAACTCAAAAATAGAAATTTTAGCTTAATATATATATATATAAGAAGAAAGTTGACCGATTAATTTTTTAACATGTGGAAAATTCTCAAGATTTCCATAATGACTAAAGACACTATTTTAATACTCCAGTAAAAGTTTCGAAATTTTACTAAATATATAAGTTGTCAAATCATGCCTCAAAAGTAAATTTGCTAATTCCAGCAAAGTTTCTGGCAGTCCCACTTGTGTTCATAGGTTTACAGGTTTACTAGTCTATTCATTTTAATTGCCAGTGGTGTTTATGTTTATCAAGTTCCTAGTTTTCATTACTATCCCCATTCTTTCAAAGAACTCCTTCACCTTGAAGGTAGGATATTATGAAACGATCCCTTTTGTTCGAAGGTGTAACGAACACGATATTCCTAAGTTCCCTTAGGATACTTGCAAACAAAAGACAAGAGGATCTACAAATCCTCTATTCCTCCCAATGTATGCTAGACACAAACAATACCTTTCACATCCTTGATGTGTGTGGTTTCCATGTAACATCTAATGTGACTAATTAAGGGTTACCCTTACTATTCTATGTCTAATACATTAATATGCTTGCCAAGGTTATAACCTTGGTAGTTAGATCAATGCATACATTTGTTGTGTTATAAAGTCAAATGTTGAGAAGATGGCATGTTCATAAGAATAAATTGTAGAACCATAAATAATAAAACACATTTTAATAAAACATCGAATCTCCACCTATAAACCAAGGTGGAGAATATAAATGAGGTTCACAAATTAATTCAAACACGTCACAAAACATTCTACCAAAAACATTGTCTCATGAAAAAGAAAATGTAAACAATTTTTTTGTCCTTCAGCCTTGGCTGCGATAGGCGCTTCTTTGGCATCTTCAGGATTATGATCTCATTTCTTTATTCCTTGCTTCTTCCCACCATCTGCAACACATTGCATAAGTGATTACCTGAACAGTGTCATGACACTTAAGAAGGACAATTAACTAACAAGTTAACTTTACAACAAATGTTCCTTTAGTGCGCTCACGAGGAGGCTGAGGGCACTGATCTTTCCAGTGTCCCTTCTTCTTGTAGTTAAAGCACTTCCCTTTCTTGATATCCCCATTTGTTTGCAGTTTGTTGCCCTTCTTCTTCTTTCTCCCTCTGTTTTTCTTCTTATCAAAAGCGGGAGATGAAGAAGTGTTAGAAAGTAGCATAGGATTAGCCTTCTTGACTGTTGCCTCAGCAGTGTCCAACATGTCCAATAGCTCTGGAGGAATGGCAACCGATTGGTTCATGTTGAAATTCACTACGAACTGATCGTAGGCAGGAGAGAGCGACTGAAGTACTAAATCAATAGCCAAGTTAGGATTTATCGGCACTTCCATATCGTTGAATTTGTTCACCAAGGCAATCATTCTCAACACATGATTGGTTGTTTTGCTGGGATTTTTTCCTTTCTGGATTCATGGAACTCTTTTTCGTCTGACCTTTTGGAATTAATGAGGTCAAATTCAATACCAGTTCATTATGTGACTTGTGATTTAGTTCAAAAATGGAAAACATAGACGAGAGGTAAAAGGACGGTGACTGAAAATATTCCCTCTTCTTTTGTCTTCCACTTGAAGAAAAAACAATTTAGGAAAGACTGATGTTCCTTCAGTCCAGTGATCTCTAAACAACTCGTCAGAGATGGTGAACAGCTCATGGCAAATGCCCTAAAGCTCTTCCAGCACAGCAACAATTTCTAATGCGTGTTCTACAGTCTCAGATTGCCTCTACAACTCATTAGTGATAGAGGCCAGAATGAGACAATGCACATAGATATCATCTTTGCAACATTTCTCATGTGCATCACGGGCAGCTCTTGGAGTACTTGCCTCAGGTGTAGGCTCAATAGGTTGAGTCAAGACAAAGTCAAGGCTTTTAGATTATAGCACAATATGGAGGTTTCCATAGCAGTCAGGGAAGTTCGGGCCATTTAGCCTATTAGTTTCAAGGATTATCGGGAGTGGAGTTTTATCCATTTCACTGTTACTTTGCGAAACACGAAAAAATATTAGCATTCAATCATAGATTATATCAATATGATATTATGGAAATTTTAACATCATGTGTGCTCCCACTCCTTTTTGAAGTCCATCACCCCACTGATAGATGATAGGAAACTGGACCATTTCCAGTCGGCTCAAGCGTGAACTGTTCCAATCTTATTCCACAACTCGTGAGACAATGGGCAAATACATTTGATCAGGCATGACGGCCCCTTCCACATCCAAGTGGTTCTTGTGGTGTTTGCCTCACATTTCATGTACGTCCCGAGAACACGATGCAAGCGTACACTAGTCTGCATTTAAGTCCAACCCATCAAATTCTCACAGCATAACAGTAGCCAGGTGGTCCCACGACTCATGGACGACGCCTTAGAGAAACTGAAACCCAGGTGCACTTCTAGTATGACTACCTTGTCTAATAGAAGGCCTAGTTGTGAGATTAGTACACTTAACTTGCCACCATTCCACGACTCGTGAGACAATGATGACAAGTCGTGCTATTCTCTCTCACATCTAATGATGGGAGGCATTGGACCTAATTAAGGGGCTTTTGGGCCCCCGATTTCTCCATTTATCGAATTAATATTTTAATATGGGATTTTTCACATACAAGGTCTCACCATTTTCAGTTATTTAATGACTCAGCAGAAGCTAGTAATTTTGAGAGTTTAAAGAACACATCTTAAAATCTAGGATAACTCAAGAAACGTGACAGCAAAATAAATTTGAATTCTTTATTAATGATAAAATTGTATATGAAAAAATATAAACTGCAACAACTATTTATAGGAAATAAAAGAAAGACTCCTAATCGAAATAAATTAGGACTTCTACTTCTACTCTTATTTTGACTCCAAAAACTACTAGAATTCTAACAGACTCAAAACGCTACCAAATTTGACAAAACAATACTTCACCTTATGAGATGATATGTGTAGAAATTTGGGTCCCATTCGACAACTAGATAATTTATTAAAAATAAAACAAAAACGCTGAAAATTGAAAAAAACACCAAAAGGACAAAATGAAGGCCTAAATGATGGAATTTGAGGTTGATCTATTAGACATAAAATGAACATAGCTATTCAATTGGATTCCTCTCAAAAATGACCATATCTTGTAGGCCCCGTAGCTCCAAGTAGATGGAAAGCTATGGCCGTTTGAAGTCTCACCGGGAACTTTTCGCTTGTTTTTCACTTTTCTTCCTTCGAACCTATCCAAAAATGTGTCCGCTTCTTGTTCTACATCATATATCTTTCTTAGGTGATCATTCAACATAGCATATCATAAACAAGATACTAACAATAATAACAATGAGCATGCTTATATAAATAAAGTGGTAAATGTGATCCTAGTTAAGCCAATCCACCCCGAGTCATCAAGGTGTTGACCAATCTAATCAAAGAACCCGAACCCTATACTAAGGTCTTCACAGCTCCTCGAGGTTGAACGTCTCCAACTTCGCCTTCAAGATGTCTTCATCTCTGTTTTCAAATTACAACAATACAATAGAAAAGGAATCCTCACCCTCTCATGTACATAAAATGAAAACATGGCACCCAGGCCTCAAATTAAAACGACTAGTCTATGGCTCGACCCGGATCACCACATAATCACATAATACATGCTCGCATCATGCTTTCATAAACAGAAATTTACCGCCTTTAATTAAGGATAATCTAATTCAGTGAACCAATTAATTATTTTCTAAAAACAAATTTCAGAAAATCCCATGGAAAATCATAATTCTCCATTAATCCGAAAATTAATTCAATTTCTAAAACTCTAATATTATTCTATTCTAGAAATCAATTAATGTCATATTAATTTTTCAAGAACTAAATAATAAATGCACGTTTTGAAAAATCAATGAAAAAGTCCACTTTTCTATTTAATCCGAAAAAGGTCAAGTTCAAAAATTATCTATTTTATTGAATTTTCAAAGTCCATAAGATACCAGTTTTATCTCATAATTGGAATTCAAATAAAACTTATATTCTTTCAAACTTCATGAAGAAGTTTACTTCTTCATTTAATCACAAAGGCCATAAATTTCAAAAATCTCAATTTCATTTTAATATCGAAAGTCAATAAAATACCAATTTTCTCTCGTCCTTTCAAAATTTAAATGAAAACCCATACTTTGAAAACTCATGAAGAAATCCATTTCTTCAAAGGGGGCCAATTTTAAAAATTCAATTTTATTCTAATTTTGAAAGTCTATAAAATACCAATTTTATTTCGTCCTTTCAAAATATAAATAAAAGAATCATAATTTTGAAAATCCATGAAGAAGCGTATTTTCAAATACTCAATTTTATTTTAATCTTGAAAGTCAATAAAATACCAATTTTATTTCGTCCTTTCAAAATATAAATAAAAGCCCACG
The DNA here is from genome assembly GCA_019426215.1 of Buddleja alternifolia. NCBI lineage: Eukaryota > Viridiplantae > Streptophyta > Magnoliopsida > Lamiales > Scrophulariaceae > Buddleja > Buddleja alternifolia. The sequence continues at coordinate 9,970,786 of CM033395.1, forward strand.
TTTTTTAAAAGTTTATTTTTAGGTCGAAGCCCGAAAATATATTCAATTGCATTTTAAACCCAAAACATAGAATTACAAAATAGCCCACAGGGCCAAATTGAAATTTACAAAAACTCGAGAAAACCCTAGGATTCATAACCATCGACGGCGGCCCGTTGTTGATCACGCGGGGCAGCAGCCGCGCTACCCCAAAAATTGCGCCACCGTGCATGGTGGCATAGTGGTGGCGAGACGACGGTTGCTGTCCGCGAACCCACCGCACAGCTCCTCTGCTGCAAGCGCGTGGGTTGTAACGGCGACCTCGTCGTGCGCCGTTCCATGAGGCAACATTCATGGGTGTAACCGCGGTGGTGCGTGAACATACCTGCGGGCTCAAGCCCATTGTCGTCGTCTCTCGATGTATAACGATGCACAAAACCTCACGCAATTTCATGGCATCAAAAACGTAGCAATCCAAGTCTTATAAAAAACACAATTCTTCAAATTTCAAAAGTCCATTTTTCAGATCCAAATCAATTTTTAGATTTGAACGATTTTAATCGATCCAAAAATAAAATAAAAAAATCCAATCCATTTTACATGCGATAAAACAAAATTTAAAGCACATAAACATAAATACATACAAAGAATCCAAGCTATGTCAAAGCCTTGGCTCTGATACCACTGTTGGGATCTTGGTACAACCCCCAGAGACGTCAGTGCAGTGGAAGGTACAAATTTAAAAAATTAAAGCGGCATGCCCAAATTAGAGTTAGGTAGACATGGTACCATCAGATTCAAAAATATTCAAGCGGCATGGTGCCATGTGTGATATATATCTATGCATGTGTTATTTTATTTTATTTCGTTTTCATTCTTTCTCAAACTCTATTCCTTAATTAATTGGATATCTTTCCAACTAATTAGATATTTCTATATATTTGATATCATACCAAATATACTATATCTATCCAATAAGATCTTTCCATATAATTAGTCAACTAACCAATTAAATAGATCTTACCATATCGACAATATCATTCTAATACATATTTATAAGGTCTTTCCGTATCAATTAGTTACCTAATTAATTAGAATAGATCCTACCAATTATCTTATAAGATAGATATATTAAATCCCACACCAAAATTTATACATATACACGCCCAACGTGTGCATTATATATATGTATATTTGTTTTCCTCTTTCACATATTAATTAATTAGAACCCTAATTAATCCAGTTTGTGGAATTGAGAACTGTTGCTGTTTTGAGGATATTTCGTTAACCTGGAAACTTTTTTTTACTCTAAACATTTTATAGTAGATAGATACAGATGTTATCGATATGTCATCCAAATTTCAGAATTTTTCAGTAAACAGGGGATTTTAGAAAAATAGTTGAACATCGGGTGTCGGTTCTGAAAAAAATCTGTTGGGACAGCCTGTTTTGTTAATCGTATCGGAAATTAAATATAAAAATATTATGTCATGTTATTCAATGTATTATATCAAGGGTAGTTATGATTTTGATGTGTTTAATAGGTTGAGATTCCAATAGAGGAGCAGAAACCGCCGACTAGACGAAGACATCTTGACGAGCCACTATTTGTGAGTATAATTGGGTGGCTTGATAAATGACTCATCCTTTACTTTGATTGATAGTTCGAAATGCATCCTTTATTTGTCTATTTGTGTTGATTGGGAAACTCATGGTGTTGTGAACGCGGTTATATGATGATTGAATTATGGAAATGAATATGGTGACTATACTATACTTCATTGTGTAATATATATGAACTAAAAGAACAAGGTGGAAATGTTATTGATGACTTGATGATGAAAATGAGATATACGATATAAAATGCATTCATCCAACATAAGAGGTTCTGTTATGGCTGCTACTAATCTTGAGCCATGTGTTAAAGAATTTCAAGTAAAACTGGACCACAGAGTACCGTACGGCCACCTGAGTTCACTGAACTCCCATGTGTTATATGAATTAAAGAGTGCCATGGCCATTTTCGTGATCACGATTTACTCTTGGTTATAGAAGGCTATTAACAGTAAAATAAAATGACTAAGCACGTGCATCATGTGTTTCTGATTGATATGACTTGAATGTGAAATGATTATGGATGATGTTCTTATGTGACTTCAAAGGAGTGATGGGTTGCTGATATTCGTGTGCTTATAGAATGTTAACTATCTTATACTTGATTATACTTACTGAGCTTGCGACTCACCAAACGCAATGTTTTCTTTTGTATCTGTAGATAGAGTCGATCTGTGAAGTTGCGTGCATAAGGTTGAAGTATGGATCAAAGGTCAGTTGGCTGGTTTTCAAGTCCTTCTCCCTCAGCTCATCATTTGCATATCATATTGGGCTTCTTTTTGGTCTCTTGTAAAGTATAATGCCTAGATGTGTGTATATTGTTTTCTTTCTATGTTCATGTGTGAAGGTTGTGCAACTAGTGAAGTTGATGCTTTTGCTTGTATATGATGTTCGAATGGGTACTATATATATGTGTTATATTGGCATCTATGAGTTTCATGTAAGGGTGTTACAGTATCTCTTTATGCTTTGGCCAAAGACTTTTAACCTCACTTATTCTTGACTGCATAGGATATTTAGCTCATTCACTTATGAGGGAATAAATTCCATTTTGCTAATCAGTTAACAATGCTACTCGCCCATCAAGTCGCACTTCATAGTCGATCCCACTAAAGGGTCAATTGGATCTAACTACTCTAATGACAGACTTGATGTCACAAGTACATCTTCAACTCGATTCCTTAGGTCTAAGGTTCACGTGTACCTATCACAACTTCTTAGTTTCATCATTGACTATCAGTGAGTAAATACCCATGTGATGAAACTGACGCGAGCCATGTTCAAACATATTAGTCTAACTGATATGTCTATGACATAAGTTCCCACTATCATTCCCATAGTGTTCGACTAGCACTTTCTCTGTCAAAATTTACATCATACAATTCTTTGTCCTGTATTGATGTCCAATCAATACTCTCTTAGACTTGCGAACCCTATTTAGATAATAAGGATCAAACCCTTCTAGTGTCATTCTTCCTAACCCATAGGAAGTAGAAGGTTTGCCTTATTATCAAGGACTTTACATTGTTTATTAACACCTTACAAATGCCTATAGGAAACAACAAGAAAATGCCTTATATATAAAGAAAAGATAGTGTTTAGCTACAACTCAATGTCCTATAAATCTATCCTCTTTATGGAATTTGAGGGCATACACTCTAACAGTTTTGATGATGACAAGAGTAGGATTTTATGTTAAACTCCAAAAGAATGTAAGTTTATGACTTCATAGAATTTTTGTATAAGCGTTTGAAAGTTTATTAATTTATTGGGCTTGTAATTTTTATCTTTATAGATTTTAGACTTAGTATTAGATACCAAGTCGCTGATAGAATCTAAGTGAGTCTGTCAAAGATGAAGTTGAAGATCAGCGTTTGAAGTCAAGTGAAGATGTAGATTTGTCTTAAGCATATCAAACGGTAAAGGACTTTTTCCGGGATAATGAATCAAGCATTCAAAACACTCAAGCTATCAAGGATCAGATTCACCTTAAATAAATTCTCAAGTCATGAAGGACTTAAATGCAATTATCAATGGACATTTATTTCCAACGGGAAATAAATTCAAAACGCATTAAATGCCTAATAAGTGCATTAAATGTGATAAGGTATTATGACTTGTGGACAAGCCACCTTTTGACTAGATTGTCAGAATTCAGAGTTCAAAGTCTGCTAACATCAAATCAATAACAACAAAAATTTAGGAATGTCATAGAAAGGGCTATTTACGCACTGCGTGAAAGACACGTGCCTGCATGTGCCCAACAAACAAATCCCAAGAAATCTGTAGAAATAATACCCTTCAACAAACCCTAATAACATAAGCACATATACATACATACACAAGAAAAAGGTCAAAACTTTGCTGAAATATTCTTAAGAAAAGCTTATAAACTCCATAGCCAAAATCCTTCAAGCTTTTCACAGACATTACACATACAGTCATCGATATCTCAAACGTCTTCATAGAAAAATCCTACACTCTTATTGAGATATCCCAAGATGTTTGAACTTCTCAAAATCAAACATACCTATGATGAAAACCCTCAACCTTTTTCATATGCGTGAGAAAGTTGTTGATCTACAAGCAGAATTTCCGTGTGAGAGAAGCTTGTTGAAGAAGATTTTCAATGGAGCTAAAATCTATGTGATCAAGGAGCCACTACAAAAAAAATGTATTTCTTATGACAAAAGATATGGTAACGAAGGCATTTTTTGTCACAATAACTAGCTTTTTCGTAACAAAGTACATTACTTGTTACCAAAAAGTCATTTTTTCATAACAAATGTGTCCATTCGTTACAAAAAATAAAATCTTGTCACAAAAGAACATATTTTTAGTAACAAAGAAATTATATCGTTACGAAACATAAGTTATCGTTACGCAAAGTAAAAAACTGATTCCAAGTAAAGTATTTTGTAACAACTTGTTCATCTTCTCGTAACAAATATTGATATTGTTACACTAAGTTTATTTGTAACAACTTTAGTTCCTTACAAGAAACTTAGATTGTTTGAGCAATTCATTTATCTTTTGGCGGTAAAATGGGCGCCCGATTTTTCTATTTCCTTATCTTTTTCTTTTATTTTTCTAACTAATAACTCTTGGTTTATAGGTGTCTCTTTCCTAGTTACTTAGATATGTGACGACAAAATTTTGGTATTTAATACGTACTAGTATTTTATGAATTTTTATTGAAAGTTATGGCGGAATAATCGACTAATAGTATGGAAACAGGAATAAATGAATTAGTACGTGTACTTATTAATTCTCATTTGAGATTAGGATTAAAGTAATGTTGGATTATATATATATATATATATATATATATATCAAATAACAAGAGTATTGTATTATTATTGAAGTAATATCAATTCGTCACACGTAGGCCCTAAAACCTATGCTCAAAGCCCTAGACCCTATACCCTAAACTCTAAATGCATGATAGGTAAATAGTTTTTGAAACTTTTGACATATTAAAAGATACTTAATATTATTAATTGAAGTCATTTTTCAGAGACAACATTTTTACTGGGTCTTTTGCGTTCCCGTCACTCTCTCTCATTCAAGCACACTCGGTTCCCTTTTCTCCAGGTCGTGAAGGTGAGCTCTCTTCTCCAACCCATCCCACGACTCCCACTCCATACGCTATTCATGAATCTTTTACCTTAATTTTGGTTTCAATTTTGCTGATTTCTGGAAAGCTTTGGCCTCGATAGGCAAATAATATCCTTCTTTTTGTATTTCTCTATTTAATAAAGAAAAATTAAAATATTAACCCATCAAAGGAGAATGCCCATATAGGGCTGCTCATGGTTTGGTTAACCGACTGAACCGAATCGAACTGAAACCGAGATTTTCTGTTCTAATTGAAACCAAACCAAAATTTTCGGTTCGGTTTTTGGTGTTGAATTTGTGAAAATTTTGGCTTTCAATTCGGTTTCAATTTTCATGGTCAATTAGCTAAACCGAACCGAAAACCGAAATGTATATAAATTATATATAATTTTATATTTATCTAGGGGGCTATTGTGAGATTTTTATAAACTTTAGGGGTTAAAATAAGAAATTTTAAAACCCAACCCAATTAATTACCCCACCCACACAGTCACTCTCACTCACGCTCCTCTCTCTCAAACTCTCAACTCTCTACAACTGCAAGTTAAGCTTCCAGCTTAAGCTGTTCACTTCAACTCCGGCGTCACCGTCGCCTTCAATCCTCCTCTTTCTCTCATCAGCTTTTCTCTCCCATTCCACTTTTGAAACCTTAGGTAAGAAATTAAAATTAGGTTATTCAATTTCTTAATTTTTCAAATTAATTGGGTTAATTTTCTACATGATTTTGTTGATTTTGTCTTTATTGATTTACAAATTACTAATTAATTTGCTTGCATGGCACTTTGGACTAACAATTTGTGCTTTTTCTTTGCCAGGTGAAAAATTATATATTTGTAGTGGGTTTATTGATTTTTTGGCCAAAATTCGGTTAACCGAAAAAAACCAAAATCCAATGGTTCAGAACCGAACCGAACCCGGTCCTTACTGTTGGTTTTGAGTCTGGATTTAGTCGAACCAAAATTTTGGTTCGGTTTGAACCGATTGAGTCTATCCGTAAGAGGAAAGTTGTAATGGAGTTTTGGAACATGAACTTAGTATATCTCCATTATCATGTATTCTTTTAAACTAATAGCTTAAGCACTATTTATCTTTCTTTTCTCCTATGGTGATGGAAAGGTGTTATGTGTGGGATTATCAGATAGCATAATACAACAGGTTTGATTTCTAAAACAAGCACCCAACAATCAAAGTTTGGTTTTCTGATTGAGTTCTACTACTGATTTTAGTGCTTATGAGCTTACTCTTCAACGGAATGTGATAATGATACGATCTTACTTGAAAAACTTCGATTATGGTGATAGTAAATAACTAAATTTTGGAAAAATTCTCATCCACAAATCAAAAATTGATTAAACTGATACAAAAAATAAAATAAAAAGATATGCAAATATTAGTAACATTTATCGTGAGAGAGAGCTTTTAGTTAAACATTTTTATTTATCTATGTTGTGCTTCATCTAAAAAAATAATATTAGTTATCTATGAAATTTCCAAACTTTTACTTTCAATTGCATTAACTTTTAAGGGATTAAGAATTAAGTTGAGTGAGCAGGTACCATAGAGTTTTCTCTTTTAAAAAATGCCCATTTTTTTCTCTTGAGTAAACAGGTACTATGGAGATTATAGGTTGATAATTTAAAAATTTGGCTAGTTTTCCTCTCTCAATTGAATGAGGAAGGTGAATTAGGCAGACTATAGTATTTTATCATTTTTGTCCTTGTTTAGCGAAACATTCCATCTACTTTGTGTGAAATATTGTCAAATGCTAAAGGAAGATAGTAGTAAAAGACGATGAGGAGATGATCTTGAGAGATGAGGGATTACGTTGGCACATTTGAGAGATGAGAGACTAAAGTGAGACAAAAACTAGATATGAGGACCATTGAAGTGATTAAGCTATATATATTCGTTCTCGATTTCTCACGAGTTTTTTGATTGATTTGTCTTAGTTAACTTGGCGTGGCTTCTTGCATCTTCCTAATTATGCTAAATAATACATTAGTCGGTTTTTGGACAATGTGATTGTGAAAAACTTTTCCTGAAATCTTCATCCTTTAACTGTAAAGTTTTAACTCTTTAATCTGAACTTAGCAAACTTGATAATTTTTAACCTTTCAGCTAGTTCTTCTTAATAGTTTTATGAGATCAAAGAGAAATTCGATTAATGAAGTAAACTTGATGCAGAATTGCATTTTTGATCAAATTGAAAGTACAATTTGGAATTCCTTGTTATGGTTTAGTATCAACGTCCCAATTTCAGCCTTTCAAATTCTAGTATCTGTTGGGAAAAAATTACCAAACGCAGCAAAAAAATGGAATTTAAAATTTTTCGGATTTTTTTATGACAGGATCAATCCCGGGGTTTTATCACATGTATATATGATAGGGTAAAAAAAACTTTTCCTGTTGTAGCGAAGTGGTTGATAATTCCTACGATCTTGAATTCTTCAATTCTTCGCGAAATTACTCCGGCTGAAACTACGTTGATCTAAGCAGTCCAATTGTTCTGCCTCTAAATCTTCTCGCTCTAAAATAGTTGATGAAAAATTCTTCTTCCTTCTTTGGCTTGAAACCGACGGCTAGTATGAGAGAGGGACAGGAATTCTATTTCTTGTGGTGTTGTGTAATGTAACTTATGACCTAGGCTTATAACTAATGTGATATTTATATCACTTAAGCTATTACATTGGGCACAAATTAAGCCCATTAATACTCTTAGTGGCCGCCCCCTTCATTCCTTGGTGTGCCACTTGGTGCAACAATTTGAGCTTAGTGTAATCTAATATTTAATTAATTAACTTAATCTAACTAATTAATCCAATTAAATTATAGATCACTTATTTAATTAATTGTATTTCTCCAAAAAATATTATATTAACTAAATCATAAATAAATTAACTTATTTCTTCAAATAATTATTAATTTTATTTATTTAATTTTAATTATCCAATACTTAAAATATTACCACAAGAAATATCCCATTTTTCCATCAAATTTTCCTTTTTAAGCGTGACTCTTTCGGTTCATCTATATTTGGCAATGAGAGATTCCATTGAATATGGGTCCCATCTAGCCAGTCAAGTGGTCTATATTTTAACCCAAATAAGATGAAATAATTAGATCATTTTTACCTTTCCATTTGTAAATATCGTGTGAATACAAACTCTTCGTTTCCTTTTCCCGGTCAAGTGAGAGTCATGGTTTTTTAGTAAAACTCACTAACTTGACACTATGCTATATTTATAATAAGTTCAGATCAGTGAATGCTTTGGCTAAAGACTTTAAGATCTAACTTACTTATAAATGCGTAGGAAAATTACATTCACTTACGAGGGAACGCATCCTTCTTGGATGCCTGTTAAGAATACTACTTGCCCATTAGGTTGCCGTTCGAGGTTGACCCCACCAAACGGCTGAATGTGGCCTGACTACTCCAATGACAAACCTAATGTCACAAGTATATCTTCAACTCAATTCCTCAAGTCTAAAGTCCAGACACACCTATTACAATTAATCAATTTTGTCATTGACTGTCAAAGAGTGAAAACCAATGTGACAGAATCGATGCGAGTCTTGTCTGAGTGACACCATCTCCATCAGTGCACCTATGATATAAGTTCTTCACTACTTCATAGTGATTGATGGGCACCATTCTTATCAAAACTCATATCATACAAGTCTTCATGATTTTCAATGCCTAATTGAAAATCTTCAGCTTGCAGACTATTTTAGTACATAAGTATCAAACTCTTCTAGTGCCTTAGAGAGTTAACTCTTGTGTTCATGGACTTATAGTTGATTATAATATATAAATGCCAATATAAATATAAACAACTAAAATGCCTTTTATTGATTGATTAAAAACAACTATAATTTGATAATGTCCTATCATTTACTAATTCTCTAGTAGTATTTGAGGACATTAACCTAACAATCACCCACTTGGACTCAATGCCAATCACTATGGTATCTAATACCCATGTTCTCAAGATGTCGATCCAGTACTGTCTGTGTCAAATGCTTGATCAATGGGTCAGCGACGTTGTCGGCTGAATTTACTCTCTTAACAACAATCTCGCCTCTTCCAACGATTTCCCTTATTATGTGATATCTCCTCTCTATGTGCTTGGATTTGTTGTGAGACCTTGGCTCCTTTGCTTGTGCAATAGCCCCGTTATTATCACAATAAAGTGGCAATGGCAGCTCTACACTAGGGACCACTTGAAGTTCTCCAAGAAACTTCCTAATCTAAACACCCTCTTCAGCGGCCTCTGAAGTTACTATGTATTCCGCCTCAGTGGTTGAATCAGCGGTTGTGCTTTGCTTGGGACTTTTCCAGGTCATCGCTCCACCATTGAGTGTGAATATAAACCCCGAAGTGGATTTGCGATCATCTACATCAAATTGAAAATTTAAGTCAGTATATCCATCCACCTTCAAATCTCCATGTCTATATGTTAGGACCATATCCTTAGTTCTCTTCAGATACTTGAGGATATTTTTGACAGCAGTCCAATGTTCTCTTCCCGGGTTAGCCTGAAAATTACTTTCCACGCTCACCGCATAGGCTATGTTTGGTGGTGTGCATAACATGGCGTACATCAGACTACCCACTGCAGACACATAGGGCACCATACTCATTTCTTTCCCATCTTCCTCACTTTGAGGAGACATGGACTTTGAAAGGTGCACTCTGTGTCTCATGGGCAAGAAACCTTTCTTAGAGTCTTCCATCCTAAATCTCCTTTAAGACCTTCTCTAAGTAAAGGGTTTGGGAAAGTCCTATCATTCTATTGTTGGGTTTCGCGAAAAATCATATAAACGCAACGGAAGGATTTCAAAAATTTAACTACAAACCCAAAGTTTGATTTCTATGATCACATATTCAAATTGACAAATTCGCTTAACGACTAACTACTTACTCGTTGAAGCAAAGTGGTTGGAGAATCTTATTCTTCCTCTTGAAACTTGAATTAATGAATTCTTGATTTCTTTAATCCACGTATAATTTTCAATTCTTGAATTCTTTAAACTTCTTGAACTTGATCCGAACAACGAAATTACGTTGTCTCTAAATTATCACGCACATATTGATTGACGAAAAATTCCCACTAATTATCTCTAAGGGGCGACTGCCAATGTATAGAGAAGGGAGGTGGATTTCTCTTCTTTTCTTTTTAGCAGAGTTATGAAAGTTTATATCTTATTCTAGGTCAAAGACTGCTTTTATATATCATGACTTATTGAACAAGACAAACAAAAGACCCCTTGTAAGTTGGGCATCTTATAGACGCCCAACATGACCTAATAATGGATGCCTTTTTCAAGTCCCGGGCTTGTTTTGTTTTAATTAATTTTCTATTCAATTAATAATTTTTTATATCCAATAAATAAATAAATTATTTAAATAATCAAATATAGATGCGGTGCCCACCGACCAGGGTGGCCCGCCACACAACGATGCTAGCTCGATCTAGGAGACCGTCCTTTCTCGAGCCAGCGCTAAGCATCAGAACTATACAATACGTCATCTACTGAAATTAAACTTTTGCATTCCAAATAAATCAACAATAAATTCTTCATCAGTCGTACATAAGTCAACGACAACTCTATCAATCAAAGATCTCCGACAAAATGCATACATACCCAATTATACATCCCAAAACTTAACTCCCTCTAATAGCAATGAACCAATGCTTCCTTTATTCCTTATTTCTCCCTTCGTACCTAACATACTAAGCTTATCTGAAAAGGAAGAAAGAAGGATGGGTGAGTCCGAATGACTCAGTGAGGTAGGACAACGGTTTGCTTTACCTTTTATCTTTGAAGTGGATCTACAGCGAAAGATTATAAAAAAACAAGCATATACCGAGGTAAGTAAATGAATCAATCAAGATATCACAAGAATGAACAATCGAGTATCGAAACAAATTAAGAATGAAGAGAACAACTCATGTACATTAGAACTCATATCAAATGATTGTGCTCTATCTACCCACTGTCCCATACCAGCGGAAGACTTCACACCTTTCAATACATACCAAATGGTTTTCAAGTGTCAGGACTCTAGCGGTGGCTCCTACGGGCTCAAGAGGTGGCTCCCGCCTTCGCGTAGCACTTTCCCCCGTATAGCACTTAGCTCCCTTCACTGATCTATAGGTGTTGGGACTCTAGAGGTGGCTCCCACCGTGTAGCACTTTCCGCCGAAGCCTCAAGAAGTGGCTCCCAATGTGTAGCACTTAGCTCCCTTCACCATATCTTTACGAGTCAAAGCTTTACATCAAGAAAAGAGACATGTCATTGATGGATGCCAGACCTCGAGACTCTAGAGGTGGCTCCCACCGTGTAGCACTTTGCGCCAAAGCCTCAAGAGGTGGATCCCAAGGCGTAGAGCCTTAGCCGACAGTACAATGGTCTCAATGAGAAGATAAAAGATGCGAACTCGATATTGGTACAACAAGACTTAAGGGAATTGACACCGATTAGACCGAAGACATGTATTATAGACGCGAAAAGAAGCATCATGGACGGTAACAAGATATTGAGCCGAATGGGATATTTAAAAATCAACAATCATCACAAACCAATCATCAAGATACCGATAAGATAGTTGTAGAAACGAAACAAGGCAATCAAACAAAAAGAAAGCGGGTAAAGCAAATTCAAGCAATAAGAAGAAATTAGAACCACAGATATATCCTGCTATACAAACACACTATCATATTCTTCAACTATGATACTTTAACCTAACTAAAACCCATAAGTCACACTATATATATACACTAGATATATTGGTGGTTTAATTCAAACAAGCTTCAAGCTACTTGTCGGCGCAGCTTCACTGTTGAAATTCTCACAAATTCGCAAAGCACAATTTTAATCTCAAATTTCACAGTAACAGGGGAATCAAGTTGAATAAAATTCCATAATATTTTCAATATTAATTGACATGTTTACGTTAGTGATTTGGTCATCAAAACATGGCTGCACGAATACGTTTTTAGGAAAGACACTTAAGTTTGAAATAATTTTATTAAATAGCCTGTTTCTTGAAAAATTCCCAAAGTTTGCGGGAACACTACCAACATTTACATAATGTTACAGTAAATATTTGGGAATGAAATAAAAGATATAAGTATGATAAGTGAGCTGAAAACTAAATCTGCTTAATTCCCGCAAAATAGTACGACAGTTTTGTTCAAAGATTTTTTATAAGATCCCTTGTCAATCCAATAATGCCCAAATCTTCAGGAAGCACTCTAAATACAATTATAATGTTACAGTAAAAGTTTAGAAGTTAAAAAAAATTCTAAGTGTGCTAATTAAGCTTAAGACAGTAACTTTCTTAAATCCGGCCAGACATGCTGACAGTTTCATTCAAATAATTTTAAAAAAATAAATAAAGCTTCACTCTTTACAAAATTTTGAAAATAAACTCCCGACACGTTCATAGTGCTCAGAAAAATTCACTTAAAGAATTTCACACATTTAGTCACCTAAATACAGCCACAAAAGCATATTCAGAAATTGTAATTCTAGTTCCCTATATTCATACCATATATACAAGAACCTAACAACCTAGCCAATAACACAAATAAAGTATGCTTAATATATCAATAGAGGTGTGAGGATTTGATACTGTTGGTCCCAAGAGGCATACGAAAGGGTCTAGACGGGGGGGGGGGGGGGGGTTGAATAGACCCTGAAGTCCTTTTCGACTTCACAAAGTTTCGTACTACAATAGTTTGGACGCTTGAAAATGTAAACCCTTGGCTAAGTGTTTACTAGAAGACACTTTTGATAAAGTTAGCTTAGACTCAAGATTTGAATTCTATAACCACTCAGGTTTAAGCGTTCAGTCCTTCGATCAAGGTAAGCATAGCGGAATGAATTTACAAGTCTTCTCTTTGAAAGGTTTTAGCGTCACAAAGTTTTCCTTAGTTGCTTATCTTTAAAACGTTTTGAACGCTTAGAGTGCTTAGCGTTTAGTCAAGCGCTTAAGACTGATTTGAAAGCTTAGTGTTCTCTTTTGGAAATAGTTGCTTAACTATTTTAATGCATTTTTAAAGATTGGTATGCAAATATAAAGTAAAGCAATAAAGTAGTAAGTGACACAAAATATTGTAAGGTTCACTAGGTGGTGTATTCCCAACTACGTCCTTCTCCCTTGCACTCGGAGGCAATCCACTAGATCGATTCTCGAAGAGTCACACATAGACTTCTACAAAATAGGGAACAATGGAAGAGGTGGATGTGGATGACTTGAGCTCCTTGGTTACACAGATTTCTGCTACAAGCCACTTCAATCCTCTGCTTCTGGAAAGACAATCTCGAGCTCCTTAATCACACAGATTTTAGCTCCAATAAAGATCTTCTCCAAGATGGCCTTGACACAGACTTCAGCTCCAATAAAGACCTTTCTTCAACAAGCTTCTCTTACTAAAAAATACTGCTTGTGGAAGTGAACACACTTTTTCTCACTCAGATGAAAGGTGTTGAGGATTTATTGTAACAGGTTTGTTTGATGTTGGGAAGTTCAAACAACTTGGGATATCTCAATAATAGTGTAGGGTTCTTCTTGGAAGATGTGTGAGATATCGAGTGACTGTCTGGAATGTATTTGAGAAGCTTGAAGGATTTTGACTATGGGGTTTGCAAGCTTTTCTCTCAAATTATTTCTCAGCTCTCTTTCACATTTACGTCTTTCATGTGCATACACAGAGATAGATGAAGGGTACTATTTATAGAAAATCTCAGAATTTGCCCGTTGGACACAAGTCAGGCGCGTGTACCTCACGCAGAGCTTCAAATAGTCCCTTTTCTGACATTCCTTAATTTTTGCTGATTCCGATTGGACAGGAGCAGGTTTGAGCACTGAAAAGCTGACAGTCTAGTCAAAAGGTGGCTTGTCCACAAGTCAGAAAGTCTTGTCGCATTTAATGCACGTTGAATTTATTTCCCGTTGGAAATAAATGTCCGTTGAGTATTGGATGGCTAGAGAATGTATTTCAAATGAATCGCTTGAGTGAATGAGCGCTTGGATCAACACTCCTTGAATATTCCTTTAGCGTTAGCTAGGCGCTGAGAACATTCTCTTGAACGCTTGACTCATAACACCTGAAATAGTCTTTTTTGTGTTTGACAGACGATTAAGACAAATCTTCATCTGTACTTGACTTCGGACGCTGATCTTCAACTTCATCTCTAATAGACTCACATAGAATTCTATTAGCGACTCGGTATCTAATACTTAGTCTAAAATCTAAAAAGATAAAAATTACAAGCCTAACAAACTAATAAAGTTTCAAACACTTATACTATATTCTATGAAAGTATAAACTTACATTTTTTTTGGGTCTAACATAAAGTCCTATCTTGTCATCATCAAAACATCTAACATGAAATTCCTAACAATTTCTCCCTTTTTGATGATGTCAAGACCTAACTCTTATAACTCTTTTATAGATGAAGAGTTCAAAGAAAAGCCCAAAATAATATTAGTTAGCGTTTAGAAAGTTATATCAGTTAGCTAAATTTAGATTAGCTTCAACAAGGTGTTTCAGCGATAAATCATTCATTCATATATATGGATTTGAAAGCGTAATGATTTATACTGAAAAATTGTACCTTGTGTTCTTTCTCTTCCCCCTTACTTTCCCCTTAAACTGATTTTCTTATTTTTTCCCCCTTCTTGGCATCATCAAGGGAAGGCTGCAGGATCTGCTTTAAGCGTTTGGTTGTAGGGAAAGTACTGTTGGCAAGCGACTCAAGGAGATTGTCCTTTGAGCGCTTCGGGAGGATGACAAGTTGGTGTGGGGATAATTTTTCGGCCACTTCTATCGACCGCTCAGCGTCCACTGTCGTATCCACGTCTGGACGGACAGTGAGAAAAAAATAATTTCCTAGCGATTTTAACAGTCGCTTCCACGTCTGGAAGGACAGTGAAAAATCTCTAGCGATTTCCACCATGGTTGATACCACTAGTAGATATCATTTGTTGATATCACTCGTTGATAAATAAACATCCCAACTAAGTCTGCCTCTAGTTTTCTTTTTAAAAATTTATGCATGATTTTTATAAAAGTTTCTATTAAGTGTTGAAGGAAATGTGTTCAACGCTTAATACCACTTGTTGAATTATGTGATACCACTTGAAATAATATCACTTGTTGGAAGATTTGTGTTGACGCTTGAAATTAAAACCTTTTTATGCTTTAGCGTTCAACATATCATGCACAAATAACAATAAGTGTTGATGATCTATGCATATGAAAATTGTTTTTGATCATTGACGCTTACACATGTGTACAAGTACAATTTTAAAGTTCCCCCTAAATTTGATAACATGTAACACTTTGGAAAAACGATTTTAGACAATATAATAAAGTGAATTCCCCCTACATTATATGTCTAATGAAAATATGATGCATACTGATTAAGCATTTAAACTAATCATACCTTCAAGAATGAGGAGCAGGATTTCTCTTTTCATACCTAAGAAATTTCTTGACCAATAAATCCATTTCCTTTTCCTCACTTGATTCCGTTGATTTAACCTCATTAACCACTTTACCCTTACTTTTGGTAGTAGCGATTAAAGCTCCTGATTCAGTCGCTGAAGTCGATGTGTCGCTGACTTCACCCAATTCGAATTCAAATGCCTTTAACTCTGAAAACATATGTTTTGGAGTAAGAGTCTCCAAGCTCTGTGATTCTCTCATTGCTACAGTCTTTATCAAATATTTGCTTGGAAGACTCCTAAAAATCTTTTTGACCATTTCTTTGTTGCTCAACTTCTTATGCAAAGACGCCGACTCTGTAATAAGCGACGTAAATCTCGCATCCAAATGATCTAGCATCTCGCTTGGCATCATCTTAAACTGCTCAAATCTTTGCATGGCTATGTAGAGCTTGTTCTCTCTCATCTGTGCTGAACCTTTACATACTATGGCTAACTTATCCCAAATTTTCTTAGTCGTAGAGCACGACTTGACCTTATTGAATAAGTTATCATTGTCACCAATGGCTGGATAGAGAGCGTTCCGTCCAACATTATCCAAATTTGCTCTTCGACGCTCAACAGCTGACCACTCATGCTTTGGTTTCTCAACATAACCATCTGGAGTCGCTCCAGGCTCTAGTGATGACTTTGAGTATTCGAATCGGTCCATCTGAAATGATATCACACATTTCTGTTGGGAATTATACGAATAAAACGCAGCGGAAAGTAAATTTAATTCCCAAAGCCCGAATCATCTCTAATCCTCGTGTTTAATTGTGTATAGAAAAATTACTGTTCTCGCGTATGTTTCTTTCTGAACGTGATCCCTTTTTCTAACGCCGAATTTGACAATGTCTCTAATTCGTCACGCCGGAATCAAAAAAGAAAAACTCCTCCTTTCTTCCTTGTCAAAGACGGCTAGAGAGAGAGAGAGAGGTGGGAGACTTTTTCCTGGAGAGAAAGTCATGTAAGTTGCCTTGTGTTATTTTTCACCTTGTGATATATTTATATCATTATGAAACAATAACACTAGCATGCAAGAGCCCTGTTTGAGCGTCTATTTGGCCGTCCCTTAGTGGGCTCGGAAGCCTTCGGGCTTTCATCTTGCTTGCTAATTAATTAATCGGATAATTTATTTATCCAATAAATAAATTGATAATCCAATTAATTCAATTGCTATTTAATTTATAATTCAATTTCTCCAAGAAATTAATTAACTCATTAATTAATTAAATTGTCTAATAATTAATTAATTAATTACGGCGTCCAATGTCGTGAATTTCTCTCAAGTCTTTTTCCGATGTTTTTCCTTTTGCACTTCCTTTAAGCGCGACTCTTTAGGTTCCTTTAAAGATCTTTCTTCAACAAGCTTCTCTTACTCAAAAATACTGCTTGTGGAAGTCAACAATCTTTCTCACTCAGATGAAAGGTGTTGAGTGTTTATTGTAGCAGGTTTGTTTGATGTTGGGAAGTTCAAACAACTTGGGATATCTCAATAATAGTGTAGGGTTCTTCTTGGAAGATGTTTGAGATATCGGGTGACTGTCCGGAATGTATTTGAGAAGCTTGAAGGATTTTGGCTATGGGGTTTGCAAGCTTTTCTCTCAAATTATTTCTCAGCGCTCTTTCACATTTACGTCTTTCATGTGCATACACAGAGATAGCTAAACTGTATTATTTATAGAAAATCCCGGGATTTTTCCGTTAGACACAAGTCAGGCACGTGTACCTCATGCAGAACTTCAAATAGTCCCTTTTCTGACATTCCTTAATTTTTGCTGATTTCGATTGGACAGGAGCAGGTTTGAGCACTGAAAAGCTGACAGTCTAGTCAAAAGGTGGTTTGTCCACAAGTCAGAAAGTCTTGTCACATTTAATGCACTTTGAATTTATTTCCCGTTAGAAATAAATGTCCATTGACTATTGGATGACTTGAGAATGTATTTCAGGTGAATCGCTTGAGTGAATGAGCGCTTGGATCAACACTCCTTAAACAGTCTTTAGCATTTGCTAGGCGTTGAGAACATTCTCTTGAACGCTTGATTCATAACTCCTGAAATAGTCTTTAAGCGTTTGACAGACGCTTAAGACAAATCTTCATCAGATGCTAATCTTCAACTTCATCTCTAATGGACTCACCTAGAATTCTATTAGCGACTCGGTATCTAATACTTAGTCTAAAATCTATAAAGATAAAAATTACGAGCCTAACAAACTAATAAACTTTCAAACACTTATACATATATTCTATGAAAGTATAAACTTACATTCTTTTGGGGTCTAACATAAAGTCCTTCTTGTCATCATCAAAACATCTAACATGAAATTCCTAACAGATACCTAACACTAAGGGAGATGAATTAACCCACTTCCAATCCATAGCTACCGAAATTTCCGCAGCAGTAGATTTTTTTCTCTGTGCAAAAGACTCACGGTTGGATGACCTTTGTGACCAATTACGAACTTCTGTGTAGAAATTAAAACAGGTTGGATATCATTTGACCCTTCAATTGCGCCGACTCCCAACACTGCACAAATTGCATTTTCTCTTTTCCTTTAAGGTTGAAAGAGGTGTTTTCAGAAGGTTTCTTTCGGTTTTCAGGGATAACAGGTTGAGATGAGGATATATGGCTTAAGAGATCAAAATAAATAATAATATAAATGTTGGCACCAATATTGACACGTTTGGAATGGTGGTGGATGTGTAATATTTCTTTGGTTGACACCTCCTCTCCTGATCTCTTGGTCTATACTACATATATATATATATATATATATATCAAATATTTCAATGTAGATTAGCACCTCACACTTATAAACATACCATATATGCCTTGAATTTCCTACACAACAAACTAGTCTATAATAACTTGTAGCCTATTTCATATATAGCTAGGATATAATATTAGCTATACAAGCAAGTAGTAAAAATGAAAAATCGAGTACGAATCGCTAAAATCGAATAAATTACAAAACTTAATTAACAAGAATTATAGCTCTTACCTTAGTCTCTATGAAATGAGATATCGAGAATCTGGGGTGTTACATTAGATAAATTAATTCATTCATTTATTTCTATAGAAAATTAATTAATAATTAATCTTACCCTTATAATTAATTATTTCATCTAATGAATAATTAATTATTTAATTTATTCAATAAATTAAAAACTCCTCGAAGAAAATTAGAAACTCCTTTTTCATTTTTCTTTATCAATCCTTTAGCACGACTCTTTAGGTTCGTTTCGTTTGGCAATGAGAGGAAGGCAAAGGAAGTGGGTAACACCTATCCAGTCATGTAGCCCAAACAAAATTGAACGATAGGATCATTCCGCAACCTTCCAATAGTAAATACCGTATAAGTACAAACCCTTCATTTGTGTACCCCAGTCAAGTGAGAGTCATGGCAATGTCAAACTCATTGGACTTGACCATTTGTATTAATTATAATAATATGAGATCATTGAGATCAATTTAGTGCCTCACACAATCGTCTCTTTTTGCTTTGGCCAAAGACTTTGATCTCTATTTATCTATAATCACATAAGGTACTTTCCCACTCACTTATGAGAGAACAAATCCCATTTAGATATCAGCTAAGACTACCATTTGCTCATCAAGTCGTATTTTGAGGTCGACCCCACCAACAGGTGAATTGGATCTAATTACCCCAATAAAATACTTGACGTCACAAATGCATCTTCAGCATGATATTTCAAGTCAAAGGTTCACTTATACCTATTTCGCGTAATCAGTTCTGTCATTGACAGTCATAGAGTGAAAACCCATGTGACAGAACCGATGCGAGTCGTGTTCGAGCATATCAGTTCCACTGATGTGCCTACAATCTCAACCTCTTGCCATCCCGTGGGACTAGACTAGCACTCCCTTGTCATAAATAAGATTGTACAAGTGTTCTAAGTCTTTATTTATCCATTAAAGACTTCAATTTACTTGCGAATATGTTTTTAGTAATCAGGATCGATCTCTCTAGTGCCACTCTTCCTTAGCTTGTGCTATTGCGCCATTGTTATCACAACAAAGTGGTAACGGGAGCCGTGAGCTAGGAACCACTTCAAGTTCTCCAAGGAACTTTCTCATCCAAACAACTTCTTTGGCTTCCTCTGAGCCTGACACATATTCTGCTTCAGTGGTGGGATCCGCGGTTGTGCTTTTCTTAGAACTTTTCCAAGAAACCGCCCCACCATTAAGCGTGAAAACAAACCCTGAAGTGGATTTACGGTCATCGACATCAAACTAAAAATTCGAGGTGGTGTAACCTTTCATCTTCAGGTCTCCACCTTCATAGATGAGAATCATATCCATAGTTCTTTTTAGATACTTTAGGATATTCTTCACAACTATCCATTGTTCCTTTCCCGGGTTTGCCTAAAATCAACTCACAACGCTTACAGCATAGGCAATGTCAGGTCTTGTTGTAATACCCGGTCCTTTTTTATAATAGAAAATTTTAAGTGATGAATTTTTATGTATGATTTTTATAAATTAAAGTGATAATTTTTATGATTGAAATTCTAATTTCAAGAAGGGGTTGTAAGTAAAATTTATTTATTTGATAAGTGTGCAATAAAAATAAGTGATGCATATGGGTCCCATCGCAATAATAGATAGTTAAAGGGATCCGATTAATATTTAATAGAGTTAGTGTTAAACCCTAGGTTGGAAGATATAAAATAAAACGACAGCCGAGTGTTGTAACAAACAAGGAGTCGGCGACTACGACATGAGAGAATAGAAATAGCAAATGGCCGCCGCCGGAAGGAGAAACCATGAACGTTAAACTCGCCACAATTGTTGGGGATATGAGGTAAGCTATAAATATTTTGAGGTGGTGTTCCCATGATTCCATTATAGGGGTTTAAATTTCTAGCCATATTGAGTTTAACAATTAATTTCGTTGGGCCAATAGGGAAAGGTAAAGAGAATATGGAATTGACACAAGTTTCAAGATTGTTTCATGCAAAAATTTAATTATATTAGATTGGATATCTAGCATAGAACCATTGTTTTGTTGATATTATAGTGGGTTTTTATATGGATTTACATTACCATGAACCTAATATACGAACAAGGATATCAACCACGGTTAGTGAAATTGAAGGTTCGGAATCCTAACAGTATTATTATGGCAGAACTTGTATGACTGTGTCGGTAATAATTCCTAAATAGATTTAGTGAAAGCCTTAGGAAATTGGATTATACGATTAATGTAGAGTTAATTTGGACAAGCCGGATATACGGACTTATTGTTAGATCTTTCTTTGAATTTAGTAGGAGAGCAAAACTTGGAATTCGATCGCAGTGGTTCTTGATTTCGTAAGTGGTAGAATTTAAGGTAAGTGATTCTTCACTCTTCTAGTTTATATAAACTCGCATATGTAGTATTTTTGGTGTGCGTGTGTGATTTTCGTAACTTGGATCATGCAAGCTTATATATATGTATTGATTTGTGGCAACGTGAATATGACTTGAACTTTTGAGTGTGGTATTGAAAAGTGAAAAAAATATGATATCATTTCTATGATAGCATGGTTTTGAAAACGTGATTGTTGTGGAGGTTTTTTTTTAAAAAAACGGGATTGTTTTAGAGATGGTTTTGAAAACGTGATTGTTGTGGAGGTGGTTTTGAAAACCCGTGGTTGAAACTAATACGGCGTTGACTATTCCGGAATAGGCGATGGAAAGTCGTGACCTATTTGGGTTTGAGGGTTGGTTAGTGACCCAGGATAGGGGGTGATGCCTATCTCAGTGACCCAGTGTAAGGGGGTGAAGCCTACACCAGTGACCCTGTACAGGGGGGTGAAACCTGTACTAGTGACCCGAGACAGGGGGGTTAAACATGTTCCTGACCAATATTGACTTATGTGTTAGTTTTGCATAGTGAATTTTGAATTGAATTGGTTGTTTTACCTATATTAAATGTTTCCAAGTATTGTTTTATCTTATCGTGATATTCTTTTAAAATTATAGTGTAAACAGCTATGGTTTTCTCTAGACAAAAGAAATAACTATTATTTTGCTTGCTTGATCCGACTAGTTGGGTGTTAGAGTTGCTTACTGGGCCGTCGAACTCATTCTTTTATTGACATTATTTTTCAGATACCCAGAATTAGTGGAAAGGAGAATTTTTTACGTCGGTTGACCAAGTCTCGAGGAGCTCAATTTAGAAGTTTTTTTATCGCTTTTAGTTTAATTCGAGTCGATTAGACTTATTAGTTTTGGATCCTTTGGATTTAGAAATTTATTTAATCGAATCGCCTTAATTTGACTGTGCGAGAGATTTGTATTATTCATTGAAGATATTAGGAAATTTCATATTAGATGTTTTGATGATGACAAGATAGGATTTTATGTTAGACCCCAAATACAATGTAAGTTTCTGTTTTGATAGATCTTTGTATAAGCGTTTGAAAGTATGTAATTTTTTGTTAGGCTTGTAATTTTTATCTTAAGAGATTTTAGACTAAGTATTAGATACCGAATCGCTAATAGAATTCTAG
The DNA here is from genome assembly GCA_019426215.1 of Buddleja alternifolia. Taxonomy (NCBI): domain Eukaryota; kingdom Viridiplantae; phylum Streptophyta; class Magnoliopsida; order Lamiales; family Scrophulariaceae; genus Buddleja; species Buddleja alternifolia. The sequence continues at coordinate 9,993,018 of CM033395.1, forward strand.
GTGAGTCTATTGGAGAAGAAGTTGAAGATCAGCGTCTGAAGTCAACTGAAGATGAAGATTTGTTCTTAGCGCCCGTCAAACGCTAAAGGACTATTTCAGGATTTATGGATCAAGCGCTCAAATCATTCTAGCGATCAATTTCAGATTCACCTGAATTAAATCCTCAAGTCATGAAGGACTTAAATGCAATCATTCAACGGACATTTATTTCCAACGGGAAACAAATTCAAATGCATTAAATGCCTGATAAGAGCATTAAATGTGATAAGCTATTATGACTTGTGGACAAGCCACCTTTTGATTAGACTGTCAGAACTTTAGAGTTTATAGCTGCTCCCATCCAATCGGTGCCAGTAGATTTTCAGGAATGTCAGAGAAAAGGTAGAATCACGCGCTGCGTGAATGGCACGCTCCCATTCACGCACGCTCCCACATGTGTCCAACAGACAGATCCCAAGAATTGCCTATAAATACCTTACTTTCAACAAACCCCAAAAGTATGGTACATACAAAGAAGAGAAATAAGTACATGCGCAAGAAGCTCTGCTGAAATTCTCGTTTAAAAAGAAAAAGGTTAAGAAACTTCATAGCCAACATCTTTCAAGCTCTTCATCTACATTCTAGAGAGTCACAAATATCTCAAATCTCTTCCAAAGAAGAAACCTAAATCCTTACTGAGATATTCCAAGTTGTTTGATTGATTTAGGTATGATTGATTTAAACAATTTAGCTCAACGAACAACACTTTCTCACTCTGAGAAGTGAATTAGGTATGATTGATTTAAACGCTTAAATCATAAAGCATCATATTTATAGGCATAAAATTTAGGGAGAATCCACTTTATGTTTATGTCTAAAGTGTTTATCAAAAATCTGAAATAAGTCATCAATTTTAGGGGGAATTTTAAATTTGTACTTGTCTCAATATATAAAGCGACTGTGACCAAAAATGACTTTTTAAATTTTAAGCATTGATCACTAGCGCATATCTATATGCATGAAAAAATCAATAAGTAAGACTGTCTTTTGTAAATCTAAGCGATTGATCTTATCGTTAACAAATTAAATATTTTTTATAAAAAGACTTCAGCGTTGAAAAGATTCCCACTTTAACGCTTAGTAAATTTCTCTAAAAAATCATGCATAGCTTTCATCACTGAAAGTAATGTGTGGATAAGTCTAAAAGATTAGATTTGACAACTGCTCACACGTGCTTACCAAATAAAATTGATGGCTAATGATTTCTATCTAAAAATTAGGTGGTTCAGTAACTACACATGTCTGAGTACGTGTCAGTGTACTATCAGGCGCGTGCATTTCACGCTGAAATTTTTTTAAATTCAAACGTTTTCAAAAAGTAACTACGGATCCGAAAAACGTTATATTCACCTATTTTACCACACTTTTTTACATCCGAAGTTATGTGTAAACAGTTCAGACTTCTTTTTGTCATTAACTTCTGTACACGTGTCATTCATCTACCAGTTGAGAAGATACTTTTGCCTCCTATTTAAACCTTTCAAAACCTTTACAGTAAAACTTTATCACTTCCAAATTCTTCTACTGTAAAAGTTCTTTCTCACTAAAGGAAAAAATAACATCTTTTCCTCTCCTCAACCATAGTTTTCTTTAGTTCATCAATGGCACCGAAGTCTTCAAAATCTACTGCCGGAATGTCTTCCAAACCAGAGAAACCAGTCACTCTTAATGCTGGTTTTCTTGTTAACTGGGACTATCTATTCAATAACCAGAATTTACCTCTTAGGACTGTTCTTCCACTCGTCCAGGAGTCTAGTTTATATGATTTGTTAACCACTATTTTTAATTTCTTTGAGGAAGAAACCCTGTTCTTCTTCAAGAATGCAAAAATCTCATACGACGAAAATTTCATTTCCTGCGCTTTCCCTTTTGCCCATGAGACCTTCATTCTCACTCCCTCTCTGATTTCATCTTTACTGAATTTACCAAACAATGGTGCCGAAGTTGAAACTGTTACTCTTGGAGATGCTACCAAGGTTTGGGCTTTGATCAAAAAAGATGAAGTTGCAGCTGCCTATGAAACCCCATTTCAAGAAGAACGACATGAAGGGTGAATATGTCATTCTTGAGGACATATGCGCCAAGATGATGGAATGCAGGAAGGGAACCTTCGATAAGGTTACAAACCTTCAATATAAGATGATGGTGGCCATTCTGACCAAACTAAAGATAAATTGGTCGCTTTACGTTTTTAATCGCTTCAAGGCAGCGATGGCCAAATCTGTTAATCCTAAGCCTTACGGGATTATTTTAAGTCAAATTCTTAGCGCTAGCGGTTACACCAATTCCGATGGAAAGAAGATCCCAGCGCTCAAGTTCTATGGCAAGAAGATAATTAGCGAGCTTCTCAAATCAAGAAAGCGAGGTGGTGCAGCAGTTCCCAAAGATGAGCGTGAGCGACTTATTGCAAAAGAAGTTGTTCGCAGCGATGATGAAGAGCAAGCATCTTCGTCTTTATCATCATCTTCATCAGAAGAAGAGCTGGTGGTTAAGCGACCTAAACGAAAGATCGCTGTTAAGGTTGCTGAGCCAGCCAAGCCAGCAAAGAAGTAGAAGCAGAAGTCGGAGCTCAAGAACAAACAAAAGTCTCCCTCTCCTTCTCCTTCTCCAAAATCTCTCTCTCCTCCTCTAGCGTTTATCTTCTCAGTTCCTGAAGAAGAGGAAACAATAGTAGAAGAAGTATCGCTTGCCCGAAGGCGTACTTCTCTCTTTACTCCAGCCGCGTCTACAAGCGTTTCAGCAAATCCAGCGCTTGGAGAGTCAGCAAGCGTTCCTCCCTCTGACGCTGTTCCCGAAATCAGCTCAGATCCTCAAGCCGCTACTCAATCTGAGAGGCTTTCTAGTGCTCAGGATCCAGAAGAAGTTGTTTCGGAGCCTGAGGAGATTGTACCAATCATAGAAACCAATCAAGCAGCTGAGACAGTCGGTGATAATCCTCAGGGTAAGCGTTTTAGTCTTTTTTTAAACTCTACTTCATAGAAATTTTGCTTACTTTTCTCAAGGGCTTACGTGTATCAGCTCAAGATGCACCAGACGCTGATGCACCTCCACCTTTAGAGGTTCCCATTGAAGTAGATGTTGATATGGCAACTGTTGTGGATATCGCTAAGGAAGTAGCTCAAGTTCTTCTTGACGCTGAAACTTCACCAGTCAGTGAAGCGACTGAGCATGCTGAGCGGTCGATAGAAGTGGCCCCGATTCCAATAGAAGAAATTGCCTTTGTTCCTACTCCAACTGGTGCTCCTCCTCGTGTCATCGATTTCTTTCCTCGCAGATATTCTTCCGAAGTTGAATTCTATTATGCCACTAGAGAACGAGACACCCAGACCCTTGCTTAAATAGAGATCAGCTTTCAAAACACTCTTCATCATCCTGATGTTTCCAATTCTGATAAATTAGAATTCTTCGAGCGATTCGCCGACCTTGGCCTCTACAATCTAGAGCGTCTTCAATCTCGACTTGAGTATATCCGCTGACCAGCGTTCAACAGAACAGAATTTGACGAAAAATGATTTAATTTCACCGATCGCTCTAATGAGTCTTTTTATCCTTTACGACAGACCAAGATAGTCATTAAGAATCCCCATATGGGTGATTGGTCAAAGAATCCAGACGAAGAAATTCTCAACAAGATCGGATACTTTGCTTATCCTAAAGTCGTTAAATCCCCTCAGAATGCCCTCTCTCCTACTCCACTTAAGCTTTGGAAAGGAAAAGGACCAGTAGTTGCTGAGCGTCCAAATCCTGTTAACTCGTGGATAGAAGATGAAGCCCGAGAATACCTTACAAGATTATGGGCTGAGAAACGATGTAGAAACTACACATTTTGAGAAATTCCTTGCCTCTAGAAAAGAACAAAAGAAAGCTGACAAGCTTGGCAAGCGATGGATGATGGATACAGCCAGATGGGCTGAAGAGTTTGTTCTACACTTCTATACTCTTGAAGAATCCATGAGATATCCATTCCTGTTTGAATTTGGAATCGAATACAGACGCCGAGGGTTTGCTACTTTTTTGCTTCAACAGCATCAGCATATTGCCGGAAATGTTAGCGCTCTACCGGATTACAGGTAAACCATTGAGACCTACATTCGTCAACAACTAGCCTTATTTAGTCAAGGCGGACGCTTTGTGTTTCACCCTCGTCAAGCATTTGTTCAACGCATCTTTCCAGATTTGAACAAAGAAAGCTCCTCCAGTAAAAAGCCGCTTCTTCCCGGACAAAGTCAAATACTTGTTGATGTTTCAAATGAGCACGCTGAGTTTGCTGAACTCCACAGAGATAGAGGAGCAGTGATAGAAAATGCACAAGCGTTGGACATCACTTTCAACCACTATTCAGGGCTGAGCAACTTCCGAGGATACAATCTTCACCCTGTGCTCTTTTGTCAATAGAACATTCAAATAGCCAAGATGATATCGCTGATCAGGCCAGTGGACCAAGAAGCAGCTCAAGCGCTTTTGCCATTTATTTTGGACTTTTTCCAATCTTATACTTCAGGAATTAATTTGCCGGAAGGCGTGCAGTTTGCTCTAAGCACTGAAGAGCGAGAAAACGCTATATTCTTTATTCTGAAAAGCAGCCTGATAAGTCCAAGGCATGTGATGGAAGCGCTCGGCCCACTCTGGGTCATTGCTATTGAAGATCCTTCTCCTTCCGTCCAAATAGTTGAAATAGTCGATTCTCCTACTGTGGATGACGCTCAAATTCCCGACGCTTCTTTGCCAGATTATTCTAGCGATCCTGTATTCGAGCCCCCAGCGATCGAAGATCCTTTAATGGATCAAGCGATTGAAGAAGTGCACGCTGAAATTGCTCAAAAGCCTGAAGAGTCATTTATCAGAGATAAATCCAAAGGCAAGGGTGCAGTTTCTAGCTCTTACGGACTCATTTTATATCCTGAGCATCCTTCTTCCGATTCAGATTCTGAGAGTGATTCAGACGCTAGAGATTTCAGACAAGCAGTACGGAACTCGCTCACCAACATTAAAGGTTCCTGCTCCAAGATGTTTGAGGCAACTGATAGACAAATCTGACTAATGTTTGATACGCGAAGTCGCGATATTGCAAACGCTTCCAATAAAAGCACTATTACAATCATGAACAGCATATCACCACATATCGCTGAACTCTCATCAGAATTCAACCGTCACTTAGCTCAGAGCGCTTCGGCTGATGCTGAAAGACATACTTCGACCGATGCCGCTGCTCAGAGCATCGCTCAACAAGTCGCTCTCTTAGTTGACGAAGTTCGACTCTTGCGAAGAGAATTCGCTGAGTTGAAAACCTCTCTTGATGATACCAAGAAGGGGGAAATACAGAAAAGCATCAAGCGTCCAAAGTATTATCAAAGACAGATAATAAACATTGGCGATCAATGTTTGAAGAACTAGTGAGCATCAAGAAGATGTTAACTAAAAAGAGAAAGCCAAGGTATTATCTAGGAAAATATCAGCTTCCGGAATTGGACGTTGATTTCTTGGAAAGTGGGATTTCAATCTTTTCTCGGTCCGCTAAAACGACATATCAATTGGAAACCATCAAAAGATCCAAGAAAAGATATCTATCACGATTTAATTCGTGAACTTGGAATTTCTCCAAGAGAATGGACAGAAAGGTTGTTAGAACTTAATGAAAGCGCTAGACTTCATAGGCATGATTACGATGAAGTTCAACATACGACAATGATCGACATTGGTCATCTTCTATTGGACTTAGCGCTAGAAGTTCTCCAACGCGAAAAAAGAGCAAAGCGACAGAAAAAGTGAATGTTTTTTTTTGTATTTCTGTTGTCGCTTTCTATTATATATTTCAGTATAAATCATGTATGCTTATTCTTTCAATATTTGAGTGATTTATGCTGAAACAATTTGTTGAAGCTAATCTAACTTTAGCTAACTTTACTAATTCTTTAAACACTAACTTATATTCATTTAGGCTTTTCTTCTAAGTAACTCATAAATTATAAAAGAGTTGTAAGAGATAAAAGTCTTGACATCATCAAAAATGGGGAAATTGTTAGGAAATTTCATGTTAGATATTTTGATGATGACAAAATAGGATTTTATGTTAGACCCCAAATACAATGTAAGTTTCTGTTTTGATAGATCTTTGTATAAGCATTTGAAAGTATGTAATTTTTCATTAGGCTTGTAATTTTTATCTTTATAGATTTTAGACTAAGTATTAGATACCGAATCGCTAATAGATTTCTAGGTGAGTCTATTGGAGAAGAAGTTGAAGATTAGCGTTTGAAGTCAACTGAAGATGAAGATTTGTTCTTAGCCTCCGTCAAACACTAAAGGACTATTTCAGGATTTATGGATCAAGCGCTCAAATCATTCTAGCGATCAGTTTCAGAATCACCTGAATTAAATCCTCAAGTCATGAAGGACTTAAATGCAATCATTCAACGGACATTTATTTCCAACGGGAAATAAATTCAAATGCATTAAATGCCTGATAAGAGCATTAAATGTGATAAGCTATTATGACTTTTGGACAAGCCACCTTTTGAGTAGACTGTCAGAACTTCAGAGTTTATAGCTGCTCCCAACCAATCGGTGCCAGCAGATTTTCAGGAATCTCAGAGAAAAGGTAGAATCACACGCTGCATGAAAGGCACGCTCCCATTCACACACGCTCCCACATGTGTCCAACAGACAGATCCCAAGAATTGCCTATAAATACCTTACCTTCAACAAACCCTAAAAGTATGGTACATACAAAGAAGAGAAATAAGTACATGCACAAGAAGCTCTGCTGAAATTCTCGTTTAAAAAGAAAAAGCTTAAGAAACTTCATAGCCAATATCTTTCAAGCTCTTCATCTAGATTCCAGATAGTCACAAATATCTCAAATCTCTTCCAAAGAAGAAACCTAAATCCTTACTGAGATATTCCAAGTTGTTTGATCTTTCCAAAAAAAAACAAACCCTTGTGACAAACCCTCAACCTTTCATCTGAGTGAGAAAGTTGTTGAAACCCCTTACAGGCAATATTTCTGATTGAGAGAAGCTTGTAGAAGACGATCTTCATTGGTGTTGAAATCTGTGTGATCAAGGAGCCCGAGATCATTTTCACCTATTTGCTATCTTGTAGAAGATTCTGTGTGATTTTTTGATTATCATCCTAGTAAATTCCTCCAAGTGAAAAGGAGAAGAAGGACGTAGCTGGGATTACATCACCCAGTGAACCTTACAATTTCTTGTGTCATTTACTTTAAGTATTGTCTTGATTTACATTATATTCTTTGAAAAAGACAAGCTAATCTGTTAACCGACTATTTAATCAAAAAGAACGCTAAAATCTTTAAAATCATTTCCACTGTGCTAACCCTGATTGAGTGATCTAAGCGTTACCCTACTTTGGTAAATTGCTAAAATCACTAAGTCTAAGTTATCTTTACTGAAGCGCCTGACCCAAGCGCTCAGCTTTCTATGCGTTCAAATCTTTAAAAGTAATACGAATTTTTGAAGTCGAAAAAGACTTTAGGGTCTATTCAAACCCCCCCCCCCTTCTAGACCCTTTCGTGTGCCACTTGGGACCACCAGGAGAGTTGAGTTATTTTTTTTCAAGTTGATAACGGAGTTGGTAATATTGTATTTCATCTACTTTTAGGTATAGATGATCTATACCAATGTTATTGTTAGGTTAGCCTTGCAGGCTTTTGGGATGTTCTCAGAAGCTTGCGGCGGTTGTCATGCTCCCGGGATTCGGGGCGTGACACTTGTACACAACATTGCATACATCAGGCTACCAACTGTAGAAGCATAGGGAACATTACTCATCTTCCTCTCTATCTTGGGAAAGACTTATCATTTTGTTCATTCTATCTCTATGGATACAAATTCCTAGAATGCATGTTGCTTCTCCCAAGTCTTTCATGGAAAACATACTTGAAAGCCATTTCTTGACAGTGGTGAGCCTTCCCACGTCATTTCCTATAAGTAGAATGTCATTCATGTATAGTACTAAGAATGAGATTTTGCTCCCACTAGTCTTCTTGAAGACACAGGGCTCTTCTTCTTTCTTAATGAAGCCATATTCCTTTACTACTTCATCAAAACGGGGATTCCAACTTCTAAATGCTTGCTTGAGACCGTATATGAACCTCTCAAGTTTACATACGTGGTGGATATTGGTTTTGGATACAAAACACTTTGGTTGTTCTATATAGATATCCTCTTCGAGGAATCCATTTAGGAAAGCCGTTTTGACATCCATCTGCCATATCTCATAATCTAAGTATGCAACTATGGATAACAGTATTCAAATGGACTTAATCATGGCCACGGGCGAAAATGTTTCTTGATAGTCAATTGCTTCTGTTTGACTACACCCTTTCGCTACGAGCCTGGCTTTAAAGGTGTCAACCTTGCCATCGCTACCTATCTTTCTTTTGTAGATCCACTTGCACCCTATAGGTTTGATAACTTCACGACGATCCACCAAAGTCTAGACTTGGTTCGATTGCATAGAGTCCATCTCTGTTTCCATCACTTCTCGCCATCTTGAAGCGTCGACATCCACCATCGCTTGATCATAAGTACAATGATCATCTTCATGACCCTCTTGTACTACAGTGTAAAGCTCTGGCTCCCCCTGCAGTAGATACCTATACCTCTCAGGTTCATGTGGTATTCTACCAGATTAACATGGTGGTTGTGCTACTATTGGGTTAGGCCTTGGTTCTTGGACAAATGTTTTAAAGGGAGTTTCATTTTGTTCTTCTAGAACAATCTTTCTACATTTGCCCCCTTCCAAGATGAATTCACTTCTAGGAAGTGGGCTTGTAGGGCCACAATTATCCTCTGATCATCATGTAGGTAAAAGAAGAATCCCATGGAATCTTCAGGATAACCAACGAAACGTCCTATGAGGGATCTTGTCTCCAATTTCTCCACTTTAGTCTTCTTGACATAAGCAGGACATCTCCAAATCTTAATATGATTAAGACTTGGTTTCCTATTATTCCACATCTCATGCGGAGTTTTAGGAACGGATTTAGAGGGACATCTGTTCAATATATAAGAAGCAGTAAGGAGCGCATATCCCATAATGAAATGGGTAATTCAGTGTAACTAAGCATGGAACCGAACCATGTCCAACAGAGTTCAGTTTCTTTGCTTGGCTACTATATTTAGTTGAGGAGTTGCTGGAAGTGTTAGTTGTAACATTATTCCTAGTTCTCTAAGGAATTCATCAAACTCGGCACTCATATATTCTCCACCACAATCCAATCACAGAGTTTTAATATTCTGCCCAGTTTGATTTTCTACCAAAACTTTGAATTCTTTAAACCTCTCAAAGGATTCGGACTTTTGCTTCATTAGATACACTAGACCATATCTTAAATGCTCATCTGTGAAAGTGATGAAGTAGTAGAAACCTCCGCAAACATCGGTGTGCACTAATCCTAAGACTTGAGTGGCTCTTTCAAATGTCCCGGTGAAGGGTGATCTAGCTATCTTTCTTAATAGACATGATTCACACGTTGGATAGGGATCCGACCCTAGTAAGCTTAAAAGTCCATCTTTTTCCATTTTGTGGATTTTGTGCTCTCTAGCATGGTCTAGTTTAAGATGTCACTTGAGTCTTAAGTTAGCTTTTTGCCTAACAAGTTTATTAGTTACAGCATTCACATCGGATGAATCACGGACATTTAAATAATACAAACCATTAACTAAAGATGCATTGCCAACCAATTTATTTCCATAATAAATGTCGCAATTTAATTTAGAAAAATAAAATGTATATCCAATCTTAACTAAGATATGAATGGAAACAATGTTCTTAAGCCCCTAGGGAAAAAATAAAACGTTATCTAAAAACAATAAATGTCAGAATTCAAATATAAAGAAATAGATCCAATCTTAGTAGCTGCGATGCTTTCCCCGCTGCCTACTTTGATCATCACTTCTTCTCGGTCCAGCTTTCTACTTCTCTGCAGATCCTGTTCCAAACAATACACATGGGCACTAGCTCCTGAGTCCAGAATCCATGAAGTAAAACAAACGGTCATAGAACAATTAGTTTAAAAAATAAACAGTTCTATACCTTTTGTGCCTTTGCCTAATTTAGGACAGTTCCTCTTTCAGTGGCCAAGCTCACCGCACTCGAGACAGTGGTCGAAATTGCTAAGGAAATAGAAAAGTTCCTTCCAGATTTTGAGATCTCTCCAGCCAGGGAAGCAACTATAGATGCTGAGCTGTCGATTGAAATGTGCCTGTCTGTCCTCTGGTATCTTTCTTTCCTAGAGGCTATGATGAAAGCCTAGAGTACTACTATGGCTGGAGATAAAAGACCCTTCGACAGTTGATTGAGATGGAGCTTGACTTTCAGACATCACTCCACAATCCTGCTCTTTCAGATGCTCAAAAAACAGAGATTTTTGAGAAGCAAGCAATGTTAGGTCTCAAGTCCAAGAAGGAGATAATTGCTCGTCTTGAGTATCTGGAGACTCCTCTTAGCAATTTGGCAGAGTTTGAAAGCAACCGCTTTCAGGAAGTCAGCCGCAGTATTGAACACAATTTTCTATTCCGCCGCACTCATGTTCAAATAAAAAATCCTCATATTGGCAATTGGGAGAAGAATCGCGATGAAGAACAGTTGAATCCAATGGGTTATTCTGCCCTGCTAAAAGTCGTCCATTCTGCCGCTAATAAGTCTTCAACAATACCCCTCCGCTTATGGAAAGAAAAGAGTGACATGTTCAGGCAATTGGGAGAAGAATCGCGATGAAGAACAGTTGAATCCAATGGGTTATTCTGCCCTGCCAAAATTCGTCCATTCTGCTGCTAATAAGTCTTCAAAAAAATCCCTCCGCTTATGGAAAGAAAAGGGAAACATGTTCAGAGAACACAATCCAATTAATAACTGGGTTGAAGATGAAGCCAGAGAATACCTTGCCTGAGTCTGGGCTGATAGCTTTGATATTGACAAAGAAAGATTTAAGAAGCTACTCGAAGTTAAGAAAGACAAAGAAGTGGCTGAGCGACTCAGAAGACACTGGATACTGGACACATCCAGAGGGGCTGAGGATTTCATACTGCATTTCCATACGATTGAAGAGATGCTCAAGTTTCCTTTTCTCTTCCATTTTGGAATTGAGTACAGGCATCATGGTTACGCTTCGTTTTTGCTTCAAAGGCATGGAATGATACATTCGACATCAGCTTTCTCAGATCATTACGTTTTTCATCCGCAACAAGACTTTGCACAGCGTGTCCAACTATATTTGAATGAAGATGCCTCCACCAGCAAGAGAGATGCCCTTCCAAGTCCCAGTGAAGCGCATATGCATCTAACTGATGATCATGCAGAATTTTATAGAGACAGAAGAGCGATTGCTGAGAATGCTCAATTGTTGGATATCAGCTTCAACCATCTCTTTGGTTTTAGTGATTTTCGTGGCTACAACCTTCATCCTATCTTGATGTGTGAGCAGAACATCCGAGTGGCCCAAATTCTTTTTTCTTATTAGGCTAGTGGATCAAGCACTAGTTCAAGCGCCGATGCCTTTCTTAATGGACTTCATCAAATTTTACACATCTGGTGTAGTGATCCCGAAAGACGCTGACTTAGCATTCAGTACTGAAGAGCACGAAAACGCTTTCTTTTTCATCCCGAGATCATTATACGCAAGTCCAAGGCATGTTCTAGAAGCGATTGACCCAAATTGGGTCTCCCATGGTCAAAGACCGTCTTCTGTGGAAATCAAAGAATTGCAAGTGTACCATCCTCCTACTGTTGAAGATGCTTCAATTCAAGATGCTGATATCCAAATGGTAGATGCCCCTAGTGCTCCAGTAGTCAAGATTCCACTTGTTAATCAATTTGAGCAAATAGATGCTGCAACTCAATTGGTTGATCAAGCGATTCAAGAAGTTCAGGATGAGATTGCTGAAGTCCTCGAGGAACCTTTTGTGAGAGACAAATCAAAAGGCAAGGCGGTAGTTTCAAGCTCATATGGACTCATTCCATCTCCTGAGCATCCTCTTTTTTCAAACTCAGATTCAGATAGCGATCAAGAGGCCAAAGATTTTAGAAAAGTAGTAAGGAACTCGCTACAAAGTATTGAGAGTTCCCCCAGAAGCCGAGATATTTCAAATGGTGCATCCAATATGAAGAGTTTAATCGCTCGCTAGCTTAGAATGCTTCAGCGGATACTGAAAGACACAATATTTTCAACTCAATAGGACAGAGTATCACTGAGCATGTAGTCCTCCTCATTGATGAAGTGAGATTACTCAGACGAAATATCGCGGAGCTACGCTCTTCCCTTGATGAAGTCAAGAAGGGGAAAGAAGAAGAAAATTCAAAAAATCCTGACGCCAAAGTCAAAGCCAAAGCTAAGGAGCCAATGTCTAAAACAGATAATAAAATTGGTCCTCCATGTTTGAAGAGATTGTGAGTCTGAAAAAGATGCTCAGAAAGAAGCGAAACTAAGATACTTCAGAGGCAGGCATAGGCCCCCAGATTTGGATATTGATTTTCTTGAGGGTATGGGTTTTCATGCTTTTGCTGGATCCTTGAGGAAACCTCTTAACTGGAAGCCTTCAAATGATCGAGTCTGAGATCTTTATCATGATCTTATCCCGACGCTTGGAATTCCTCAAAGAGATTGGGTTGAAAGACTGTTAGAACTCAATGTAAGCGCTAAGCAAAATCGCGAGGACTACAACAAAGTCTATCATACAACTAAGACTGACATTGACAGAGTTCTCCTAGATCTAGCGAACGAGATCTTCCAGAAAGAGATGTCGAAGAAGCGATAGAGAAGATGATTGCTTATCTTGCTTTATTTCCTTTTATCTTCTGTTGCTTTACGTTTTCCAGTGTGATCTTTGTATGTTTCAAATTTACTATATCAATGAATGATGGAGCGCTGAAACATCTTGTTGAAGCTAATCTAACATTAGCTAACTCAACTAACTTTCTATGGCTAACTTATATCTTTTCGCTTTTCTTCAACCTTTTGAATTATAAAAGAGTTAAGATCTTGACATCATCAAAAAGGGGGAAATTGTTAGGAAATTTCATGTTAGATGTTTTGATGATGACAAGAGTAGGATTTTATATTAAACCCCAAAAGAATATAAGTTTATGCTTTCATAGAATTCTTGTATAAGTGTTTGAAAGTTTATTAATTTGTTGGGCCTGTAATTTTTATATGTATAGCTTTTAGACTAAGTATCAGATACCAAGTCGCTGATAGAATTCTAGGTGAGTCTGTCAAAGATGAAGTTGAAGATCAGTGTCTGAAGTCAAGTGAAGATGAAGTTTTGTATTAAGCATCTGTCAAACGCTAAAGGACTTTTTCAGGGATAATGAATCAAGCGCTCAAAACACTCAAGCGATCATGGATCAGATTCACCTGAAATAAATTCTCAAGTCATGAAGGACTTAAATGCAATCTTCAACGGACACTTACTTCCAACGCGAAATAAATTCAAAATGTATTAAATGCCTAGTAAGTGCATTAAATCTGATAAGGTATTATGACTTGTGGACAAGACACCTTTTTACTAGACTGTCAGAATTCATAGTTCAAAGCCTGCTAACAACCCATCAATAACAGCAGAAATTAAGGAATGTCACTGAAAGGGCTATTTACGCACTACGTGAGAGACACACGCCTGGATGTGTCCAACGGACAAATTCATTATCATGTATTCTTTTAACCAAATAGCTTAAGCACAATTTATCTTTCTTTTATCCTATGTTGATGGACAAGTGTTATGCATGGGATTATCTGATAGCATAATACAACAGGTTTGATTTCTAAAACAAGCGCTCAACAATCAAAGTTTGGATTTCTGATTGAGTTCTACTACTGATTTTAGTGCTTAAGATCTTACTCTTCAACTGAATGTGAATGATATGATCTTACTTAAAGAACTTCGATTATGGTGGTAGTAAATAGCTAAATTTTGGATAAATTATCATCCACAAATCAAAAATTGATTAAACTAATACAGATAAAAAAAGAAGATAGGCAAACATTGGTAACATTTATCTTAATAGCGAGCTTTTAGTTAAACATTTTCATTTATCTATGTTGTGCTTCAGCTAAAAAGTAATATTAGTTAACTATGAATTTTCCTTACTTTTACTTTCAATTGTGTTAACTTTAAGTGATTAAGAATTAAGTTGTGTAAGCAGGTACCATAGAGTTTCCTCTTTTAAAAAAGGCCCATTTTTTTCTCTTGAGTAAACAGGTACTATGGATATTATAGGTTGATAATTTCAAAATTTGGCTAGTTTTCCTCTCTTAATTGAATGAGGAAGGTGAATTAGGCAGACTTTAGTATCTTATCATTTTTATCCTTGTTTAGCGAAACATTCCATCTACTTTTTGTGAAATATTGTCAAATGCTAAAGAAAGATAGTAGTAAAAGACGGTGAGGAGATGATCTTGAGAGATTGGTGGTCCCAAGTGACATACGAAAGGGTCTAGAAGGGGGAGGGGTGAATAGACCCTGAAGTCTTTTTCGACTTCAAAAATTTCGTATCACTTTTAAAGGTTAGAACGCTGAGGAAGCTTAGCGCTTAGGTCAGGCGCTACAGTAAAGATAACTTAGACTTAGTGGTTTTGGAAATTTACCAATGTAGGGTAATGATTAGATCACTTAATCAGGGTTAGCACAGCGAAAATGATTTTAAAGTTTTAGCGTTCGTTTTAATTAAATAGTCGCTTAGCAGATTTAGCTTGTCTTTTTCAGAATAGATAAAATAATATAAAACAAGACAATAATGAGAGTAAATGACACAAGATGTATAAGGTTCACTGGGTGATGTAATCCCAGCTACGTCCTTCTTCTCCTTTTTCACTTGGAGGGAATTTACTAAGTTGATTATCGAAGAATCACACAGAATCTTCTACAAGGTAGTATATAGGTAAAAATGATCTCGGGCTCCTTTATCACACAGATTTCAGCACCAATAAAGATCTTCTTCTACAAGCTTCTCTCACTCAGAAATACTGCCTGTAAGGGGTTTCAATAACTTTTTCACTCAGATGAAAGGTTGAGGGTTTTACCACAAGGGTTTGTTTGTTTTTGGAAAGATCAAACAACTTGGAATATCTCAGTAAGAGTTTAGGTTTCTTCCTTGGAAGATGTTTGAGATATTTGTGACTGTATGGAATGTATGTAAAAGCTTGAAAGATTTTGGCAATGGAGTTTCTAAGCTTTTTCTCAGCAAAGTTTTCTTGTGCATGTACGTATGTATCTCTATTTAGGGTTTGCTGGGATTAGGTATTTATAGGAAATTCTTGGGATTATGTCCGTTGGACACATGTAGGGGTGTGCCTTTCACGCGGCGCGTGATTATACCTTTTCTCTGGCATTCCTGAAATCCTGCTGGTTCCGATTGGACGGGAGTAGCTATAAAGTCTGAAATTTTGACAGTCCAGTAAAAAAGGTGGCTTCTTCACAAGTCATATTGGCTTATCACATTTAATGCTCTTACCAGGCATTTAATGCATTTGAATTTATTTCCCGTTGGAAATAAATGTGCATTGAATGATTGCATTTAAGTCCTTCATGTCTTGAGGATTTATTTCAGGTTAATCTGATACTGATCGCTAGAGTGTTTTGAGCGTTTGATCCATGAATCCTGAAATAGTCTTTTAACGTTTGACAGACGTTATGGAGAAATCTTCATCTTCTTTTGACTTCAGACGCGGATCTTCAATTTCATCTCTAATAGACTCACCTAGAATTCTATTAGCGATTTGGTATCTAATACTTAGTTTAAAATCTACAAAGATAAAAATTACAAGCCTAACAAAATTACATACTTTCAAACGCTTATACAATTGATGTATGAAACATAAACTTACATTATATTTTGGGGTCTAACATAAAATCCTATCTTGTCATCATCAAAACATCTAACATGAAATTTCTAACAATTTCCCCCTTTTTAAAGATGTCAAGACTTTAATTTTTATAACTCTTTTATAGATTAAGAGTTCAAAGTAAAGCCCAAATAAATATAAGTTAGCATTTGGAAAGTTAGTAAAATTAACTAATGTTAGATTAGCCTCAACAAGTTGTTTCAGAGATAAATCATTCATTTATATAGAAAGATAAGCATACATGATTTATACTGAATATAAGATAATTGAAAGCGATAACAGAAATAAAAGAGATAAGAAAAATATAAAGCATTCATTCTGTCGCTTTGTGCTTTCTACTCCTTGGTAGATTTCATTTGTTAAGTCCATAAAGAGTCGATCAACATCTATCATGGTGGTATGTTGGAGTTCATCATAATCATGCCTTCGTTGTCTAGCGCTTTCATTCAGTTCCTTCAACCTGTCCACCCATTCCCTTGGAGGAATACCAAGTTCACAAATTAAGTCGTAATAGATGTCTTGTCTTCTATCGTTGGATGGTTTCCAGTTGATAGGTCGTCTAAGCTGTCCGGCATAAGGATGAAATCCCATACTCTCCAAAAATTTGACGTCCAAGTCAAGAAGCATGTACCTTCCTAGATAATATCTTGGCTTTCTCTTTTTAGTTAGCACCTTCTTTATGCTGACTATTTCATCAAACATTGATCGCCAGTGTTTATTATCTGTTTTAGATATTGCCTTGGACTTTTCTTTATCTTCTCCCTTCTTGACATCAGCAAAGTATGTCTTCAAGTTAGTGATATCTCGGCGCATAAGCCTGACTTCTTCAATCAAAAGGGCAACTTGTTCAGCGATACTTTGAGAGGCTTGATCGGATGTAGTGTATCGCTCAGTATCAGCTGAAGCATTCTGCGCAAGCGTCCGGTTGAATTATCCAATTAGCGAAGTGATCAACGGTGATATAGTATCCATGACTGCGATTGTGCTCTTTGTAGCAGCATTTGAAATATCACGGCTTCGAGTGTCAGAAATAATTCGGATTTGCCTATCAGCTGTATCCAAAATCTTTGAGCAAGAACCCTCAATGTTGTTAAGTGAGTTCCATATTGCTTGTCTGAAATCTTGAGCGTCTAGATCACTGTCCGAGTTCGAGTCCGAGGAGGAGCGCTTAGGAGACGGAATGAGTCTGTAAGAGCTAGAAACTGCAGCCTTGCCTTTGGTTTTCTCTCTGATAAATGGCTCTTCAGCAATTTCAGCATGAACTTCATCTATCGCTTGATCCATGGATGGATCTGCAATCGCTGAAGGGGGCTCGACTACTGGAGCACTAGAAAGATCTGGCAAAGAGGCCTCAGGAATTTGAGCAGCATCCACAGTAGGAGAATCTTCTATTTCAACAATTTTGAAGGAAGGAGAAGGGTCTTCAATAGCAGTGACCCAGAGTGGGCCAACCGCTTCCATCACATGCCTTGGACTTATCAGGTTGGTCTGCGGAATAAAGAATAAGAGTTTTAGAAGTCCAAAATAAATGGCATAAGCGCTTGAGCTGCTTCTTGGTCCACTGGCCTGATCAGCGATATCCAATGCTTGTGCATTTTCTATCATTGCTCTTCTGTCTCGGTAGAATTCAGAAAACTCACCATGCCCATCTGCAATATTGACACAAATTTCACTTTATCCAGGAAAAAGCGGCTATTTACTAGTGGAGGCTTCTTCGTTCGGATCTAGAAAGATGCGCTGAACAAACGCTTGACGAGGGTGATACACATATCGTCCACCTTGACTGAATAAAGTTAGTTGTTAACGGATGTACCTCTTGATAGGTTGCCTGTAGCCTAGCAGATCGCTAACATTTTCGGCAATATGCTGACGCTATTGAAGTAAAAAGGTAGCAAGCCCTCGGCGTCTGTATTCGATTTTGAATTCAAATAAGAATGGATATCTCACAAGTTCTTCAAGAGTATAGAAGTGTAAAACGAACTCTTCAGCCCATCTGGCTGTATCCATCATCCATCGCTTGCCAAGCTTGTTAGCTTTCTTTTGATCTTTTCTGGCGGCAAGAAATTTCTCAAAACATTGAGTTTCTTCATCGTAATCCTCAGCCCATAATCTTGCAAGGTATTCACGGGCTTCATCTTCTATCCATGAGTTGACTTGATTTAGACGCTCAACAACAATTAGTCCTTTTCCTTTCCAAAGCTTGAGTGGATTAGAAGAGAGAGCATTTTGAGAAGAATTGACAACTGATGGAAGAGCCGAGTATCTAATCCTGTTGAAATCCTCTTCATCGGGGTTTTTAAGCTAATCGCCCATGTGGGGATTTTTTATAATAGTTTTGTTTGGCCGAAGAGGATAAAAGGACTCATCAGAGTGACCAGTAAAATTAAAACGTGCTTAGTCAAAATCTGTTCTGTTGATCGCTGGTCTTCGAATATACTCAAGGCGAGATTGAAGATGCTCAAGATTGTAGAGACCCAGGTCGGCGAATCGCTCGAAGTATTCAAACTTGTTAGAATTGGAAACATCAGTCCTATGGAGAGTGTTTTGAAAGTTGATTTCTGATTCAGCAAAGGTCTGGGTGTCCCGCTCTCTAGCAGCATAATAAAATTCAACTTCGGCAGAATATCCACGAGGAAAGAAATCGATGTTACGAGGAGGAGATCCAGTTGGAGTAGGAACAAAGGCAATTTCTTCTGTTGGAATAGGGGCCACTTCTATCGACCTCTCAACATGTAGAGTCACTTCACTGACTGTAGATGTTTCGGCGTCAGGAAGGACTTGATCTACTTTTTTGGCTATATCCACAACAGTTACCAGATCAACATCTACTTCAATGGGAACCTCTAAAGATGGAGGTTCATTAGCGTCTTGTGCATCTTTGAGCTGATACAAGCAAGCGTTTGAGAAAAGCAAGCAAAAATTCTACTAAGTAGAAATAACAAATAAGATACTACAAGGCTTACCCTGAGGACTATCATCGACTTTGTCAGTCGCTTGATCTGTTTCAATAGTTGGTATATTTTTCTCAGCCTCCGCGATCAGTTCTTCAGGATCTAAATCGAGAAAAGAAGTGATAGGATCAGCACGGATGGGAATATGCAAATCCTCAAGAGTGTTAAGAAGAGAATGAATATTTGCTTCACATTCGACTGAAAGGATTTTATCCTAGCGTTAGAGACTTAGAAACTAACGAGGAAAGGATAAACTACTTTGCTTAGCACAAGTACTTACCCCGAACACGAGAAAGCCTCTGAAATTGAGCATAGGATTTAAGATTTGAGCTGATTTCTGGAACAGCGTCAGACGGAGGTAGAACACTCGCTGGTTCTTCAAGCACTGGTTCTACTGGAGCGTTTGTCGATGCAGCTGAAGTGGAGAGAGGAATACGCCTTCGAGCTAGCGGTACTTCTTCTACTTCTTTTGGAGAGATAACAAAGAGAGCTAGCGGTACTTCTTCTACCTCTTTTGGAGAGATAACGAAGATAGGTGGGGGAGAGGGTGATTTGGGAGAAGGATTAGGGGACTTCTGTTTCTCTTAGGCTCCGGCTTCTGCTTTTGCTTCTTCACTGGCATTGATGGCTCAGCGACTTTCAAGACTAGCTTTCTTTTAGGTCGCTTGACCACCACTGCATCGTCTAATAAAGATGATGATGAAGACGAAGTCACTTGCTCTTCATCATCGCTATGAACAAATCCTTCGGCACGAAGTCGCTCGCGCTTTTCTTTGGGAACCGCTGCACCACCCCTACGCTTGGGTTTCATCAACTCTCTAATCATCTTCTTGCCATAGAACTTAAGCATTGGGACCTTCTTTCCAGCGATGTTAATGAACCCGCTAGCGCTTAAAATATGACTCAACACAATCCCGTATGGCTTGGGATTAACAGAAGTGGCCATCGCTGCCTTGAAGTGATTAAAAATGTAAAGCGACCAGTTGACTTTCAACTTGGTCAAAATAGCAACCATCATTTTATACTGAATATTAGTAATTTTTTAGAAAGTGCCCTTCCTGCACTCTATCATCTTCGCGCAGATGTCAGCAAAAATTATGTATTCACCCTTCAAATCATTTTTCTTAAAGTTGGGTTAGTATGCGACTTCAATTTTGTCCTTTTTGATCAGTGCCCATACCTTGGTGGTGTCTCCCAGATTGACTTCTTCAACTTCTCCTCCATCGTTTGGTAAATGCAGTAAAGATGAGATCAGTTGGGGAATGAGAATGAAGATTTCTCGGGCAAAAGAAAAAGTGCAAGAAATGGAGTTTCCATCATTTGAGACTTTAGCATTCTTGAAAAAGAAAAGAGTTTCTTCTTCCTAGATGTTTGAAAAAGAGGTAAGCATTTCACGCAAACCAGATTCATGGACCAGTGGAAGAACAGTCCTTAAAGGAAAATTCTAGTTATCAAAGAGATAGTCCCAGTTAACAAGAAATCCGGCATTGACTGGTTTCTGGGTTTTAGAAGATTTTCCGGTAGCAGACTTGGATGATTTGGGTGCCATTGATGAAAGGTTAAAGCTTTTTCTGAGAGAGAGAGAGGGAACTTTTTTTTTGCCTTGAAAGAGAATGAGATTATACAGCAAAGAGAATTTTGGGAGTGATAAAGTTTGGTTGTAAAAACTTTGAAAGGTTTATATAGAGGCAAAAATAACTCCTCAGTTGCTTGGATTAATGCCACGTGTTAAATTATTAATTTTGAAAATTGAAAAAACTAAATCTGAGTCATTTACTCATAAATACGGATGTCAAAAAGTGCGGTAAAATAGGTTAACTGCTGTGAAATAGAAAGTTTTGGGATCCACAGTTACTTTTTGAAAACGTTTAAATTTTTTTGAAATTTTCAGCGTGAGATACAAGCGCTTGATAGTACACTGACACATACAAAGACAGGTGCAGTCACTGAACCACCTAGTTTTTAGATAGGAATCATTAACTGTCAATTTGATTTGATAAGTGCGTGTGGGAAGTTGTCAAATCTAATCTTTTGAACTTATCCACATGCTACTTTTAGTGATGAAAACTATGTATGGATATAAAAAAAAAATACTTAGCGTTAAGTGGGAATATTCTTAAACGCTGAAGTCTTTTTAAATAATATTCATTTTAACTCTGAGGATTCTTTGATACAAATTAATCACTTGAGTTTTTGAAGGATATTTTGATTTAGTTTTATTAGAGATTGATTTTGTCATGCATAAAATATAAACGTTAGTGATCAATGCAAAAATTTTAAAAGTCATTTTTTATCACAGTCGCTTATAAATTTGAACAAGTACAATTTTAAAGTTCCCCCTAAAGTTGATAACTTATTCTATTTTGAAAGACATGCTTTAGACATAAACATAAAGGGGATTCCCCCTAAATTATATGCCTATAAAATATGATGCTTTATGGTTTAAGCGTTTAAATCAATCATACCTAATTCACTTCTTAAAGTGAGAAAGCGATGTTCGTTGAGCGCTCAGGTGAAAATGTCTTCCAATTGTTTGTTAGTACCAATGAAGTGCATGGAGAAATCTTTCTTTTGAACATGGTCACGCAAGAAATGGTAGTGAATGTCAATGTGTTTAGTTCTAGAATGAAGGACAGGATTTTAGGTCATAGCTAAAGCGCTTTGGTTATCACAATGGATTGGGGTAGGACCTAGGATTGTTCCATAATCTCTAAGTTGTTGCCTCATCTAAAGGATCTATGCACAACAGCTCCCAGCGGCTACGTTCTCTGCTTCAGCAGTAGAAGTCGCTATGGATTGTTGTTTCTTACTATGCCACGAAATTAGTCTATCACCTAGAAATTGACATGTACCACTAGTACTCTTTCTATCTATTTTGCATCTTGCAAAATCGACGTTTGAATAACCAATTAGCTTAAAAGGAGAGTCCTTTGGATACCATAAGCCCACATTCTATGTGCCTTTTAGGTATTTAAGAATTCTCTTGGCAGCATTTAAGTCTGATTCTCTAGGATCAGCTTGAAAGCATGCACACATGCATATCGAAAACATAATATCGGGTCTACTGGCGGTCAGATAAAGAAGTGATCCAATGATACTTCTATAGCTAGTGATATCAATTTTCTTCCCACTTTTATCTTTATCTAACTTAAGCGTTTGGCTCATTGGAATTTTTGAAGATGATGCATTTTCTATACCAAATTTCTTAATAATATTTCTTGTATATTTAACTTGGTTTATAAATATGTCATTAGGGAGTTGTTTAACTTGTAATCCTAAGAAGAAAGTTAATTCACCCATCATGCTCATTTCAAATTGATCTTGCATCATTTTAAAAAATTTCTCACACAGTCGCTTGTTAGTAGAACCAAATATAATATCATCAACATAGATTTGGACTAAGAGAATATCTTCATTATGGATAATTTTAAATAACGTTGTATCAACGCTGCCTTTTGAAAAGCCTTTACCTATAAGGAACATAGAGAGAGTGTCATACCATGCTCTTGGTGCTTGTTTAAGGCCATAGAGTTCCTTATCCAGCTTGTAGACCATACTTTTGCCATGGTTGTTGATGAATCCTGGAGGTTGCTCCACATAGACTTCTTCTTGGAGTTTACCATTCAAATATGCACTCTTCACGTCGATTTGGTATACTGCGAGTTGGTTGAAATGGAAAACGCTAGGAACATCCTAATCGCTTCAAGACGAGCTACTGGGGCATACGTCTCATCAAAATCAATACCCTCTTCTTGACAATAACCTTGAGCTGGCTTTGTTTCTTATAACAATGCCATCTTCATCCATTTTGTTCCTAAAAATCCATATAGTTCGAATAACTCCTTGGTGAGTTGGTCTTGGTACTAGCGTCCAAACCTTGCTTCTCTCAAATTGGTTAAGCTCCTCTTGCATTGCTTCTACCCAACTTGAATCACTGAGCGCTTCATGCACTTTCTTTAGTTCCATTTGAGATAGGAAGCTTGCTAACATGGCCTCATTGATTGTTGCGGACCTAGTTCTGACAGGTGCTCCAATATCTCCAATTATTAATTCTGGTGGATGGTTTCTAAGCCATTTACAGTTTGGTTGGAACGGATTATGAGACTCTTGATTGTTAATTGCTTGACTTTCATTAGTCTCTGGCGCAATCGTTGCATCATTCACAATTCCTCCAATTTGCTCTTGATGATCATTCTCTTCATGATCATCAGCAATTCTGACAATATCATCATTAGTAACCTCACGAGTAATCTTAGGAATAGGCACAAGGATCTCATCATCCTCCTCATCATCACTATCATCACCAAGATTGATTTGTGACGCTTGTTGGGCAAGATATTCAATTCCTACATCATCAGGATTAACCTTACTCGGTTCTTGGTTAGCATCATCAAACACAACATGAATGGATTCTTCACCCTTTGAATTGATCTTATTTAGAATGCGAAAACTCTTTCCATTCTTAGCATAGCCTAGAAAGATTTCCTCATCCGCTTTAGGATCAAATATGTTTAGGCTTTGGGATCCATTCTTATGAATGAAACATTTTGAACTAAATGGATGAAAATATGAAACGTTAGGCTTACGTCCCTTCCACAACTCATATGGAGTCTTCTCATGTTGCTTGTTGATCATACCCCGGTTCTAAGTGTAGCAAGCGGTATTGATAGCTTCGGTCAAAAACCTTTGAGGCAGCTTAGACTCTGCAAGCATCGTCCTAGCAGCTTCTTTAAGCGTTCTGTTCCGTCGCTCGGCTACTCCATTCTATGGAGGTGTTCTAGGGGCAAAATACTCATGAAGTATTCCAAAATCTATACAAAACTTCTCAACAAATTGGTTAGGAAATTCAGCTTCTCTATCGCTTCTAATTCTTGTCACCTTTAAATCTTTATAAGTTTGCAATTGACGAATTAGCGATGTGAGCTTGACACTAATTTCATCTTTGGTTGCTAGGAATTCTATCTATGTATTGTGAGAGAAATCATCAACTACTACTAGCGAGTACTTTTTACCACTAACACTCATGATTTGAATAGGACCAAACAAATCTAGATACAATAGTTCAAGAACTCTAGAAGTAGATAGGCATGGTTTCTTCTTAAAAGATGATTTAACTTGTTTACCCATTTGACATGCATCACATAAGCGATTTTTCTGAAAGGAACCCGTAGGTAATCCCTCTACTAGATTTAGCGATATTAACTAAGAGATTGCCTTAAAGTTGAGCTGATTCATTTTTCCATGCCATAACCAACCCAATTCATTTTGACTTTTAGCAACAAAGCATATGGGGTTGTTATCAATTGTAGAATCCCAATCCACTAAATAAACATTATTTGTTATTTTTCCTCTTAATTTAGTAGACTTAGTCTTAGCGTCGTTGACATAGCAGAAGTCGCTTGAAAATTTAACATCAAAGCCTTTATCACAAAATTGACTAATGCTCAACAAATTATGCTTAAGACCCTCAACATAATATACATCACTGATCATGATGTTCCCCCTATGCATGATACCTATACCTTTGGTGTTACCTTTAGAGTTATCACCGAATATGACATGAGGACCGTTGGTTGCATGATAGTTGATCAAGAGATCCTTTGATCCAGTCATGTGTCTTGATGACCCACTATCAAAGTACCACATTGAACTATCGGTCTTAGCTCTAGGTACCTGCATTTAAAGGATAGTTCTAATTCTTCTTAAGTACCCATGTTGTCTTGGGTCCTTCAATTTTAGGAACCCATATTTATCTTGTCTTCATTATAGGAATACTAGCCTTCTTGGGTTTCACATTGTGTTGTGTGTGCTTTTTGGGTGTATAGTAATAGTCTCGATTATAATAGTAATCATAATCATAATTATCATAGTATCGATAATATGATCTTGACAGCCTTGGATATTGACGCAGGTATTTCTTTGGCGCTGGCTTGGGTTGTACTTTTGGTGCTAGACGCTTAGCGCTTGATTCACAGTGATCAGATTTATCCATGGCCTTTTGAGCTTTTGGATGAACCCATCTTCGTGAATCGTTTGCTTTCGCCTTTCCCTTGCTAGAGTCAGCTTTGGCTTTCTCATTTGGCCTCGTACCATTGTTGCTAGGGTCATTTATTTTTTGATTTTGTGAACCTCTCTCAACAAAGAAAACACCCTTTCCTTTGTTGTTTACCATAACCTTAGACGCTTTTGATTTTTGACCAAATTTATCACAACCTAAACGTGTCTTTTCACCAAAAAATTTGGTTACCTCAATCACATTATCTAGGTTTCTTGACACTTTGGATAATTATGAGACGAGCTGCTTTGATTTGGCAAGTCTAGTAATCAGATCAGCTTCTCTCTTGACTATTATACAAGGATCGCATTTCAATTGAGTAATCTCTCTTTCAAGCGATTAGTTCTTCTCAATGCATTGTTGCTGAACTTGCAACTCTACTTTGAGCGTTACTTTATCACTTTTGAGAGATGAGATAATAGCGAAGTGATTTTGATATATTTTGGCGGCATCTTGACAATATTTATAATATTCATTAACTTTGTCAAGTAATTCATCATAAGAAAGAGGATGAGATAATTCAGTGGTTACCTCTGGTAGTGAATCGTCAGACAAATCAACGCTGAGTCGATTGTTGGCTCATCATCACTAATTTAATCTGATGATTCCAAATCCTCTTCAGGTGCGGAGAATGGTTCAGATTCCACTAGCAAACCTTGTTGACGAAGGATGCTCCTGAATTGGTTTCTACACGCATACTCTTGCCTTGTGGGCTAAGACACATTTGGATAAGGGCAATTTACCTGGTAGTGCCCTGGTTTCTTGCAATTATAACACAAATTAGTTTTCATTTTCTGTTCAGTGGTCAATCGCTTTGAAACAACTGGCGCTGAGAGATTTTGAGTAGGAGTTGTAGACGCTTGATAAGGAACTGGCGCTACTGGTTGAGGTGCAGAATATACTGGCGCTTGATACTGAGGCGCTGGTGCTGGGGGAAGGGTTTGGAAAGAAGTTTGTCCAATGGGATTTCTCTTTTCATATCTTAGAAATTTCTTGAATTTCTTGACCAATAAAGCATATCTTTTTCCTCATTTGATTATGTCACTTTCACCTGGCTAATCGCTTTACCCTTGCTTTTGGTGGTAGCGATTAATGCTCCTGATTCAGTCGCTGAAGTCGATGTGTTGCTGACTTCACCTAATTCAAACTCAAATGCCTTTAATTCTGAAAATACATGTTCTGGAGTAAGAGTCTCTAATGTTTGTGATTCTTTCATAGCAACAGTCTTAATCAAATACTTACTTGGAAGACTTCTGAAAATCTTATTGACCATTTCCTTGTTGGTCAACTCTTTGTCTAATGATGCTAACTCTGTAATTAGCAATGTAAACCTTGCGTCCAATTGTTCTACCGTCTCATTGGTCTGCATCTTAAAATGCTCAAATCATTGCATGGCTATGGAGAGCTTGTTCTCGTTCATTTGTGATGAACCTTCACACACTATAGCCAAATTATCCCATATTTTTTTGGAAGTCTTACATTGCTTGATCTTGTTGAACAATGCATCGTTATCTCCTAACACTGAGTACCGTGGACTTCTTCCAACATTATCTAGATTAGCTCTTTTTCAATCATCTGGCGTCCATTCTAACTTGAGTTTCTCGACATATCCATCTGGAGTGGCTTCATCAGCTCCAGGTGCTCGAGTTATTACTTTCATGATCTTAATGGGGCCATCTGAATTAAATCACACATTTCATTATCACATGAACATAAATACACGAATGCTCTAAGTTTTCAAGAATCATAGTTTGACTCTACCAACTTAAGCATTTTGTTAAAAGCCATAATGAGATGTTTTTAGAGATTTTTAAAGCGACTAAGTTTTAGAAAAATGGATCTACACAAGTAGTTACGCACGGAAATGCTTAGGTTTCTACTTCAACCGCTCTGATACCACTTGGTGGTCTTAAGTGGCATACGAAAGGGTCTAGAAGGGGGGGGGGGTTGAATAGACCCTGAAGTCTTTTTCGACTTCAAAAATTTCATATCACTTTTAAAGGTTAGAACGCTTAGGAAGCTGAGAGCTTGGTCAGGCGCTACAGTAAAGATAACTTAGACTTAGTGATTTCGGCAATTTACCAAAGTAGTGTAATGCTTAGATCACTTAATCAGGGTTAGCACAGCGGAAATGATTTGAAAGCTTTAGCGTTCATTTTAATTAAATAGTCCCTTAGCAGATTTAGCTTGTCTTTTTCAGAATAGATAAAATAATATAAAACAAGACAATAATGAGAGTAATGACACAAGATGTATAAGGTTCACTGGGTGATGTAATCCCAGCTATGTCCTTCTTCTGCTTTTTCACTTGGAGGGAATTTACTAAGTTGATTATCAAAGAATCACACAAAATAGTTGATTATCAAAGAATCACACAGAATCTTCTACACAGAATCATTATCACAAGGGTTTGTTTGTTTTTGGAAAGATCAAACAACTTGGAATATCTCAGTAAGAGTTTAGGTTTCTTCTTTGGAAGATATTTGAGATATTTGTGACTGTGTGGAATGTATGTAAAAGCTTGAAAGATTTTGGCTGTGGAGTTTCTAAGCTTTTTCTCAGCAAAGTCTTCTTGTGCATGTACGTATTTATCTCTATTTAGGGTTTGCTAGGATTAGGTATTTATAGGCAATTCTTGGGATTATGTCTGTTGGACACATGTAGGGGCGTGCCTTTCACCCGGTGCGTGATTCTATCTTTTCTCTGACATTCCTGAAATCCTGCTGGTTCAGATTGGACGGGAGCAGCTATAAACTCTGAAATTCTGTCAGTTCAGTCAAAAAGGTGGCTTGTCCACAAGTCATATTGGCTTATCACATTTAATGCTCTTATCTGGCATTTAATGCATTTGAATTTATTTTTCATTGGAAATAAATGTCCGTTGAATGATTGCATTTAAGTCCTTGAGGATTTATTTCAGGTGAATCTGATACTGATCGCTAAAGTGCTTTGAGCGTTTGATCCATGAATCCTGAAATAGTCCTTTAGCTTTTGACAGACGCTAAAGATAAATCTTCGTCTTCTTTTGACTTCAGACGCTGATCTTCAACTTCATCTCTAATAGACTCACCTAGAATTCTATTAGCGATCCGGTATCTAATACTTAGTTTAAAATATACAAAGATAAAAATTACAAGCCTAACAAAATGACATATTTTCGAATGCTTATACAATTGATCTATGAAACATAAACTTACATTATATTTTGGGGTCTAACATAAAATCCTATCTTGTTATCATGAAAACATCTAACATGAAATTCCTAACAGAGATGAGGGATTACGTTGGCACATTTGAGAGATGAGAGACTAAAGTTGGACGAAAACTAGATATGAGGACCATTGAAGTGATTAAGCCATATATATTTGTTCTCGATTTCTCACGAATTTTTTGATTGATTTGTCTTAGTTAACTTGGCATGGCTTCTTGCATCTTCCTAATTCTACAAAATAATACATTAGTCAGTTTTTGCACAATATGACTGTGAAATACTTTTCTAGAAATCTTCATCCTTTAACTGTAAAGTTTTAACTCTTTAATCTGAACTTAGAAAACTTGAAAACTTGTAACTTTTCAGCTAGTTCTTCTTAATAGTTTTATGCGATCAAAGAGAAACTCGATTAATGAAGTAAACTTGATGCAGAATTGCATTTTTTATCAAATTCAAAGTACAATTTGGAATTCCTTGTTATGGTTTAGTATCAACACCCCAATTTCAGCCTTTCAAATGCTAGTATCTGTTGGGGGATAATTATCAAACGCAGTGGAAAACGAAATTTAAAATTTTTTGGATTTTTCCCATGACAGGATCAATCCCGAGATTCTATCACGCATAAGCTTGATAGGGTAAACAAACTTTACCCATTGTAGCGAAGTGGTTGATAATTCCTACGATCTTGAATTCTTCAATTCTCCATGAAATAACTCCGGCTGAAACTATATTGATCAAAGCAGTCCAACTGTTCTGCCTTTAAATCGTCACCTGAAAATAGTTGATGAAAAATTCTTTCTCCTTCTTTGGCTTGAAACCGACGGCTTGTATAAGAGAGGGAGAGGAATTCTATTTCCTGTGGTGTTGTGTAATGTAACTTATGACATAGGCTTATAACTAATGCGATATTTATATCACTTAAGTTATTACCTTGGGCTCAAATTAAGCCCATTAATACTCCTAGTGGCCGCCCCCTTCATTCCTTGGTGTGCCACTTGGTGCATCAATTGGAGGTTAGTGTAATCTAATATTTAATTAATTAACTTAATCTAGTTAAATAATAGATCACTTATTTAATTAATTCTATTTCTCCAAGAAATATTATATTAATTAAATCATAAATAAATTAACATATTTCTTCAAATAATTAATTCTATTTATTTAATTTTAATTATCCAATACTTAAAATATTACCACAAGAAATATTCCATTTTTCCATCAAATTTTCCATCTTAAGCGTGACTCTTTAGGTTCATCTATATTTTGCAATGGGAGGATCCAATTGAATATTAATCCCACCTAGCCAGTCAAGTGGTCCATATTTTAACCCAAATAAGATGACATGATTTGATCATTTTTACCTTTCCATTAGTAAATACCATGTGAATACAAACTCTGCGTTTTCTTATCCCGGTCAAGTGAGAGTTATGGTTTTTTAGTCAAACTCACTAACTTGACACTATGCTATATTTATAATAAGTTCAGATCAGTGAATGCTTTGGCCAAAGACTTTAAGATCTAACTTACTTATAAATGCATAGGATAATTCCTCGTTCACTTACGACGAAACGAATCCTATCTTGGATACCAGTTAAGAATACTACTTGTCCATTAAGTTGCAGTTTGAGGTTGACCCCACTAATGGATGAATTGGGCCTAACTACTCTAATGAAAAATCTAATGTCACAAGTATATATTCAACTCAATTCCTCAAGTCTAAAGTTTAGATACACCAACTACAATTAATCAATTCTGTCATTGACTGTCAAAGAGTAAAAACCCCTATTACAGAATCGATGCGAGTCATGTCTGAATGACACTATCTCCATCATTGCACTTATGATATGAGTTCTTCACAACTTCGTAGTGATTGACGGGTACCTTTCTCATCAAAACTCATATCATACAAGTCTTCATGATTTCCAATGCCCAAATGAAAATCTTCGGCTTGTAGACTGTTTTACTACACAAGTATCAAACTTCTCTAGTGCTTTATAGAGTTAACTCTTGTGCTCATGGACTTATAGTTGATTATAATATATAAATGCCAATATAAATATAAACAACTATAAGGCACTAGAGAAGTTTGATACTTGTGTACTAAAACAGTCTGCAAGCCGAAGATTTTCAACTATAATCAACTATAGTTGATTATAATATATAAATGCCAATATAAATATAAACAACTAAAATTCCTTTTATTGATTGATTAAAAACAATTACAATTTGATAATGTCCTATCATTTACTAATCCTCTAGTGGCATTTGAGGACATTAACCTAACAATATCCCACTTACACTCAATGCCAATCACTATCGTATCTAATACCCATGTTCTCAAGATGTCGATCCAGTACTGTCTGTGTCGAAAGCTTGGTCAATGGGTTAGCGACGTTGTCGGTTGAATTTACTCTCTAAACAACAATCTCGCCTCTTCCAACGATTTCCCTTATTATGTGATATCTCCTCTCTATGTGCTTGGATTTGTTGTGAGACCTTGGCTCCTTTGCTTGTGTAATAGCCCCGTTATTATCACAATAAAGTGTCAATGGCAGCTCTACACTAGGGACCACTTAAAGTTCTCCAAGAAACTTCCTAAATCCAGACACCCTCTTTAGCGGCCTGTGAAGCTGCTATGTATTTTGCCTCAGTGGTTGTGCTTTGCTTGGAACTTTTCCAAGTGACCGCTCCACCATTAAGTGTGAATATAAACCCTGAAGTGGATTTGCGATCATCTACATCAGATTGAAAATCTGAGTTAGTATATCCATCCACCTTCAAATCTCCATATCCATATGTTAGGACCATATCCTTAGTTCTCTTCAGATACTTGAGGATATTTGTAACAGCAGTCCAATGTTCTCTTCCCGGGTTAGCCTGAAAACGACTTGCCACACTCACCGCGTAGGCTTTGTCTGGTCGTGTGCATAACAAGGCGTACATCAGACTACCCACTGCAAACGCATAGGGGGCACCGTACTAAATTTTTTCCTATCTTCCTCACTTTGTGGAGATTGAAAGGTGCACTCCGTGTTTCATGGGCAAGAAACCTTTCTTAGACTCTTCCATCCTAAATCTCTTTAGAACCTTTTCTAAGTAATGGGTTTGGAAGAGTCCTACCATTCTATTGTTGGGTTTCGTGAAAAATCATATAAACGCAGCGGAAGGATTTCAAAAATTTAATTACAAACCGAAAGTTTGATTTCTATGATCGCATATTCAAATTAACAAATCCGCTTAACAAATAACTACTTACCCATTGAAACGAAATGGTTGGAGAATCTTATTCTTCCTCTTGAAACTTGAATTGATAAATTCTTGATTTCTTGAATCCACGTATAATCTTCAATTCTTGAATTCTTCGAATTTCTTTGACTTGATCCGAACAACGAAATTACGCTATCTCTAAATTATCACGCACAGATATATTGACGAACAATTCCCACTAATTCTCTCTAAGGGGTGACGACTAGTGTATAGAGAAGGGAGGAGGCTTTTTCTTCTTTTCTTTCTAGGAGAGTTATGAAAGTCTATATCTTGTTTTACGTCAAAGACTACTTTTATATTTCATGACTTATTGAACAAGACAAACAAAAGACCCTTGTAAGTTGGGTATCCTCATGGACTCCCAACATGACCTAAAAAGGATGCCTTCTTCAAGTCCCAGGCTCCTTTTGTTTTAATTAATTTTTTATTCAATTAATAATTTATTATATGCAATAAATAAATAAATTAATTAAATAATCAAATTAATTGGATAAATTAATTCATTAATTTATTTGCATAGAAAATTAATCAATAATTAATCTTACCCTTATAATCAATTATTTCATCTAATGAATAAATAATTATTTAATTTATACAATAAAATAAAAACTCCTAGAAGAAAATTAGAAACTCCTTTTTCATTTCTCTTTATCAATCCTTTAGCACGACTCTTTCGGTTTGTTTCATTTGGCAATGAGAGGAAACCAAAAGAAGTGGGTAACACCTAGCCAGTCAAGTGGCCCACTTCATAGACCAAACGAAATCGCTTGATAGGATCATTTCGTAGCCTTCCAATCATAGATACCGTATAAGTATAAACCCTTTGTTCGTGTGCCCCAGTCAAGTGAGAGTCATGGCTATGTCAAACTCAATGGACTTGGCCATATGTATTAATTATAATAATACGAGATTATTGAGATCAACTTAGTGCCTTGCACAATCGCCTCTTTTTGCTTTGGCCAAAGACTTTGATCTCTATTTATCTATAACCACATAGGGTACTTTCTCACTCACTTATAAGAGAACAAATCCCATTTAGATATCAGCTAAGACTATCATTTGTCCATCAAGACGCATTTCGAGGACGACCCTACCAACGGGTGAATTGGATCTAACTAATCTAATGAAATACTTGACGTCACAAATGCATCTTCAGCATGATATTTTAGGTCAAAGGTTCACTTATACCTATTACGCGTAATTAGTTGTCATTGACAGTCACAGAGTGAAAACCCATGTGTCAGAACCGATGCGAGTCGTGTTCGAGCATATTAGCTCTACTGATGTGCCTACAATCTCACGCTCTTACCATCCCATGGTACTAGACTTGCACTCCCTTGTCAGAGATAAGATTGCACAAGTGTTCTAAGTCGTTATTTATCTATTAAAGACTTCAATTTACTTGCAAACATATTTTTAGTAATCATGATGGATCACTGTAGCACCACTCTTCCTATCCCATAGGAAGTAGAAGGATCGCACTGAAAACATGGACAAAACATTTTGCACTACTTATAGATACAGATAAGGTTTAAGTGAAAACTAATTAACGCCTTTATTAATAATATCGAAATAAGTTAATTACAAGAAATATGCCCTATCATTCTATCCTCTATGGCATCTAAGGGCATAATCCTAAGATCTATTTGTTCTATCTCTGTAGATACGAATCCCTAGAATATAGGTCGCTTCCCCCAAGTTTTTCATGGAGAATGTATTTGGAAGGCACCTTTTAACTAATGTGAGCATTCCTACATGTTGGTCCCAAGTGGCCTACGAAAGGGTCTACAAGGGGGGGGGTGGTGAATAGACCCTAAAGTCTTTTTTCACTTCAAAAAGTTTAATATTAAAATCAATTTCGTCGCTTGAAAATGTAAGCGATTGGCTGAGCGTCTACTTAAAGACTATTTTGATAAAGCTAAGCTAGACTTAAGATTTGAATGCTATGACCAAGTAGTTTTAAGCATTCAGTTCTTTAATTAGTGTTAGCACAGCGGAATGATTTAAAAGATCTCTCTTTGAAAGTCTTAGCGTCACAAAGTGTTTCTTAGTTGCTTAGTGTTTTAAATGTGTTTACTTAACCAATTTATGCAATGATATGATAGTAATGAAATTGAATGGGGTTTTTCTAACCCAAAAATAATGCAAGTATCCAACTTTGACTTCACACAGATTGTGAGGCTTGGATGGGGTTTTTCTAACAGTTTGTTTGATTTTGCTAAAGTTCAAACAACTTGGAATATCTTAGTAATAGTGTAGCTTTCTTCTTTCAGGATGTTTGAAATATTTTCGATTGTCTAGGAATGTACAAAAAAGCTTTGAGGATTTTTAGCTATGAAAAATTGTAAGCTTTTCTCTCAAGTAATTTCAGCAAAGTTTTGGCTTTATGTGCATGAAGATTGGTATTTTGGGTTTGCTGAGAGGTACTATTTATAGTGATTTCTTAGGAATTATCCGTTAGACACATGCAGGAACGTGTCTCTCACACAGCGCGTTAAATAGACCTTTTTCGGACATTCTTGAAAATCTGCTAGTTCTGATTGGACAGGAGCAGGTTTTGAACTCTGAAATATGACACTCTAGTCAAAAGGTGGCTTGTCCACAAGTCATAATAGCTTATCACATTTGATGCTCTTATCAAGCATTTAATGATTTTTGAATTTATTTTCTGTTAGAAATAAATGTCTGTTGATGATTGCATTTAAGTCCTTCATGACTTGAGAATTTATTTCAGGTGAATCCCTTCGTTAAACGCTTGAGTTGCTTGTGCACTTGATTCATAAGTCCTAAAATAGATCTTTAGTGCTTGACAGACGCTTAAGAACAAATTTTCATCTTCACTTGATTTCAGAGACTGATCTTCAACTTCATCTTTGATAGACTCACCTAGAATTCTATCATAGACTTGGTATCTAATACTTGGTCTAAAAATCTACAAAGATAAAAATTACAAGTCTAACAAAACTACATCTTTCAGACGCTTATACAAATCTTCTAATAAAGTATAAATATACATTTCCGAAACATAATTGTCATCATCAAAACGTCTAACATGAAATTTCTAACAATTTCCCTCTTTTTGATGATGGCAATACTTACTCTGTTATAGTTTAAGAATTAGACAGCCAAAATACAAATGTTAGCATTGAAAGATTAGACAGTTAGTTAAGCCTCAACGAGATGATATAGCTGAAAATGCACTTCATCTAATATATCAAGAAAAGTACAGGCATTTTGCAACTAACAAAATAAAGAGACAAGAATATAGATAATGCAAAGAAATAACTCTCAATGATCTGATTAAGCCGTATATCTACTAATCATCTTAGATTTGATCGCTTCATAGCTGCATGATCTTTATCTGTTATCTGATCTTCCTAAGTGTGTCTCTGCTCATAAGCTACGTAGTGCTTATCCCATTCAGTTGGGTCGATGCCAATGTACCTCAGACATATCCTGAACGCTTGATTGAAATTTTTCTTCTTCTTCTCTTTAGCTATAATCTTTGGATCAGTAGGCTCTGGAAGAGGCGCTTGTTCAATGGGTACGTCAAACTGTTCAAGCCTCGCTTGAGAAGGCACTGGCAGATCAGCATAGTACACTATCAAAAGAAACC
Source organism: Buddleja alternifolia (assembly GCA_019426215.1). Lineage (NCBI taxonomy): Eukaryota > Viridiplantae > Streptophyta > Magnoliopsida > Lamiales > Scrophulariaceae > Buddleja > Buddleja alternifolia. The sequence continues at coordinate 10,028,022 of CM033395.1, forward strand.
TTAGCGTTCTACTGGGCGCTCCAGAAGCAGCTGCTCAAGATTGGTATCTTTGCTCTTTGTTTAGCTGTGGAGGAGGAGGGAGTATTTCTTGATGATTTGGCAGTGGAGGAGGATCCCGAGCTCTTGAACTAGACACTCTCCTCTTCTCCCCTTTACTTTTCTTTTTCCCTTTATTGCCATCATCAGCCTTCAAGAAATGTTCTGTTAGTAGGCTGACTTAACTAGCAACTTGTGCCATAGAAGCCTCTAAGTTGTCAATGCGCTTGTCAAAATGTTCTTTCATAGCAATCTGATTTGCCCTATTAGCGTCAGCTATTTCCTGAAACTCTTTAAGGCAATCAGCAATTGCAGCTTGAGCAGCTCCACGTATATGAGCAATTTCAGCATTCACATTCTGCGACTCAATCTTGGCTAGATCGGTCTTAATCCAGTGGAGAGCTTCGGCATTCTGAGTGGCACGATCACTTACTTCCTCCAAAACTAATTTCAATAGAGGACCAAACGCCTGACCCACATCAAAAGGAACCACTTCAGAAGCCGATCGCTTAAACTTGGATATGAACTTTAGTGAGTCAAGGGATGGTTGATGTGCTGGATCAAACGCTGTGCCTTGCGCTTCGATCGGATGATTAACAACATCAGGTTAATAAGCGTCATCAGGAACATCAAGTTCACTCTAGTAGGGATGCTTGAACTTGTTCCTCTACAAGCTCAAGAATGCTTGCCGCTTGAGATGCAGACTCTTCAATGATTTCCACAGGCACTTCCTCAAGCGCTGACTCCTCTTGACAAAAGTCAGTGAATTAGAATCTCAACCTGGCTAATGGTACATTTGCATATGAGTCTGATGCATCAGCAAGAAGTTCATTTAGACGATGAAGTGGAAGACAAGATTCTTGAATGAATGTGCGGAGTGGACTATCCTTGGCTCTGATATGCATAGGACCCATGATATCCACCACATCGTTCGGAAAGATCCTTGACTGCAGCTTAGGAATCAAAAAAAATCATATATGGGCAGTAGTGCAAGGAAAAGGTAATTATCCGGTCAGTTGGAAGACGTTGAGATTCAGGGACGTATGTTCTGTAGTATTCTTCCAAAAATGGATAAACAGCTCGAGCAATGCCCTGATTCCATTCCAACAACAAAAGGACATACTTATAGTGCTCGCTCACTTCTTATCTAATTGTAAGGAGCAGTGGATATCCTTAAAAGGATCTGATCATAGGGTCATTTGGTTTCCGCAGATTGGCTACAAAGATCTTATCAAAATGACCCATTAGGGACATGATCTTCATCATCAGCCTAAAATTGTCTTCACAGTGGCTGGGAATGATAGAAATATCTGAAACTGGTTTAGAGCCACATGTTGACGCTTGGGCGCAGAATCGAAGTAGAGTAACTGAAAGTCTGTGTAACGTTGGCGCAGAAAACGCTCTACTAGTTGTCTGACGCTTGATAACTGATCAAGTGGCCCAACTCGCTGTTGACACTTCTCTAGGTAATAGTTGGCGAACTGACGCTTTTTGTTATGCATGCCCATGCCGAATAAATGTGGAGCGTTGACCAATTCTTGAAAACTTTATGGATTACCCATGTACGCTTTACACCAGTTTACTTCGTTCATGTAGTAATTTGTTCCTACATTAACTATGGCCTGGATGCTTCATGGTGAATGTCTCTGTTTGATTCAAAGCGGTATTGGTCTGATTGATAGCTGGCATTCCATACACTCTTAAAGTATTCATCAGGTTCTTCTTAAATCAGATCAATCACAGACGCTGGACGATCACCAACGTAAGACTTTTATTTTTCCATAACCGAAGTGGGTTGGCTGTGCTCGAATTCTCCACACTGTGAGCCACTTCCGAAAAAAGGATGTATCTCTCTCTATTCAAAAATTCTTCGGAAGGATTGAGAAACACCATTGGTAGACGCTCGTAGACACGGATTATGAAATTTTTAGTAGCAAAGCCTGAGTATTTGCTATGCCCCATATCCAGGAAGTAAGCTAGGTCTACATCAGCACTTGGAGTTCTCGCCTCTGGATTCTTCTCATGGATCAGAATTGATGCTAGAATCTGCTTCACCAGTTCATCATTGGCAATGGCCAGATAGTATTCACGCTCAAAATCTGTCTGAGTGAGCTGAATAACATCTCACAGAAAGAGTGATCATGCTCTATCAACATGGCCACTTCATTCTCTGCAATAATGTACCGTTCTTCATTATAATCAATGGGAATAAAGTCTTCTTCAGTGGCTGGTGGCATATAGTTGATTGAGAGATCCATCGTCATGAGTGGATCTAGCTTGAAGAACTGATTGGGTCTTATAACGTCTTCAGCAACACTCTAACCCTCTGAGCTTACCTCTGTTATGACCTCTGAAGTGAGTGGTGGTTGGACCCCTTCCGCAGTAGGTTCCTTGGCTTCCACAGCAGTGTTTGCTGCAACATCTTTAGCTATGGCCACCACTTCCTCTAAGTTAACATCCAGATGGACGTTAACTGGCGCTTGAACAACATCTGGAATAAGAGCTGTAGCACAAGAACTATCCTCTATAAGAGCAGGATCTTCTACATATGTAGGAAAAGAAACGTTGTGGGAAGAAATAAACTTACCCTGAGAACTGGTCTTAAAAGCAGCAGTTTCTTGAGCTCTTAGCTCAACAATCTCGGGCTCTTGAGGAGTAGAAGCAGATTGACGCTTCACTGTTCCTCTGGATCACTTGAATATTTTCTTCACGTTGACCCCTTCTATCAGTTTCGGCACTTGGACTGGAGCGGTAGTTAGCTCTTCTTCAAAGTTGATTTTCTTTACAATTGAAACCGACTTCCGTCTCTTGATTAATGGAATCTTGTCCTCCACGTCCTCATCATTTTTCTTCATCATCATCCTTTACAGGAGATGGGACAATCGGAGCCTTGGGCTTTCGGAGAGCGCTGTTTTTCTATACAGCAGGACGCTTCATTGCTTCTTCAGGAGTTGGATGCTCCGCTTCCTCATCAGACACTTCGCACACAACATGGCGCTCAGATATGGGTCTCGCGGCACCACTAACTCTGGGAGGGTTGAAGACATTTTTCCCAATCCTCTTCCCTAGCAGCTTGGCTCTTGCCAACGGAAGTCCCGACGAATAAACACAATCTGCTCTAAACAACAGATCACTCGAAATGACTACATAGGGTTTGTTCCTTGTGGTTAAACAATCCCTAAACCTACTGAAAACAAACTCGCTCCAATTAATCTTAATGTCCAGGAGTATGGCCATCATCACCTGAAATATCATAGGGTTAACTTTATTGAAAGTGCCCACCCTGCACTCTATAATGTTGCTACAGAAATCAGCAAGGAGTTTGTATTTTGGTACAATATCTTTCTTCTTGAAATGGGGTTTGTATGTGGCATCATCATACGCACGCATCTTCGACCACGCTTCTTCAATTTAATCAGCAGTAACAGATTCCAATGTCTCACCCTGAGAAGGCAATTTAAAGTTCTTGGCAATCGAAGCAACAGACAACACGAATTTCTTTGGAGAGTCCTTCTTGGAAAAATAAAAAAGGCAAGAAATAAAAGTCTTGTCCTCGGAAAGCTTAGCACTTCTCCAGAAGGTATCCACTTTAGGAGCAAACAGGTATGAGTACTTGGTCATAAATGTCTAAAGCCCAGCCTTGGCAACAGAGTCCAGCATATCAGTCATGTTGATATTAGTCTGCTCATACAAAAACTTCCAGTCAACAAGAAGACCTTCAATGACCTTAATGGTATCCTCAGTAACATTGACGAACTTCTTGGGTACCACTGAAGTTCTTTTCAGAATATAGAAAGCAGAAAAGCAGGGATTCTTTTGAAAGAGAGAAAGAAAGTAATTTTGAAGAGAGTTTGTGTGAGAAGTGAGTAATTTTCTACAACTATTTTATTTTAAACGAAATAGTTTAAAGACTTTGAAAATTGTGTCTTTTTCGTCTCATTAAGATTTTACCACATGTAAAGTCATTGAATCTCCTCCTTTATTGGTTTTCACTGTGGATGCGAGTTTTGGGCAAGAGAGGGAACTTACATTTGGTAACTCCCATATATAAAGCTTTGACGTCTGAGTACAAATTTTAAAACGTTTGGAATTTTCTGAGTGTGGTGCGCGCGCTTATAATACACTGACACGTATATAAACAAGTACTTACTCTGAACCGTCATTTTGAAAAGTTTTTATTTTACCCACCAGTTTGATGTGATAGGAGCGTGTGGATAAAGGTAAAAATTCATCTTTGAGTCTATCCATCACGTCACTAGTCATTTAGAACAAATTATGCATGAATTTTATAAAACTTTATATTAAGTGTGGAAGGGAATAGGTTTAACGCTTAACATATACCACTTTGTAAGATTTATGTCCAACATATCACGCACAAATAACGATAAGCGTTGATGATCTATGCATACGAAAATATTTTTTGATCATTGACGCTTGCAGATGTGTACAAATACAATTTTAAGGTTCCCCCTAAATTTGTTAACTTATAACACTTTTGAAAACTCTTTTAGACATAAATGAAGTGGATTCCCCCTAAATTATATCACTATTACAAAAAAGCCCTATTACAGCGTACCTATGACAGCGGTTTTACAAAACTACTGTAAGAGGGCTTCTTGGTTCGGACCTATGGCAGACAAACGCGGTGGATTGTGGCTACTTCGTTATGAGATTCATGAAAGAGGTTATTAGCCACGGACAATTTATAATCCCAACAGCGGTATGCATAATCTTAATATATACTTAATTTCTATTCCTTTTGAAGTTATTAAACCTTTGATAGGTAATTGAAACGTCATTTCACTTTGCAATTAATCTCTATATATATCTTGTAGTACTTTCATGATTCTCAATCCTTCTATACTCAAGAGCAAATTCGATACCCTATGACAGTGGTTCCGGCTGAACCGCTTTCATATGGTATCGAATTAAATTTATTTAGTTTTTTTATTTGACCTATGACAGCAGTTCAGAAGGAACCGCTGTCATAGGTCAAAACCATATAACAACGGTACCTATGACAGCGGTTAAAACCGCTATAATAGGCCCAAAAAAACCGTTGTTATAGGTAATTTATGTAGTAGTGTATGTCTAATGAAAATATGATGCATAATGATAACGCATTTAAATCAATCATACCTAGTTCACTTCTTAAAGTGAGAAAGCGTTGTTCGTTAAGTTCTTTGGTAAAGATATCTACCAATTGTTTGTCAGTTCCAATAAAGTGTATGGAGATATCTTTCTTTTGAACATGGTCACGAAAAAAATGGTATCTAATGTCAATATATTTGGTTCTGGAATGAAGAACAGGGTTTTGACTCATGGCTAGGGCACTTTGGTTATCACAATGAATAGGGGTTGGACCTAGGATTATACCATAATCTCTAAGTTGTTGCCTTATCCATAGAATCTGTGCACTACAACTTCCTGCAGCTACAAACTCTACTTTAGCTGTACAGTTAGCTATCGATTGTTGTTTCTTACTATGCCATGAAACTAACCTATCACCTAGAAATTGACATGTACCACTAGTACTCTTATGATCTATTTGCAACCTGCAAAATTTGCATCTGAGTAACCAGTTAGTTCAAAAGAAGAGTCCCTTGGATACTATAAGCCCATATTTTTTGTGCCTTTTAGGTACTTAAGGGTTCTCTTGGCAGCACTTAAGTGTGACTCTCTAGGATCAGCTTGAAAACATGCACACATGCATACCAAAATCATAATATCAAGTCTACTAGCAGTACGATAAAGAAGTGATCCAATGATACATCTATAATTAGTGATATCAATCTTCTTCCCACTTTCATCTTTATCTAACTTAAGCGTTTGGCTCATTGGAGTTTAAGAAGATAATGCATTTTCCATACCAAATTTGTTAATCATATCTCGTGTATACTTAGCTTGGTTAATAAATGTGTCATTAGGGAGTTGTTTAACTTGTAATCCTAAGAAGAAAGTTAATTCATCGATCTTGCTCATTTCAAATTGTTCTCGCATCATTTTCAAAAATTTCTCACACAGACGCTTATTAGTGCATCCAAATATAATATCATCAACATAAATTTGCACTAAGAGAATATTTTCATCATTGGTAATTTTAAATAACGTTGTAGCAACGCTACCTTTTGAAAATCCTTTACCAATAACAAAAGAAAGAGTGTCATACCATGCTCGGGGTGCTTTCTTAAGCCCATAAAGTGCTTTATCTAGCTAGTAGACAATACCCTTACCATAGTTGTTGATGAATCCTGGTGGTTGTTCCACATAGACTTCTTCTTGGAGCTTACCATTCAGGAAGGCACTCTTAACGCCCATTTGATACACCGTAAAATCGTTGAACGATGCATACGCTAGAAACATCAAAATTACTTCAAGACGTGTGACAGGAGCATATGTCTCATCAAAATCAATACCCACTTCTTAGCAATATCCTTGAGCAACAAGTTTGGCTTTGTTCCTTATCACAATGTCATTCTCATCCATCTTGTTTCTATAAACCCATCTAGCCCCAATAACTCCTTGGTGAGTTGGCCTTGGTACTAGCGTCCAAACCTTACTGCGCTCAAACTGACACTGCTATAGAAATGACCTATTACATCTGTTTTAACCACTGTAATAGGTACTGTTGTAATTGATTTACACAATTACAGCGGTTAAAAAATCGCTGTAATTGGAGGGACCAATTACAGCGGTTATTGAAAGAACCGCTGTCATTGGAGGGATCAATTACAGTGGTTATTGAAATAACCGCTGTAATAGGTAATTTATTTTTAAAAAAATTTGGAAACACTATTATAGAGGTTATGGTAATAACCGCTATAATAGGTGATACATTTTTTTTTCCCTAGCTGTACTGTATAACAAACCATAAAAATCAAAATTCAACACACTAACACAACAAACCCACCATAAAAATCAATTCAACAGAAACAACAAATTAAAACCCAAATGATCTCATCTCTAACAACAAAAACCAATTCTTTCCTCCTGACAACATATCAAATTTTATGTATCATCTCCAACAAATGATAACGAGTTTACAATCAACCAATTAAATACAACAAATCAAATGAAAATTTACAACAATTTGCAACTTACACCATACCAAAAGCGCATTGGAAAATGTATTGTGCCAATTCGCAACGTACTTCATCAAGTTGCTCTATAGAGTAAGTGACGCATTGACAATCAGGAAAGTACTGTAAGATATCGATTGAAAACCCAACAAATTAAAGGTTTAATTACTTAAAATTTGGAAATTATAATTTGATGATGAGTATTAATTAGGATTATATATGCATACCGTTGGTGGGATTGTAGATTTTCCGTGGCTAATAATATCCTTCATGAATTTCATAATGAAGAAGTCACAATCTTTGTCGTTTAACTGCATGGGGCACTACAAAATTGAAATCAAAATTGTATTAGAACAATAACTTTTATACGAATAATCTCTTGAAAATATAAAATCACACTAACCTTTATACAAGTCCATTTAGAGCCCTTGTTTTTGGATTTGATCTTTTGGGTGTTACGATTTGCACGAAACATCAACACAACACTGTTAAAAACATCAAAAAACAAGGAAAAATGTCAATATCAAGCAAATATATATGTGAAATCTAGGAAGATATATACACTTTAAAATTAATATTAAATATAATGGATACATTGATCGAATGAAAAACTTACTGATTGATTGTTTCCTTCATATCACGTCGGTTATTCGGATCACCGTGCAAAGAATCCAGATAATAAACGATCTTTTTAATTGGATCAATCACAAGCAACACCCAATGTCCCCTAAAAGCATTCAAAAGATAAGTTCAAAATTAGTTTTGCGTACGTAATAAATTTTACAAAATAAAGTTGGGTTTTTAGTAGCTCACCCGGTGTAGTAAGGTGCAATAAACAACTTCCCGTCTGCGCAATCTTTCATGGCATTTGTCATATATTGCGCTTGTAAGATACGCTGAGAGAGATTAATACCTACTCCCGCAACTATAGTATGTGGGCTAAGGAACCCGAAATTATTTGCTTTCTGTTCGGGGACCACGCACTTAGCCCACAAACACCTAAATTGAGCATAAAATAAATTTTAGCAACGAAAATAAACATAGTTCAAATTAATGCAGTAAAATAATTTTAAAACTAAATTTTTTTTAATTCATATTTAAAAACTTACTTGATGTAAACTGAAATGATAGAGACTCCTATCTCCTCTTTACGCAAAAAGTGACAAATCTCCTCCCGCCCAAGATATTCTTGATAGGGTTCGTTACTATAGATTGCCTCGGGAATGTCTATACCGACCAGTTGTTCAATAGGCATTATCTGCAGGTACCCTTCAAGAGTTACAAGTGGCTGAGGGCATTGATCAGCTATTACAAAAAAGCCCTATCACAGCGTACCTATGACAGTGGTTTTACAAATCTGCTGTAAGAGGGCTTCTTGGTTCGGACCTATGACAGCAGTTCCTTCCAAACTGCTGTAATAGGATGTCAGAAAAAAAAATTAAAAAAGAAATAAGGATATGACAGCGGTTCGACTGAACCGCTGTCATAAGTTTGGGATATGACAGCGGTTCGACGTGAACCACTGTCATATTATTTCAAAAAAAAAAATAAAAAAAAATAAAACTATATGACAGCGGTTCGTCGAACCGCTGTCATAAAAAAATTAAGAAAAAAAATATACCTATGTCAGCAGTTCGACCGAACTGCTGTCATAGGGGCAGGGTTTTAAACCAGCCCCCCTCCCCTTTTCTTCTTCTCTCCTTCTTTCTCTCTCTCTCTCAACTCTCTCACTATTACACCCACCCCACGGTGCACCACCACCACCACCCCTCTCTCTCGCGCTCTCTCTCTCTCTCTCTCGTTCTCTCTCTCGCTCTCGGTTTCTCTCTCTCTCTCTACTCGCCGTCCACCGCCGCCGTAAGCTTCCCTCGTTTGGTATCTCCCTCTCTCTCTCTTTCTCTATTTACATATATATGTGCATATATATTTATATGTATATATACTATAATATATAACTTTTTCTATATATATATATATGTATATATATACTATAATATATAACGTTTTCTATATATATATATATATAAGGACCCCGCCGCCGCTGCCGCCCCGCCGCCATCTAGTGAGTAATTTTTTTTTGATAAATAAATATATATATATACACACACACACACACTTAGAGTATAGAGTTTGAGTTAGATAAATATTTGGGTATGTATATTTGTGTATGTGTGGGTGTATGTTTATTTGTGTATATGTGGGTGTATGTATATATATTTGTGTATGTGTGGGTGTATGTTTATTTGTGTATATGTGTGTGTATGTATATATATTTGTGTATGTGTGGGTGTATGTATATTTGTGTATATTTTTGTGATTTGCCTATTTATTGTAAAATTTAAGGAAAATATGGATTTGACTGAATTTAGTGTTAATTTAGGTTAGTCGGGTGTTAATTACATTTGATTTGGGATTAAATTGTGGTTATTTTGTGGTTTAGGGTACATTGATCCAACTAGTGATCTATATTTATACTTGGTTGTTGAAAATATGATGTTTTATTTGTAGTTTTATGTGATTTATGTGATCTAACTGGTGATCAATATTTGTAGTTGCTGGAAATATGATCTTTTATGTGATCCAATTGTTGATTAATATATATTTATAAAATGATGATTTATTTTTAGTTTTATGCGATTTATGTGATCCAACTGGTGATCAATATTTGTAGTTGCTTGAAATATGATTCTTTATGTGATCCAACTGGTGATCAATATTTTCGTATAGTAAGATCGACATTTTGGGTTTGTCGTGGGTGAAAGATCAGAATATTTGGGTTTGTTGTGGTTGAAAGATACGAATTTTGTTGGTTGCAAGTTTGGGGAAATATTAAGTCGAGAACTTGGTAGAAATTTTTGCGTCGGTGCTCTGCCAAAATTTTTCTAGGATAATGGGAAATAAATTAAAATTAAAATATTTTATTTAATTCAACTCAACTGATGTTAAAATTAATTAAGATCGAAATTGGATTTTAGCGGATCGTAAGATCCGAATTTTGTTGGTTGCAACCTACCCGGATGAAGATTGAGTCGAGAACTTGATAGAAATTTTTGCATTGTTACTCTGCCGAATTTTTTCTAGAATAATGGGAAATAAATTAAAATGAAAATTATTTAATAAATTCAACTATCAACTGATGATAAAATTATTTAATTTAATTAATTCAGAATCAAGATGGATTGAAGTTGGATTTTAGTGGATCGTATGTCGGAACAGTATGAGAAAGGGGTGAAAGAGTTCATAAAGTTTTTGGTTGAGCATGCACCAGATCGAACTAGGATCACTTGCCCGTGTTTACGTTGTTGTTTTGGAAAGAGAATTAGTCCACGTGAGTTGGAAGATCATTTGGTGTGTAATGGAATTGATAAAAGCTACACACGTTGGACAAGACACGGTGAAAGCAGTGTCACGTTAGATGATTTGGATGGTACATCATATCCATCACAGGATTTCCACATGAATGATTATGAGCCAGATCGTTTGGAGGAGATGACAAATGTGATTGAGGAGGATTTGCAAAATTGTCCTAAAATGTTTGACAATTTGACAAGTGATTCAAAGACACCACTGTATAATGGTAGTAATTTCACAAGATTGAAAGCAGTTCTAAACCTATACAAGTTAAAAGCCAACAATGGACGGAGTGATAAGAGTTTCACAGACTTACTTGGTCTAAAAAAAGCATGTTACCTGAGGATAATGTGTGACATAATCGTACTTATGAGGCTAAACAGATGTTAACCTCAATTGGCATAGGATATGAGAGGATACATGCATGTCTCAATGATTGCATATTATTTAGAATTGACTATGCATCATTGAAGGCCTGTCCGAAATGTGGCGCCTCACTGTACAAGAAGAGTGGAACTGCGCCTATCAAAACCATGTGGTATTTTCCTATAATACCACGATTTAAGCGCATGTACAGTTGTAAAGAGTTAGCCAAGTACTTGACATGACATGCTGATAGAAGGCTTGAAGAAAGGATTGAAGATGACAGGATTCGACACCCCTCAGATTCTCCTAATTGGAAAAGATTGATGATGATTTCCCTGAATTTGGTGAAGAATCAAGAAACCTGCGCCTTGTATTGGCTACAGATGGCATGAACCCTCATGGTTTGCAAAGTAGCTCACATAGTACATGGCCGGTGATTTCGATGATCTACAACCTTCCCCCATCGCGATGCATGAAGCGAGAGCATATAACAATGCCTATACTCATTTCTGGGCCGAAACAACCTGGAAATGATATAGATGTCTACTTGGCTCCTTTAATTGAGGATTTGAAGGTGTTGTGGGACACCGGTGTTCAAGTATATGACGGGTTCAGAGAAGAAAATTTTAATCTCAGAGTCATGTTATTTGGAACAATCAATGATTTTCCGGCAAGAGCAAACTTCGAGGGATATGGTGTACATGGCCAATGTGGATGCCCCATATGTGTCAAGAGTATAGATCAATATCGATTGACACACTCTCTGAAATATGCATTCCAAGGGCATCGGAGATGGCTAAATCAGAACCATCGATATCGTCGGTGGAAGAAAGCTTTCAATGGGAATATAGAAGAAGGCCGAGCTCCTAAGTGCTTGACTGGTGAAGAAGTGTTTGAGAATATAAAAGACTTGGAGGTCAAATTTGGAAAGACTTTTGCAGGTGGCCTTGCAAAAATAGGGTGGAAAAAAATGTCAATTTTCTTTGAGTTGCCGTGTTGAACGTCTTTACATATTAGACATTTTCTTGATATTATGTATATTGAGAAAAATGTATTTGATAATGTCATTGGTACACTTCTAAATGTGCCCGAAAAGACAAAAGATGGAGTAAAGCACGGTTAGACTTGGTTGAAATGAAGATAAGAGGAAAATTAGCACCAACAAATAAGGAGAAACGTAGTTGTTTGCCTCCAGCAGCTCACACTCTAGCCAGGAAAGAAAAAATTGTATTATGTGAGTTTCTTAATGGAGTGAAAGTTCCAAAAGGGTATTCTTCAAACATTAGCAGTCTTGTATCAATGAAGGACTTGAAGCTAAAGCACTTGAAGACTCACGATTGTCATGTAATCATGGATCATTTGCTACCAATTGCTATATGGGCCATTTCGCCAAAAAAGGTGAGAGACACGATAACTAAATTTTTTTTCTTCAAAGCAATCTGGAGCAAGGTGTTTGATCCTGAGCAATTTCCTGCACTTCAGAAACAAATTGTCATCACTTTGTGTGAGGGTGAGATGTATTTTACACCTGCTTTTTTTGATATAACGACTCACCTACCCATTCACATGGTTAGAGAGACTCAACTATGTGGACCGGATTTTATGAGATCTATGTATCCGGCTGAGCGTTATATGAAGGTATTGAAACGCTATGTGAAAAATCTTAGTCGACCGGAAGGTTGCATTGTTGAACGGTACATAGTTGATGAAGTCATTACATTTTGCACAAAGTATCTGGCAGATTCTAATGTTGCAGAGCTTCCAAAGTCTCATGTTGTGGGAGGGGGAACAGAAGGAAAAAGCGTAATTGGAAAGCAATTAGTTAGTGTTCATATTACACAAAGGGAGCAGGCACACCTATATGTGCTCCACAACACCGAAGAGGTTGACCCAAATGTTGAAGAGCATAAGAACCAACTTAGGAGATTCAATTCAATTAAAAATGAGAGCTGGATTTCAAGAAAGCATAATAACAGTTTCATTGATTGGTTCCGAAAGCATATTGAAGAGAAATAGAAAGAGAATCCATAGCTTTCAATTTCAAATAAATTGACACGACTGTCGATGGGTCCGGACAGACTAGTATTTTGTTATTCAAGTTATCGTATAAATGGTTGCACATTCTATACAAAAGACCAAGATGAACGAAGTACAATGCAGAATAGTGGTGTGAGTCTTGTAGCTCAAGCAATACATATCTCAAGTGCGAAAGATAATAATCTTATCTATGCCAATTTATCATATTACGGGGTGATTGAACGTATATGGGAGCTTGATTATAGTTGGTTTCGGGTGCTTGTATTTGGGTGTAGGTGGGTTGACAATAAACATGGTGTCGATAATAGTGAAATACGCTTTCACTCGAGTAGATCTTGAAAGGGTGGGATACAAAGATGAACCTTTCATTTTAGCGTCACAAGCTAAGCAAGTGTTTTTTCTCACCGATCCTATTGATAAGAGGTGGTCCATTGTTTTATCGGCAAACAAAAATACTTGTATTGATGATGATTACGAAAAAAGCGAAGATGATGGAGAAAATCCTGCCTCATTAGGTGATTCACTATTAATTGATAGCGACGATGACTTGGATATAAGTGATGATGAATTGTGTATGCGACAAGATCACCGAGAGGGGATATGGATTAATCCATCAGTTCGTCGGCGTACTAAAAGAAATGGTTGTACCGATGGGAAGCAAAAGACTGCTAAGCCAACAACAAAAAGAAAACGATGAAAGGTATTTGAACTTATTTCATAATTGTATGATAGACTTATTTTTTGATCAATATTTATACTTAGTTTCTAGAAAATTTATATTCTTGAGATTTGCCTATTTTTGTGGAAAATTTAAGGGAAATTACATGAAGATGTGCAGATCTTCAACTAGATGTACTCCCTCATAACCTAGTATTTCTGGGAAAGTACATGAAGATGATGTCTATTAGTGCCCAGATCACTATAGACATTAAGGAACCCATTATGAATTTTGCATTCCCAGAGTATATTGGAAAGGAGGAGATTTGTCACCTTCTGCGTCAAAAAGAGATAGGAGCCTCTATCATTACAGCGTACATAAAGTAAATTTTTTAATTATTTTATTACATCTGAACTACGATTATTTTCGTTACTTAAAATTCGTTTTTTATGCTCCATTTAGGTGTTTGTGGGATAAGTACGTAATCCCCGAAGGGAAAGAAGCAAGTTTCGGGTTCCTTAGCCCACATTTCATCGAGAACCACGGTGCAAATTCAACAAGTGCAGTACATAGCACGTGCTATGATACAGAGTGCACAAACGAATAAGTTATTTCTTGCACCTTACAACACCGGGTGAGCTACTAAAGACTCAACTTTAATTTGTAAAATTAGCTACTAAAAACAAATTTTGAACTTATCTTTTGAATGCTTTGTAGGGGACATTGGTTGTTGCTTGCAATTGATCCATTTGAAGTGGTCATTTCCTAACTGGATTCTTTGCATGGTGAGCCGGTATACCGAGATGAAATGACACAAAAAATCAATTAGTAAGTTTTTCACTCAATCAATGTATCCATTATATTTATTATTTTTTTAAGTGTATATTTATTTCACATAATTGCTTGTTTTTGATATATTTTCTTGTTTTTTATATTTTTTTATTGGGTTGTGCACATATTTTGTGCAAATTGCAACAACTAATCAAAGAAATCCAAAAACTCGGCCTGTCAATGGTTTAATATAAAGGTTAGCATTTTCTAGTTTCAAGAGAATATATATTCTTATAGAAGTTAGTGTTCTAATACAACGTAACTTTGATTACTTTTGTAGTGCCCCCGCCAGACAAACGCGGTGGATTGTGGCTACTTCGTTATGAGATTCATGAAAGAGGTTATTAGCCACTGACAATTTATAATCCCAACAGCGGTATGCATAATCCTAATATATACTTAATTTCTATTCCTTTTGAAGTTATTAAACCTTTGGTAGGTAATTGAAACGTCATTTCAGTTTGCAATTAATCTCTATATATATCTTGTAGTACTTTCATGATTCTCAATCCTTCTATACTCAAGAGCAAATTGATGAAGCACGCTGCGAAGTGGCACGTTACATTTTATTAGCAGCTCCTTAGAAATTAGGCAATGTATTTTTTGTACATTGTGACTTGTTGTAAATTGTGATTTGATTTATTGTATTTAAATTGTCATGAGTAATTTAATTAGTTGATTGTAAATTAACACGTGATCATTTGTTGGAGATTATAACATTTTGTGGTTGGAGGAAAGAGATTATATTAATATTGAAGTTTAGGGTTTTTGTTGCTTATGTTGAATAGGTTTTACTGTGTAACTGGAATTTGTTAGCTGGTTGAAGCAAAAAATAAAAAAAATAAGAAGAAAAAAATCCCACCCTATGACAGCGGATCCTTCCGAACTGCTGTCATAGGTTAAAAAAATAAAAATTAATTCGATACCCTATGACAGTGGTTCCGGCTGAACCGCTTTCATATGTTATCGAATTAAATTTATTTAGTTTTTTTATTTGACCTATGACAGCAGTTCAAAAGGAACCGCTGTCATAGGTCAAAATCATATAACAACGGTACCTATGACAGCGGTTAAAACCGCTGTAATAGGCCCAAAAAAACCGTTGTTATAGGTAATTTATGTAGTAGTGTATGTCTAATGAAAATATGATGCATAATGATAACACGTTTAAATCAATCATACCTAGTTCACTTCTTAAAGTGAGAAAGCGTTGTTCGTTAAGCTCTTTGGTAAAGATATCTGCCAATTGTTTGTCAGTTCCAATAAAGTGTATGGAGATATCTTTCTTTTGAACATGGTCACGAAGAAAATGGTATCTAATGTCAATATATTTGGTTCTGGAATGAAGAACAGGGTTTTAACTCATGGCTAGGGCGCTTTGGTTATCACAATGAATAGGGGTTGGACCTAGGATTATACCATAATCTCTAAGTCGTTGCCTTATCCATAGAATCTGTGCACAACAACTTCCTGCAGCTACATACTCTACTTTAGCGGTAGAGGTAGCTATCGATGTTGTTTCTTACTATGCCATGAAACTAACCTATCACCTAAAAATTAACATGTACCACTAGTACACTTATGATCTATTTGCAACCAGCAAAATTTGCATCTGAGTAACCAGTTAGTTCAAAAGAAGAGTCCCTTGGATACTATAAGCCCACATTTTTTGTGCCTTTTAGGTACTTAAGGATTCTCTTGGTAGCACTTAAGTGTGACTCTCTAGGATGAGCTTGAAAACGTGCACACATGCATACCAAAATCATAATATCAAGTTTACTAGCAGTACGATAAAGAAGTGATCCAATGATACCTCTATAATTAGTGATATCAATCTTCTTCCCACATTCATCTTTATCTAACTTAAGCGTTTGGCTCATTGGAGTTTTTGAAAATGATGCATTTTCCATACCAAATTTCTTAATCATATCTCGTGTATATTTAGCTTGGTTAATAAATGTGTCATTAGGGAGTTGTTTAACTTGTAATCCTAAGAAGAAAGTCAATTCATCGATCTTGCTCATTTCAAATTGTTCTTGCATCATTTTCGAAAATTTCTCACACAGACGCTTACTAGTGGATCCAAATATAATATCATCAACATAAATTTGTACTAAGAGAATATTTTCGTCATTGGTAATTTTAAATAATGTTGTAGCAACGCTACCTTTTGAAAAGCCTATACCAATAATAAAAGAAAGAGTGTCATACCATGCTCGGGGTGCTTTCTTAAGCCCATAAAGTGCTTTATCTAGCTTGTAGACAATACCCTTACCATGGTTGTTGATGAATCCTGGTGGTTGTTCCACATAGACTTCTTCTTGGAGCTTACCATTCAGGAAGGCACTCTTAACGCCCATTTTATACATCGTAAAATCGTTGAACGATGCATACGCTAGAAACATCAGAATTACTTCAAGACGTGTGACAGGAGCATATGTCTCATCAAAATCAATACCCACTTCTTAGCAATATCCTTGAGAAACATGTTTAGCTTTGTTCCTTATCACAATGCCATTCTCATCCATCTTGTTTCTATAAACCCATCTAGCCCCAATAACTCCTTGGTGAGTTGGCCTTGGTACTAGCGTCCAAACCTTACTGCGCTCAAACTGACACTACTATAGAAATGACCTATTACAGCTGTTTTAACCACTGTAATAGGTACTGTTGTATTTGGTTTACACAATTACAGCGGTTAAAAAATCGCTGTAATTGGAGGGACCAATTACAGCGGTTATTGAAATAACCGCTGTCATTGGAGGGATCAATTACAGCGGTTATTGAAATAACCACTGTAATAGGTAATTTATTTTTAAAAAAATTTGGAAACACTATTATAGAGGTTATGGTAATAACCGCTATAATAGGTGATACGTTTTTTTTTTGTTTTTTTTTTTCCTAGCTGTACTGCAGAACAAACCATAAAAATCAAAATTCAACACACTAACACAACAAACCAACCATAAAAATCAATTCAACAGAAACAACAAATTAAAACCCAAAATTAACTTAACCAAATGATCTCATCTCTAACAACAAAAACCAATTCTTTCCTCCTAACAACATATCAAATTTTATGTATAATCTCCAACAAATGATAACGAGTTTACAATCAACCAATTAAATACAACAAATCAAATGAAAATTTACAACAATTTGCAACTTACACCATACCAAAAGCGCATTGGAAAATGTATTGTGCCAATTCGCAACGTACTTCATCAAGTTGCTCTATAGAGTAAGTGACGTATTGACAATCAGGAAAGTACTGCAAAATATGGATTGAAAACCCAACAAATTAAAGGTTTAATTACATAAAATTTGGAAATTAGAATTTGATGATGAGTATTAATTAGGATTATATATGCATACCGTTGGTGGGATTGTAGATTCTCCGTGGCTAATAATATCCTTCATGAATTTCATAATAAAGAAGCCACAATCTTTGTCGTTTAACTGCATGGAGCACTACAAAATTGAAATCAAAATTGTATTAGAACAATAACTTTTATACGAATAATCTCTTGAAAATATAAAATCACACTAACCTTTATACAAGTCCATTTAGAGCCCTTGTTTTTGGATTTGATCTTTTGGGTGTTACGATTTGCACGAAACATCAACACAGTACTGTTAAAAACATCAAAAACAAGGAAAAATGTCAATATCAAGCAAATATATATGTGAAATCTAGGAAGATATATACACTTTAAAATTAATATTAAATATAATGGATACATTGATCGAATGAAAAACTTACTGATTGATTGTTTCCTTCATATCACGTCGGTTATTCGGATCACCGTGCAAAGAATCCAGATAATAAACGATCTTTTTAATTGGATCAATCACAAGGAACACCCAATGTCCCCTAAAAAGCATTCAAAAGATAAGTTCAAAATTAGTTTTGCGTACGTAATAAATTTTACAAAATAAAGTTGGGTTTTTAGTAGCTCACCCGGTGTTGTAAGGTGCAATAAACAACTTCCCGTCTGCGCAATCTTTCATGGCATTTGTCATATATTGCGCTTGTAAGATACACTGAGAGAGATTAATACCTACTCCCGCAGCTATAGTATGTGGGCTAAGGAACCCGAAATTATTTGCTTTCTGTTCGGGGACCACGTACTTAGCCCACAAACACCTAAATTGAGCATAAAATAAATTTTAGCAACGAAAATAAACATAGTTCAAATTAATGCAGTAAAATAATTTTAAAACTAACTTTTTTTTAATTCATATTTAAAAACTTACTTGATGTAAACTGAAATGATAGAGACTCCTATCTCTTCTTTACGCAAAAAGTGACAATTCTCCTCCCGCCCAAGATATTCTTGATAGGGTTCGTTACTATAGATTGCCTCGGGAATGTCTATACCGACCAGTTGTTCAATAGGCATTATCTGCAGGTACCTTTCAAGAGTTACAAGTGGCTGAGGGCATTGATCAGCTATTACAACGTCTGCTGCTCTGTCATCTTCACGTGAAGGGTTGGCCACTAGAGGTGTTCGTTTGATAGCTGAGTGCTTCGTCATCTCTGATTTATTTTTTCCAACTGATGATTTGGATTTTCCAAGAGATTATTTAAGCAAAGAAAACAAAACGTGAATGTTACAAACCAAAGTATATTTAGTAACTTTAAACAATTGTTATAGTTTATTAATGGCTAGTTATTAATAATTACGTATCGATGCGTCACTGACAGTGACAAGACTCTTAGGCCAAGCAACAATGTGTGCCACAGCCTCAGAAACTGTGAACACTCCTTCATCAGTGAGAGGGACCGGTAGGGGTGCAATATCTTCAATTGCAATGTCAATCATCACTTTCACAAGGTGGGTGGGTAATGGACATGTATGCAGTGTTCTATCATCTGATCGATTGTACATTTGTCCCTTAGCCACCATACGATAAGACGGTGTTGAAAGTGCTAATTGACATTGCGCCATAACCTACATATAATATATATATATATATATACACCATTATTTTAGAAAGTTTTGTGTGTTTTAGAGAATTGCAAGCTATATGATCACTAAATAATTTCATATCATTACCTGAGGAAGGTTCTTAACTGGATCTAGGCAGCTATCTTTCAAAGAAACCGCCTCATCTTCATGTGGCTGCTGCGACTCAGATGCCTTATGCTCATCAAACTCGCGTCGCAATGAGGATAGTGATGCAGTGAGCATGTGCACCATGTTTTTCAAGTTATCAATCTTCTCATCTGTAGAAAGCTTTGAATTCGTAAAGTATTTTTTTTGTGATAACCCAAAGCCTACACCCCTAACGCGACCCGAATGCTCCTTCTTTTTAAGAGCTTTTGCCAATATATCATCCCAGGTCCTCTCGTTTCCACTATGGCTGCTAGGGGTGGGCGTTCGGATCGGATTTTCGGGTTCGGGTTGTTCGGGTTCGGGTTATTCGGTTTTCGGGTAGTAAAACATGAAAACCGAATCCGAACCGATTTTCTCGGGTTAATCGGGTTCGGGTTTTGATATTTTTGAAAAAAAAAGTTTGGGTCGAATTTTTTAGGCCTCTACAACTCTAATTTTAATTAAATCAAAGACCAAAAATTAATTTGTAAATATTTAACTGAATATTTTATGTAGTAGTCATCTAAAAATTAGCAAGTAATTAATTAGGATTATCAATGAGGATTAATTGAATGCACCTCAAAAGAAAAAATAGTAACTGATTACATATACCTTCAATAAATAATAGATTATAAGTTTAAAATTATACTTAATACATATTAAATAATTAAAAGTTACATTCTCTTTGTTAACAAACATTATTGTAGAATATATTTATAGGTTGATTAAAGAAAGCACAATTATGAATATATCTCCAATAAATCGATTTGATTAATTAACATTTAACATTCTCCTTGGAGTTTTATAATCTTATCCTTGAAATCAAAATGAAATGAATGCAAAATTATTTTGGTGTTGTAGCTACAAAAATAGATTGGAGGAGAGTTTATATTATATCATCGGAACCAACTTAAAATCCATATTTTTCTTGATGGAGCATATAAATTATCTCGAACATCAATATATAATATATTCTGGAGCACATAAGATAATACTGATAAATATTTCATCCTAATTGAGTACAATTATATTTTTTATTTGCCATGTAACAAAAAAAATAAAAAATATATTTTTAAATTTTTTATTTATTTATTTCTGGTAATTCGGGTACCCGAATTACCCGAAACAACTAAAAATTAGAACCCGAACCCGAACATCACTATTTCGAACCCGAATAATGCGAATCCGATTAGTTACCCAATTTACGCGATCCGATTAGTCCGAACCCGATCGGGTCGGGTCGGATCCGAATTAGCCGATCCGAACGCCCAGTCCTAATGGCTGCCCTCCTATGATAAGCACTCCTGTAATAATACATTTAAAAAATAAAAAAAATTAGTGAACTTTGCTCTTTTAAAAAATACTTCAAAAAAACATACAACACATGATATAGCTAAAATTGCAAATAACTCACAATTTCATCCGCTACTCTTTTAACATTGACATTATCAATGTTATGCTGGTTGTCAGAATGTGCAATTCTCCACACGAGTGCTCTTGTCACGTCTGTGCAATCTAACCCAGCTTCCTTTCTTTTTTCCATCTATATTATGATTAATATATATTAATAAGGAATTTTTATTAGAAAACTTGTAAGGATTCACTATTAAACGAACTACGTACCTCAATTTGCTCCAGTTGAGCATATCCAAGACGTGATTTCCTATAAGGATATTCAGGATCCTTTGCTCTTTTCTGATTTTCCCTACTTAGTTGTTGTTCATTACATAATCAAAGCATTAGTCAATGTATATGGTTTCATAGAAACGCAATATGCAACAAATGAAACCGTAAATTAAAATAATTAGCATCCAATCTTCACTTTGTCGAACATGTAAAACCGCTGTCCAATCTTCTTGAGATATATTATATTTTTGGGGTGGGCTTAAATTTATATTCCCATTATCATCCTCTATCCACACTCTGCTCAAGTAGCTCCTGAAGTTTCGAGCTGGCTTTCGAGCTTCGGTTAAAACAAATTTTTGTCTACTTTCTTCAATATCAAACGCCAACTATAAAAAACAAACAACAAAGTATATATGAAATTATAATTTATAGAAAATTGAATAAACAAAAAATACATTAACCAATTAGAAACATGATAATAACCAACTTACAGCTATTTCATTCCAAATTGCTAATTTTGTTGCTTCCGAGACGTGTCGCCAATCACTGATTGTAATTGGCACCCTCTCACGAGCTATGACTCCAATGTAACCAACAAATGTTGATTTATTTGGGTCAATTGGTTGGCCATTCTTATTCCAACCGACTGGTAGCTTTAAGCCTTTACTTTTGGCAGTTATGACTTTTTGGATTGCCGCGAGACCTCTACCTATCTCATTTTCAACACATTTGTTTGAAGCACCTCCAGAATCCATCGACCTCTAGAACCAAAAATACAGAATTTAGATTTATATACAAAATATATAGTGCCAAATAACGCCACCATTATTTTAGAAAAAATTCAGCAGAGTAATGACGCAAAAATTTCTACAAAGTTCTCGACTTAATCTTCCCCCAATCCATCAAACAACAAAACCAATCCATCAATTCTTTCACAAAACCAATCAAACTTCACAAAACCATGAATGCATTAAACGATGTCAACAAAACAACACATATTGATCCAATCACAATACATAGTCAAAATACATATCAACAAATAAGCTATACTCATGATATGTATTCAAATAATAATACTCATTATCATATAGAGAGAGCGAGAGAGAAGAAGCTTACGGTGGTGGTGGTGGTGGTGGTAGTGGTGGAGGCGGCGGCAGTGGTCGTAGAGGCGGAGGAGAGAGTAATTGTGGCTGTGGCGGTGGTGGTAGCGGCGGCGGCAGTGTACAATATCGACCTACAAAAGTAAAAAATACAGAACTTAGTTTCATATAAAAACAACATAATTTTTCAATTCATATACTAACAAGAGACGCCGTGACTCATACACTAACAAAAAATGATATATGAAGCAGCAAAAAAGTTCAGGAAATAAGTCTATCATATAATTATCACATAAGTTCAAATACCTTTCATCGTTTTCTTTTTGTCGTTGGCTTAATAGTATTTTGCTTCTCCCCAGTACAACCCTTTTGTTTAGTACGTCGACGAACAGATGGATTAATCCATATCCCCTCTGAGTGATCTTATCGCATATACAATTCATCATCACTGATATCCAAGTCACCATCACTATCAGTGGCTTGTGAATCACCTAAGATAGGATTTTCTCCATCATCATCACTATATGAACCATCATCCTTAATACAAGTATTTTAATTTGCCGATAAAATAATTGACCACTTCTTATCAATAGGATCGGTGACAAAAAACACTTGCTTAGCTTGTGATGCCAAAATGAAATGTTCATCTTTGTATCCCACCCTTTCAAGGTCTACTCGAGTGAAACCTATTTCACTATTATCGACACCATTTTTATTGTCAGCCCACCTACACCCAAATACAGGCACCCGAAACCAACTATAATCCAGCTCCCATATATGTTCAATCACCCCATAATATGATAAATGGGCATAGATAGGGTTATTATCTCCTGCACTTGGGATATGCATTGCTTGAGCTACAAGACTCACCCCACTATTCTGCATTGTACTCCGTTCATCTTAGTCTTTTGTATAGAATGTGCGACCATTCATACGATAACCTGAATGACAAAATACAAGTCTGCCCGGACCCATCGACAACCGTGCCAAATTATCTGAAACTGAAAGTGGATTCTCGTTCTGTTTCTCTTAAATATGCTTTCGGAACCAATCATAGAAACTCTTATTATGCTCTCTTGAAATCCAACTCTCATTTTTATTTGGATTTAAGCTCCTAAGTTGATCCTTGTGCTCTTCAACATATGGCTCAACCTCATCGGTGTTGTGGAGCACATATAGGTGTGCCTGATCCCTTTGTATGCAAGGAACACTAACTAATTTCTTTCTAAGTACGCTTTCTCCTTCTGTTCTCCCTCCCACAACATGAGACTTTGGAAGCTCTGCAACGTTAGAATCTTTCAGATATTATGTGCAAAATGTAATTGCTTCATCAACTATGTACCATTCAACAATGCAACCTTCCGGTCGACTACGATTTTTCATGTAGCCAATTAATACCTTCATATTACGCTCAGCCGGATACATAGATCTCATAAAAGCCGGTCCACATAGTTGAGTCTCTCTAACCATGTGAATGGGTAGGTGAGTCATCATATCAAAAAATGCTGGAGTAAAATATATCTCAAGCTCACACAAAGTGATGGCAATTTGTTTTTGAAGTGCAGGCAATTGTTCAGGATCAAACACCTTGCTCCACATTGCTTTGAAGAAGAAACATAATGAGGTTATAGTTTCTCTCAACTTTTTTGGCAAAATGGCCCGTATAGCAATTGGTAGCAAATGATCCATGATTACATGACAATCGTGAGTCTTCAAGTGCTTTAGCTTCAAGTCCTTCATTGATACAAGACTGCTAATGTTTGAAGAATACCCTTCTGGAACTTTCACTCCATTAAGAAACTCACATAATGTAATTTTTTCTTTCCTGGATAGAGTGTGAGCTGCTGGAGGCAAATAAGTACGTTTCCCTTTATTTGTTGGTGCCAATTTTTCTCTTATCTTCATTTCAACCAAGTCTTACCTTGCCTTTACGCCATCTTTTGTCTTTCCGGGCACATTTAGAAGTATACCAATGACATATCAAATACATTTTTCTTAATATGCATAATATCAAGAAAATGTTTAACATGTAAAGACGTCCAATACGGCAACTCAAAGAAAATTGACCTTTTTTTCCACCCAATTTTTGCAAGGCCACCTGCAAAAGTCTTTCCAAATTTGACCTCCAAGTCTTTTATATTCTCAAACACTTCTTCACCAGTCAAGCACTTAGGAGCTCGGCCTTCTTCTATATTCCCATTGAAAGTTTTCTTCCACCGACGATATCGATGGTTCCGATTTAGCCATCTCCGATGCCCTTGGAATGCATACTTCTGAGAGTGTGTCAATCGATATTGATCTGTACTCTTGACACATATGGGGCATCCACATTGGCTATGTACACCATATCCCTCGAGGTTCGCTCTTGCCGGAAAATCATTGATTATTCCAAATAACATGACTCTGAGATTGAAATTTTCTTCTCTAAACCCGTCATGTACTTGAACACCGGTCTCCCACAACACCTTCAAATCCTAAATTAAAGGAGCCAAGTAAACATCTATATCATTTACGGGTTGTTTCGGCCCAGAAATGACTATAGGCATCATTATATGTTGTCGCTTCATGTATCGCGATGGGGGAAGGTTGTAGATCATCAAAATCACCTGCCATGTACTATGTGAGCTACTTTGCAAGCCATGAGGGTTCATTCCATCTGTAGCCAATACAAGGCGAAGGTTTCTTGATTCCTCACCAAATTCAAGGAAATCATCATCAATGTTTTTCCATTGAGGAGAATCTGAGGGGTGTCGAATCTTGTCATCTTCAATCCTTTCTTCAAGCCTTCTATCAGCATGCCATGCCAAGTCTTTAGCTAACTCTTTACTACTGTACATGCGCTTAAATCGTGGTATTATGGGCAAATAGCACATGGTTTTGATAGGAGCATATCCATTCTTCTTGTACCGCGACGCGCCACATTTCGGACAGGCCCTTAATGATGCATAGTCAGTTCTAAACAATATGCAATCATTGAGACAGGCATGTATCCTCTCATATCCCATGCCAATTGAGGTTAACAACTTCTTAGCCTCATAAGTACGATTAGGTAACACATTATCCTCAGGTAGCATGTTTAATAATAGATCAAGTAAGTCTGTGAAACTCTTATCACTCCACCCATTGTTGGCTTTTAACTTGTAGAGGTTTAGGACTGCTTTCAATCTTGTGAATTTACTACCACTATACAGTGATGTCTTTGAATCACTTGTCAAGTTGTCAAACATCTTGGGATAATTTCGCAAATCCTCCTCAATCACATTTGTCATCTCATCCAAACGATCAGGCTCACAATCATCCATGTCAAAATCCCGTGATCGATATGATGTACCACCCAAATCAGCTGAGGTGGCATTGGTTTCACCGTGTCTTGTCCAACGTGTGTAGCTTTTATCAATTCCATTACACACCAAATGATTTTCCAACTCACATGGACTAATTCTCTTTCCAAAACAACATCGTAAACACGGGCAACTGATCCTAGTCCGATCCGGTGCACGCTTAACCGCAAAGTCGATGAATTCTTTCACCCCTTTCTCATATTGCTCCAACATACGATCCGCTAAAATCCAACTTCGATCCATCTCAATTTTGATTTATATTCGTTTTTTTCCTAATTCAAATTTATCATGTCATACAGCTATTGTCAAAACACTATAAAAGTTTCTAAATTATTTGAAAATTAAACTAACATTAATTACTATTCTTAAATAATTTTATTCTCAAAACTCAGATATTTCAACCACAACAAACTCAAACAAATATGTATGCAGTAAAACAAATAACAATGCCCATTATTCTAGAAAAAATTTGGCAGAGTAACGGCGTAAAAATTTCTACCAAGTTCTCGACTTAATTTCCCCCATCCTACCTAGCAACCAACAAAACCAATCGAACTTCACGAAATCATGAATGCATTAAACGATGTCAACAAAACAATACAACAAAAATCCAATCATAATACCAACATAACCAATTAACACTAATCAACTATAACAAAAACCCACATTATATAACAAAAACCCATTAAACCCACATAACCAATTAACACTAATCAACTATAACAAAAACCCACATTATATAACAAAAACCCATTAAACCCACATAACCAATTATTCAAACACTAACATATATAATCAATTAATTAACATAATCAACTATAGTAAAAACCCACATTATATAACAAAAACCCATTAAACCCACATAACCAATTATTCAAACACTAACATATATAACCAATTAATTAACATAATCAACTATAGTAAAAACCCACATTATATAACAAAAACCCATTAAACCCACATAACCAATTATTCAAACACTAACATATATAACCAATTAATTAACATAATCAACTATAGTAACCCATATTATATAACAAAAACCCATTAAACCCACATAACTAATTAATTATTCAAACACTAACATTTATAACAAATTAATTAACATAACCAACTATAGTAAAAACCCACATTATATAACAAAAACCCATTAAACTCACATAACCAATTATTCAAACACTAACACAATCAACTATAACAAAAACCCACAATATAGAACAAAAACCCATTAAACCCATATAATCAATTATTCAAGCACAAACATTATCAATTAATTGACATAATCAAATATAACAAAAACCCACATTTATATAATTCACAAAAAATATAAACATATATAATATATATATATGAATACCTAGGGTTTATAATTAGTGGAGAGAAGGTGGTGGTGGTGGTGAAGGTGGGGTCGGCGGCGGTACGGGTCGGCGGTGGTGTGGTGGCCAATCGAGAGAGAGAGAGAAAACCGAAAAATGGGGGGGAGGGGGGGGGGAAGAATGGTGATGGTGGTGGAGGCGGCCCATTGTGGTGGTGGTGGTGGTGGTTGGAGGGGGTGGAGTGGAGAGAGAGAGAGAGAGACGAAAATGTTGGGAAAAATTGCATAAAAACAAAAACGCAGCGGAATAATTATAAGTTTAATCCCAGTGTCTCATCTCTATTTCTCGTATTTAAATTGGGTTTTTACGAAATTAATAACCGTTTTCGCATATGTTGAAATCTGAACCAGCTACGCAATCCTTTCTTGAACAGCAAATCCGTCGCTGTCTCTAAATTGCCACGTCGTAGTCAAAAACGAAAATCAACTTCTTCTTCACCTTGATGGACGGCTAGAGTGAGAGAGAAAGGGAGGAGAGTTTGACTTGGAGAGAAAGTTTGTGAGTTAATTCTCTTGACCTTGTTATTTTTTCACTAAGTAGTATATATATACTACAATAGAAAACAATAACCTAGGCTTCATAAGCACCATATGGGCTTCCACTTTGGACGCCCACTTGCAGGCTTTTAAGCCTTCGAGCTTTTGTTTATTAATTAATTAAATAATTAATACTATTTATCCAATAAATAAATTAATTAAATAATTAATATTATTTATCCAATAAATAAATTAATTAAATAATCAATTAAATTCATGTTAATATTATAATTAAATTCCCATGAGGAATTAATTAATTAATAAAATCATCTAATGATTAATTAATTCATCTCGATATCCAATACCGAAAATTCTCTCAAGTCTTTTCCTACGATTTTCTTTTTGCACTTCCTTTAAGCGCGACTCTTTAGGTTCGTCTCAATAGGCAATTGGGAGGAAACCAAAAGGATGTGAGTAACAACTAGCCAGTCATGTGGTTCACATCGTATCCCAATTGAGATCGAATGAATAGGATCATTCCAAACCATATGCGCTGTGAATACCGTACGTGTATAAACCTTTTATTCTTGTATCCCAGTCAAGTGAGAGTCATGGTTTTAGTAAAACTCACATTACTTGACCATATGCTTAGCTCATAATGAGAGAAGGTCGTTTTATGCTTTAGCCAAAGACTTTTAACCTCACTCATTCATGACTGCATAAGATACTTAGCTCATTCACTTGTGAGAGAATAAATCCCATTTTGCTAATCAGTTAACAATGCTACTTTGCCATCAAGTCGCACTTCCAGGTTGATCCCACCAAAGGGTGATTTGGATTTAACTACTCTAATGACAGACTTGATGTCACACGTACATATTCAACTCGACTCCTCAGGTCTAAGGTTCACGCGTACCTATCACAACTTATCAATTTCATCATTGACTGTCAGTGAGTGAATACCCATGTGATGAAACTGATTCGAACCGTGTTCGAACATATTAGTCCAAATTATATTTCCATGACATAAGTTCCCACTATCATTCCCATAGTGTTCGACTGGCACTTTCTCTGTCAAAACTTATATCATGAAAGTCCTTGTTTTGTATTGATGTCCAGTCAAATACTTTCTTAGACTTGCGAACCCTATTTTGAGAATAAGGATCAAACCCTTCTAGTGTCATTCTCCCTATCCCATAGGAAGTAGAAGGTTTGCCTTATACGCAAGGACTTTACGTTGTTTATTAACACCTTACAAGCGCCTATAAGAAAACAACAAGATAATGTCTTATATATAATAAAAGGATATTGTTTAGTTACAAGTTAATGCCCTATCAATCTATCTTCTTTATGGCATATGAGGGCATACACTCTAACAATCTCCCACTTTCACTCAATGCCATTTTCTATGGTATTTAATACCCATCCCTTCGAGATGTTTTTCTAGCACCGCCTGTGCGAATGGCTTGGTCAATGGATCAGCGACATTGTCAGCTGAGGCTATTTTCTGAACAGATATTTCTCCTCGTGCAACGATCTCTCTTATGATGTGATATCTTCTCTCGATGTGTTTGGACTAGTTGTGAGACCTAGGTTCCATTGCTTGCGCTATTGCTCTGGTGTTGTCACAATAAAGTGGCAACGAGAGCTTTATGCTAGGAACCACTTGAAGTTCTTCTATGAACTTCCTTATCCAAACAACCTCTTTAGGTGCCTCAGAGGCAGCTATGTATTCCGCCTTTGTAGTGGAGTCTACGGTTGTGCTTCGCTTGGAACTTTTCCAAGTTACCGCCCCACCATTGAGGGTGAATACGAATCCTGAGGTGGATTTTTGGTCATCGACATCAGATTGAAAATCCGAATCAGTGTACCCGTCCACTCTTAGGCTACCACTCCCATAGATGAGAATCATATCCTTGGTTCTCTTCAGATACTTTAGGATATTCTTCACAGCTATCCAATGTTCCTTGCCTGGGTTTTCTTGAAATCGACTAACAACGCTTACCAAATAAGCAATGCCAGGTCTAGTACATAGCATTGCGTACATTAGGCTACCCAATGCTGATGAATAGGGTACAATGCTCATTTCCTTTCTATCTTCCTCACTTTGAGGACACATAGTTTTTGAGAGATGTATCCCATGCCTCATTGGCAAGAACCCTTTCTTAGAATCCTCCATCCTATATCTCTTTAAGACCTTTTTTAAGTAAAGGGCTTGAGAGAGCCCTATCATTCTATGTGTTCGATCTCTGTAGATTCGTATCCCTAGAATATAAGTTGCCTCTCCTAAGTCTTTCATGGAGAAAGTACTCGAAAGCCACTTCTTTACAGTGGTGAGCATTCCTATATCATTCCCTATGAGTAATATGTCATCTACATATAACACAAGGAATGTTATCTTGCTCCCACTTACCTTCTTGTAAACACATGGCTAGTCTTTTGACAGCTTTATCAAAACGTAGATTCCAGCTACGGGATGCTTTCTTGAGTCCATAAATGGATCTCTCAAGCTTACACACCTTATGAGTATGCTCCTCGGATACAAAACCTTTAGGCTGTTCTATATAGATATCCTCTTCTAGGAATCTATTTAGGAAAGCAGTTTTGACATCCATTTGCCATATTTCATAGTTTAGGTGTGCGACTATTGCAAGTAGAATCCTTATTGATTTGATCGTAGCCACTGGCGAAAAGGTTTCTTGGTAGTTAATTCCTTCTTTTTACTATACCCTTTCGCCAGTAGCCTGACTTTGTAGGTGTC
This sequence comes from Buddleja alternifolia, assembly GCA_019426215.1. Classification (NCBI taxonomy): domain Eukaryota; kingdom Viridiplantae; phylum Streptophyta; class Magnoliopsida; order Lamiales; family Scrophulariaceae; genus Buddleja; species Buddleja alternifolia. Next base: position 10,058,159 of record CM033395.1, read on the forward strand.
AACCTTACCATCAACACCAATCTTTCTTTTATAGATCCATTTGCACCCGATCGGTTTTACCCCTTCAGGTTGGTCCACAAGTTTCCAGACTTGGTTTGCATGCATCGAATCGATCTCAGTTTGCATAGCTTCACGCCATCTAGTAGCATCCACATCCACCATTGCTTGATCAAAAGTTGAGGAATCATCTCCATGATCCTCCTCTAATACAAAATGGAGATCCAGCTCCCTCTGTACTAGATATCCGTACCTCTCAGGCTGTTGAGGTACTCTACTTGATCTTCGTGGTTGTGGTTGTGTTACAGAAGGTTGGGTTGTCACTTCCTGTGTAGATGTATCCACTAGAGTCTCATTTTGTTCCTCTAGAATAATATTTCTACCTGCTCCTCCTTCTTGAATGAACTCATCTTCAAGAAAGTGGGCTTGCAAAGCTACAATGATCCTTTGATCATCGTGCAGGTAAAAGAGGTATCCCATTGAATCCTCATGATATCCAACGAAACGTCCCTTCAAGGATCTAGCCTCCAACTTGTCCACTTTGGTCTTTTTGACATAAGCCGGACATCCCCAAATCTTGATGTGATTAAGACTTGGTTTCCTATTCCTCCATATCTCATAGCGAGTCATAGGAACGGACATCTATTTAAAATGTGTACAGTTGTAAGCAGCGCATGACACCATAGTGAAATGGGTAAGTCAGTGTAGCTGAGCATGGAGCGAACCATGTCCAAAAAAGTTTAATTCCTTCGCTCTGCTACTCCATTTAACTGTGGTGTCGCTGGAGGTGTGAGCTGTAGTACTATACCATTCTCTCTGAGGTATACATCAAACTCGTCGCTAATATATTCTCCTCCTCGATTCGATCAAAGGGTTTTTATATGTTGATCAGTTTGATTTTCCACTAAAGCCTTGAACTCCTTGAACTTTTCAATGGATTCAGACTTGTGCCTCATCATGTACACTAGACCATATCTTGAATGGTCATCAGTGAAGGTGATGAAATAAAGGAAACCTCCCCGTGCCATTTCTCCAAATTGCCTATAAACATCAGTATGCACTAAACCTAAGATTTGTGAGGCTCTTTCAAAAGTCCCGTGAAGGGGGATCTAGCCATCTTGCCTTTGAGACAAGATTCACAAATAGGATAGGGATCCAATCCCAATGGGCCATTTAGTCCATCTTTCTCCATTTTGCGAATTTTATGTTCGCCGGCATGGCCTAGTCTAAGATGCCAAATCAATCTTTGGTTTATTCCAAGCCTACTACGTTTCCTTTGTATAGTATTCATAGAACACTCATTCTGCACATTAAGGTAATACAATCCATTTATTAAAGAAGCAAAGCCTACTAATTTATTACCATAATAAATGTTGCATCGTTCATTAATAAAACAGAAATTGTAACCAAATTTAACTAAAACGGTAATAGAAACAATGTTTTTAATCCCATTGGGAAAAACGAAAATATTATCTAGAAATAGTATATGTCTAGAATTTAAAATCAATGAGGTAGATCCAATTCGAGTAGCTGCGACGCTATGCCCGTTGCCTACTTTTTTCTTCACCTCATCATTGTCCAGCTTCCTTCCTCACACTAGATCTTGATTGATACAACAAATGTGAGAACTTGCTCCAGAATCAAGAATCCAAGATGTAGAGAAGACGGTGATAGAATAATAAGTTTCAAGAACATAAAGTTCCATACCTTGTGCGCCCAGTCCCATGTTCGGACAGTTCCTTCTCCAGTGGCCCAGCTCATTGCAGTGTAGGCAATTGTCTATCTTTTGTGGCCCTTTACGCTTTCGATTCACAAGAGCTTTTCCTTTTCCTATATCGACACCACCCTGAGCTCTAAGCTCGCCACTCTGCTTCTTGGCTTTCTTCTTCTTATTCTTCGCCCGTTTGGGCCTAGAAGAGATAACCAATGCAGTCTCCTTTCCTTTGGGCTTCAATTAAGATTGTGCAGTGTTTAATTTGTTCATTAGCCCAGCTAAGTTGCATTCAATCTCATTGCAATTGAAGTTCATGACAAATTGGGAAAAATAATCAGGAAGAGACTGCAAAATAAGATCAGTTTGAAGTTGTGGGTTCATTGTAAAATCGAGAGCCTCCAATCTCTCGATCCTCGAGATCATCTTGAGAACATGATCCCCAACTTTCTCACCTTCTCTCATTTTGGCCCCGAAGAGCTCTTTAGATATCTCATATCTAGCAGTACGACTGTGCTCACCATAGAGCTCGACCAAGTGTGCCAAGATAGCCCTTGCTGTGGTCATCTTCTCGTGGGATCTCTGAAGCCCATTTTTCATTGAGCCGAGAATGTACCCACGCAGTCGGGTGTCGTCCTTTACCCATTTTTCATGAGCTTGGACTTCTTCCTCGTTGGCACGTGTTCTGGAAGGAGGAGCAGGGATGTTTGTGTCCAACACGTATCCCAAGGACTCCATGTTGAGAACTATTCTCAAGTTCCTCAACCAATCCACGTAGTTGGGTCCGGTAAGGATGTTCTTTTCGAGTAAAACGGAAAGTGGGTTGATAGTCATTTTTGTTTTTGAGAGAGATAAATCAAAATAGCTGCAGAAAATAAACCAGACTTTATTAGACTTGTGTAACTAAACTAAAACAAAGTTTAAAATCAAGGACTTCGACTTATAACTTAGCTCCCACTACATTTTTCGAGATTCACACACCCACTGTGAAAAACAGAAGTGATCGTTGCAATGTACTTCGTGGTGGGGATTGATTTCTTTAATTAATCTAATGGATGGCAACCCTTTAACGATATATGGTTCATTATTTTAATTAAAGTGATGTCCAACATCAATCTATCCAATAGATGGTTCAATCTTCTTTATCCCATAATCCACCAAAACCGCAACCTTTTAACGATTTATAGGCTTTGTGGATTATCTAAGTTCATTCCCACTAACTCCTCATAATCTAACATTTGAATTTCACCTTGCAACCCTTTAACGATATTTGAGGTGAAATATGTCTCGAATAAGGCATCTAATGCACTTAATAAAATTTTAGAATTAAATCTTGATATACGACCCTCACTTACTGGGAAGATGCCACATACTAGGTTTAATACTTAATTTCATTAAGTTTAATGGAGGGAAAGGATGCCTAGCACCCCTTACTCACTTAGTATCAATTTTTGCTTGGGAGAATTCATGTTCTAAACATTTATCTAAGTCTCACTTTGCACATTACTCAATTTATATAGCGCATATTGACAACATACATGCTTCATACAACTAATGAAACATGCATCGAAAGCAATAAACCAACACATATGTCCATGGGCTTTATCTAGAGGGCCCAAGCCAATGGGCCATCATTAAAAAGAAAAATAAGCCTAGCTATTCTTCGTGGGCTCCAAGCTCCTCTTCTTTTGGATTGATCTCCTCTTGAAAGGCCTATTCTATTTCTATCTATTACATGAGATTATTTAACAACCTATACATAATTCTAGAAATAAAATAAACGGGCTCAATTCCGGCCCTAACAACCCATAGAAGGAAATACAATCAAAAGAAATAACCTAAGCCCATGGACAATGTCACCATCATATAATACATGCTCGCGAAAAATAAAGCAATTATGTTGGTGATTAAGTTAATGAATAATTAGTCCAACTAATTAATTCCCTCAATAAAATTCCAAATTTTATTGATAATGATTATGACAATAACCATTTAGTGAGAGTCTTTAATTTAAATAAATAACTTAATTAAAAAATTCTCCAAGAACCATTAATTAGTTATTTCACTTAAATTAATAATACTCAACAAAAAAAAAATTGGCTTTATTTCACAAAATATAATTACCAACCATTGGCATATTTAATTTTAATTAATTACGCCCAAAACTAATTTATAGAAGAGTCCATATTTTTAAACAAAACAATTTGGGCTTATTTAATTAAATTCGGGTCATCATCCTTTGACCCACCCGGATAATTAAAATAGCCCAAAACCCATTTAAATAAAAAATTGGACCCGAGGAAAATTAACCCGACCCGTTTGGACCCGGGTCATGGACTCGGGCCCACGTGCACTGGGCGCACGACATGACGTGTGCAGCGCGACCAGCGCACGGCTCGAGCCTGGCCGCGCGGCCAGGCGCCGTGCGCCCAGCGTATGGCAGTGGCCTGGCCGCGTGGCCAGACCCTGCACACGACGTCGTGCGCGCAGCGCACGGCGTCATGTGCACATAGCGTGCGCACAGGCGCACGCTGTGCGGGCATCGTGTGGCCTGCACGCACAGCGTGTGCTGTCTATTCGCGCAGACTGCGCACGTTATTTTCAACGCGCTCGTTGCGGGGTTTTTCCTACCCGACCCTCACAAAAATTAGATTTTTCAATTCACAAGTCATCATACTACAACATTCATGTATTCAACGCAGAAAAATCATGGATTATCATCATGAAAAACATATTCAAAACATGCTTCAAAAAATGCGAAAAACACATAATCACGTAATCAATTAAATATAGAAATCAGAGATTGACTTTGATACCACTGTTGGGAAAAATTGCATAAAAACAAAAGCGCAGCGGAATAATTATAAGTTTAATCCCAGTGGCTCATCTCTATTTCTCATATTCAAATTGGGTTTTTTACGAAATTAATTACCGTTCTCGCGTATGTTGAAATCTGAACCAGCTATGCAATCCTTTCTTGAACAGCAAATCCGTCGTTGTCTCTAAATTGCCACGCTGGAGTTAAAAATGAAAATCACCTTCTTCTTCACCTTGATGGACGGTTAGAGTGAGAGAGAAAGGGAGGAGAGTTTGAGTTGGAGAGAAAGTTTGTGAGTTAATTCTCTTGACCTTGTTATTTTTTCACTAAGTAGTATATATATACTACAATAGAAAACAATAATCTAGGCTTCATAAGCCCCATATGTGGACGCCCACTTGCAGGCTTTTAAGCCTTCGGGCTTTTGTTTATTAATTAATTAAATAATTAATATTATTTATCGAATAAATAAATTAATTAAATAATCAATTAAATTCATGTTAATATTATAATTAAATTCCCATGAGGAATTAATTAATTAATTAACTTAATTAATTAATAAAATCATCTAATGATTAATTAATTAATACACCGAAAATTCTCTCAAATCTTTTCCTACGATTTTCTTTTTGCACTTCCTTTAAGCGCGACTCTTTAGGTTCGTCTCAAAAGGCAATTGGGAGGAAACCAAAAGGATGTGAGTAACACCTAGCCAGTCATGTGGCTCACATCGTATCCCATTTGAGATCGAATGAATAGGATCATTCCAAACCATATATGCTATGAATACCGTACGTGTATAAACCGTTTATTCTTGTATCCTAGTGAAGTGAGAGTCATGGATTTAGTCAAACTCACATGACTTGACCATATGCTTAGCTCATAATGAGTCAAGGTCATTTTATGCTTTAGCCAAAGACTTTTAACCACACTCATTCATGACTGCATAGGATACTTAGCTCATTCACTAATGAGAGAATAAATCCCATTTTGCTAATCAGTTAACAATGCTACTTGCCCATCAAGTCGCACTTCGAGGTCGATCCCACCAAAGGGTGATTTGAATCTAACTACTCTAATGACAGACTTGATGTCACAAGTACATCTTCAACTCGACTCCTCAGGTCTAAGGTTCATGCATACCTACCACAACTTATCAGTGTCATCATTGACTGTCAGTGAGTGAATACCCATGTGATGAAACTGATGCGAGACGTGTTCGAACATATTAGTCCAACTTATATGTCCATGACATAAGTTCCCACTATCATTCTCATAGTGTTCGAATGGCACTTTCTGTGTCAAAACTTATATCTTGCATGTCCTTGTTCTGTATTGATGTCCAATCAAATACTTTCTTACACTTGCGAACCCTATTTAGAGAATAAGGATCAAACCTTTCTAGTGTCATTCTCCCTATCCCATAGGAAGTAGAAGGTTTGCCTTATGCTCAAGGACTTTACGTTGTTTATTAACACCTTACGAACGCCTATAAGAAAACAACAAGATAATGCCTTATATATAATAAAAGGATATTGTTTAGTTACAAGTTAATGCCCTATAAATCTATCTTCTTTATGGCATTTGAGGGCATACACTCTAACAGAAAATGGGGGGCCCGGGGATGGCGGTGGCGGTGGCGGTGGCCGAATATGATGGTGGTGGTGCGGTGGCGGCGGGGGTGGTGGTGGGTAGTGGTGGTGGAGTAGAGAGAGAGATAGAATAGAGAGAGAGGCCGTGGTTTTGGGGGGAGGGGGAAATGGGGGATTTTTTTTTTATTATCGAAAATAGCAGTTATTTTAAAAGCCGCTATAACCGGTCCCACGGTAAAGCCTATTACAGTGGTTCACCCATGAACCGCTGTAATAGGCCCCTCTGTTCAGCGGTTTTCAGAAAATCGCTGTAATTGGTACGCTGTAATAGTGTATTTTTGTAGTAGTGTGATTAAGCTCTTCTTGTATGGATTTAATCCAACTAGGATCACTTACTTCATCCATTTTCTTGGGTTCCATTTGAGATAGGAAGCTAGCGAATATGGCCTCATTGAATGTAGCGGTTCTAGTCCTCACAGGCTCTCCAATATATCCAATATTCTGCTCAGGTGGATGATCACGTAGCCACAGTCTATCTGGCTGGAATGGGTTAAGAGGTTGATCAGACGCTTGGTTCACTTGCTCCGGCGCTTCAAGTTCACAGATTCTACCTTGCTCTTAATGATCATTCTTTTCATAATCATCAGCAGATCTAACATTGTTATTTGAAATAACCTCACGAATAATCTTAGGAGGGGGTACTAAGAACTCATCATCATCGTCACTATCATCATCAATGGTAACCTTAGACGCTTGATGACACAAATCTTCAACTCCTATATCATTCATATTAACATTCCTCGATTCTTGGTTAGCATCATCAAAAACATGAATATATTCCTCAACCTGTGATTTGATCTTATTAAGGATGCGGAAATTATTTTCATATTTAGCATAGCCTAGAAAGATTCCCTCATCCGCTTTAAGATCAAATGTCTTTAGGCTTTGGGATCCATTATCGAAAGATTCATATCGGGAAAGTTCTCTTTTAGGTTCGGATTGAAATTGTTGGTCATTTCTCGAACTCGTCGATTATCCTGAAGAACACGCTCTATCTCGGGCTCCCAATCGTATAGAGGCTCGTTGGAGGAGCGGGTCCTGCACCACAAATTGAACATATCAAGTAAACCAACAAAACAAAATTAGACTAATACGAAAATAAAAGAAATGCAAGAACTAAACAATAATATAAGAATTATGAAAATGTAAACGAAAATCAAAAACTAAAAATTAACAAAGTCCCCGGTAACGGCACCAAAAACTTGACACGCTAGAAACTAATGTGCTTCTATAGCAAGTATACTAGTCGTGATATTAATAAGTGGACAAAAAGTCCGGGTTGTCGAACCACAAGGACTAGGTATTTTAGTTTATGATTTCTAAAACGTAAAGAACTAAAGCGGGGGAAATTGTAAATAAGTGTGAAAAACACGAGAAGGAGAACTCACAAAGGGTTAAAACTCCAGTGTAAAAAGGATTAAGGCACATGCAAGAATTAACTTGATCCATATTCATACAAAGATGCTCGTTGAATTATTAGACCTAGTTTCTATGGTGGAAGATCCTATACTAATAACTACCCGATGTCTCGCGGTAGAAATCCTACGCTTAAAAGGTGGTTTCCTAAGTATATCTATTCGGAAACCTAACCCCTAAACATGCATTGACGAATTAGCCCTTCCTCGACCTAAATCGAACAACTACACACGAGAGTCTCTACCTATTTCTAGGACAACTCCTATTTTGATTGGTGATGTTATGAATCCCTTGCACACTAGTTCAAGTCTTTCTCAAAATACTAAACTAGGCAATCAAACATACATATAGTGATCAATCACATGTAATAAAAGTAAGCACAAATTCATAACACATAGCAACATAGAAATTAATTCAACAATTATCAACAATATGAATATATCACAAGTTAAGTCTTACAAGACCCTAATAAAAAGAAACTCGCTCAACATATTCACGTACATAAGGATAAACACAAAATGTAAAGAATTAAGGCTAACACTCCCTAAACAATTGATGATGATGGATCCTTGAGTTGAGCTTCAATCTCTAAGTAATCCCCCTTTGTGCTCCTTTCAAAGAGATGGAATTATAGCCCAAAACCCAGAAAATGGCTTCCCAATCCCAGATTTTTGAACCCTTCTTCCATACTGAAAATTGGCTTTCATCCATTTGGAAAACAGTTACGCCGGCGCCTAGACATGGCCTGTATGGCGCCTAGGCGCCAACTACGTGTCGTACTTTTCTTGGGGGATAAGTCCGACAATGCTCAGGCGCGGACAGGACGGCGCCTAGACATGAGAATGGTGGTACATAGGCGCGGTCTTCAGGGTGTTGGACTTACTTGCCTCTTGTGTAGCGCCTGGGCATGGTTATACTCGCACCTGGGTGCGGTTAACAGGCTTGAACTTGTGTCGTGCATTGTTTTTTTGCCCTTTTCTTCGTGTGCTCTTGTTTATCACCTGAAATCACTTAACACCCCGATTTAATGCAAATGTGGCATGATTTAGGCAATAAATGAATCCAAAGCATAAGCATTACAGGTTTAAAAACACGTAAAAATGCCTCTTACCAAAGCCTCTCATGGCCAGTCATTATCAATTGCACTCTGTGGCTTTCAAAGAATTCTCTAAAAATGCCCACCTTTCTGATGATGGTCTTTCTATCACGTACCTGTTCCCTGAATTTCCAGACAAAGCTTTCACTCTTTCTTCAAATCTCATCGCCGACTTTTTCCAACATCCAAATAAATAGATTTTGCCCTCTGATATTGGAGTCAGAGATTTTTTTGTTGTTTGGGAACCCATGAGATCAAAGGCGGACTCCTCCTACTTGCACAACTTGAAGAAGAAAAAATTGAAGACGAAGTACCAGATCATGGCGGACATCTGCGCGAAGGTCCTTGAGTACAGAGCCAGATCGTTTCGTAAAATTAGTCATCTGCAGTTTCAGATGATGGTCGCCATAGCAAAGAACTATGAAATTAATTGGCCAAGGTTTATTTTCGAAAGGGTAGCATCCATGTTAGGGAAGAAGCCTCCTGCTTTACCCTATGGTTTGCTTTTGAGTTACATTCTATATCGTAGTGGTTATGTTCCAACCGCTAGAACTGTCGGTCCAAAAGAAAAGTTGTTGGGTAAGAAGATTATTTCTACTTTTCTCCACTCTCCCATTGTTGGTGGCGCTGCGTTGCCAAAAGAAGAACGCGCTAGACGCCCGGAAGAAAACCTGAGCAAGAAGTAGGAACGGGAAGCGCTTCAAAGAATTACTCCAACTGAGTTTCGTAAGGACTTTCCTGAGTTGGCATCTCCCGGTAAAGAGCGCCCAACTAATATTGTTTTGGGCTTAAGCTTGAAGAAATCGAAGAAGGCTCCCCAAGCGCCTTCTGAGAAGTCTAAGGGGGAGAAGCCGTCCTCCCCTCCTCCTTCGCTCGTGCATTTTCAGAACGATGATGAGGAAAAAGAGCAAATAGAAGCTCTTAAGCGCCAGAAGATAGCTGGATCTGTCCCAGTTGCGACTGAGGTAATTTACGTTACCAGCGCTAGTGAAAAATTTGTTTCTTTAACAAACTAGGAGATTTGCACTCCAGCGTCTAGAAAATTATCTGACCCTCGTGGTATTCCGCAGTCAAGCGCCCCCGCAAGTGCTCCTGCAGAGCAAAGTGCTGAATCTCCCTGAGCACCAGATGCTCATCAAGAACTATCAGCTGCTCAAGCTGATGTTGAAAAGCAACCTAAGTCTAGTGAACCACAAGTTCACCTCTCAAGCCAATTGCTGAGACGAGGACTCAGGATAAGAAATTTCTTCTACTAAGGCCTTGTCTCGATTTTCTACCTTCTGTAGAAAATTTAGTTCATAAGGTTTGTTTTGTTCTTTCAGCTCCTTTAGAAGTCGATACTGAAGCAGATGCTCCTGCCAGTATTCCTGAGAGCATGCTAGTGGAGTTTGACGTTGACCTTTCCACTGTTGTAGCAATCGCTCTGGAAGTTGCTGCAACCGCTGATGACGATCTCCCATATAATGTGGGTGTATTAGCCGCTAAGCATTTGGTGGTTCTAGACAGAGATATAGACCACGCCGCTCTCGCTCCTCCGACTTTACTCAATGAAGACTTTGTTCCACATGAGGATTATGAAGAAAGCTATGTACATGTCGAACATTGTTTTCAAGAAGCCATTGAGTTTGATGCCTAGTTTTCTCAGATCAAGTTTGGTCAAATCTTGACAGAAGCTTAGAAAGAGGAGCTTATTAGAATCGCTTCCGAGGATCAAGCGCCTCCCCCGAAAAAGTCAAAGAGGACCAAATCGTCTGTTAAGAATTTCATGTTAGATATTTTGATGATGACAATTAGGATTTTATGTTAGACCCCAAAATATGTAAGTTTGATTTTATTTAGAAATCATGTGTATAAGCTTGAAGTGTTAGATTTGTAATAGGCTTTATAGCCTTTGCGTTAATTTTTTCTAGATTGTTAGGCTGAGTATTCTTAGACTGAGCGTCTGTTGATTTCTGAGTGAGTTTATCAGTAGTTTAGGCTAAAGACTTAAGCGTAATATCTGAATGAATATGAAGATTCCAAGCGTCCAGAAGACCAGCTATTTCACGCGTAAGTTTAGGACAGAAGTAATTCAAAGATGAATAAGCCTCTATCAACGACCAATTTCACCTGAATTTATTCTCAAGTCCAGAAGGAGTTTAATGCAAATATTCTCAGTGCATTAAATGCCAATGGGCATTTAATTCAAATGCATTAAATGCTAATAAGAGCATTAAATGTGATAAGCACTTTCAAACGTACGGAGAAGCCACCCCATTGGACTGTCAACTTTCACAGACTGCAGCACCAACTTTTGTGCAGCAGATTTTCAGGAAAAAGGACAAAAGTTGTTCACTCGCGGAAGTGAGAGACACGCGCCTGTGCATGTGTCAAACGAACACTTTTTCCAAGAATGCCTATAAATAGGATTTCAACAACAAGTCAAATAACCGATTAATTCCAAGCCAAATTGTTGTTGCATTGAAGTCTCATTCCGTAAACTCTCAGAAAAGCTGGAATATTCAAGCAAAACATTCTCTTTGCTTTTCTTCAATTCTTGAGACAGTCAACCAAATATCTCAAACATTCTTTTAAGAGAAACATACACTACTATTGAGATATTCTTAGTTGTTTGAACATTATCAAAATCTAACAAACCATTTAGAAAAACCTTATCCAAAAGCCTTGCGATCTATGTGAAGTTGAAGCTTGATACTTGCATTATTTTTGGGTGAAAGAAACAAGGGGATAGAAGTGATTTGGAGTAGAAATCTGTGTGATCAAGGTGTTAGAGTTAGTGCCCAGTGCACCAATTATTGGGCACCATTCTTTGTAGTAGTAACTCTAGAGTTGAACAATCATTTTCATATAAATAGAGCCAATCTCTTTTATATGTGAGGCATGTCTTTATTCTTAAATTAGTTTTTACTTTGGCTTAGAATAAAGTCCCGAAGGATCACACATAGCTATGGGACATCATTGCACATTGGGTGTGACAATGATGGAATATGTCTCAAAGGCTGTGATCTTTAAACATTTTTCCAAGTCGTGAAAGGGTTCATCGAGATAAAGGGATATCGATGCAACCCAAAAGACTTGCTCATATGATGCATACTCTGGTAGAAGTGTATCTCGTTCCATAGATACTAGCACGGTGAAAGCCAATGCATATATAAGGGTTGCCATTATGGTAATGGGGGAACTGAACAACCCCATGGAAGTTCCTGAAATGGATTCCCATTCGAATGTGGAACTTCCAGTGGTCTTGTAGTATAAGAGTAATCCATATGGACCTAAGATTCCATTGGATGTCTTAAGCGTAACCGCGCATGTTCTTGATTTGTTACATGATCACTTTAGATGATCGAATATGGGCAAACTCAAACATGCACGTCTTACGTAGTAAGGTACATGAGAATCAAGACGAATCTATCTCTGACATTAGCCAGTCAGTTAATCTCCTATGGTTATATAGTGAATCGACTTAAGGAATCTTCGGCCGAAGTATGATATCTAAAGAGGCATTGGGTTTCCTCGTTTAGATAGTCGAAGTCGATTTCACATAACGTGGGAAACATAGTATTGAATTAATAGAGCTTCCACCTTAGCCAATGCTCTAGATTCAATCAGGAGATTAGATAGAGAGATCTTACTTATGTGAGGATCAAGATCGCAAAAGGTGTATCTTTACTTTCGTTTTATCTTGGTCTTCGGGACCCTATGCTAGGTGGGCAACCGCAATTTGTAAGTGCCTTGAATTAGCTTGGTAAGTGCCTTGAATTAGCTTGGTAACCGCAATTTGTAAGTGCCTTGAATTAGCTAGGTGGGCAACCGCAATTAGATGGGTTGTACCTATAATTAAATTGAGAAGTCAAAATTGAACTCTAAAGTCCAATTGAATATGTTGACCGATTTCTTGAGTGAAAATAAGGGACGGGGGCAATTTTTACCATGTGGTGGAGGAGGAAAAGAGTTTTGCCCATCTCCAAGTCTTCATAGGATAAGGATTACTAGAGAGTTTAAGAGAAAAGATGTTTCCTTTTCCTAATTGGACTCTAGATAATCTTCACCTATAAATAAGAGATGAAGAAATCTTGCTAGAAAATCGCCCCTCCCTAACCTACTAAAATCAGCCACTTTTCTCCCACATCCAACAAGACGTCGTTCTATTCATGTGTTGAATTAAACGACTTAGAAAATATTCCTACCATTCACATAATCAAGCCTAAGTTAAGCTTAGAATCATTTTGGTGTCTAGCACGCAAGGCAAGACGATTGGTGACTTGAACAAGGTGTGGATACATCTTAGAGGTGCGACGTTTGGAGCACTCTAATCCAGGAGATACGAAAAGACGACGGGTAATTTCTCACCCAAGGAAAATTGTGTGATTTGCACCACAGGGTTGCTGAGATCCATAGTACAAGGTGAAACGAAATTTTTGAAAGGTATAATCTCGTTTACCTCCTTATCGAATTCGATCGAACCAATTCCATATTCCTGTTTTCGGGTGGTTGTACGTTTACTTTTATAAAATTTTAATTTCCACTGCCACGAGCCACCCGAGGGAATGAGTCAACCCAACAGTGGTATCAGAGCCATGGTTTGGCTCGATCGAATTTTTTATGTGATTATGCATGTTTATTTTTACGTTTTAATTGTAAAATCGAAAGCATGATAATCGATATGTTCATTGTTAGACTAGGATTGATTTTGATTTGGGATGTTGTTTGATTTTTATGATTTTATTATTTAAAAGTCATTGGTTTTAAAAATCATGAAATCTGAAATTTGGGTATATGATTGTTTTCTAAGGTTTTGATCTAGTTTTATGAAATCACCTTTGGTGGGGTGTTGCGAGATGGTTGAACCGAAGGTTTAATCATCAAGTAATAAAACTCAGACCTTAGGAGAATTCAGATTCGTTGATCGAAACTCGAAAGAATCACGAACGTGCGAAAAACTGACTTGAAAAATCGCAAACTGCAACAGCCGATGCACGCGGCGCCCAGGTGTGGGGTAATGCACGCCCAGGTGCGTGTATGACCACGCCCAGGCGTGGTCCATAGAAAGTTAAAACAAAAAAAAAATTCCTTTTTTCATACTTTCTGGAGGTGGGTGACCCAAAGACCTAACCAATGATGTTTTTTGACTTATAAACTCTGAGAAAGGTTTTATAAATCGATATTGAACTTATCCCAATGATATTTCCAATCTAGTTTGAATGATGAATGGGTAAAATTTTCTTTATCGCATGTATGTTTGTTGCTTGGCATGTTTATGCGATAAGGGGATGAACCATGAGCCTAGTCATAGTATTGGTTTTCAATGTATGTAATTATTCTCTGTGCATTAAGTGCCAACGTGCATTTAATTCAAATGCATAAAATGCTGATAAGAGCATTAAATGTGATAAGAACTTTTAGACGTGCGGAGAAGCCACCCCATTGGACTGTCAACTTTCACAGGCTGTAGCACCAACTTTTGTGCAGGAGATTTTCAGGAAAAAGGACAAAAGTTGTTCACTCGTGAAAGTGAGAGACACGCGTCTGTGCATGTGTCAAACGGACACTTTTTCCAAGAAAGCCTATAAATTGGACTTCAACAACAAGCCAAATAACCGATTGATTCCAAGCCAAATAACCGATTGATTCCAATCCAAATTGCTATTGCATTGAAGTCTCATTCCTTAAACTCTCTGAAAAGCTAGAATATTCAAGCAAAACATTCTCTTTGCTTTTCTTCAATTCCTGAGACAGTCAACCAAATATCTCAAACATTCTTTTCGGAGAAACCTACACCACTATTGAGATATTCCCAGTTGTTTGAACTTTATCAAACCAAACAAACCATTTAGAAAAACCTTATCCAAGCCTCGCGATCTGTATGAAGTCAAAGTTGGATACTTGCATTATTTCTGGGTGAAAGAAGTAAGGGGATAGAAGTGATTCGGAGCAGAAATCTGTGTAATCAAGGACCTCAAGTCATCAACATCCATCTCTCCCTAATTTGTAGAAGTTTCTATGTGATTCTTTGAGAATCATCTTAGTGGATTGCCTCCGACTGTTCAAAGAGAATAAGGACATAGTTGGGATTACACCACCCAACAAACCTTACAATTATTGTGCTATTTACTTTACAGTCATTTTTCATATTGTTATATCATTGCATAAATCTGTTAAGTAAAACTGAAGTGGACGCTAAGCAACTAAGGAACTGTTTGTGACGCTAAAGCTTTTAAAGGAGAAGACCAAAAAATCATTCCGCTGTGCTAACACTGATCAAAGAAGTTAACTCTTAAACCTACTTGGTTATAGTATTCAAATCTTGAAGTCTAAGTTAACTTTCTAAAAACAGTCTTCATTAGACGCTCAGCTAAAGCGTCTATATTTCAAGTAAACGCTTAGTCAAGGTGTATTCAAGCCTCCCCCCTTCTAGACCCTTCCATATGCCATTTGGGACCAACATCGTCTAAGTTTTCTAAGTCCAAGTCTTCTTCAAGTACTGCAGAAGATGAAGTCCTTAAAAAGACTTTGGCTGATCAGCTTGTTGAGATTGCCGCTCTAAGCTAAAGAAAACTCCTAAGCCAGTTGACAGGACTTTGGCCAAAATTGATTCAACATACTTTAGCGTTCATCTGCATAGTGAGCCAGAGCCTAGGCCGCAAAGGAATGAGAAGCTTAGTGTTTATGATAACTATTCTCCAATTCCTCTTAGTCCAAGTGAGAAGAAGCTTAACTAGCTTGGCTATTCTCATTTCATGAGAGAGTCGCTCAATACTCCAACTTTGAGACTGCACAGCCCCTCTGTTCGTGGAAAGCCAAAGGAATCGCCATTCCTAATAAATCAATGGATCTCAAGCAGATGATCTCTCACGAAGCGCAGCTTTACTTTGAACGAGTTTAGCATGGAGATTACAGCACAAATCTCCAGCATTTCTTTTCCTTGAAAATCATTCAGGATCGTGGCATAAGAGCTATCATAGCAACCGGATCTGAGTGGCTACTTAAGGAAGCAGAATGGGTTGAAGCTTATGCATCCAAACGCCATACAATTGAAGAAATGGTTGTCAACCCACTTCCTATTAATCAAGCAATCCATGATAAGTGCAAAAAGTTTTCCTGTTATTACCTTGATTCCA
This sequence comes from Buddleja alternifolia, assembly GCA_019426215.1. Taxonomy (NCBI): domain Eukaryota; kingdom Viridiplantae; phylum Streptophyta; class Magnoliopsida; order Lamiales; family Scrophulariaceae; genus Buddleja; species Buddleja alternifolia. The sequence goes on from CM033395.1 coordinate 10,073,967, forward strand.
GGATTCAATGACTCGGACTAGTTCAATCTTTGCCATCTATTTAGTGTTTGATTGAAGAATCTCTTCTCCAAGTGCTTACTGAGCTCAGTCAATCCAATCTTGTTCCCAACTCATGTTAAAGTGCTCCGAGTGGCGAGGCTTCACGCGCCAATGTGAAAGTCAACTCTGAGCAGCGTTATGAGTTTCTTTTCAATCGCATGAAACTCAAAGATGCTGTGAAAGTCTTCGACCACATCTTTATGAAAAATGTTGTAACAGCAATTGGGGCTAACTTCAAGCAGTTCTCCAAATTTATCTTTCTGGATTCTTATCCCCATGAGTTAAGCGCTCATTACCAGTGGGTAATCGATTTGCTAGAAGGGCATTGCAGCCCAGCGCTTGCTCAAGTTGTCCTGCCATAGAAGATTGTAGCAAACAGTACATCTCAAATCTTCAAGTACTGCCAGAAGATAGGTGGTTGTACTTCAGCAAGGAGCAAACCCAGGGCTCTCTTTTCTTCATTCCAGGGTCCAGCGCGAGGTTAACTCCAGTACACCCTATAGATGCAATAGGTCCAATGTGGGTAGCTGCTCAAGAAAGCCCACTCTCCATATTCAAACATAAACTCTTTCAGTCTTCAACTATTTCAGAGAATATACCATGGACCTAGATAATGTCGTCGACAAGGATGACTCTGGCAGAGATCATTCCAGATGCTTCTATTTTTTTGTCGTTGCGGTGGCTTTCAAATTTTTGCCATATCTATTCTCCAGCACCACGACTTACAAATTTTGCTTTTGAGTTTAAAGAAGCTAGTGTTCCTTTTGTCCAAGAAGCATCATCAGATGATGACGTGGAGATAATTTTCAAAGAAGATGCCCCTGCCAGCGTTCCTGCTCCAGTTATTGTTGAAAATCTTTCTAGCGCTGAGGTCCATGGAGATGTTGCCATCATGGATAGCGATGATGATCAAGAAGCTCAGGACTTCAAGAAAGCGGTTCAGAACTCTTTCGTTGATATCGAGGGCTCATGCTCTCACTTGAAAGATCAAAACAATTCAATTCTATATGCCACCAAAGAAAATCGACTGAATGATATGCGGAATGTGACTAACCAAAACACTGTTGCTATCATTGATCAAATGATTTCGCTCGTCCAAGATCTTTCTGAATGCATCAACCGCTCGCTTGCCCTGAATGCTAATGTAGATACTGAACGTCACAATCTCTCCAACTCCGCAACTGAAAGTATTGCTGCTCAAGTAGCTCTCTTAATCGATGAAGTCAAGCTTGATGCTGCTGATGTCAAGAAGGAGAAAAGGGTAAAGGCACATCCAAGAGCAGTGCAAGCTCTGAAGATAACCATTGGGAAGATCTACAAAGTGCAATCTATGAAATCGAGCAGGCCATCCTTAAGAAGCACAAGCCTCATTTCTTCAAAGGTTACCCAATTCTTATTTCTCTGTTGAGCTCCTTGAAGAGTTAGGAATGCCTCCATTTGTTGTTTATGTGCCTCGTTATATCAATCCTCATAGAGCTCCAGTCACAAGGACCTTTGAGATTTTTGAAGAATTATTGTGTGAACATGGAGTTGACAATTCGGTTTGGCACATGTGCCTTCATAGCTTTGAGGGGTTGGCCGAGAAGATGGGAAATGTACAATATGCCAACAGGACTCATAGGAAGATGAGGGAAGCTAACGATAGGTTGTGGAAGTTTGCCGAGATGCTTTTCAAACAAAAGCCAAAGAAGCAAGATCAAAAGAAATAGCAAACTTCTTCTTCAAAGAGAAAGCGCTAGAGTTTCACTATTTTATTTTATTTTAAGCTAAGCGCTTTTATGTTTTAATGAATGTTTCCATTATAACTCATTGTACTTAATGATATTCTATGAATGCATGAGTTTGCTGAAACATCTCGTTTCTTGTTATATGTACTAACTTATAGCTAACCTCTAACTTTTAAACGCTAGCATCATATTATCTTTGGTGATTTTCTAGCTCTTGGTCTATAAAAGAGTTAAGGTCTGGACATCATCAAAAAGGGGGAAATTGTTAGGAAATTTCATGTTAGATGTTTTGATGATTAGGTTTTATGTTAGACCCCAAAGATATGTAAGCTTATCTTTATTAGAATATGTATAAGCGTTTAAGTTATCGAGTTTTAATTTTTCAATAAGGCCTTTTATCTTTATAGTTTTGGACTAGTGTCTACCAATTGAGCTATGATAGAATTCTAGGTGAGTCTATCAAAGTGAAATTGAAGATCAGCGTTTGAAGCCTTTGAAGATAAAAGATCTTTTAAGCGACTGTCAACAGCCTACGAATCATTCAAGGTGATCATGCCACAAGCGCCTGTCTTCACTTGAATTAAATCCGAAGTTAATAAGAACTTAAATGCAACTTTCAATGGACATTTAATTTCAACGGAAATTAAATTCATATGCATTAAATGCTTGATAAGAGCATTAAATGTGATAAGGACTATTAACGTATGGATAAGACTTCCTTATTGGCTGTCAACTTAAAGTAGGTCTGCTACCAACTCTGTGTAGCAGAATTTTCGAAGATGTCAAAAAAAGACTAATTCATGTGCCACGTATTTAACACGCTCCAGCTTGTGTCCAACGGACAAATTTCAAGAAAAGTTTATAAATAGAAACTCACAGCTCAACCCTAAACACCGAGAATTGTTATCAAAAACTTGACTTACACTTACGTTGTTGAAATTTATATTCACCCCTAAAAGCTCAAATCATCCATAGCCAAAATATCATTAAGCTTATACATCTCCATAGCCAAACCAATATCTCTTACCTCTTCATAGAAGAACTATCATTTTCTAAAGAGATATTTCAAAAGTGTTTGAACTTTTCAAATCAAACAAATCTTGATAAAACTCATCAACCTCTTCAATCTGTGTGACGAAGTTGTTGAAGACAAAGCAGTATTTCTGGGTGAGAGAAGCTTGTCAGAAGCAGATCTTAGCCGAGTTGAAATCTTTGTGATCAGTGAACTTGAGATCAAGCCTTCACCATTTGCTATTGTGTTGAAGTTATTTTTGTGAAGCTTTCTGATTCATTTTAGTGAAATCCTCCTGTGTGGAAAGGAGTAGAAGGAAGTAGCTGGGATTACACAAACCCAGTGAACCTTACAATTCTCGTGTTTTCTTTACTTACTGTTTTATTGCTTTATTCATTAATATCTTCATACATTGTCATAAAGCATACTTTACTAAATCTCTAAGAGCGACTAAATATTTTCTAAGTGCCTGATTTTTCACACTAAGAGACTTGTACAAATCTTCTGCTGTGCTAATCCTGATATAACTGCTCAGCGTTTGATCCATCTTAATCTTGACCACATCTCATTTTGAGCGTGGAAAGAATTTGAAAATTAGTTTTAGGTTAAAATGTTAATGTTGAAGTGTGATAATTTACTCGAGTAAGGAAAATTATGAGGATTTGTTTAGATGAGATGCATTAAAAAAATATAATAATAATAAGCTTCCAAAAAATTTGTGGGAATTCGGGGGCCAAATTCCTTTTCTTTTTTTTGGGGGGGGGGGGGGGGGAGGAGGATGTGACGCCCGTACCTGTTTAAGTGGTAAATATAATCATTTATGCACTTGTTCATTCAATTTGAAGAACTGAGTTTTCATTGTCTTCATGTTCCGTTAATTTTACCCTTGATTCCCTTGTTTTGCTCCGTTACATTGAATGAAGTGATATAAATATGCTCCAACCAATCTTTTGGATATTTTCATTATTAGAGTTAGGTGAGAAATATGTTCTCGGAATTTGGGTGGATATGAAATTCTATAAAACTTTAGAGATCAAAAAGAGATTAAGAAAAAAGTCAAGGACCAAACTAAGTTTTCATTTCATATGTTTTAAATAAATAATAAAGTTTTAGAAACTGAATGATAGAAACTTACAATATTTGGACTGAACTGGAAATTTTATGAAGTACTGGGTTATGTTGTAAACTCTAAAGAGTTGGAGGACCAAGTTGTAATTCCTGCAAAGTTGAAGACATCGAAGAGTGATCAGATCCAAGAGGGTACACGTGCCACTCTCCCCTTTGTATGGTGACACCCATCTATTTTATAGTTCTATACATATACTAAGTCATATACGTATACATAGATATAAACACAAAAATAGAAGAAACTCATGTTCTTCTTCTGAGAGACAACAGTTACGCCCTTCATAACTATTATTTGAGCTCTTTATGTTTCTAGACAACTGGTAGTTACTTAGTTAATTGGTGAATTATGGTTTGGTTGGATTATGAAACAAATCACAACGAACTGATATGATTTTAACTATTAGGTTAGTTGAACTATTTGGTTTGTAAGTCATAATTTGATTAATACGTATTAATCCATGAGACCTACTTGTCGAATCATTTTACAAATTAGAGAGGGTTAAACTGTTATCGTTTATTGAAATAATGATTCATAGAATAAGTTGATTATTAGTCAGCTTCTTGAATTATCTAGTTAATAAACCTGTATGTGCTAATATTTTAGTGTGCTAGTATACCTGATGAATTTACTTGATATGAATTCGACATTGCTTGGTTAATGAGATTTATGTTAAGTAATTAGGTTCAGTTGTATGAAACTGTCCATTTAATCATTAATATGAATCTTGAATAACTGGTCACTAGGAGACCATTCTCTATAAATTGTCAAGCTTTTAGTAGTTAATAGCTTGAATGGTTTTTATTATTAAAACTCATTGGTAATCTGACCATACATAAATTTAAGGATACAAATAGAGTACTAACAGATTGGTAATTGAAATAAGTAAATCATGATTAACCTAATTAGATGCATAGCAAAATATTCATGGTTCGTTCGGATGAAACAATCCTTGATAAGTTGTACAAAAAGGTCCTGGATATGATCTACAAAGTGGTCCTAAATATGTTCATGTCAGGCGTTCTTGTGTATGTTCTTTCAAAGCGGTCTTGATTCGGTCTGGTCCGGGGCTGAACGGTTCACGGGGCACACTGCGTTAGCATTGGGCTGCCAGTAGAGGCTTCATCGTTCAGTGCCCCCTTAGGTGTCCTTTCACGGCCGAGATGGAGGTTTCTACGGCTGTGATCGGTGCCTCCATGTACCTAGGCATGGCCAGTTCAATGCGGTCCGCGGGGTCGCTCCCTGCAATCGGCGGATAAGGTAGTAAATGTTCAATTGGATCCCATAAGGTTGTTTATTTGATCGATTATGGTTCTGATTCATGCCAAATTTTCTATTCACATGCTTTATTCAATCTCTATGATACTGCCTCGCCGATCAGGTCTTCACAGGCTTCTCTCCAAATTCGTATCGCTTAAATTGATTCTCGTAAAGCATTATTGTTACCTTTATATTCAAAGCTTTCTTGTTATGATATGATATGCTTTCGTTGATTGAATTATTTAATTATTGTTAAGTACTTACTTGCATAAATCATGCATCACGAGATCAATACTATTATGTTACAAGCATAACCCCGCGCATGCACACCCCGGCACTCACTAGGCTTAGTAGCTCATCACTCGTGTCTTCCCCTCCCCAGGGAAAGGAGAAGTAGATGGACAGTGGCTGATCTTTGAGAACAAAGATCCAAGTCATGTACCTTTGGTTTGTAGAGCTCTAAACCATATTATTAGAGTATTGGATTTTCTTAAAATAATTTATATGAGTTGAATTTTTCTTTTACATAACTATCATAGGAGGCAGGTGAAAAGAATTGGGGCGTTACAGAAGTGATCCAATGATACCTCTATAATTAGTGATATCAATTTTCTTTCCACTTTCATCTTTATCTAACTTAAGTGTTAGGCTTATCGGAATTTTTGAAGATGATGCATTTTCCATACCAAATTTCTTAATCATATCTCTTGTATATTTAGCTTGGTTTATCAATATGCCATTAGGGAGTTGTTTTACTTGTAATCCCAAGAAGAAAGTTAATTCTCCCATCATGCTCATTTCAAATTGATCTTGCATCATTCTTGAAAATTTCTCACATAATCGATTATTAGTAGATCCGAAAATAATATCATCAACATAAATTTAGACTAATAGAATATCTTCTTTATGGGTAATTTTAAATAACGTTGTATCAACGCTGCCTTTTGAAAAACCTTTACCTATAAGGAAGATAGAGACAGTGTCATATAAGGTTCTTGGTGCTTGTTTAAGGTCATAAAGTGCCTTATCCAATTTGTAGACCATACTTTTGCCATGGTTTTTGATGAATCATGGGGGCTGCTCCACATACACGTCTTCTTGGAGTTTTCTATTCAGGAAAGCACTCTTCACCTCCATTTGATACACTGTGAACTTGTTGAATGCGACAAATGCTAGGAACATCTTAATCGCTTCAAGACGGGCTACTGGGGCATAAGTTTCATCAAGGTCAATACCTTCCTCTTGACAATAACCCTGAGTGACTATTTTGGCTTTGTTTCTTGCAACAATACCATCTTCGTTCATTTTGTTCCTATAAACGCATCTAGTCTCAATAACTCCTTTGTGAGTTGGTCTGAGAACTAGCGTCCAAACCTTATTACGCACAAATTGGTTAAGCTCCTCTTGCATCACTTCTACCCAACTTGAATCACTAAGCACTTCATCCACTTTCTTTGGTTCCATCTGAGATTGGAAACTTGTGAACATGGCCTCATTGAATGTAGCGGCCCCAGTCCTTACAGTTGCCTCAATATCTCCAATTACTAGCTCTGGTAGATGATTATCTAAGCCATTTACGATCTGATTGGAACGGGTTGAGAGACTCTTGATTATGAATCGCTTAACGCTCAATTATCTCTTGCGCAGTCGCTTCATCATTCACAGTTCCAAATTGCTTTTGATAATCATTTTCTTCATGATCATCAGCATCTCTTGCACATCATTGATAACCTCACGAGTAACCTTAGGATTGGGCACAAAGATCTCATCATCCTCATCATCACTATCATCACCTAGATTGATTTGTGACGCTTGTTGGGAAAGATCTTCAACTCCTGCATCATCAATATTAACCTTACTCGGCTCTTGGTTAACATCATCAAACAGAACATGAACAGATTCCTCAACCTTCGATTTGATCTTATTTAGGATGCGAAAACTCTTTCCATTTTTGGCACAGCCAAGAAAGATTCTCTCATCCTCTTTAGGATCAAATGTCCTTAGGTTGTGGGATCCATTGTTATGAATGAAACATTTTGAACCAAATATATGAAAATAAGAAACATTAGGCTTATGTCCGTTCCATAACTCATATGGAGTCTTTCTATGTTGCATGTTGAACAAACACTAATTCTAAATGTGGCAAGTGGTATTGATTGCTTCGGCCCAAAACCTTTAAAGTAGCTTGGACTCTGCTAACATTGTCCTAGCGTCTCCTTTATGCATTCTGTTCCGTCGCTCGGTAACTCCATTCTGTTGAGGTGTTATAGGCCCAGAATACTCCTAGAGTATTCCAAAATCTATACAAAACTTCTCAACAATATGGTTTGTGAATTCAGTTCCTCTATCGCTTCTAATTCTCGTCACCTTTAGATGTTTTGAGGTTTGTAATTGATGGATTAGCTCTATGAGCTTGACACTATTTTCATCTTTGGATGCTAAAAATTTTACCCATGCATAGAATGAGAAGTTGGTGGTCCCAAGTGGCATACGAAAGTGTTTAGAAGGGGAGGTTGAATAGACCCGGAGTCTTTTTCGACTTCAAAATTTTGTATCACTTTAAAGGTTTGAACGCTTTGGGTAACTGAGCGCTTGGGTCAGACACTTCAGAAAAGTTAACTTAGACTTAGTGATTTTAGCAGTTTACCAAAGTAGGGCAATGCTTAGATCGCTTAATCAGGGTTAGCACAGCGGAAATGAGTTTTAGCATTCTTTTAGTTAATTTAATCGCTTTGTATTTTAACTTGTCTCTTTCAAAGATAAATGATGTAATAATAATAATAAGACAAATAAGGTAAATGACACAAGATATATAAGGTTCATTGGGTGGTGTAATCCCAGCTACGTCCTTCTTTTCCTTTTTCACTTAGAGGAATTTACTAGAAAGATTTTCGAAGAGTCACACAGAATCTTCTACACGATAGTAAAGGGTGAAAATGATCTTGGGCTCCTTGATCACACAGACTTCAACACCAATGAAGATCAACTTCTTCAAGCTTCTCTCACTCAGAAATACTGCCTGAAAATGTTCAACAACTTTTCTCACTCAGATGAAAGGTTGAGGTTTGTCACTAGGGTTTTGTTTGTTTTTGAAAAGATCAAACAACTTAGAATATCTCAGTTAAAATTTGGATTTCTTCTTTGGAAGATGTTTGAGATATTTGTGACTGTCTAGAATGTAGATAAAAAGCTTGAAAGATTTGGCTATGGAGTTTCTAAGCTTTTTCTCAGCAAGTTTTTCTTGTGTCTGTACGTAATTGTCTCTTGTAAAAATTGTATATATATCTTTTTAGGGTTTGCTGGGGTAAGGTATTTATAGGCAATTTCTTGGGATCTGTCCGTTGGACACATGTAGGAGCGTGCCTCTCACGGGGCGCTTGAGTATACCTTTTCTCTGACATTCTTGAATGTTCGCTGAAGCCGATTGGACGGGAGCAGCTGAAAATCTGAATTTTTTGACAGTATGGTCAAAAGGTGGCTTGTCCACAAGTCACATTAGCTTTTCACAATTAATGCTCTTATCAGGCATTTAATGCATTTTGAATTTAATTCCCGTTGGAAATAAATGCCCGTTGAATGATTGCATTTAAGTCCTTCATGACTTGAGGATTTATTTCAGGTGATTCTGACATGAGTCGCTTGAGGGATTTCGAGCGCTTGATCCATAAATCCTGAAATGAGATCTTTTAGCATTTGACAGACGCTAAGAAGAAAATCTTTATCTCCGGTTGACTTCAGACGCTGGTTTTCAACTTCTTCTCTAATAGACTCACCTAGAATTCTACTACCGATTCAGTCACTAAGACTTAGTCTAAATTCTACAAAGATAAAAATTACAAGCCTATAATAAATTACAACTTTCAAACGCTTATACATCAATCTGTGAAAAACGGAAACTTACATTGTATTTTTGGGGTCTAACATTAAATCCTATCTTGTCATCATCAAAACATCTAACATGAAATTTCCTAACAATTTCCCCCTTTTTGATGATGTCAAGACTCTTATAACTCTTTTATAATTTAAGAGTTGCTTAAAAGGAAAGGCCCAAAGGAATATAAGTTAGCGTTTGAAAAGTTAGTAAAGTTAGCTAAAGTTAGATTAGCTTCAACAAGATGTTTCAGCGTTAAAACATTCATTCATTGAAAGAATTTAAAGCATACATGTTTTATACTGATGGAAAAACATAAATAAAAAGGATAAAACATAAAAGGAAACCATTCACTTTTTTTGTCGCTTCGCTCTTTCTTCGCCTTGTAGAACTTCTAACGCTAAGTCCAACAAGAGACAATCAATATCGATCATTGTCGTATGTTGAACTTCATCATAATCATGCCTAGGAAGTCTGGCGCTTTCATTTAGTTCTAACAACCTTTCCGTCCAGTCCCTTGGTGGAATACCAAGTTCATGGATTAAGTCATGATAGATATCTCTTTGTCGATCATTTGACAGTCTCCAATTGATAGGTCGTTGTAGCGGTCCAACATAGGCAGGAAATCCCATACTTTCTAAGAACTCGGAGTCCAATTCTGGAAGCGCGTACTTTCCGAGATAATACCTTGGCTTTCTTTTCTTGGATAGCATTTTCTTAATGCTTACTAATTCTTCAAACAATGAACGCCACTGTTTATTATCTGTCTTGGAAATCGCTTTGGACTTTTCTTTATCTTCCCCCTTCTTGACATTATCAAGGGAGGTCTTGAGTTCAGCGACATTTCGGTGCAAGAGTCTAACTTCTTCAACAAGAAGAGCAACTTGTTGAGCGACACTCTAAGCGGCGGCATCGGATGAAGCCTGTCTTTCAGTATCGGCCACGGCGCTCTGAGCTAAGTGACGGTTGAATTCAGATGAGAGCTCAGCAATAAGGGGTGATATGCTTTGCATGATAGCAATAGTGCTTTTATTTGCAGCGTTTCCAATATCACAACTTCGTGTATCCGACACTATGCGGATATATCTATCAGCAGCCTCAAAGATCTTGGAGCAGGAACCCTCAATGTTGGTAAGCGAGTTACGGACTGCCTGTCTGAAGTCTCTGGCTTCTGAATCACTCTTAGAATCTGAATCGGAAGAAGGAAGCTCTGGGACGGGAGAAGTCCGTAAGATTTTAAAACGGCAGCCTTACCTTTGGATTTATCTCTGATAAAAGGTTCTTCAGGCGCTTGAGCAATTTCAGTGTGCACTTCTTCAATCGCTTGATCCATGATAGGATCTGCAATCGCTGGGGGCTCGACCACTGGGGCGCTAGAGGGATCTGGAAGTTGAGTGTCATCCTCAGTAGGAGCACTTTCTTCTTCTATAATTTGGATGGAGGGAAAAGGTTCTCTAAGACCAATGACCAAGGGCTTCCATCACATGCCTTAAAATGATTAGGCTAGATTACGGGATAAAGAATATAGCGTCTTGACGCTCTTCGGTACTTAGTGCAAGTTGCACACCTTCCGGTAAAGCAATCCCTGAAGTATAACGGTTGAAGAAGTCCAAAATCAAAGGCATGAGCGCTTGAGCTACTTCTTGGTCCACTGGCCTAATTAGTGAGATTATCTTGGCCACTTGAATATTTGATTCACTAAAGAACACAGGGTGAACAGTATATCCTCGGAAATTGTAACACCCGGAAAAGTGAATGAAACTGATGTCCAGCGCTTGGGCATTTTCAAACACTGCTCTCATTGCTCTGTGGAACTCAGCGAACTCAACGTGTTCATTTGAAACATCCACACGAGTCTGACTCTGGCCTAGAAGAAGAGGTCGTTTACTTGATGAGGCGTCTTCATTTAGGTCAGGAAAGACTCGTTGAACAAACCCTCCACGAGGATGCAAAACGTAGCGTCCACCTTGGTTGTATAAGGCAAGTTGCTGGCGAATGTAGCTTTCGATTGGTTGTCTATATCGTGTTAAAGTGCTAACATTCCCTGCAATAATCTGATGCTGTTGAAGTAAAAAGGTTGCATAACCTCGGCGTCTGTACTCTATTTCGAATTCGAACAAAAATGGATATCTGATCAGTTCTTCAATGGTGAAAAAGTGAAGAACAAATTCTTCAGCCCACCTGGCTGTATTCATCATCCAACATTTTCCAAGTTTGTCGGCTTTCTTTTGCTCTTTGTTAGTAGCAAGGAACTTCTCAAAACGTTCCGTCTCTTCATCATAGTCGTCAGCCCATAATCTGGCTCAATATTCACGAGCCTCATCTTCTATCCACGAGTTGACGGGATTTGGGCGCTCCGCAACAAGCGGTCCTTTACCTTTCCATAACTTAAGTGGATTAGGAAAGAGAGCGTTCTGGGGAGACTTGACAACTGGGGGGAAGGCAGAATAGCCAATCTTGTTGAGATCTTCTTCATCTGGATCTTTGTTCCAATCACCCATGTGGGGGTTCTTGAAAACAATCTTGTTTTGGCGCTGAGGATAAAAGGACTCGTCCGAGCGACCGTTTGAATTGAAATGCTGAAGAACAAAGTCAGCTCTGTTGAAAACTGGATGACGAATATACTCAAAGCGTGATTGAAGACGCTCCAAGTTATATAGTCCGAGATTGGCAATACGCTCGAAGATTTCAAACTTGAGAGAGTTAGACATATCGGGCCGATGGAGAGTTGTTTGAAATTGTATTTCCAACTCGGCAAGCGTTAGAGTGTCTCGTTCTCTGGCGGCATAATAAAATTCAACATCCGGAGTATATTCGCGCGAGAAGAAATCGATGACACGAGGAGGAGGTCCCGTTGGCGTAGGAATAAATACAATCGCTTCTGTTGGGATGGGGGCCACTTCTATCGACCGCTCAGCGTTTAAAGTAGCTTCACTGGCTGATGAGGTTTCAGCGTCAGGAAGGGCTTGAGATGCTTCCTTAGCGATATCCACAACAGTTGCCATATCCACATCTACTTCAACTGGAATCTCGGATGAAAGAGGGGCATCAGCGATTGGTGCCTCTGCAGGTACATCTTGAGCTGATACATGTAAGCGATTGACAAAAGCAAGCAAAATTTCCACTAAGTAGAAAGTTAGAAAAGACTAAATCGCTTACCCTGAGGAATATCATCGACTATTTCAGTCGCTTGATCTGTTTCTTGGACAGGTTCCTCAGGCTCTGGAACAACTTTTCCTGGATCTAAGTCGAGAAAAAAAGTTATAGGATCATCACGAATGGGAATATCTAATTCTTCAAGGGTGTTGAGAACATATTGAATATCTTCTTCACATTGTGTTGAAAGAGTTTTTATCCTAGCGTTAGAGACTTAGAAACTAACAAGGAAAGGATATACTAATTTGCTTAGCAAATACTTACCCTGAACACTAGAAAGCCTCTCAGATTGAGTAACAGCTTGAGGATCTGAGCTGATTTCTGGAACAGCATCAGAGGGAGGAACGCTCACTCACTCTCTAAGCGCTGGTTTCGCTCAAGCGCTAGACGAGGCTGCGAAGTAGAAAGAGGAGTATGTCTTCGTGCAAGCGGTACTTCTTCTTCTACTACTTCCTCTTCCTCGGGAACAGAAAAGATAAACGCTGGAGGAGGCGATGGAGATTTAGGGGAGGGAGAAGGAGAAGGAATCTTCTGCTTCTTTTTGGGTTCCGGCTTCTTTTTCTTGGGTTCAGGCTTCTGTTTCTTTGCTGGCTTGGATGGCTCAGCGACTTTGAGAGCTATCTTTCTCTTAGGTCGCTTGACCACCACTTCTTCTTCGGATGAAAAAGGATGAGGATGAAGAGGAAGACGCTTGATCTTCATCATCACTACGAACAACTCCTAAAGCACGAAGTCGCTCACGCTCTTCTTTTGGAACAATTGCACAACCTATCTTCCATGGCTTTTGCAGCTCACGGATCATTTTCTTTTCGTAGAATTTTGTCGCTGGAATCTTCTTGCCATAAGAGTTTGTATAACCGAAAGTGCTAAGAATACGACTTAGCACAATCCCATAAGGCTTGGGATTCACCGACTTGGCCATCGCTGCCTTGAAGCGATTAAAAACGTAGAGAGACCAATTTACCTTTAATTTGGTCAGAATGGCCACCATCATCTTGTACTATATGTTTGTAACTTTATCGAATGTCCCTATTCTGCATTCGATCATCTTTGAGCATATATCCGCGAGAATAACATATTCTCCCTTCATGTCGTTCTTCTTGAAGTTCGGCTCCTATGCAGTAACAACATCTTCTTTCTTGACCAATTCCCAGACTTTTGTAGCATCTCCGAGAGTGACGTGTTCCACCTCAGAGCCATCATTGGGTAGAACCAACAATGAAGAAATCAAGGAAGGGGTAAGAACAAAAGTCTCTTTAGCGAAGGGGAAGACGCAGGATATGGAATTTTCCTCTTAAGAAATCTGGGCATTGTTGAAAAAGTGGAGAGATTCATCTTCAAAGTAGTTGAAAATAGTAGTGATCATATCTCTCAAACCAGATTTTTGAACGAGTGGAAGAATCGTTCGAAGAGGAAAGTTCTGGTTATCAAACAGATAGTCCTAGTTAACTAGAAATCCGGCGTTAACAGTGATTGGTTTTTCAGCACGGGAAGTTTTTTTCGGTAGCAGACTTGGATGATTTGGAAGATTTTGAACCTTTGGGTGCCATTGCTGAAAGTTTGAAAGCTTTTTGAGAGAGAGAAGTATTTGCCTTGAGAAAGATGAAGATTTTTACAGTAGAGAGAATTTGTGAGAGTGATAAAATCTGACTGTAAAGACCTTGGAGGGTTTAAATAGAATCAAAAATTAACTTTTCAATGACAGTCAAAGAGTTTGAATTTTGAAAGGAGTCAAATTTGATACGTTTTAGGAAAATACGGATGCAAAAAGTGCAGTAAAATAGTTTATCAGTTACCAAAAAGAGCGAAATTTTGGAATCCGCAGTTACCAAATTAATTGAAAAACATTTGAAAAGATTTGAAATTTTCAGCGTGAAATACTCGTGCCTGATAGTACACTGACACATAATCAGATTCGTGCAGACCTGAACTGTCCCGGTTTTAGATAAATGTCAATAATTGTCAATTTGATTTGATAGACACGTGTGAGTAGTTCTCAAATCTAATCTTTTATACTTATCCACCCGCTATCCTTTTATCGATGAAAACTATGCATGATTTTAAAATAATTTTCTTAGCGTTATCGTGGGAATTTCTTTAACGCTTAAGACTTTTGGAGAACAAAATTTAATTTTGTAAAGTTTTTGATAAAGTCAATCGCTTGAATTTATAAATGACAATTTTATTTAGAGATTGACTTCATCATGCATAAAAATAAGCGCTAGTGATTAATGCAAAAAAAATTTAAATCATTTTTTATCACAGTCGCTTATAAATTGTTATAAGTACAATTTTAAAGTTCCCCCTGAAATTGATGACTTATTTCAGATTTTGTCAAAACGCTTTAGACATAAACATAAGGTGGATTCCCCCTAAATTATATGCCTATTTAAATATGATTCTTTATGATTTAAGCGTTTAAATCAATCATACCTAATTCACTTCTCAAAGTGAGAAAGCGTTGTTCGTTGAGCGCTTTGGTGAAAATATATGCCAATTGTTTGTCAGTTCCAATGAAGTGCATGGAGATATCTTTTTTTTTAACATGGTCACGCAAGAAATGGTATCTAATGTCAATGTGTTTAGTTCTAGAATGAAGGACAGGATTTTGGGTCATAGCTAAAGCGCTTTGGTTATCACAATGGATTGGGGTAGGACCTAAGATAATTCCATAGTCTCTAAGTTGTTGCCTCATCCAAAGAATTTGCGCACAACAGCTCCCAGCGGCTACATATTCTGCCTCAGCGGTAGTAGTCGCTAGGATTGTTGTTTCTTACTATGCCACGAAACTAGTCTATCACCTAGAAATTGACATGTACCGCTAGTACTTTTCCTACCTATTTTGCATCCTGCAAAATCTGCGTCTAAATAACCAATTAGTTCAAAAGAAGAGTCTCATGGATACCATAAGCCCACATTTTGTGTGCCTTTTAGGTATTTAAGGATTCTCTTGGCAGCATTTAAGTGTGATTCTCTAGGATCAGCTTGAAAGCGTGCAAAAATGCATACCAAAAACATAATATTCGATCTACTAGCGGTAAGGTAAAGAAGTGATCCGATGATACCTCAATAGTTAGTGATATATGTTATTTTTACACTAGTTTTCCCCCGTTTATCGACTTAGTTTTGATTGTTTCCTTGATAATTTGATCACATATGATGCTTTGATCCTTGTCTTCTCATATTTTATAGAATAACATAACATTTGGAGGAAAAGAACAAGGATTGAAGGTAAATCATGCATAAAGATACAAACTGTCTGCGCAGTGATAGAGTTTATTGAAGAGAGTTCTCTACCCAAGTCCAAATTACACACTTGATTTACCAATGGAAAGATAAGAGGCAAAGGTACATTTCTTATGTTGAAGACAAAGATCAGATATGTAGGGAAGGAGGTGAAAACGTCATCGGAAGAGACGTCTTACGATGGAGTTTTCTCATTCAGTGACTTGTGAGACAATTTTGTCATCTTTAACGTTTGATTTCAGCCCTAGTGTCTTCTGGAGCGTTGTAGATCTTTGTTTTAGGATTCTACAGCAACTTGAATCAGTGAATTCCGACATCGGTAGAGAAAGTTATGCGAAGTTTACCAAAACTGGCTGGAGCAGCAGGGGACGAACGCCGAGGCGTTCATCCACAAACGCCGCGGCATTCACATGCAGTAGCCAACGCCGAGGCGTTCAACAAGCGAACGCCGCGGCGTTCGAGGCAGCGGGTTGGTCTATAAATACCCCTTTTAGCCATTTTTTACCCTAACTCACCTTGGATATCAGCAACCACACGAAAATAGAGAGAGGGAGAGCTTAGAAGAGAAGATTAAAGATCAAAACATGGAGAATTCAACAAGGAATCCACATCTCTACAAGAATTAAGGAGTTTTTACATATTTGTTTCTTGAATTTGTTCAAATCTCCTATGACTTGTATGATTTATATTTGCACTTTTGACATGAATATGAGCTAAACTTGTTTGATTGAGGCCATGGATAGGCCATTTATGTTATTTTGATTGTTGATTTGTTGGTGTTTATTGGATTAATTTTGGTTTTAGCTATGTATTCAATATTTGATCTCAATGCTACATTTGCTTGATCACCAAGTGTTTGATAAAATGCCTAGGTTAGAGATCGAGAGATAATAACCTAGGGAAGATATAAACATTGAATACCCTATAGTTAAACCGACTAGAGATAGACTCGGTTTCTTTAGGTGGCTTTCCATTCACGTGGGGAATTCCTAGACCTTAAATGCATCCTCGTTAATCGGGTTTTCATATAGAGATATATAGGAAATCGTTACCAAGGGTAGGGTTGCTATGCCAAGAGATTGGTTCGTACGTACGTTAGGGAATTTCGCTTTAGCTAAATCAATCTAATAATCCAATAGAACCTAAATCACAATCGAAATGCATAATTGGTTGAACCATGTGCCTTGATCGCTTCTCTCTATTGTTTCCTCCCTTTATTTGGTGTGACGTTGCCTTAGTTTATTTTCTAGTATTTATTAATTAGTTAATCAACCTTTCTATCGACCGATTTAACTTAGAATTGAGTAATATAGTAGTCTTGGTACTTAGATTATAGTTGTCCCAGCGGATACGATAACCCCGGAC
Source organism: Buddleja alternifolia (assembly GCA_019426215.1). Taxonomy (NCBI): domain Eukaryota; kingdom Viridiplantae; phylum Streptophyta; class Magnoliopsida; order Lamiales; family Scrophulariaceae; genus Buddleja; species Buddleja alternifolia. Next base: position 10,090,769 of record CM033395.1, read on the forward strand.
TTAGAAATCCACTTTACTACTTACGCGACCTAGTTCTCTTGCTAGGATTTTGTCGTGTCAAGTTTTTGGCGCCGTTGCCGGGGACAACTATGGTATCTAATATCGAGATTCTCTTATTCGTTCTGAGCTTAAGTCAATTTTTTATTTTGTATATTTCTAGTTCTTGAAGATATGAGTGCTTATAACTTTCAATGGCCATGTCAGGATATGGATTCATCAATCACCACATCAAGCTCAATGCAAATGGAATCCTATGAGCCCACCTACCATCCCGATTGGATAAATCACCCAAGCTCAACATGTCAAAATAACATGATATATCCCGGTTGGATAAATCATCCAAGCTCAACATGGAGTTACAACAATGATGCAATGATACTTTCATTGGGGTTTGACCATGCCGGTAGCCTTCCTTACCAACAACATGATAGTTTTCATCAACAAGAGCTAGAGACGAGGTCTAAAATTGAGGCCTTGGGGAATGAATTTAGTGTATGGGTACAAGCTAGCATAAAGGAGGCAGAAGCAAATTTCAAGGAGTCAGAAGCTCGAAGAAAGGAGTCAGAAGCTCATAGAAAGGAAGTGGCAAGATTAGTAAATCAAGCAGTCAACTTATGGAAGGAGAGAGCGCCTTGCACCATGGAGAGTAGCACCAAAGAGAATGAGGCATCCCTCAATATAGAAGTTGTACAAGGTTTTGATTTAGAACTACAATGTCTACATCCTATCACTAAAGAAGAACCACCTCCCGAATCCATGTGTGTCAAAATAGAGGCAAAAACAACTGAGCATATACGAATGAAGAAAGAGATTTTTAAATCCATTTCACGACATGGCTAAGAAAGAACATTAGAAATCTTCAAGAACCCAATGCCACCTACCATCATATCCCTTGAATTCTTAAGGGAATCCATCAATCACCGGAGAGATATAGTGGAAGATGGTCAAGTCAAAGTATGCAACTTCAATGATTCATCTGAGACATACACCATGAAATCAAGTGATACTACGGATGAGAATCACAAAATCATAGGGTATATAAATCACTTGGAGATTTCACCATTGAGGTTGCCAACGACAAGACTAGGGGAGTTTGAGACAGTCACACACCAATTGTATCCATCAATTGATGATCCCCCTCCTCTAGAATTTACACTTTACTCTTTGCATTTCAATTACATATTTATAGAAGAAAATTTGTGCTCACTTTTGATTATTCCAGGTTTTATGATAAAGATTGGAGGGGATATGCCATTATGCAATTGGAAAAAGCATAAGAAAACTCGTCCCTACAAAGTTGGCATTGCTCCTTACAATCCACCGTGAGCAATGCAAGGAGTCCAGCTAATGACGTTAAACAAGCGCTTCTTGGGAGGCAACCCAAGTTTCTTTTATTGCATTCTTTCTTTTCTTTTGTGCCTTTGTTTTTTTTTCTCCCCCTTGACTCGTTTTAATATGGTTTCCTTTGAGTTTTCTCTCGTTCAGGTTATGATCACAGTTTGATCCTGGGATATGACCCCACCACCATGCTCCCCCCGTTTCTCTCCATTTCAGGGTTGTATCGCTTATCCCTCTTACCTTGCATTTATTTCATGAACATTGAGGACAATGTTTAATTTAAGTTTGGGGGTACAACCTTGTTGATATAGAATTCACGAATTGGTGCACCCTTGCATGAGAGCATAATGCGTTTGAATATCTCTACTCTCTCGAAGTCAAAGTCCCTTATCTGTGGTTAACATGTCATATGTTGTGACTTGAAAGCCCTTTTTAGTCATGCTTATGCAATTTTTTTTGAGGATTTAAAACGTTGGACTTTCAATTTTGTTGACTATGAAGTGTGTATAATGTTGTAAAGTCATAAAATGATTTAGGCCATCTTTCATTGTTGTTAGCCTTACATTTTGGCCTTCTCTATATTGCATAATCTCTAGACCTTGATTTGAGCCGTATTGATAAGAATGGAGTGTGCTAAGCACACTAGAAACCACCATTCGTCTTTATTTCATAAGCCACGACAACCACCTTCTACCCTAAAAGAAAAACAATGTCTTGCACCTAATCAAGAGAGTTTAGAACTTCATATCATTTGACTTGAATATGGGTAGTCACCTTGTTTTGATTTGAATGTATGTGAGTTAGATAGTGATGTTTTGGCCATGTTGGGATATTTGAGGTTTGAAATATTATGTAAAAAAAGGGGATGAAATGAAAACTTGAGCAATGGGCTAAATAGTCGAGAGAGAGATATATTTGAAAAAAAATAAGAAAAAAAATGTGCTCTTGACTAGGTTTTGATCTTGGCACTCAATTGGATCATTTGGCTTGCAAATCTGTGTACAACCCAATATGAAAAGAAACAAGTTTGGGGGTTATAAGTTGAAAGGCAAAATAGAATGAAAAAGGGATTAGTGATAAGTTGTGAAAGTTTATATGGTTTATATGAGAATTTAGCTCGATGATTTTGAGTCATAGGCTCTCTTGACTTAGTCACTTTATCCATATCTTCCGGTCCTAGCCATCACCTAACCTTACATTACAAGCCGGAAAGACCTCACTACTACAAAAAGAGCCTATTACAGCGCCCCAATTACAGCGGTTTTTCAAAAAACCGCTGAACGGAGGGGGCTATTACAGCGGTTCGTAAAAAAACTGCTGTAATAGGTAATACGCGACACCTATTACAGCGGTTCTTTCATGAACCGCTGTAATAGGTGCTAGGTCTATTACAGTGGTTCACTACTGAACCGCTGTAAAAGGCAGCTAAAAAAAAAATAAAAAAATTTAAACCTATTACAGCGGTTTTTAAAAAAACCGCTGTAATAGTGTATACCTATTACAGGGGTTTTTAAAAAAATCGCTGTAATAGGCCATGTACGAAAAAATTCGAAATATTTTTATCTTCCCGCTTCTCTCTCCCACTCTCAAAATTTAAAACCCATTTCAGCTTCTCTCTCTCTCTATTCTCGGTCTCTCTCTCTCTCTCGATCCCCCCTCCCCAAAAAAGCTCGACATCAACACCACTTACCGGCGCCACTGCCACCACCACTTACCGCCGCCGCCGCCGCCACCACCACGACGATAGTAAGCTTCTTCTCTTTCTCTCTTCTTCCCTCTCTATATATATATCTATATTTGTATATGTGTATATGTGTGGGTGTATGTATATTTGTGTATGTGTGTGTGTATTTATTTTGTGTATATGTGTATATTTGTGTATGTGTGGGTGTATGTATATTTGTGTATATGTGGATGGGTTTGTGTATATTGCGTATATATTGATGGGTGTATGTATATTTGTGTATATGTGGATGGGTGTATGTATATTTGGGTATATGTTCATGGGTGTATGTATATTTGTGTATATGTTCATGGGTGTATGTATATTTGTGTATGTGTGGATGGGTGTATGTATATTTGGGTATGTGTGGATGGGTGTATGTATATTTGTGTATGTGAGGATGGGTGTATGTATATTTGTGTATGTGTGGATGGGTGTATGTATATTTGTGTATTTACGAAAATATTTCTCGATTGAAATTTTGCGGTATTGAAATGACTCGAAATTTGTATAGTCATAGCGAAATAGTATTCTAAACAAAACGCATGACATTGTCATGCGATCTCGGAATTTTAGCCATTTGAGATCGTTTAAGGCCTCAAATTTGCGTTTTATTACGAAAATACGTAATAAAACGTAAATTTGAGGCCTTAAACGATCTCGAATGGCTAATTTCACGAGAGCGCAAGGCTATGCCTTGCGTTTTGTTCGGAATGCCGTTTCGTTATGACCGTACGAATTTCGTATCATTCCGACACGGTCAAAAAAAATTTTAAAATTTTTCCGGGGCCTATTACAGCGGTTTTGGAAAAAACCGCTGTAATAGTGTAACCGCTGTAATAGGGTATACCTATTACAGCGGTTATAAAAATAACCGCTGTAATAGGTGCCTATTATAGCGGTTTTTAACCGCTGTAATTGGCCTGAACCAATTACAGCGGTTAAAAAAACCGCTGTAATTGGCCAAAAAAAACCGCTGTAATAGATCATTTCTGTAGTAGTGCCTTTTGATTGTGACTTTTGCACTTTATACACACCGATGAGTTAACGAATATTGAATTGTTTCAATGTCTTTACCTTCCAATTGATTTGCATAATCTTTTCTAAAGTGTGCTCTTGACATGAATATGGATGTGGGAGTTCATGATATAGGGATGGAAACTAAGATTTTGTGAGGTTTTCAAATTGTTGAATGTTCAAAGCATCGTGTAGCTTTTCATAATCGTTTTTGAAGGTATAATGCTTGCTCTTATGTGTGTGAATTGGCAAATGAAATTTTCAATAATCATATGTGTGTTTGATTGTATTTGATCGAGGACGATCAATGCTAAGTTTGGGGGTAGTTGATATATGTTATTTTTACACTAGTTTTCCCCCGTTTATCGACTTAGTTTTGATTGTTTCCTTGATAATTTGATCACATATGATGCTTTGATCCTTGTCTTCTCATATTTTATAGAATAACATAACATTTGGAGGAAAAGAACAAGGATTGAAGGTAAATCATGCATAAAGATACAAACTGTCTGCGCAGTGATAGAGTTTATTGAATAGAGTTCTCTACCCATGTCCAAATTACACACTTGATTTACCAATGGAAAGATAAGAGGCAAAGGTACATTTCTTATGTTGAAGACAAAGATCAGATATGTAGGGAAGGAGGTGAAAACGTCATCGGAAGAGACGTCTTACGATGGAGTTTTCTCATTCAGTAACTTGTGAGACAATTTTGTCATCTTTAATGTTTGATTTCGGCCCTAGTGTCTTCTGGAGAGTTGTAGATCTTTGTTTTAGGATTCTACAGCAACTTGAATCAGTGAATTTCAACATCGGTAGAGAAAGTTATGCGAAGTTTACCAAAACTGGCTGGAGCAGCAGGGGACGAACGCCGCGACATTCACATGCAGTAGCCAACGCTGAGGCGTTCAACAAGCGAACGCGCGGCGTTTGAGGCAGCGGGTTGGTCTATAAATACCCCTTTTAGCCATTTTTTACCCTAACTCACCTTGGATATCAGCAACCACACGAAAATAGAGAGAGGGAGAGCTTAGAAGAGAAGATTAAAGATCAAAACATGGAGAATTCAACAAGGAATCCACATTTCTACAAGAATTAGGGAGTTTTTACATATTTGTTTCTTGAATTTGTTCAAATCTCCTATGACTTGTATGATTTATATTTGCACTTTTGACATGAATATGAGCTAAACTTGTTTGATTGAGGCCATGGATAGGCCATTTATGTTATTTTGATTGTTGATTTGTTGGTGTTTATTGGATTAATTTTGGTTTTAGCTATGTATTCAATATTTGATCTCAATGCTACATTTGTTTGATCACCAAGTGTTTGATAAAATGCCTAGGTTAGAGATCGAGAGATAATAACCTAGGGAAGATATAAACATTGAACACCCTATAGTTAAACCGACTAGAGATAGACTCGGTTTCTTTAGGTGGCTTTCCATTCACGTGGGGAATTCCTAGACCTTAAATGCATCCTCGTTAATCGGGTTTTCATATAGAGATATATAGGAAATCGTTACCAAGGGTAGGGTTGCTAGGCCAAGAGATTGGGTCGTACGTACGTTAGGGAATTTCGCCTTAGCTAAATCAATCTAATGATCCAATAGAACCTAAATCACAGTCGAAATGCATAATTGGTTGAACCATGTGCCTTGATCGCTTCTCTCTATTGTTTCCTCCCTTTATTTGGTGTGACGTTGCCTTAGTTTATTTTCTAGTATTTATTAATTAGTTAATCAACCTTTCTATCGACCGATTTAACTTAGAATTGAGTAATATAGTAGTCTTGGTACTTAGATTATAGTTGTCCCTGCGGATACGATAACCCCGGACTTAGAAATCCACTTTACTACTTACGCGACCTAGTTCTCTTGCTAGGATTTTGTCGTGTCAGTTAGTGATATCAATTTTCTTCCCATTTTCATCTTTATCTAACTTAAGCGTTTGGCTCATTGGAATTTTTGAAGATGATGCATTTTCCATACCAAATTTCTTAATCATATCTTTTATATATTTTACTTGGTTTATAAATGTTCCATTAGGGAGTTGTTTAACTTGTAATCCTAAGAGGAAAGTTAATTCACCCATTATGCTCATTTCAAATTGACCTTGCATCATTTTCGAAAATTTCTCATACAATCGCTTATTTGCAGAACCAAATATAATATCATCAACATAAATTTGGACTAAGAGAATATCTTCATTATGGGTAATTTTAAATAACGTTGTGTCAACGCTGCCTTTTGAAAAACCTTTACCTATAAGGAAGATAGAGAGAGTGTCATACCATGCTCTTGGTGCTTGTTTAAGGCCATAGAGTGCCTTATCCAGTTTATAGACCTCACTTTTGCCATGGTTGTTGATGAATCCTGGAGGTTGCTCCACATAGACTTCTTCTTGGAGTTTACCATTCAAGAATGCACTCTTCACGTCCATTTGGTACACCGTGAATTTTTTGAATGCGGCAAACGCTAGGAACATACGAATCGCTTCAAGACGGGCTACTGGGGCATATGTCTCATCAAAATCAATACTCTCTTCTTGACAATAACCCTGAGTGACTAGTCTAGCTTTGTTTCTTATAACATTGCCATCTTCGTCCATCTTGTTCCTAAAAACCCATCTAGTCCCAATAACTCCTTGACGAGTTGTCCTTGGTACGAGCGTCCAAACCTTGCTTCTCTCAAATTAGTTAAGCTCTTCTTGTATTGCTTCAACCCAACTTGAATCACTGAGCGCTTCATCCACTTTCTTTGGTTCCATTTGAGATAAAAAAAACTTGCGAACTTGGCCTCATTAATTGTAGCTGACCTAGTTCTAACAGGTGCTTCCATATCTCCAATTACTAGCTATGGTGGATGGTCTCTAAGCCATTTACGGTCTGGTTGGAAAGGGTTGAGAGACTCTTGGTCATCAATCGCTTGATCCCTATTTGTCTCTGGCGCAGTCGCTTCATCATTCACAGTTCCAATTTGCTCTTGATGATTATTCTCTTCACGATCATCAGCGATTCTAACTTTATCATCATTTGTAACCTCACGAGTAACCTTAGGAATAGGCACAAAGATCTCATCATCAGCGTCATCATCACTATCATCATTGAGATTAATTTGTGACGCTTGTTGGTCAAGATCTTCAATTTCTACATCATCAGGATTAATCTTACTCGGTTCTTGGTTAGCATCATCAAACACAACATGAAAGGATCCTTCAACCTTCGATTTGATCTTATTTAGGATGCGAAAACTCTTTCCATTTTTGTCATAGCCTAGAAAGATTCCCTCATCCGCTTTAGGATCAAAAGTCTTTAGGCTGTGGGATCCATTATTATGAATGAAACATTTTGAACCAAATACATGAAAATATGAAACGTTAGGCTTACGTCCCTTCCACAACTCATATGGAGTCTTCTCATGTTGCTTGTTGATCATACACCAGATCTGAGTGTAGCAAGCTGTGTTGATGGCTTCGGCCCAAAACCTTTGAGGCAGCTTAGACTCTGCAAGCATTGTCCTAGCGACTTCTTTAAGCATTTTGTTCTGTCGCTCAGCAACTCCATTTTGTTGAGGTGTTCTAGGAGCAGAATACTCATGAAGTATTCCAATATTTGTACAAAACTTCTCAACAAATTGGCTAGTAAATTCAGTTCCTCTATCGCTTCTAATTCTCGTCACTTTTAGATCTTCTGAATTTTGCAATTGACGGATTAGCGCTGTGAGCTTGACCCTAGTTTCATCTTTGGTCGCCAGAAATTCCACCCATGTATAGCGAGAGAAATCATCAACGATTACTAGCGAATATTTTTTACCACTAACACTCATGATTTGAATAGGACCAAACAAATCTAAATGCAATATTTCAAGAGTTCTAGAAGTAGATAGACATGGTTTCTTCTTAAAAGATGATATAACTTGTTTACCCATTTGACATGCATCACATAAGCGATTCTTTTGAAAGGAACCCTTAGGTAATCCCTCTACAAGATTTAGTGATATTAACTGAGAGATTGCCTTAAAGTTGAGGTGATTCATTTTTCTATGCCATAACCAACCCAATTCATTTTGACTTTTAGCAACAAAGCATGTGGGGTTGTTATCAAATGTAGAATCCCAATCCACTAAATACACATTATTTGTTCTTTTTCCTCTTAATTTAGTAGACTTAGTCTTAGCGTCGTTGACATAGCAGAAGTCGCTTGAAAATTTAACATCAAAGCCTTTATCACAAAATTGACTAATGCTCAACAAATTATGCTTAAGACCGTCAACATAATATACATCACTGATCATGATGTTCCCCCTATGCACGATACCTATACCTTTGGTTTTACCTTTGGAGTTATCACCGAATATAACTTGAGGACCGTTGGTTGTACGATAGTTGATCAAGAGATCCTTAGAGCCAGTCATGTGCCTTGACAACCCACTATCGATGTACCAAACTGAAGTATTGGTGTTGACTCTAGGTACCTTCAATTAAAGGGCAGTTCTAATTCTTCTTAGGTACCCATGTTGTTTTGGGTCCTTCAACGTTAGTATCTTTGGTTTGAATTAAAACTTTCGGAACCCATATTTGCCTTGTCTTCGTTACGGGAAGATTGGCCTTCTTAGGTTTTGGTTTGTGTTGTGTGTGCTTTTTGGGTGTATAGTAATATCCTCGATCATAATAGCAATCGTAATCATAATCATAGTCAAAATCATAATTATCATAGTATCGATAATATGATCTTGACTGTCTTGGATATTGACGCTGGTATTTCCTTGGCGCTGGCTTGGGTTGCACTTTTGGTGCTGAACGCTTAGCGCTTAATTCACAGTGTTCATACTTACCTTTAGCCTTTTGAGCATTTGGATGAACCCCTTTTTGTGAATCATTTGCTTTAGCCTTACCCTTGCCTGAGTCAGCTTTGGCTTTCTCATTGGGCCTCGTACCGTTGTCGCTAGGTTCATTTAGCGTTTGACTTTGTGAACCTTTCTCAACAAAGAGAACACCCTTTTCTTTGTTGTTTGCCGTAACATTAGATTTATTTGGTTGTTTATCGAATTTATTGTATCCTAAACCGGTCTTTTCACCATATAATCTAGTTACCTCAGTCACATTATCCAACTTTCTAGAAGCTTTTGATAATGATGAGATGAGCTACTCTGATTTGGCAAGTCTAGCGATCAAATCAGCTTCTCTCTTGACTATTATATCAAGATCGTTTTTCAATTGAATAATCTCACTCTCAAGTGATTGGTTCTTCTCAATGCATTGTTGTTGAACTTTCAACACTGCTTTAAGCGTTACTTTATCTCTTGTGAGTGATGAGATAATAGCGAGATCATTTTGATATATTTTTGTGGCGTCTTGACAATCTTTATAATATTCATTAACTTTGTCAAGTAATTCATCATAAGAAAGAGGATGAGATAATTCATTGGTTACCTCTGGTAGCGATTTGTCAGATGCTTCATCTTTTCTTACCATGAGACAGATCAACGCTGAGTCGCTTGTAGGCTCATAATCACTGCTTTCATCTGATGATTCCAAGTCCTCTTCAGGTGCGGGAAATGGTTCAGATTCCGCTAGCAAACCTTGTTAGCGAAGGTTGCTCCTGAATTGGTTTCTATCCACATAGTCTTGCCTTGTGGGCTTAGACACATTTGGATAAGGGCAATTTAGCTGGTAGTGCCCTAGTTTTCTGCAATTATAACACAAATTAGTTTTCATTTTTTGTTAAGTGGATAATCGCTTTGATCCAACTGGCGCTGAGAGATTCTGTGTAGGCGATGGAAGCGCTTGATATGGAACTGGAGCAACTTGTTGAGATGCTGAGTACACTGGCGCTTGATATTGAGGCACTGGTGCTGGGGGAGGAGTTTGAAATGACGTTTGTCCAATAGGATTTCTCTTTTCATATCTCAGAAAATTTTTTAATTTCTTCATTAATAAGGCCATTTCCTTTTCTTCATTTGATTCCACTGGTTTAACCTCACTAACCGCTTTACCCTTATTTTTGGTGGTAGCGATTAAAGCTCCTGATTCAGTCGCTGAAGTTGTTGTATCGCTGACTTTACCTAATTCGAATTTGAATGCGTTTAACTCTGAAAACATATGTTCTGGAGTAAGAGTCTCCAAAGTTTGTGATTCTCTCATAGCAACTGTCTTGATCAAGTATTTACTTGGCAGACTTCTGAAAATCTTATTGACCATTTCCTTGTTGGTCAATTCTTTATCTAATGACGCTAACTCGGTAATGATCAAGGTGAATCTTGTGTCCAATTGTTCTAGCGTCTCACTGGGCTGCATTTTGAAATGCTCGAATCTTTGCATGGCTATGGAGAGCTTGTTCTCCTTCATTTGTGTTGAACCTTCGCACACAATGGCCAACTTATCCCATATTTCTTTGGAGGTTTTACATTGCTTGATCTTGTTGAACAATGCATCATTATCTCCTGACACGCTAAAAGCTAACGTGCTTGGTAGCAAGTGCACTAGACGTGTGTAGTAATAAGTGGACAAAAAGTCCGGGTTGTCGAACCACAAGGACTTGAATTCTAGTTAATGATTTTCGATAAAAGAAAAGACAATTAAAGTAAAGAGCAAGAAAAGATTAAACAAACGAAGAACCAAAGAGAAACGGACTATAGATTAATCTCACGTATGATAAAATGACTAAGGCACATGCTACAACCGAATCTACTCGTCAATATATATGAGCTACTCTTCGAATTATTAGACTCCTATTGCTTTGGTGGAAACTCCTAGATTAACTATTACCCGATGTCTCGGCACATAATAATCCTATGATTAATTGACGGTTCTCTAAATATGTCTATCCGAGAATCTAATCAAAAATCACGCATTAACGTTCTAGAGCTTCCCCGAACGAATCCGGCTAACAACACCCGGGAATCTTTACCTATTTCTAGGGCAATCCCTCATTTGTTTCGGATGATGTGTTAATTCTCTTGCACCCTAATCTATTTTCTCTCGAACAACTAGATTAGGCAAGATAGCAAGCATATGGTGATCAAACACATGATTGGAATAAAAGCATAGAATTAACACACAAAGCAATAGGAGAATTAATACAAAGAGCAACTTCACATATATTGATTCATAAATTTGGCATGTGTCTACAATATTAGCCTCTCATCAAAGCCTTAAGAAAATCTAATACAAACATATACATACTCATGGAAATAAACATGTAAATGCAAATAATTAAAACTCCCTCAATTGATTGATGATGGATCTTTGCTCTTGATCTTCAATCCTTAGCTCCTCTCTCTTTGTTCCCCTCCAAAAGTGATGAAGAAATGGTGATGAATGATGATGGGTGAAGAGTGATGGCCAAAATGTCTCTCTCTCTCTCTCCTCCTCAAGATGTGATCTCGATCAATTGCTCCCTCAAATCCTTAAGAAGACCACCACAAATCAGCTCCTCATGTGTATGTCCCCCCTAGTGTCCCCTCCACTACTCTTAAAGTGAGTAGTATAAAATTCCCTAAAGTAGATCTAGTAAGAAACATACTTATGACATCCCCCTCATACATGTGATGACCTCTTGGCTTTAAATGTTCCATTCCCCCATCAAATGATGATCTTTTGGCTGAAAGGAATCAAATCTCGGATGTGGCCACGCCTAGGCGCGGGATTTATGGCGCTCGGGCGCCCAAATCAGAATGTTGGGAGTATTTGCCTCTGTCTGGCGCAGTAATTGTATTTCCTTCATAACTCTCTCCACAAAACTCCGATTTGGATGATTCAAGTCCTCATTTGAAGCTAACACATAGTTCTACAACTTTGTAGAAGGAAACTTCATCCAATTCAGTCTCTAAAAATAAGAAAATATCGCTCGAACGTGGAAACTGGTGCAGATACGGCGCCCAGGCGTGGACAGAACGGCGCCTAGGCGCGGAAAGCAGAAGCAAATTGGCTTGAACTTGTTTTATACGTCGTTTTTCATCCCGTTCTTCGATTGTATCCATTTAAAACCTGAAATCACTTAATGCACGAATTAAACGCACATGTAGCAAGAATTAAGCGATAAATGAACCTAAAACATAAACGCAAAGGGGCTTAAAAACACGTAAAAATGCCTCTTATCAACACCCCCACACTTATCAATTGCTCGTCCTCGAGCAATAAGAGTTCTAAGATAAGGAAATATCATCAATCAAAGAGAGAAACAAAAAGAAAACTACCTAACTCACTTTCGTGGAGTAAACGGTTGCATTTAGCGAATGAAACAAGCCTTTGAACCTTTTAGTTACCTCAAAGGACGAGTTATAGTCTCGTGAGGGTTTGCAGACGATATACCCACAAAATCGAAAGATTTTCAACCCCGATCACTCAACGTAAATTACAATGATTAATAGCACACAATGGTATGAATTCATCTGTTTAAGCTCATATTACAAATATATACACATCACACATTTGCTCATGTTACGCCTTAACATTGAAAAGATCATCCTAAGGGTGTAGTGTAATAAATCTCAAGTATTATAGTCAAGTGGCATTCTTACCACTTTTCAAACATTAATCCCATATTTATCAACTTTTGATTATTCACATGGTACGAGAATTGAATACAACTTCATAGCCACTTAAAAATTTATCACTTCATTCCACTTTCGGATTTATCTTATGCACTTTCAACTCGAAACATTAGAGGTTAGACCATGTGCAATGTTTGATCCTCTTAGGCTTTCTATGACACCCGTGTAACGAGTTTTAGGCCAATAACTCCTAAACCAGATGGCTTTAGGGTATCAAATGTGGAGACATTCCTAAGGGCTTAATCACTCGAGTGTCAAAGGCCACAAAATCAAACTAGGTCCTTATTCACTTAACACTTGCATTGGCTTGAGCTTAGCTCAAATTAGCAAAATAGTACAGTATTCTAGGCATGGTGCTCTTCGCCCCCAGTATCTATTAAGCCTGACTTTTTCAGTCATACCAATGTTCAACCTCTTTTTATTATTATTAAGCACACGAAGTTAACGTTCTCAACTCATAACACATGTGAAAATTCTAAGTTGATATTTCCAGGATCAAGCCTTTAAGTGTTTCAAAATGATTGCCCACTCAACTCCTCTACCTTCGATTTAGGTGCATATGTGAATCATCTTAAGGTTAATCTAGTCTAGTTAGGATCCCATAAGCAAGGAACGATGTGTATAGCCATTAAAAACCAAATTGATAGAGAAAACATACCATGTATTCAAATTAACCATACTCAATGCCTCAAGTGAAGGGTTGAAATTCTATCCAAAAAAATAAATTAAAATTGCACACATTTCACATGTAGAGGTACAGCACCCCCCAAACTTGGACCGAAATATGTAAAACATGAATCAACATGACTATAATGGATCTAGTATACCCCCCCACACTTATCATGAACATTGTCCCCAATGTTTGAAAAAGAAAAGGGCAAAGTATACGTCACCATAGGGAAGCTGAAAAGCAAACCCGAGTCCACTTAAGGCAATCAAGTCCACGGATGGCAATCACTGTGTCGATCACTACATAGGTAAACAAATGCTAGCCATACAGAGCATCAAACATTGGATAGAATAGAATAAAACAAAACGAGATAAACAAAAAAAAATGAGTGACATGCATGGAAGGAAAACATCAAGCATCCAAACATAAAACATAAAATATCCAACATCCAAACAAAAGATATCCAAAAATAAAAAGAAACATGCATGGAAATAAAACAAGATAAGCCTAATCGGTGGTGCCAAAACGGTCAATGTAATCCTCATCCTCGCCGCCGAGATCATCCAAATCAATCAACGGGCTACCCTCATCATTATGAGCCTCATCATCACCTCCGTCAGGAACGAGAGCACCTGACTCGTGCATATCTGCGGGCTGCTGAGGCGGGGGGTGCGGGTAAGGTGGAGGAGCAGAATAATCAAACGGCCCCCAACCGACAAACGCATCATGCTCTACAAAAAGCTGACGGAAATAAGCACAAGTGTCGGACATGACCACCCTCATCTCATCTCGCAACTCCTCCCTCAATTCATCCTTTAATTGTCTAATGGCGGCGGCATCCATAGGTGGAAACTGTGGGGAGCTAGTAGACTGGGATGAAGACGGGCGAGGCCTCTTTGAAGTAGCTGGTGGTGGAGGAGCCTGGGAGTCGTCATCTACCACGGTGAGATAAGAACCAGGAAGCTCAGTACGCTCCAAAGGAAATGTGGGAACCTTAGCCGCCTTGCATAAAGCTGTGATCAGTGACGGGAGAATGATGGGAATCTTCCGAGTGGGACCTTCTCCCTTTTGCTTAACCAATTCTTTGTTAATCAATGGCCCTAACTCATTCTTCAACTTCCTAAAGTGGTCCGTCAAAGACTTGTGGATTACCCGGGCAAAGTCCACAGCTTTCTTGGACATAATAGCGTAGATGAGGGTGGCCCGTTCCTTGTTTACCTCTGATCGATTGGTACTCGGCATTAAATTGAATCGGATGAAGTCGAGCCAGAAAGCAGCCTCGGGTAATAGAGCCCTACGGGGGACATGAGCTTCTCCGGGTACCCATTCCCACCCCTCTCGGCCAATAACCTGCAAAATATCCGACAGGCTAACTCGGAGGCGCCCTGCATTGTAAAGAGTGGTGAACTCGCATGTCTGAGGGGTCGGGGTGCCTATGCTCTCCCTAATCTGTCTCAACTCATAATTGACATGTTTGCCCCGGACCAAAAGGGTAGTTCCCAGCCAACCTCGTGTCTCAATCTCATCATAAACCCCGGAGCTGAAAAATTCCAGAACCCAAGGAAGATGAATGGCCTCGGGCTTTTGATAGAAAAACTGTAAGCGATGAAACTGTATCAATTCGTGCACAGAGGGCTGTCCCCGGGTGGTTAAATAGTGCTCCTTAATAAGGGTGCGGGGGGTGCTCAAACTCTGACACATAATTTGGACTTGGGGGTTTTCAAAACGGGTATTATCGGGAGTCTCGGGCTCATTAGAGGAACCCTCACCCACTTTTTTCTTACCCTTTGACGGTCTGTTGGTAGTTCTCGTCATTTGCAACAACAATTATCAACTTCTCAACTACTCAAATCAACCCAAATGCAACCAACCAAATACAACAATAATCAACGCCCAACAACACACCAAAATCAGAGAGTAACCCACACTCTAGCAACAATCCACGGATTGAACCGATTCCTCAATTCTTTAAGCAATAATCCACAATTTAATCAACAACATAGCATCCAATTTCAACAACAACAACAACCCACAAATTCAATTTCAACTCACAAATTCAATTTCAACCCACAAATTCAATAAAAACTCTCAAATGCAATAGCAACAAAAAATTCAATCTACAATCGGCCAATGCCCCAATTAATCCTCAAAATATAACGCAAGGCACCTACTCGTCGGCTATGAATCGGAAATGGAAGAAGGGTAAAGCCAAAACTCACCTTTTATCCCCAAAATTTTCGCACCGAGTCGATGTGAAAGAAGAGCCTCTTGTGCAACGAATTATGTTGATGGAAAGTGGCGGTGAAATACGGTGGAAATGGCCGGAAATGGTGAGGAAGTCGCCGGAAATCGCGTGGGAGAGGAGTTGTGAAGATTTTGGGAGAATTTTGACCGTTTTGACCCACATATGTGTTAAATTCAGAATCGGGCGCCTAGGCGCGCGTGTTTGGGCGCCTAGGCGCGCGACACAGCTTACCTGGATTCTTTTGGGTGGTAATGCCCGCGCCTAGGCGGGCGTTGTTCGGCGCTTGGGCGCCCCTTTCAGAATCGGGCGCCTAGGCGCCTGATTTCTCGGCGCTTGGGCGCCCCTTTCAGATTCGTTTTGTAACGAATTTCATTTTCTGTTTCAAAAGGGAAGAGACAAAACACTTAAAACACAAACTAACAAAGATGTAAGGTTAGAAAATAAAGCAACAAACGGAATAATAAGGGAAAAAGAAAAGGAAACGGAAAGAAAACATGGGTTGCCTCCCAAGAAGCGCTAGTTTAGAGTCATTAGCTCGACTGAAAGCGAAGAATCACGAAGGGTCCGCGAGGATGAAGGAGTCTTTGTCTCTTGGTCCATCCATCCCTAAGTAAGGTTTTAGACGTTGAGCGTTGACCAAGAAAGTATGTCCTTTATCTGTTGTAAGTTCGACGGCGCCGGATGGATAGACCTGGGAAATCAAAAATGGTCCCGACCATCGAGACTTAAGCTTCCCGGGGAAGAGTCGGAGTCGAGAGTTGTATAGCAACACCCGCTCTCCCTTGTGGAATTCCCGGGGGAGAATATGTTTGTCATGCCACATTTTGGTCCGCTCCTTATAGAGTTTTGCGTTCTCATAGGCAAGATGACGCCATTCTTCGAGCTCGTTGAGTTGTAGCAAACGTTGTGTACCTACACTTTGAGAGTCAAAATTTAGAAACTTAATGGCCCAATAAGCACGATGCTCGAGTTCAACGGGCAAGTGACATGTTTTACCAAAAACAAGACGATACGGGAACATGCCAATTGGGGTTTTATAGGCGGTCCGATAAGCCCAAAGAGCATCATCCAATTTAAGGGACCAATCCTTTCTTGATGCGTTGACAGTTTTTTCTAAAATACGCTTAATCTCCCTATTCGAGACCTCCACTTGGCCACTAGTTTGTGGGTGGTATGGGGTCGAAATTTTATGCTTCACCCCGTACTGCCTGTTGCAGAAGTGGGTGCCCCCGTCACTAATGATGGCTCGGGGAGTTCCAAATCGAGTAAAAATATGCTTCTTCAGAAAACGAGTGACAACCCGAGCATCATTAGTAGGCAAGGCCACGGCTTCCACCCATTTGGAGACATAGTCTACCGCAACAAGGATATATTTATTTGAACAAGAACTGGGAAAAGGGCCCATGAAATCTACACCCCATACATCAAACAACTCACACTCTAACATGCTATTTAAGGGCGTTTCATGATGTTTAGAGATGTTCCCCATTCGTTGACAGCGATCACAAGATTTGACATAATGATGTGTATCTTTAACAAGAGTAGGCCAGAAAAAACCTGATTGGAGGATCTTAGCTACCGTTTTGGAAGGCCCAAAATGGCCACCTACCGCCATATCATGACAATGAGATAGGATAGCATGCACGTCCGTTTCGGGTATGCAACGTCGAATTAAACCATCTGCACAAACTTTGAATAAAAAGGGTTCGTCCCAAAGATATTGCTTTACATCAGATAGAAATTTCTTCTTTTGATGAAAAGTGATATCCGGGGGAAGACGGCCCGTAACAATGTAATTGGCAAAGTTAGCATACCAAGGTGAAATTTTTTCAGAAATAGCAAGGAGGTGTTCATCTGGGAATTCCTCACGAATTGGTGTCTCATCTAACGGATCATTCACTAGCTCTAATCGTGAGAGGTGGTCGGCTACTACATTTTCGGTCCCTTTCTTGTCTTTTATCTCTAAATCAAATTCTTGGAGTAACAAAATCCACCTAAGGAGTCTTGGTTTAGCATCTTTCTTGGCAAGCAAATATTTTAAAGCCGAATGATCGGTGTAAACTATCACTTTGTTTAGCACGAGGTAAGAGTGGAATTTATCGAATGCAAAGACTATGGCGAGTAATTCTTTTTCCGTGGTGGCATAATTCAATTGTGCATCGTTAAGAGTTTTACTAGCATAGTAAATGGTTCGAAATACCTTTTCCTTCCTTTGGCCAAGGACCGCTCCAACCGCGGTGTCACTCGCATCACACATCAATTCGAATGGTAAGCTCCAATCGGGGGATGACATGATAGGGGCGGAAACTAAGCGTTCCTTCAAATCAAGAAAGGCCTGCATACAAGAAGAATTGAAATCAAAAGGTGCATCTTTAACAAGCAAATTAGACAACGGTTTCGCAATTTTAGAGAAATTCAAGATGAATCGCCTATAGAAACCAGCATGCCCGAGGAAACTCCTAACAGCTTTTACCGATGTGGGCGGGGGAAGTTTTTCAATGACCTCAATCTTGGCTTGGTCCACTTCGATCCCTTTTTGAGAGATCTTGTGTCCAAGTACAATCCCCTCCCGAACCATTAAATGGCATTTTTCCCAATTCAAAACAAGGTTGGTTTCTTCACAACGTTTAAGCACAACATTTAGATGAGCAAGACAAATATCAAAAGTTGTTCCGAAAACAGAAAAGTCATCCATAAAAATTTCAAGGAAATCTTCAACCATATCATGAAAAATAGCCATCATGCATCTTTGAAAAGTGGCCGGGGCATTACACAAGCCAAATGGCATCCTTCTATAAGCAAATGTGCCATAAGGACAAGTGAAAGTGGTTTCCTCTTGGTCCTCAGGATCTATGGCAATTTGATTATAGCCGGAGTAACCGTCTAGAAAACAATAGAAATCATGCCCGGCTAATCGTTCAAGCATATGGTCAATAAAGGGGAGGGGGAAATGATCCTTACGTGTGGCATCATTCAACTTACGGTAATCTATACATACACGCCACCCACTAATTATACGAGTTGGGATAAGCTCATTATTCGCATTCTCAATTACCGTTATTCCCCCTTTCTTAGGCACCACTTGGGTAGGGCTCACCCACGCACTATCAGAAATAGGATAGATTATACCTGAGTCGAGCAGTTTAATCACTTACTTCTTTACTACCTCTTGGATTTGTGGGTTTGATCTCCTTTGGGGTTGGCGTGTAGGCTTGGTGGAGTCCTCCATAAGTATTTTGTGCATACATATCGCTGGACTAATGCCTTTGATGTCCGCAAGTTTCCACCCAAAAGCCCGTTTGTGAGATCTCAACACCGTCATTAATTGCTCTTCTTGTGATCCTGAAAGAGATGAGGAAATGATCAATGGGAGTGTTTCGTCATCGTTCAAGTACACATATTTAAGGTGGGAGGGGAGGGGTTTGAGTTCGAGAGAGGGGGGTTCTTCAATAGATGGGCGAGGTGATCCTGACAATGATCTATCAACTTTGATGAATCCTCCCGAATGAGAGGAAGATTTGTACTCCAAGCTTAGAACCTTTTCCACTAGATCATCTTTCTCCGAGTCCACTTGCATGGATTTCATAAGACTCTGTTCGAGAGAATTTTCAATTGTATTGTCCTGTAAATACTCAACAATCAAATGGTCAAATGTATCAATTCGATAACACGAGTCATGATCAATAGGATGTTTAAGGACTTTGTAAACATCAAAGGTAACTTTGTCATCGCCCACATTCAAGGTAAGCTTACCATTAGCAATGTCAATTACCGCCTTACCCGTGGCTAGGAATGGTCTCCCTAGGATTAATGGTACCTCCACATCTTCTTCCATGTCGAGTACTACGAAATCAACGGGAAAATAAAACTTGTCGACTTGGACAATAACGTCTTCGATTATCCCCTTGGGCCTCTTGATCGATCGGTCGGCTAGTTGAAGGCTCATTGAGGTCGGCTTGGGATTTCCAAGGCCTAGCTTTTTAAACAGTGAGTATGGAAGAAGATTGATGCTGGCCCCCGAGTCACATAACACCTTCTTGAATGATAGGGATCCAATTGTGCATGGGATTGTGAGACTCCCGGGATCTTGGAGCTTAGTTGGCAATTTATTGAGTAATACGGCGGAGCATTCTTCCGTGAGGCACACCGTCTCATTCTCTTCCCACTTCTGCTTGTTGGAGAGTATGTCCTTGAAGAACTTCACATAATTCGGCATTTGGAGAATGGCGTCAATAAACGGAATATTAATTCTCACTTCCCGAAGGATTGCCAAAATTCGAAGAAAGCTCGGATCCATCTCCTTTTTCTTCTTTTTGTGAGCATTTGGGAAGGGGAGACGAACTTCGATAGGGGGAGAAAGCGTTGGATTAGACGGATGAAAACCCACAGAAACAGTGGGCGGCGCCTGGGCGCGTATATCGGCGCCTAGGCGCGGATCTGTTGGCGCCTGGGCGTGCAGTTCTGGGCGCTCGGGCGCGGGATGCAGAGAGTTTGCATCTGGCAGGTTTGTGGGTGGCGCCTGGGCGCGTATATTGGCGCCTGGGCGTGCTGGTCGGGGCGCTCGGGCGCGGGATTCAGAGAGTTTTGTCCAGAACAGGTTAGATCAGGCGCCTGGGCGTGCATGTCTGGGCGCTCGGGCGCGGATGTACTGGCAGTGTCATTCTCCAATTGTTTGCCACTTCTCAAGGCTATGGCATTGCATTGGGCCTTCGGGTTCTTTTCCGTGTCGCTTGGGAGAGTCCCCGGGGCTCTACCGTTAACCGCATTAGAAAGTTGCCCTACTTGTGTTCGCAAATCCTTCATCTCCATACACATATCCTTTATCATACTCCGAAGTTCGTTGAAAGATGTATCGGACTTTTTCATGTGAGCATCCAGTTTCTCATCGATTGTGGGAGGTCGCATTTGCACTTGACCTTGACCTTGTCCATTGAAATTGCCTTGCCTCGGGGGTGGGTTATTGAAGGGTGGTCGTGGAGCTTGATAGATCCCCGGTTGATAAATCCCCGGTTGTGCGTTCTGTGCGGGGTTGGGCCTTTTTGGAAAATTCTCGGGTATATGAAAGTTCACCCGAGGTTTATTTTGATTCCCCACATAATTAACATTGCCAACCTCCGGTTCCAAGACTACTACTTCCTCAACTACTTCCTCAATACAAGCAACCTTTTTAGAGGATGAGGCCTCTTCATCGTCGGGGTAAAGCTCGTCTTCTCGGGCCAACTGTTCGACTTTGTCCCATACACTTTGACAGTCTAACCCAAGGAGATCTCCTCCCGCACCCGCGTTGAGTCTATGCCGAATACGTGACCTAACCCCATCATAGAAATGGAGTACTTGTTCATTCAACCCAAAATTATGATCGGGACATTTACGGAGCATGCCCTTATATCTAGCCCAAGCCTCGGCTAAAGATTCATTGCTCCTTTGCCTAAACCCTTTTATATTACTCCGTAGCTCATTGATTTTTGAGGGTGGAAAGAATTTATTTAAAAAGGCATCGACCAACTCACTCCATGTTGTAATAGATTGTGGAGGTAAGGATTTGTACCATGTTGTCGCCCTATCCTTCAATGAGAAATGGAAGACTCTTAGACGAATCGCATCAAGATCTCGTGGGTGATATTGAATGGTCACAAGAGCCTCATCTATGGTTTCCAAATGAGCGTGTGGTGATTCGTGTGGTTCTCCATAGAAAGGATCTCCTTGCACCATATTAAAAATGTGAGCCGGAATGTGGTAGTTTGGTGTGAAGAAATTAGGCACGACTACGGGCCCCGGAATGGTATGGACCCTAGGTGGTAAGCTACCCGAACCGACGGGAGTTGTGGAGGAGGTACCGCTTGCATGGCTTGTAGAACACCTTGTAACCACTCCCTAGTTTCCGGTGAGTTCATGTCCGGGAAATTTCCATTTGGGTTTTGGTTGAGATTATTGGCCATTTCTCTTGCTCGCCTACTAGTCCTAAGAACTCGTTCAATTTCGGGCTCCAACTCGTATAGAGGCTTGTTTGAGGAGCGGGTCATGCACCTCAAGAACCTAACAATTAAATACAAGAACAAAATTAGACTAATCACGAAAATAAAAGAAAATCAAGAAATGAACGAAAACTAAGAATTATTAAAAATGTAAACTAAAATAAACAAGTCCCCGGCAACGGCGCCAAAAAACTTGACACGCTAAAAGCTAACGTGCTTGGTAGCAAGTGCACTAGACGTGTGTAGTAATAAGTGGACAAAAAGTCCGGGTTGTCGAACCACAAGGACTTGAATTCTAGTTAATGATTTTCGATAAAAGAAAAGACAATTAAAGTAAAGTGCAAGAAAAGATTAAACAAACGAAGAACCAAAGAGAAACGTACTATAGATTAATCTCACGTATGATAAAATGACTAAGGCACATGCTACAACCGAATCTACTCGTCAATATATATGAGCTACTCTTCGAATTATTAGACTCCTATTGCTTTGGTGGAAACTCCTAAATTAACTATTACCCGATGTCTCGGCACATAATAATCCTATGATTAATTGACGGTTCTCTAAATATGTCTATCCGAGAATCTAATCAAAAATCACGCATTAACGTTCTAGAGCTTCCCCGAACGAATCCGGCTAACAACACCCGGGAATCTTTACCTATTTCTAGGGCAATCCCTCATTTGTTTCGGATGATGTGTTAATTCTCTTGCACCCTAATCTATTTTCTCTCGAACAACTAGATTAGGCAAGATAGCAAGCATATGGTGATCAAACACATGATTGGAATAAAAGCATAGAATTAACACACAAAGCAATAGGAGAATTAATACAAAGAGCAACTTCACATATATTGATTCATAAATTTGGCCTTCACATGGCCTTAGTTCTACAATATTAGCCTCTCATCAAAGCCTTAAGAAAATCTAATACAAACATATACATACTCATGGAAATAAACATGTAAATGCAAATAATTAAAACTCCCTCAATTGATTGATGATGGATCTTTGCTCTTGATCTTCAATCCTTAGCTCCTCTCTCTTTGTTCCCCTCCAAAAGTGATGAAGAAATGGTGATGAATGATGATGAGTGAAAAGTGATGGCCAAAATGCTCTCTCTCTCTCTCCTCCTCAAGATGTGATCTCGGTCAATTGCTCCCTCAAATCCTTAAGAAGACCACCACAAATCAGCTCCTCATGTGTATGTCCCCCCTAGTGTCCCCTCCACTACTCTTAAAGTGAGTAGTATAAAATTCCCTAAAGTAGATCTAGTAAGAAACATACTTATGACATCCCCCCATACATGTGATGACCTCTTGGCTTTAAATGTTCCATTCCCCCATCAAATGATGATCTTTTGGCTGAAAGGAATCAAATCTCGGATGTGGCCACGCCTAGGCGCGGGAATTATGGCGCTCGGGCGCCCAAATCAGAATGTTGGGAGTATTTGCCTCTGTCTGGCGCAGTAATTGTATTTCCTTCATAACTCTCTCCAGAAAACTCCGATTTGGATGATTCAAGTCCTCATTTGAAGCTAACACATAGTTCTACAACTTTGTAGAAGGAAACTTCATCCAATTCAGTCTCTAAAATAAGAAAATATCGCTCGAACGTGGAAACTGGTGCAGATACGGCGCCCAGGCGTGGACAGAACGGTGCCTAGGCGCGGAATGCAGAAGCAAATTGGCCTGAACTTGTTTTATACGTCGTTTTTCATCCCGTTCTTCGATTGTATCCATTTAAGACCTGAAATCACTTAATGCACGAATTAAACGCACATGTAGCAAGAATTAAGCGATAAATGAACCTAAAACATAAACGCAAAGGGGCTTAAAAACACGTAAAAATGCCTCTTATCAACACCCCCACACTTATCAATTGCTCGTCCTCGAGCAATAAGAGTTCTAAGATAAGGAAATATCATCAATCAAAGAGAGAAACAAAAAGAAAACTACCTAACTCACTTTCGTGGAGTAAACGGTTGCATTTAGCGAATGCAACAAGCCTTTGAACCTTTTAGTTACCTCAAAGGACGAGTTATAGTCTCGTGAGGGTTTGCAGACGATATACCCACAAAATCGAAAGATTTTCAACCCCGATCACTCAACGTAAATTACAATGATTAATAGCACACAATGGTATGAATTCATCTGTTTAAGCTCATATTACAAATATATACACATCACACATTTGCTCATGTTACGCCTTAACATTGAAAAGATCATCCTAAGGGTGTAGTGTAATAAATCTCAAGTATTATAGTCAAGTGGCATTCTTACCACTTTTCAAACATTAACCCCATATTTATCAACTTTTGATTATTCACATGGTACGAGAATTGAATACAACTTCATAGCCACTTAAAAATTTATCACTTCATTCCACTTTCGGATTTATCTTATGCACTTTCAACTCGAAACATTAGAGGCTAGACCATGTGCAATGTTTGATCCTCTTAGGCTTTCTATGACACCCGTGTAACGAGTTTTAGGCCAATAACTCCTAAACCAGATGGCTTTAGGGTATCAAATGTGGAGACATTCCTAAGGGCTTAATCACTCGAGTGTCAAAGGCCACAAAATCAAACTAGGTCCTTATTCACTTAACACTTGCATTGGCTTGAGCTTAGCTCAAATTAGCAAAATAGTACAGTATTCTAGGCATGGTGCTCTTCGCCCCCAGTATCTATTAAGCCTGACTTTTTCAGTCATACCAATGTTCAACCTCTTTTTATTATTATTAAGCACACGAAGTTAACGTTCTCAACTCATAACACATGTGAAAATTCTAAGTTGATATTTCCGGGATCAAGCCTTTAAGTGTTTCAAAATGATTGCCCACTCAACTCCTCTACCTTCGATTTAGGTGCATATGTGAATCATCTTAAGGTTAATCTAGTCTAGTTAGGATCCCATAAGCAAGGAACGATGTGTATAGCCATTAAAAACCAAATTGATAGAGAAAACATACCATGTATTCAAATTAACCATACTCAATGCCTCAAGTGAAGGGTTGAAATTCTATCCAAAAAAATAAATTAAAATTGCACACATTTCACATGTAGAGGTACAGCACCCCCCAAACTTGGACCGAAATATGTAAAACATGAATCAACATGACTATAATGGATCTAGTATACCCCCCACACTTATCATGAACATTGTCCCCAATGTTTGAAAAAGAAAAGGGCAAAGTACACGTCACCATAGGGAAGCTGAAAAGCAAACCCGAGTCCACTTAAGGCAATCAAGTCCACGGATGGCAATCACTGTGTCGATCACTACATAGGTAAACAAATGCTAGCCATACAGAGCATCAAACATTGGATAGAATAGAATAAAACAAAACGAGATAAACAAAAAAAATGAGAAACATGCATGGAAGGAAAACATCAAGCATCCAAACATAAAACATAAAATATCCAACATCCAAACAAAAGATATCCAAAAATAAAAAGAAACATGCATGGAAATAAA
Organism: Buddleja alternifolia; assembly: GCA_019426215.1. Taxonomy (NCBI): domain Eukaryota; kingdom Viridiplantae; phylum Streptophyta; class Magnoliopsida; order Lamiales; family Scrophulariaceae; genus Buddleja; species Buddleja alternifolia. The sequence goes on from CM033395.1 coordinate 10,115,769, forward strand.
ACAAGATAAGCCTAATCGGTGGTGCCAAAACGGTCAATGTAATCCTCATCCTCGCCGCCGAGATCATCCAAATCAATCAACGGGCTACCCTCATCATTATGAGCCTCATCATCACCTCCGTCAGGAACGAGAGCACCTGACTCGTGCATATCTGCGGGCTGCTGAGGCGGGGGGTGCGGGTAAGGTGGAGGAGCAGAATAATCAAACGGCCCCCAACCGACAAACGCATCATGCTCTACAAAAAGCTGACGGAAATAAGCACAAGTGTCGGACATGACCACCCTCATCTCATCTCGCAACTCCTCCCTCAATTCATCCTTTAATTGTCTAATGGCGGCGGCATCCATAGGTGGAAACTGTGGGGAGCTAGTAGACTGGGATGAAGACGGGCGAGGCCTCTTTGAAGTAGCTGGTGGTGGAGGAGCCTGGGAGTCGTCATCTACCACGGTGAGATAAGAACCAGGAAGCTCAGTACGCTCCAAAGGAAATGTGGGAACCTTAGCCGCCTTGCATAAAGCTGTGATCAGTGACGGGAGAATGATGGGAATCTTCCGAGTGGGACCTTCTCCCTTTTGCTTAGCCAATTCTTTGTTAATCAATGGCCCTAACTCATTCTTCAACTTCCTAAAGTGGTCCGTCAAAGACTTGTGGATTACCCGGGCAAAGTCCACAGCTTTCTTGGACATAATAGCGTAGATGAGGGTGGCCCGTTCCTTGTTTGCCTCTGATCGATTGGTACTCGGCATTAAATTGAATCGGATGAAGTCGAGCCAGAAAGCAGCCTCGGGTAATAGAGCCCTACGGGGGACATGAGCTTCTCCGGGTACCCATTCCCACCCCTCTCGGCCAATAACCTGCAAAATATCCGACAGGCTAACTCGGAGGCGCCCTGCATTGTAAAGAGTGGTGAACTCGCATGTCTGAGGGGTCGGGGTGCCTATGCTCTCCCTAATCTGTCTCAACTCATAATTGACATGTTTGCCCCGGACCAAAAGGGTAGTCCCAGCCAATCCTCGTGTCTCAATCTCATCATAAACCCCGGAGCTGAAAAATTCCAGAACCCAAGGAAGATGAATGGCCTCGGGCTTTTGACAGAAAAACTGTAAGCGATGAAACTGTATCAATTCGTGCACAGAGGGCTGTCCCCGGGTGGTTAAATAGTGCTCCTTAATAAGGGTGCGGGGGGTGCTCAAACTCTGACACATAATTTGGACTTGGGGGTTTTCAAAACGGGTATTATCGGGAGTCTCGGGCTCATTAGAAGAACCCTCACCCACTTTTTTCTTACCCTTTGACGGTCTGTTGGTAGTTCTCGTCATTTGCAGCAACAATTATCAACTTCTCAACTACTCAAATCAACCCAAATGCAACCAACCAAATACAACAATCTTCAACGCCCAACAACACACCAAAATCAGAGAGCAACCCACACTCTAGCAACAATCCACGGATTGAACCGATTCCTCAATTCTTTAAGCAATAATCCACAATTTAATCAACAACATAGCATCCAATTTCAACAACAACAACAACCCACAATTCAATTCAACCCACAAATTCAATAAAAACTCTCAAATGCAATAGCAACAAAAATTCAATCTACAATCGGCCAATGCCCCAATTAATCCTCAAAATATAACGCAAGGCACCTACTCGTCGGCTATGAATCGGAAATGGAAGAAGGGTAAAGCCAAAACTCACCTTTTATCCCCAAAATTTTCGCACCGAGTCGATGTGAAAGAAGAGCCTCTTGTGCAACGAATTATGTTGATGGAAAATGGCGGTGAAATACGGTGGAAATGGCCGGAAATGGTGAGGAAGTCGCCGGAAATCGCGTGGGAGAGGAGTTGTGAAGATTTTGGGAGAATTTTGACCGTTTTGACCCACATATGTGTTAAATTCAGAATCGGGCGCCTAGGCGCGCATGTTTGGGCGCCTAGGCGCGCGACACAGCTTACCTGGATTCTTTTGGGTGGTAATGCCCGCGCCTAGGCGGGCGTTGTTCGGCGCTTGGGCGCCCCTTTCAGAATCGGGCGCCTAGGCGCCTGATTTCTCGGCGCTTGGGCGCCCCTTTCTGAATCATTTTGTAACGAATTTCATTTTCTGTTTCAAAAGGGAAGAGACAAAACACTTAAAACACAAACTAACAAAGATGTAAGGTTAGAAAATAAAGCAACAAACGGAATAATAAGGGAAAAAGAAAAGGAAACGGAAAGAAAACATGGGTTGCCTCCCAAGAAGCGCTAGTTTAGAGTCATTAGCTCGACTGAAAGCGAAGAATCACGAAGGGTCCGCGAGGATGAAGGAGTCTTTGTCTCTTGGTCCATCCATCCCTAAGTAAGGTTTTAGACGTTGAGCGTTGACCAAGAAAGTGTGTCCTTTATCTGTTGTAAGCTCGACGGCGCCGGATGGATAGACCTGGGAAATCAAAAATGGTCCCGACCATCGAGACTTAAGCTTCCCGGGGAAGAGTCGGAGTCGAGAGTTGTATAGCAACACCCGCTCTCCCTTGTGGAATTCCCGGGGGAGAATATGTTTGTCATGCCACATTTTGGTCCGCTCCTTATAGAGTTTTGCGTTCTCATAGGCAAGATGACGCCATTCTTCGAGCTCGTTGAGTTGTAGCAAACGTTGTGTACCTACACTTTGAGAGTCAAAATTTAGAAACTTAATGGCCCAATAAGCACGATGCTCGAGTTCAACGGGCAAGTGACATGTTTTACCAAAAACAAGACGATACGGGGACATGCCAATTGGGGTTTTATAGGCGGTCCGATAAGCCCAAAGAGCATCATCCAATTTAAGGGACCAATCCTTTCTTGATGCGTTGACAGTTTTTTCTAAAATACGCTTAATCTCCCTATTCGAGACCTCCACTTGGCCACTAGTTTGTGGGTGGTATGGGGTCGAAATTTTATGCTTCACCCCGTACTTGGTCAATAAAAGTTCAAACTGCCTGTTGCAGAAGTGGGTGCCCCCGTCACTAATGATGGCTCGGGGAGTTCCAAATCGAGTAAAAATATGCTTCTTCAGAAAACGAGTGACAACCCGAGCATCATTAGTAGGCAAGGCCACGGCTTCCACCCATTTGGAGACATAGTCTACCGCAACAAGGATATATTTATTTGAACAAGAACTGGGAAAGGGCCCATGAAATCCACACCCCATACATCAAACAACTCACACTCTAACATGCTATTTAAGGGCGTTTCATGATGTTTAGAGATGTTCCCCATTCGTTGACAGCGATCACAAGATTTGACATAATGATGTGCATCTTTAACAAGAGTAGGCCAGAAAAAACCTGATTGGAGGATCTTAGCTACCGTTTTGGAAGGCCCAAAATGGCCACCTACCGCCATATCATGACAATGAGATAGGATAGCATGCACGTCCGTTTCGGGTATGCAACGTCGAATTAAACCATCTGCACAAACTTTGAATAAAAAGGGTTCGTCCCAAAGATATTGCTTTACATCAGATAGAAATTTCTTCTTTTGATGAAAAGTGATATCCGGGGAAGACGGCCCGTAACAATGTAATTGGCAAAGTTAGCATACCAAGGTGAAATTTTTTCAGAAATAGCAAGGAGGTGTTCATCTGGGAATTCCTCACGAATTGGTGTCTCATCTAACGGATCATTCACTAGCTCTAATCGTGAGAGGTGGTCGGCTACTACATTTTCGGTGCCTTTCTTGTCTTTTATCTCTAAATCAAATTCTTGGAGTAACAAAATCCACCTAAGGAGTCTTGGTTTAGCATCTTTCTTGGCAAGCAAATATTTTAAAGCCGAATGATCGGTGTAAACTATCACTTTGTTTAGCACGAGGTAAGAGTGGAATTTATCGAATGCAAAGACTATGGCGAGTAATTCTTTTTCCGTGGTGGCATAATTCAATTGTGCATCGTTAAGAGTTTTACTAGCATAGTAAATGGTTCGAAATACCTTTTCCTTCCTTTGGCCAAGGACCGCTCCAACCGCGGTGTCACTCGCATCACACATCAATTCGAATGGTAAGCTCCAATCGGGGGATGACATGATAGGGGCGGAAACTAAGCGTTCCTTCAAATCAAGAAAGGCCTGCATACAAGAAGAATTGAAATCAAAAGGTGCATCTTTAACAAGCAAATTAGACAACGGTTTCGCAATTTTAGAGAAATTCAAGATGAATCGCCTATAGAAACCAGCATGCCCGAGGAAACTCCTAACAGCTTTTACCGATGTGGGCGGGGGAAGTTTTTCAATGACCTCAATCTTGGCTTGGTCCACTTCGATCCCTTTTTGAGAGATCTTGTGGCCAAGTACAATCCCCTCCCGACCATTAAATGGCATTTTTCCCAATTCAAAACAAGGTTGGTTTCTTCACAACGTTTAAGCACAACATTTAGATGAGCAAGACAAATATCAAAAGTTGTTCCGAAAACAGAAAAGTCATCCATAAAAATTTCAAGGAAATCTTCAACCATATCATGAAAAATAGCCATCATGCATCTTTGAAAAGTGGCCGGGGCATTACACAAGCCAAATGGCATCCTTCTATAAGCAAATGTGCCATAAGGACAAGTGAAAGTGGTTTTCTCTTGGTCCTCAGGATCTATGGCAATTTGATTATAGCCGGAGTAACCATCTAGAAAACAATAGAAATCATGCCCGGCTAATCGTTCAAGCATTTGGTCAATAAAGGGGAGGGGGAAATGATCCTTACGTGTGGCATCATTCAACTTACGGTAATCTATACATACACGCCACCCACTAATTATACGAGTTGGGATAAGCTCATTATTCGCATTCTCAATTACCGTTATTCCCCCTTTCTTAGGCACCACTTGGGTAGGGCTCACCCACGCACTATCAGAAATAGGATAGATTATACCTGAGTCGAGCAGTTTAATCACTTCCTTCTTTACTACCTCTTGGATTTGTGGGTTTGATCTCCTTTGGGGTTGGCGTGTAGGCTTGGTGGAGTCCTCCATAAGTATTTTGTGCATACATATCGCTGGACTAATGCCTTTGATGTCCGCAAGTTTCCACCCAAAAGCCCGTTTGTGAGATCTCAACACCGTCATTAATTGCTCTTCTTGTGATCCTGAAAGAGATGAGGAAATGATCAATGGGAGTGTTTCGTCATCGTTCAAGTACACATATTTAAGGTGGGAGGGGAGGGGTTTGAGTTCGAGAGAGGGGGGTTCTTCAATAGATGGGCGAGGTGATCCTGACAATGATCTATCAACTTTGATGAATCCTCCCGAATGAGAGGAAGATTTGTACTCCAAGCTTAGAACCTTTTCCACTAGATCATCTTTCTCCGAGTCCACTTGCATGGATTTCATAAGACTCTGTTCGAGAGAATTTTCAATTGTATTGTCCTGTAAATACTCAACAATCAAATGGTCAAATGTATCAATTCGATAACACGAGTCATGATCAATAGGATGTTTAAGGACTTTGTAAACATCAAAGGTAACTTTGTCATCGCCCACATTCAAGGTAAGCTTACCATTAGCAATGTCAATTACCGCCTTACCCGTGGCTAGGAATGGTCTCCCTAGGATTAATGGTACCTCCACATCTTCTTCCATGTCGAGTACTACGAAATCAACGGGAAAATAAAACTTGTCGACTTGGACAATAACGTCTTCGATTATCCCCTTGGGCCTCTTGATCGATCGGTCGGCTAGTTGAAGGCTCATTGAGGTCGGCTTGGGATTTCCAAGGCCTAGCTTTTTAAACAGTGAGTATGGAAGAAGATTGATGCTGGCCCCCGAGTCACATAACACCTTCTTGAATGATAGGGATCCAATTGTGCATGGGATTGTGAGACTCCCGGGATCTTGGAGCTTAGTTGGCAATTTATTGAGTAATACGGCGGAGCATTCTTCCGTGAGGCACACCGTCTCATTCTCTTCCCACTTCTGCTTGTTGGAGAGTATGTCCTTGAAGAACTTCACATAATTCGGCATTTGGAGAATGGCGTCAATAAACGGAATATTAATTCTCACTTCCCGAAGGATTGCCAAAATTCGAAGAAAGCTCGGATCCATCTCCTTTTTCTTCTTTTTGTGAGCATTTGGGAAGGGGAGACGAACTTCGATAGGGGGAGAAAGCGTTGGATTAGACGGATGAAAACCCACAGAAACAGTGGGCGGCGCCTGGGCGCGTATATCGGCGCCTAGGCGCGGATCTGTTGGCGCCTGGGCGTGCAGTTCTGGGCGCTCGGGCGCGGGATGCAGAGAGTTTGCATCTGGCAGGTTTGTGGGTGGCGCCTGGGCGCGTATATTGGCGCCTGGGCGTGCTGGTCGGGGCGCTCGGGCGCGGGATTCAGAGAGTTTTGTCCAGAACAGGTTAGATCAGGCGCCTGGGCGTGCATGTCTGGGCGCTCGGGCGCGGATGTACTGGCAGTGTCATTCTCCAATTGTTTGCCACTTCTCAAGGCTATGGCATTGCATTGGGCCTTCGGGTTCTTTTCCGTGTCGCTTGGGAGAGTCCCCGGGGCTCTACCGTTAACCGCATTAGAAAGTTGCCCTACTTGTGTTCGCAAATCCTTCATCTCCATACACATATCCTTTATCATACTCCGAAGTTCGTTGAAAGATGTATCGGACTTTTTCATGTGAGCATCCAGTTTCTCATCGATTGTGGGAGGTCGCATTTGCACTTGACCTTGACCTTGTCCATTGAAATTGCCTTGCCTCGGGGGTGGGTTATTGAAGGGTGGTCGTGGAGCTTGATAGATCCCCGGTTGATAAATCCCCGGTTGTGCGTTCTGTGCGGGGTTGGGCCTTTTTGGAAAATTCTCGGGTATATGAAAGTTCACCCGAGGTTTATTTTGATTCCCCACATAATTAACATTGCCAACCTCCGGTTCCAAGACTACTACTTCCTCAACTACTTCCTCAATACAAGCAACCTTTTTAGAGGATGAGGCCTCTTCATCGTCGGGGTAAAGCTCGTCTTCTCGGGCCAACTGTTCGACTTTGTCCCATACACTTTGACAGTCTAACCCAAGGAGATCTCCTCCCGCACCCGCGTTGAGTCTATGCCGAATACGTGACCTAACCCCATCATAGAAATGGAGTACTTGTTCATTCAACCCAAAATTATGATCGGGACATTTACGGAGCATGCCCTTATATCTAGCCCAAGCCTCGGCTAAAGATTCATTGCTCCTTTGCCTAAACCCTTTTATATTACTCCGTAGCTCATTGATTTTTGAGGGTGGAAAGAATTTATTTAAAAAGGCATCGACCAACTCACTCCATGTTGTAATAGATTGTGGAGGTAAGGATTTGTACCATGTTGTCGCCCTATCCTTCAATGAGAAATGGAAGACTCTTAGACGAATCGCATCAAGATCTCGTGGGTGATATTGAATGGTCACAAGAGCCTCATCTATGGTTTCCAAATGAGCGTGTGGTGATTCGTGTGGTTCTCCATAGAAAGGATCTCCTTGCACCATATTAAAAATGTGAGCCGGAATGTGGTAGTTTGGTGTGAAGAAATTAGGCACGACTACGGGCCCCGGAATGGTATGGACCCTAGGTGGTAAGCTACCCCGAACCGACGGGAGTTGTGGAGGAGGTACCGCTTGCATGGCTTGTAGAACACCTTGTAACCACTCCCTAGTTTCCGGTGAGTTCATGTCCGGGAAATTTCCATTTGGGTTTTGGTTGAGATTATTGGCCATTTCTCTTGCTCGCCTACTAGTCCTAAGAACTCGTTCAATTTCGGGCTCCAACTCGTATAGAGGCTTGTTTGAGGAGCGGGTCATGCACCTCAAGAACCTAACAATTAAATACAAGAACAAAATTAGACTAATCACGAAAATAAAAGAAAATCAAGAAATGAACGAAAACTAAGAATTATTAAAAATGTAAACTAAAATAAACAAGTCCCCGGCAACGGCGCCAAAAACTTGACACGCTAAAAGCTAACGTGCTTGATAGCAAGTGCACTAGACGTGTGTAGTAATAAGTGGACAAAAAGTCCGGGTTGTCGAACCACAAGGACTTGAATTCTAGTTAATGATTTTCGATAAAAGAAAGACAATTAAAGTAAAGTGCAAGAAAAGATTAAACAAACGAAGAACCAAAGAGAAACGTACTATAGATTAATCTCACGTATGATAAAATGACTAAGGCACATGCTACAACCGAATCTACTCGTCAATATATATGAGCTACTCTTCGAATTATTAGACTCCTATTGCTTTGGTGGAAACTCCTAAATTAACTATTACCCGATGTCTCGGCACATAATAATCCTATGATTAATTGACGGTTCTCTAAATATGTCTATCCGAGAATCTAATCAAAAATCACGCATTAACGTTCTAGAGCTTCCCCGAACGAATCCGGCTAACAACACCCGGGAATCTTTACCTATTTCTAGGGCAATCCCTCATTTGTTTCGGATGATGTGTTAATTCTCTTGCACCCTAATCTATTTTCTCTCGAACAACTAGATTAGGCAAGATAGCAAGCATATGGTGATCAAACACATGATTGGAATAAAAGCATAGAATTAACACACAAAGCAATAGGAGAATTAATACAAAGAGCAACTTCACATATATTGATTCATAAATTTGGCCTTCACATGGCCTTAGTTCTACAATATTAGCCTCTCATCAAAGCCTTAAGAAAATCTAATACAAACATATACATACTCATGGAAATAAACATGTAAATGCAAATAATTAAAACTCCCTCAATTGATTGATGATGGATCTTTGCTCTTGATCTTCAATCCTTAGCTCCTCTCTCTTTGTTCCCCTCCAAAAGTGATGAAGAAATGGTGATGAATGATGATGAGTGAAAAGTGATGGCCAAAATGCCTCTCTCTCTCTCTCCTCCTCAAGATGTGATCTCGGTCAATTGCTCCCTCAAATCCTTAAGAAGACCACCACAAATCAGCTCCTCATGTGTATGTCCCCCCTAGTGTCCCCTCCACTACTCTTAAAGTGAGTAGTATAAAATTCCCTAAAGTAGATCTAGTAAGAAACATACTTATGACATCCCCCCCATACATGTGATGACCTCTTGGCTTTAAATGTTCCATTCCCCCATCAAATGATGATCTTTTGGCTGAAAGGAATCAAATCTCGGATGTGGCCACGCCTAGGCGCGGGATTTATGGCGCTCGGGCGCCCAAATCAGAATGTTGGGAGTATTTGCCTCTGTCTGGCGCAGTAATTGTATTTCCTTCATAACTCTCTCCACAAAACTCCGATTTGGATGATTCAAGTCCTCATTTGAAGCTAACACATAGTTCTACAACTTTGTAGAAGGAAACTTCATCCAATTCGGTCTCTAAAAATAAGAAAATAGCGCTCGAACGTGGAAACTGGTGCAGATACGGCGCCCAGGCGTGGACAGAACGGCGCCTAGGCGCGGAAAGCAGAAGCAAATTGGCCTAAACTTGTTTTATACGTCGTTTTTCATCCCGTTCTTTGATTGTATCCATTTAAGACCTGAAATCACTTAATGCACGAATTAAACGCACATGTGGCAAGAATCAAGCGATAAATGAACCTAAGACATAAACGCAAAGGGGCTTAAAAACACGTAAAAATGCCTCTTATCAACACCCCCACACTTATCAATTGCTCGTCCTCGAGCAATAAGAGTTCTAAGATAAGGAAACATCATCAATCAAAGAGAGAAACAAAAAGAAAACTACCTAACTCACTTTCGTGGAGTAAACGGTTGCATTTAGCGAATGCAACAAGCCTTTGAACCTTTTAGTTACCTCAAAGGACGAGTTATAGTCTCGTGAGGGTTTGCAGACGATATACCCACAAAATCGAAAGATTTTCAACCCCGATCACTCAACGTAAATTACAATGATTAATAGCACACAATGGTATGAATTCATCTGTTTAAGCTCATATTACAAATATATACACATCACACATTTGCTCATGTTACGCCTTAACATTGAAAAGATCATCCTAAGGGTGTAGTGTAATAAATCTCAAGTATTATAGTCAAGTGGCATTCTTACCACTTTTCAAACATTAACCCCATATTTATCAACTTTTGATTATTCACATGGTACGAGAATTGAATACAACTTCATAGCCACTTAAAAATTTATCACTTCATTCCACTTTCGGATTTATCTTATGCACTTTCAACTCGAAACATTAGAGGCTAGACCATGTGCAATGTTTGATCCTCTTAGGCTTTCTATGACACCCGTGTAACGAGTTTTAGGCCAATAACTCCTAAACCAGATGGCTTTAGGGTATCAAATGTGGAGACATTCCTAAGGGCTTAATCACTCGAGTGTCAAAGGCCACAAAATCAAACTAGGTCCTTATTCACTTAACACTTGCATTGGCTTGAGCTTAGCTCAAATTAGCAAAATAGTACAGTATTCTAGGCATGGTGCTCTTCGCCCCCAGTATCTATTAAGCCTGACTTTTTCAGTCATACCAATGTTCAACCTCTTTTTATTATTATTAAGCACACGAAGTTAACGTTCTCAACTCATAACACATGTGAAAATTCTAAGTTGATATTTCCGGGATCAAGCCTTTAAGTGTTTCAAAATGATTGCCCACTCAACTCCTCTACCTTCGATTTAGGTGCATATGTGAATCATCTTAAGGTTAATCTAGTCTAGTTAGGATCCCATAAGCAAGGAACGATGTGTATAGCCATTAAAAACCAAATTGATAGAGAAAACATACCATGTATTCAAATTAACCATACTCAATGCCTCAAGTGAAGGGTTGAAATTCTATCCAAAAAAATAAATTAAAATTGCACACATTTCACATGTAGAGGTACAGCACCCCCCAAACTTGGACCGAAATATGTAAAACATGAATCAACATGACTATAATGGATCTAGTATACCCCCCACACTTATCATGAACATTGTCCCCAATGTTTGAAAAAGAAAAGGGCAAAGTACACGTCACCATAGGGAAGCTGAAAAGCAAACCCGAGTCCACTTAAGGCAATCAAGTCCACGGATGGCAATCACTGTGTCGATCACTACATAGGTAAACAAATGCTAGCCATACAGAGCATCAAACATTGGATAGAATAGAATAAAACAAAACGAGATAAACAAAAAAAAATGAGAAACATGCATGGAAGGAAAACATCAAGCATCAAACATAAAACATAAAATATCCAACATCCCAACAAAAGATATCCAAAAATAAAAAGAAACATGCATGGAAATAAAACAAGATAAGCCTAATCGGTGGTGCCAAAACGGTCAATGTAATCCTCATCCTCGCCGCCGAGATCATCCAAATCAATCAACGGGCTACCCTCATCATTATGAGCCTCATCATCACCTCCGTCAGGAACGAGAGCACCTGACTCGTGCATATCTGCGGGCTGCTGAGGCGGGGGGTGCGGGTAAGGTGGAGGAGCAGAATAATCAAACGGCCCCCAACCGACAAACGCATCATGCTCTACAAAAAGCTGACGGAAATAAGCACAAGTGTCGGACATGACCACCCTCATCTCATCTCGCAACTCCTCCCTCAATTCATCCTTTAATTGTCTAATGGCGGCGGCATCCATAGGTGGAAACTGTGGGGAGCTAGTAGACTGGGATGAAGACGGGCGAGGCCTCTTTGAAGTAGCTGGTGGTGGAGGAGCCTGGGAGTCGTCATCTACCACGGTGAGATAAGAACCAGGAAGCTCAGTACGCTCCAAAGGAAATGTGGGAACCTTAGCCGCCTTGCATAAAGCTGTGATCAGTGACGGGAGAATGATGGGAATCTTCCGAGTGGGACCTTCTCCCTTTTGCTTAGCCAATTCTTTGTTAATCAATGGCCCTAACTCATTCTTCAACTTCCTAAAGTGGTCCGTCAAAGACTTGTGGATTACCCGGGCAAAGTCCACAGCTTTCTTGGACATAATAGCGTAGATGAGGGTGGCCCGTTCCTTGTTTGCCTCTGATCGATTGGTACTCGGCATTAAATTGAATCGGATGAAGTCGAGCCAGAAAGCAGCCTCGGGTAATAGAGCCCTACGGGGGACATGAGCTTCTCCGGGTACCCATTCCCACCCCTCTCGGCCAATAACCTGCAAAATATCCGACAGGCTAACTCGGAGGCGCCCTGCATTGTAAAGAGTGGTGAACTCGCATGTCTGAGGGGTCGGGGTGCCTATGCTCTCCCTAATCTGTCTCAACTCATAATTGACATGTTTGCCCCGGACCAAAAGGGTAGTCCCCAGCCATCCTCGTGTCTCAATCTCATCATAAACCCCGGAGCTGAAGAATTCCAGAACCCAAGGAAGATGAATGGCCTCGGGCTTTTGACAGAAAAACTGTAAGCGATGAAACTGTATCAATTCGTGCACAGAGGGCTGTCCCCGGGTGGTTAAATAGTGCTCCTTAATAAGGGTGCGGGGGGTGCTCAAACTCTGACACATAATTTGGACTTGGGGGTTTTCAAAACGGGTATTATCGGGAGTCTCGGGCTCATTAGAGGAACCCTCACCCACTTTTTTCTTACCCTTTGACGGTCTGTTGGTAGTTCTCGTCATTTGCAACAACAATTATCAACTTCTCAACTACTCAAATCAACCCAAATGCAACCAACCAAATACAACAATAATCAACGCCCAACAACACACCAAAATCAGAGAGTAACCCACACTCTAGCAACAATCCACGGATTGAACCGATTCCTCAATTCTTTAAGCAATAATCCACAATTTAATCAACAACATAGCATCCAATTTCAACAACAACAACAACCCACAAATTCAATAAAAACTCTCAAATGCAATAGCAACAAAAAATTCAATCTACAATCGGCCAATGCCCCAATTAATCCTCAAAATATAACGCAAGGCACCTACTCGTCGGCTATGAATCGGAAATGGAAGAAGGGTAAAGCCAAAACTCACCTTTTATCCCCAAAATTTTCGCACCGAGTCGATGTGAAAGAAGAGCCTCTTGTGCAACGAATTATGTTGATGGAAAGTGGCGGTGAAATACGGTGGAAATGGCCGGAAATGGTGAGGAAGTCGCCGGAAATCGCGTGGGAGAGGAGTTGTGAAGATTTTGGGAGAATTTTGACCGTTTTGACCCACATATGTGTTAAATTCAGAATCGGGCGCCTAGGCGCGCGTGTTTGGGCGCCTAGGCGCGCGACACAGCTTACCTGGATTCTTTGGGTGGTAATGCCCGCGCCTAGGCGGGCGTTGTTCGGCGCTTGGGCGCCCCTTTCAGAATCGGGCGCCTAGGCGCCTGATTTCTCGGCGCTTGGGCGCCCCTTTCAGAATCGTTTTGTAAACGAATTTCATTTCCTGTTTCAAAAGGGAAGAGACAAAACACTTAAAACACAAACTAACAAAGATGTAAGGTTAGAAAATAAAGCAACAAACGGAATAATAAGGGAAAAAGAAAAGGAAACGGAAAGAAAACATGGGTTGCCTCCCAAGAAGCGCTAGTTTAGAGTCATTAGCTCGACTGAAAGCGAAGAATCACGAAGGGTCCGCGAGGATGAAGGACTCTTTGTCTCTTGGTCCATCCATCCCTAAGTAAGGTTTTAGACGTTGAGCGTTGACCAAGAAAGTATGTCCTTTATCTGTTGTAAGCTCGACGGCGCCGGATGGATAGACCTGGGAAATCAAAAATGGTCCCGACCATCGAGACTTAAGCTTCCCGGGGAAGAGTCGGAGTCGAGAGTTGTATAGCAACACCCGCTCTCCCTTGTGGAATTCCCGGGGGAGAATATGTTTGTCATGCCACATTTTGGTCCGCTCCTTATAGAGTTTTGCGTTCTCATAGGCAAGATGACGCCATTCTTCGAGCTCGTTGAGTTGTAGCAAACGTTGTGTACCTACACTTTGAGAGTCAAAATTTAGAAACTTAATGGCCCAATAAGCACGATGCTCGAGTTCAACGGGCAAGTGACATGTTTTACCAAAAACAAGACGATACGGGGACATGCCAATTGGGGTTTTATAGGCGGTCCGATAAGCCCAAAGAGCATCATCCAATTTAAGGGACCAATCCTTTCTTGATGCGTTGACAGTTTTTTCTAAAATACGCTTAATCTCCCTATTCGAGACCTCCACTTGGCCACTAGTTTGTGGGTGGTATGGGGTCGAAATTTTATGCTTCACCCCGTACTGCCTGTTGCAGAAGTGGGTGCCCCCGTCACTAATGATGGCTCGGGGAGTTCCAAATCGAGTAAAAATATGCTTCTTCAGAAAACGAGTGACAACCCGAGCATCATTAGTAGGCAAGGCCACGGCTTCCACCCATTTGGAGACATAGTCTACCGCAACAAGGATATATTTATTTGAACAAGAACTGGGGAAAGGGCCCATGAAATCCACACCCCATACATCAAACAACTCACACTCTAACATGCTATTTAAGGGCGTTTCATGATGTTTAGAGATGTTCCCCATTCGTTGACAGCGATCACAAGATTTGACATAATGATGTGCATCTTTAACAAGAGTAGGCCAGAAAAAACCTGATTGGAGGATCTTAGCTACCGTTTTGGAAGGCCCAAAATGGCCACCTACCGCCATATCATGACAATGAGATAGGATAGCATGCACGTCCGTTTCGGGTATGCAACGTCGAATTAAACCATCTGCACAAACTTTGAATAAAAGGGTTCGTCCCAAAGATATTGCTTTACATCAGATAGAAATTTCTTCTTTTGATGAAAAGTGATATCCGGGGGAAGACGGCCCGTAACAATGTAATTGGCAAAGTTAGCATACCAAGGTGAAATTTTTTCAGAAATAGCAAGGAGGTGTTCATCTGGGAATTCCTCACGAATTGGTGTCTCATCTAACGGATCATTCACTAGCTCTAATCGTGAGAGGTGGTCGGCTACTACATTTTCGGTGCCTTTCTTGTCTTTTATCTCTAAATCAAATTCTTGGAGTAACAAAATCCACCTAAGGAGTCTTGGTTTAGCATCTTTCTTGGCAAGCAAATATTTTAAAGCCGAATGATCGGTGTAAACTATCACTTTGTTTAGCACGAGGTAAGAGTGGAATTTATCGAATGCAAAGACTATGGCGAGTAATTCTTTTTCCGTGGTGGCATAAT
Organism: Buddleja alternifolia; assembly: GCA_019426215.1. Lineage (NCBI taxonomy): Eukaryota > Viridiplantae > Streptophyta > Magnoliopsida > Lamiales > Scrophulariaceae > Buddleja > Buddleja alternifolia. The sequence goes on from CM033395.1 coordinate 10,130,827, forward strand.
TCAATTGTGCATCGTTAAGAGTTTTACTAGCATAGTAAATGGTTCGAAATACCTTTTCCTTCCTTTGGCCAAGGACCGCTCCAACCGCGGTGTCACTCGCATCACACATCAATTCGAATGGTAAGCTCCAATCGGGGGATGACATGATAGGGGCGGAAACTAAGCGTTCCTTCAAATCAAGAAAGGCCTGCATACAAGAAGAATTGAAATCAAAAGGTGCATCTTTAACAAGCAAATTAGACAACGGTTTCGCAATTTTAGAGAAATTCAAGATGAATCGCCTATAGAAACCAGCATGCCCGAGGAAACTCCTAACAGCTTTTACCGATGTGGGCGGGGGAAGTTTTTCAATGACCTCAATCTTGGCTTGGTCCACTTCGATCCCTTTTTGAGAGATCTTGTGGCCAAGTACAATCCCCTCCCGGACCATTAAATGGCATTTTTCCCAATTCAAAACAAGGTTGGTTTCTTCACAACGTTTAAGCACAACATTTAGATGAGCAAGACAAATATCAAAAGTTGTTCCGAAAACAGAAAAGTCATCCATAAAAATTTCAAGGAAATCTTCAACCATATCATGAAAAATAGCCATCATGCATCTTTGAAAAGTGGCCGGGGCATTACACAAGCCAAATGGCATCCTTCTATAAGCAAATGTGCCATAAGGACAAGTGAAAGTGGTTTTCTCTTGGTCCTCAGGATCTATGGCAATTTGATTATAGCCGGAGTAACCATCTAGAAAACAATAGAAATCATGCCCGGCTAATCGTTCAAGCATTTGGTCAATAAAGGGGAGGGGGAAATGATCCTTACGTGTGGCATCATTCAACTTACGGTAATCTATACATACACGCCACCCACTAATTATACGAGTTGGGATAAGCTCATTATTCGCATTCTCAATTACCGTTATTCCCCCTTTCTTAGGCACCACTTGGGTAGGGCTCACCCACGCACTATCAGAAATAGGATAGATTATACCTGAGTCGAGCAGTTTAATCACTTCCTTCTTTACTACCTCTTGGATTTGTGGGTTTGATCTCCTTTGGGGTTGGCGTGTAGGCTTGGTGGAGTCCTCCATAAGTATTTTGTGCATACATATCGCTGGACTAATGCCTTTGATGTCCGCAAGTTTCCACCCAAAAGCCCGTTTGTGAGATCTCAACACCGTCATTAATTGCTCTTCTTGTGATCCTGAAAGAGATGAGGAAATGATCAATGGGAGTGTTTCGTCATCGTTCAAGTACACATATTTAAGGTGGGAGGGGAGGGGTTTGAGTTCGAGAGAGGGGGGTTCTTCAATAGATGGGCGAGGTGATCCTGACAATGATCTATCAACTTTGATGAATCCTCCCGAATGAGAGGAAGATTTGTACTCCAAGCTTAGAACCTTTTCCACTAGATCATCTTTCTCCGAGTCCACTTGCATGGATTTCATAAGACTCTGTTCGAGAGAATTTTCAATTGTATTGTCCTGTAAATACTCAACAATCAAATGGTCAAATGTATCAATTCGATAACACGAGTCATGATCAATAGGATGTTTAAGGACTTTGTAAACATCAAAGGTAACTTTGTCATCGCCCACATTCAAGGTAAGCTTACCATTAGCAATGTCAATTACCGCCTTACCCGTGGCTAGGAATGGTCTCCCTAGGATTAATGGTACCTCCACATCTTCTTCCATGTCGAGTACTACGAAATCAACGGGAAAATAAAACTTGTCGACTTGGACAATAACGTCTTCGATTATCCCCTTGGGCCTCTTGATCGATCGGTCGGCTAGTTGAAGGCTCATTGAGGTCGGCTTGGGATTTCCAAGGCCTAGCTTTTTAAACAGTGAGTATGGAAGAAGATTGATGCTGGCCCCCGAGTCACATAACACCTTCTTGAATGATAGGGATCCAATTGTGCATGGGATTGTGAGACTCCCGGGATCTTGGAGCTTAGTTGGCAATTTATTGAGTAATACGGCGGAGCATTCTTCCGTGAGGCACACCGTCTCATTCTCTTCCCACTTCTGCTTGTTGGAGAGTATGTCCTTGAAGAACTTCACATAATTCGGCATTTGGAGAATGGCGTCAATAAACGGAATATTAATTCTCACTTCCCGAAGGATTGCCAAAATTCGAAGAAAGCTCGGATCCATCTCCTTTTTCTTCTTTTTGTGAGCATTTGGGAAGGGGAGACGAACTTCGATAGGGGGAGAAAGCGTTGGATTAGACGGATGAAAACCCACAGAAACAGTGGGCGGCGCCTGGGCGCGTATATCGGCGCCTAGGCGCGGATCTGTTGGCGCCTGGGCGTGCAGTTCTGGGCGCTCGGGCGCGGGATGCAGAGAGTTTGCATCTGGCAGGTTTGTGGGTGGCGCCTGGGCGCGTATATTGGCGCCTGGGCGTGCTGGTCGGGGCGCTCGGGCGCGGGATTCAGAGAGTTTTGTCCAGAACAGGTTAGATCAGGCGCCTGGGCGTGCATGTCTGGGCGCTCGGGCGCGGATGTACTGGCAGTGTCATTCTCCAATTGTTTGCCACTTCTCAAGGCTATGGCATTGCATTGGGCCTTCGGGTTCTTTTCCGTGTCGCTTGGGAGAGTCCCCGGGGCTCTACCGTTAACCGCATTAGAAAGTTGCCCTACTTGTGTTCGCAAATCCTTCATCTCCATACACATATCCTTTATCATACTCCGAAGTTCGTTGAAAGATGTATCGGACTTTTTCATGTGAGCATCCAGTTTCTCATCGATTGTGGGAGGTCGCATTTGCACTTGACCTTGACCTTGTCCATTGAAATTGCCTTGCCTCGGGGGTGGGTTATTGAAGGGTGGTCGTGGAGCTTGATAGATCCCCGGTTGATAAATCCCCGGTTGTGCGTTCTGTGCGGGGTTGGGCCTTTTTGGAAAATTCTCGGGTATATGAAAGTTCACCCGAGGTTTATTTTGATTCCCCACATAATTAACATTGCCAACCTCCGGTTCCAAGACTACTACTTCCTCAACTACTTCCTCAATACAAGCAACCTTTTTAGAGGATGAGGCCTCTTCATCGTCGGGGTAAAGCTCGTCTTCTCGGGCCAACTGTTCGACTTTGTCCCATACACTTTGACAGTCTAACCCAAGGAGATCTCCTCCCGCACCCGCGTTGAGTCTATGCCGAATACGTGACCTAACCCCATCATAGAAATGGAGTACTTGTTCATTCAACCCAAAATTATGATCGGGACATTTACGGAGCATGCCCTTATATCTAGCCCAAGCCTCGGCTAAAGATTCATTGCTCCTTTGCCTAAACCCTTTTATATTACTCCGTAGCTCATTGATTTTTGAGGGTGGAAAGAATTTATTTAAAAAGGCATCGACCAACTCACTCCATGTTGTAATAGATTGTGGAGGTAAGGATTTGTACCATGTTGTCGCCCTATCCTTCAATGAGAAATGGAAGACTCTTAGACGAATCGCATCAAGATCTCGTGGGTGATATTGAATGGTCACAAGAGCCTCATCTATGGTTTCCAAATGAGCGTGTGGTGATTCGTGTGGTTCTCCATAGAAAGGATCTCCTTGCACCATATTAAAAATGTGAGCCGGAATGTGGTAGTTTGGTGTGAAGAAATTAGGCACGACTACGGGCCCCGGAATGGTATGGACCCTAGGTGGTAAGCTACCCCGAACCGACGGGAGTTGTGGAGGAGGTACCGCTTGCATGGCTTGTAGAACACCTTGTAACCACTCCCTAGTTTCCGGTGAGTTCATGTCCGGGAAATTTCCATTTGGGTTTTGGTTGAGATTATTGGCCATTTCTCTTGCTCGCCTACTAGTCCTAAGAACTCGTTCAATTTTAGGCTCCAACTCGAATAGAGGCTTGTTTGAGGAGCGGGTCATGCACCTCAAGAACCTAACAATTAAATACAAGAACAAAATTAGACTAATCACGAAAATAAAAGAAAATCAAGAAATGAACGAAAACTAAGAATTATTAAAAATGTAAACTAAAATAAACAAGTCCCCGGCAACGGCGCCAAAAAACTTGACACGCTAAAAGCTAACGTGCTTGGTAGCAAGTGCACTAGACGTGTGTAGTAATAAGTGGACAAAAAGTCCGGGTTGTCGAACCACAAGGACTTGAATTCTAGTTAATGATTTTCGATAAAAGAAAAGACAATTAAAGTAAAGAGCAAGAAAAGATTAAACAAACGAAGAACCAAAGAGAAACGGACTATAGATTAATCTCACGTATGATAAAATGACTAAGGCACATGCTACAACCGAATCTACTCGTCAATATATATGAGCTACTCTTCGAATTATTAGACTCCTATTGCTTTGGTGGAAACTCCTAGATTAACTATTACCCGATGTCTCGGCACATAATAATCCTATGATTAATTGACGGTTCTCTAAATATGTCTATCCGAGAATCTAATCAAAAATCACGCATTAACGTTCTAGAGCTTCCCCGAACGAATCCGGCTAACAACACCCGGGAATCTTTACCTATTTCTAGGGCAATCCCTCATTTGTTTCGGATGATGTGTTAATTCTCTTGCACCCTAATCTATTTTCTCTCGAACAACTAGATTAGGCAAGATAGCAAGCATATGGTGATCAAACACATGATTGGAATAAAAGCATAGAATTAACACACAAAGCAATAGGAGAATTAATACAAAGAGCAACTTCACATATATTGATTCATAAATTTGGCCTTCACATGGCCTTAGTTCTACAATATTAGCCTCTCATCAAAGCCTTAAGAAAATCTAATACAAACATATACATACTCATGGAAATAAACATGTAAATGCAAATAATTAAAACTCCCTCAATTGATTGATGATGGATCTTTGCTCTTGATCTTCAATCCTTAGCTCCTCTCTCTTTGTTCCCCTCCAAAAGTGATGAAGAAATGGTGATGAATGATGATGGGTGAAGAGTGATGGCCAAAATGTCTCTCTCTCTCTCTCCTCCTCAAGATGTGATCTCGGTCAATTGCTCCCTCAAATCCTTAAGAAGACCACCACAAATCAGCTCCTCATGTGTATGTCCCCCCTAGTGTCCCCTCCACTACTCTTAAAGTGAGTAGTATAAAATTCCCTAAAGTAGATCTAGTAAGAAACATACTTATGACATCCCCCCCATACATGTGATGACCTCTTGGCTTTAAATGTTCCATTCCCCCATCAAATGATGATCTTTTGGCTGAAAGGAATCAAATCTCGGATGTGGCCACGCCTAGGCGCGGGATTTATGGCGCTCGGGCGCCCAAATCAGAATGTTGGGAGTATTTGCCTCTGTCTGGCGCAGTAATTGTATTTCCTTCATAACTCTCTCCACAAAACTCCGATTTGGATGATTCAAGTCCTCATTTGAAGCTAACACATAGTTCTACAACTTTGTAGAAGGAAACTTCATCCAATTCAGTCTCTAAAAATAAGAAAATATCGCTCGAACGTGGAAACTGGTGCAGATACGGCGCCCAGGCGTGGACAGAACGGCGCCTAGGCGCGGAAAGCAGAAGCAAATTGGCCTGAACTTGTTTTATACGTCGTTTTTCATCCCGTTCTTCGATTGTATCCATTTAAAACCTGAAATCACTTAATGCACGAATTAAACGCACATGTAGCAAGAATTAAGCGATAAATGAACCTAAAATATAAACGCAAAGGGGCTTAAAAACACGTAAAAATGCCTCTTATCATCTCCTAACGCTGAGTAAAGTGCACTTCGTCCAACATTATCCAGATTAGCTCTTTTTCTATCCTCTGGCGTCCATTCCATCTTAGGTTTCTCGACATAACCATCTAGAGTAGCCTCCCACTAGTACAGAAGAGGTCTGTTACAGCGGTTTTTTTTTCACTATTACAGCGATTTTAACCGCTGTAATACGTATCGCTGTAATTGGTATTTTTACTATTACAGCGGTTAAAAACCGCTGTAAAATGAGCCCTATTACAGCTGTTCAATAACGAACCGCTGTAATAGGTAAATAAAAAAAAAATTAAGTGTAAAAGCCGTTCGTTGTTACAGCGGTTCGTTGTATAAAAATAAAAATAAATCATGTTACAGCGGTTCGTTGATGAACCGCTGTAACAGGATACCTATTACAGCGGTTCGTTTTTGAACCGCTGTAACAGCAGGTTCACTGTTACAGCGATTCATCAACGAACCGCTGTAACATGATTTATTTTTATTTTTATTTTTTTCTGTTATAATTTCAGCTAGAGCTATATCCTTCCCAAAAGCTCAAAATTCAACTCATCAATAACACATAAAACAAACCAATTGCTCAACAGAAACAACAAATTCAAATCCAAAATTAATTTCATTCACCAAATAATAATCTCCAATAATTACAAATAATAACGAGTTTACAATAAACCAATATAAACTAATCACTGCTTTTAAATCAAATAAAAATTTACAATAATTTTCAACTTACACCGCCGGCATATCAAAAGCGCATTTAAAAATGTATTGTGCCAATTCAGAACGTGCTTCATCAAGTTGCGCTATAGTGTAAGAGGCGTACTGACAATCAGCAAAGTACTGCAAGACAAATATTAAAATCCAACAAAAATGTTTAATAACTTAAAAGGGACATTAGAATTTGATTAATATTAATTAGAATTATGCATACCGCGGGTGGGATTATAGATTCTCCGTGTCTAATAATATCTTTCATGAATTTCATGACGAAGAACCCACAATCTATGGCATTTATTTGAATGGGGCACTACAAATTAAATTCAAATCAAAATTGTATTAGAACAAATAACTTTTGTACGAATAATTTCTTGAAACTATAATTAAAATAATATAATTAAACTAACCTGTATGCAACTCCATGTACAGGCCTTGTTTTTTGATTTGATCTTTTGGTTGTTTTTATTTGCTCGTAACATCAACACAGCGCTGTTAAAAACATCATAAATCAAGGAAATATGTCAATATCAAGCAAATATATATATATGAAGTCTAGTTATAATATATATACTTTAAACTTAATATTAAATATAATATAATGGATACATTTAATTGAATGATAAAACTTACTGATTGATCATATCTTTCATATCATGTCGGTTATTTGGATTACCGTGCAAAGAATCCAAATAATAAACGATCTCTTTAATTGGATCAATCACGAGCAACAACCAATGGCCCCTAATCAGCATATTCAAAAGAAAAATTTTAAATTAGTTATGCCTACGTAACAAATTTTACAAAATAACAATGTGTCTTTAGTAGCTCACCCGGAGTTGTAAGGTGCAAGAAACAACTTCCCCTCCAGTGCACTAGCTATCATAGTATTTGCTATATATTGCGATTTGTCAACAAGCTGCGTGGGAGTAATTCCTGCTCCCGCAGATATAGAATGTGGGCTAAGGAACCTGAATTTATTTTGTTTTTGTTCGGGGACCACGTGATTAACCCACAAACACCTACAATTGAGCATAAAATAAATTTGAGTAACAAAAATAAACATAGTTCAAATTAATGCAGTAAAATAATTTAATTAAAAGCTTACTTTTTATTAATTAATATTTAAAAACTTACTTGATGTAGGCAGTAATGATAGAGGCTCCTATCTGTTCTTTATGCACAAAGTCACCGATCTCCTCCCGCCCAATATATTTTAGAAAGGGGATATTGAAGATTTCCTCGGGTATGTCTATCCAGATAGTGTTATCAGCAGCCATCATCCCAAAGAACCTTTCAAGAATTGCAAGTGAATTAGGGCGTTGAGCAGGAGGGTTGGCCACTAGAGAAGGAGGGTTGGCCACTAGAGGTGTATTTTTGACATGTGAGTGCTTCATCATCTCTGATATAAAACCCCAATTAACATGTGAGTGCTTCGTCATAATTTATAAAACCCCAATTAACATAACATGATATATATAACAATAATTAACAAATTAACATATAACCTACATTATATACATCACAAAATCCGAATTAACATAACATTAATATATAACAAACAAGAAATTAACACATAACCTAAATTTAATATATACATAATATATATATATATATAACATAACATATATAAACATATATATATATACCTATAAAGAGAGAGAGGAGGAGAGTGGTGGGTCACGGCTTGGGCGGCGGCGGTTTCGGGTGGTGGTGGAGGTGGTGGCGACGGGACGGGGGCGGTTTAGGTTAGCTTGAGAGTGAGAGAGAGAGAGTAGAGTATAGGGAGAGAGATCGAGTAGAGAGATAGAGAAAAATCAAATGGGGCGGCGGCGGCGGCGGCGGATTGTGGTGGTGGTGGAGACGATGGCGGGGGCGGTGGTGGAGAGTGAGAGAGATAGTAGAGTAGAGAGAGAGAGTAGAGTAGAGAGTGAGAGAGATAGTAGAGTAGAGAGAGAGAGTAGAGTAGAGAGTGAGAGAGATAGTAGAGTAGAGAGAGAGAGTAGAGTAGAGAGTGAGAGATAGTAGAGAGAAATGAGGGGGAGAGCTCGGGTTTTGGGGGGAAAAAAGGGAGGGAAATTTTGTTTTTTTTTTTAATTACGTTTTATAACGGTTCAGTACCGAACCGCTATAACTGGGAATCAGTTATAGCGGTTCGGTACTGAACCGCTATAATTGGCATAAACCGGTTATAGCGGTTCATTCCCGAACCGCTATAAAATTTTTTTTTTTTTTTCCTGTTCGCGCTATAATAGCGGTTTTTTATCGAACCGCTATAATAGGTTCGAACTATTACAGCGGTTCGATAAAAAACCGCTTTAATAGGTACCCGGTTAATATCCATTATAACGGTTCACTTATAAACCGCTGTAATAAGTCTCTCCGTTCAGCGGTTTTCCAAAAACTGCTGTAAAATGTGCGCTGTAACAGGTCTTTTCTGTACTAATGTCCGTCGCTCTAGGGGCTCGAGTTACAACTTTCATAATCTGAATGGGGTCATCAGTAATCACATCATACATTTCATTATCGCACGAACATAAATATGCGAATGCTCTAAGTTTCCAAGAATCATAGTTTGATTCTACCAACTTAGGCATTTTGTTAAAAGCCATAATGAGATGTTTTAAAGAGAGATTTTAAAAGCGATTAAATTTTTTATTTTTTAAGAAAAATGGTTCTGAACAAGCAGTTACGCTCGGAAACACTTAGGTTCATACTTCACCCCCTCTGATACCACTTGGTGGTCCTAAGTGGCATACGAAAGGGTCTAGAAGGAGGGGGGTTGAATAGACCCTGAAGTCTTTTTCGACTTCAAACATTTCGTATCACTTTAAAGGTTTAAACGCTTTGGATAATTGAGAGTTTGGGTCAGACGCTTCAAAAAAGTTAACTTAGACTTAGTAATTTTAGCAGTTTACCAAAGTAGGGCGATGCTTAGATCGCTTAATCAAGGTTAGCACAACGTAAATGAGTTTTAGCGTTCTTTTAGTTAATTTAATTGCTTTGCACTTTAACTTGTCTCTTTCAAAGATAAATGATGTAATAATAATAATAAGACAAATAAGGTAAATGACACAAGATATATAAGGTTCACTGGGTGGTGTTATCCCAGCTACGTCTTTCTTCTCCTTTTTCACTTAGAGGAATTTACTATAATGATTTTCGAAGAGTCACACAGAATCTTCTACACGATAGTAAATGGTGAAAATGATCTTGGGCTCCTTGATCAGACAGACTTCAGCACCAATGAAGATCGTGTTCTTCAAGCTTCTGTCACTCAGAAATACTGCCTAAAAGGGTTCAACAACTTTTCTCACTCAAATAAAAGGTTGAGGTTTGGCACTACGGTTTTGTTTGTTTTTGAAAAGATCAAACAACTTAGAATATCTCAGTTAGAATTTGAATTTCTTCTTTGGAAGATGTTTGAGATATTTGTGACTGTCTGGAATGTAGATAAAAAGCTTGAAAGATTTGGCTATGGAGTTTCTAAGCTTTTTCTCAGCAAATTTTTCTTGTGTCTGTACGTAATTGTCTCTTGTAAAAATTGAATATATATCTTTTTAGGGTTTGCTGGGGTAAGGTATTTATATGAAATTTCTGGGGATCTGTCCGTTGGACACATGTAGGAGCGTGCCTCTCACGGGGCGCGTGAGTATACCTTTTCTCTGACATTCTTAAAAGTTCGCTGAAGCCGATTGGACGGGAGCAGCTGAAATTCTAAATTTTCTGACAGTCTGGTCAAAAGGTGGCTTGTCCACAAGTCACATTAGCTTATCACAATTAATGCTCTTATCATGCATTTAATGCATTTTGAATTTAATTCCCATTGGAAATAAATGCCCGTTTAATGATTGCATTTAAGTCCTTCATGACTTGAGGATTTATTTCAGGTGATTCTGACATAAGTCGCTTGAGGGATTTCAAGCGCTTGATCCATAAATCCTGAAATGAGATCTTTTAGCATTTGACAGACGCTAAGAAGAAAATCTTTATCTCCGGTTGACTTCAGACGCTGGTCTTCAACTTCTTCTCTAATAGACTCACCTAGAATTATACTAGCGATTCAGTCACTAAGACTTAGTCTAAATTCTACAAAGATAAAAATTACAACCCCATAATAAATTACAACTTTCAAATGCTTATACATCAATCTATGAAAAACGGAAACTTATATTTTATTTTTGGGGTATAACATTAAATCATATCTTGTCATCATCAAAACATCTAACATGAAATTTCCTAACAGATGTCATCAACTATCACTAGTGAATACTTTTTGCCACTGACACTCATGATTTGAATAGGACCAAACAAAATCATATGTAATAGTTCAAGAATTCTAGAAGTAGATAGATGAGGTTTCTTCTTAAAAGATGATTTAACTTGTTTACTCATTTGGCATGCATCACATAAGTGATTTTTCTGAAAGGAACCCTTAGGTAATCACTCTACAAGATTTAGCAATATTAATTTAGAGATTGTTAATTGATTTTGACTTTTAGCGACAAAACATGTAGGATTGTTATCAATTGTTGAACCCCAATCTACCAAACAAACATTAGGTGTTCTTTTTCCTTTTCGTTTAGTAGATCCAGTCTTGGCATCGTTAATATAACAATAGTTACTAGAAAATTTAACTTCAAAGCCTTTATCACAAAATTGACTAGTGCTCAATAAATTATGCTTAAGACCCTCAACATAATATACATCGCTTATCATGACGTTCCCCCTATGCATGATACCTATACATTTGGTTTTACCTTTGGAGTTAGCACCGAATATAACTTAAGACGATTGGTTGAATGATAGTTGATCAAAAGATCCTTTGAGCCTCTCATGTACCTTGACAATCCACTATCGACGTACCAAATTGATGTATCGATGCTGGATCTAGGTACTTACATTCAAAGGGCAGTTCTAATTCTTTTAGGTACCCATTGTGACTTGGGCTCTTTAACATTGGTACCGTTAATTTGAATTAAAACTTTCAGAACCTATATTTTCCTAGTCTTCATTACAGGAGGATCGGCCTTTTTGGGTTTCGATTTATGTTGTGAGTGCTTTTTAGGTCTATCATAATGTCTTTGATTATAATAGTAATCATAATCATAATCGTAATCATAATCATCATAGTATTGATAATATGACCTTGATCTTTTTGGATATTGACGCTGGTATTTCCTTGGCGCTGGCTTAGGATGCACCTTGAACGCTTAATGATTAGCTTTTGATTCACACTTGCAAGGTTTCTCCTTAGCCTTTTGAGCGTTTGGACAAACCTTCATTTGTGAATCATTTGTTTTCATCTTTTCCTTGCCTGAGTTAGCTTTCGCTTTCTCATTTGGCCTCATACCACTGTCCTTTGGTTCATTCAGTGTTTGACTGTTTGAACTCTTCTCAACAAAGACTACACCTTTTCCTTTGTTGGTTTCCGTAACCTTAGACATTTTTTATTTATTATCGAATTTATCAAAACCTAAACCGGTCTTTTCTCCAAAAAGTTGGGTTACCTCAGTCACATTGTCTAACTTTCTTGAAGCTTTTGACAATGATGAGACAAGCGGCTCTGATTTAGCAAGTCTAGAAATCATCTCAGCTTCTCTCTTGACTACCATATCAAGATCACTTTTTAACTGAGCGATCTCGGTTTCAAGCAATCAGTTCTTCTCAATGCACTGCTGCTGAACTAACAACTCGGCTTTGAGCATCACGTTTTCACTTTTAATCATTGAGATCTCATCAGTGTGTTCTTGATATAGTCTGGCGGCACCATGACAATATTTGTAATATTCATTGACTTTGTCAAGTAATTCTGCATAAGAAAAGGGATGAGATAGTTTAGTGGATACCTCAGGTAGTTAGTCATCAGACACTTCTTCATCGTCTTAAACTGCAGATAATGGTTCAGATTCCACTAGCAAACCTTGTTAATGAAGGTTGCTCCTGAATTGGTTTTGATTCGCATGATCTTGTCTTGTGGGTTTAGATACATTTGGATAAGGGCAATTTACCTGGTAGTGCCCTGGTTTCCTGCAATTATAACAAAGATTAGTTCTCATCTTTTGTTCAGTTATTAACCTTTTGGAAACCACTGGAGCTGAAAGATTTTGATTCAGAGACGGAGGCGCTTGGTATTGAACTGGCACTGGAGGTTGCGGTGCAGAATACACTAGCGCTTGGGCAGGGGGAGGGGTTTCAAATGAAGTCTGTCCATTTGAATTTCTCTTTTCATATATCAGAAGTTTCTTGAATTTTTTGATCAATAAAGTTATTTCCTTTTCCTTATTTGATTAAAGCATTGTTACCACACTGGTCGCTTTACCCTTACTCTTAGTAGTTGCAATCAAAGCTCCGGATTCAATCGCTGAAGTTGACTTATCGCTGACTTCTCCCAACTTAAACTCAAAAGCCCTTCGCTCCAAAAAGGCATATTCTTGAGTCAAGATATCCAACATCTGAGATTCTCTCAACACTACATTCTTCATCAAATATTAGCTTCGAAGACTTATAAAAATCTTGTTGACCATTTTCCTTATTGGTCAACTCCTTGTCCAATGACGCTAACTCTCTAATAAACGAAGTAAAATTCACATCCAATTGATCTAGTATCTCGCTGGGCTACATCTTGAAATGCTCAAATTTCTGCATGGTCATGGAGAGCTTGTTCTCCCTCATCCGTGCAGATCCTTCACACACAGAGGCCAACTTATCCCATATTTCTTTTGAAGATTTTCAAAACTTGATTTTGTGTGACAATCCCCCACTATCCATCAATGCTAAGTAGAGAGCGCTTCATCCAATATTATCCAGATTCGCTCTTCTTCTACCATCTGGCATCCATTCTATTTTCGGCTTCTTGATATAACCATCTGGACTCGCTTCAATTGCTCCAGGGGGTCGAGTTATCACTTACATGATTTGAATGGGACCTTTTGTAATAACATCACACATTTCGTTATCACATGAGCATAAATATGTAAATTCGCTAAGTTTCATTGAGTCATAGTTTGACTCAATCTATTCGGCATCTTGTTAAAACCCATGATATGAGATTTTTCAAAAAATGACTAAGTTTTGAAAAATGGATCTAAACAAGCCGTTATGCTCGAAAACGCTTTGATTTCTACTTTAACTGCTCTGATACCATTTGGTGGTCCCAAGTGGCATACAAAATGGTCTAGAAGGGGGGGGGGGGGGTTGAATAGACCCTAAAATCTTTTTCGACTTAAAATTTTTTTGTATCACTTAAAAGGATTTGAACGCTTAGAAAGCAAAGCACTAGGTCAAGTGCTAAAGAATAGATAACGTAGACTTAGTGATTTCGGCAGTTACCAAAGTAGGGTAATGCTTAAGTCGCTTAATTAGGGTTAGCACAGCGGAATTGATTTTAAAACTTAGCGTACTTTTAAGCCAATTAGTCGCTTAATAGTTTGTAAAGCTGATATATGTAGTTTTTACACTAGTTTTCCCCCCTTTATCGACTTAGTTTTGATTGTTTCCTTGATAATTTGATCATATATGATGCTTTAACCCGTGTTTTCTCATATTATATCGAATAACATAACATTTGGAGGAAAAGAATAAGGATTGACGGTAAACCATGCATAACGATACAAACTGTCTGCGCAGTGATAGAGTTTATGGAATAGATTTCTCTACCCATGTCCAAATTACACACTTAGTATACCAATGGAAATATAAGAGAAAAAGGTACATTTCTTATATTGAATACAAGGATAAGATATGTACGTAAGGAGGTGAAAAAGTCATCGGAAGAGACGTCTTACGATGGAGTTTTCTCATTCAATGACTTGTGAGACAATTTTATCATCTTTAACGTTTTATTTTGGACTTTATGTCTTCTTAAGAGTTGTAGATATTTGTTTTAGGATTCTATATCAACTTGAATCAGTGTATTCCCACATCGGTAGAGAACGTTATGCATATTTTACCAAAATTGGCCGGAGCAACAGGGGACGAACGCCGCGGCGTTCGGAGCAAAAAGTGAACGCCGCGGAGTTCGAGGCAGCAGATTGACCTATAAGTACCCCTTTTAGTCATTTTTTACCCTAACATACCTCATATAGGGCAGCCACACTCCAAAAAGGGGAGAAAAAGTTTGGAGAGGAGGATCGAAGGTCATGAAGACTCTTTGAAGGCCCGGATTCGCAAGACAACGGAGAATTCAATAAGGGATCGAAATCATCACGATTATGCAGGAGTTTTTACATATTTATTTCTTAAACTTGTCTAATTCTCTATTATGACTTGTATGATTCAGATCCGTACTTGTGACATGAACATGAGCTAAACTTATTTGATTAAGGTCGTGGCTAGGCCGTTTATGTTATTTTGATTGTTGTTGTTTTGGTATTTATTGGATTAATATTGGTTTTAGTTATGTATTTAATACTTGAACTCAATGCTTCACTTGTTTGATCACCAAGTGTTCGATATAATGCCTAGGTTAGAGATCGAGAGATAATAACCTAGGGTAGATATAAATATTGAATACCCTATAATTAAATCAACTAGAGATAGACTCAGTTTCTTTAGGTGACTTTCCATTCACGTGGGGAATTCCTAGACCTTAAATGCATCTTTGTTAAGCTGGGTTTTCATATAGAGATATATAGAAAATCGTTAACAATGGTAGGGTTGCTATGCCAAGAGATTGGTTAGTACGTACGTTAGGAAATCTCGCCTTAGCTAAATCAATCTACTACTTCAATAGAACCTAAATCACAATCGAAATGCATAATTGGTTGAACCATGTGCCTTGAATGCTTCTCTCTATTGCTTTATCCCTTTGTTTGGTTTGAAGTTGCCTTAGTTTATTTTCTTGTTTCTGATAATTAGTTTAAATCAGCCTCATATCGACCGACCTAACTTAGAATTGAGTAATACAGTAGTCTCGATACTTAGATTATAGTTGTCCCTGAGGATACGATAAATCCGCACTTAAACATCCACTTTACTACTTACGCGACCTAGTTCTCTTGCTAGGATTTTGTCGTGTCAAAAGCCCTTTTAAGATAAGATGGAGATAATAAAGGAAAGCAATAAAACACCAAAAAATAATAACACAAGATATGAAAGGTTCATTAGGTGTTGTAATCCCAGCTACGTCCTTCTTTTCCTTAACACTCGGAGGAAATCCACTAGAATGATTATCGAAGGATCACACTGAAGTTTTTACAAAATAGAGGGTAAGGGAAGATGATCTTGAGCTCCTTGATCACACAGACTTCAGCTCCACTAGAGATCTCTTCACCAAGCTTTTCTCACACAGAAATGCTGCTTGTAAATCAACAACTTTCTCACACAAATGAAAGAGTTTGAGGGTTTTTGTCGCAGGGTTTGTTTGATCTTGAGAAGTTCAAACAACTTAGAATATCTCAATAATATTGTAGGGTTCTTCTTTGAAGAGATTTGAGATATCGGTGACTGTCTTCGGAAAGTATATGAAAAGCTTGAAAGATTTTGGATATGGAGTTTTGTAAGCTTTCCTTGGAATGATTTTAGCAAAGATTTGACCTATTTCTTGTGTATATGAGTGTGTGATTAGGGTTTTCTGAAGGGTGCTATTTAAAGGCATTTCTTAAGATTTGTCTGTTGGACACATGCAAGTGCGTGCCTCTCATGTAGCGAGTGAGCAATAATCTTTTTTTAATACATCTGAAATTCTATGTGGCAGGTTTGAACTTTGAAATATTGATAGTCTTAGCTAATAGGGGTGGCTTGTTCCATATGCAATTCATCCTTATCATATTAAATGCTCTTATGAAGCATTAAACGCATTTGAATTTATTTTCCGTCAAAAATAAATGCCCCATTGATGATTGCATTTAAGTCCTTAATGAATTAAGAATTTATTTCAGGTGAATCTGATCATTTGATAGCTTGATGGCTTTGAGCGCTTGATTCATAACTCCTGAAATGTCCTTAGCGATTGGCAGTCGCTCAAGACAAAATCTTTATTTTCGCTGGGCTTCAGACGTTGATCTTCAACTTCATCTCTGACAGATTCACCAAGAATTCTATCAGGAACTTAGTATTCATTACTCAATCTAAAATCTACAAAGATAAATATTACAAGCCTAGTCTAAAAAATTACAACTCGATAACTTGTTAAACGCTTGAACATATTCTAAAAAAAGATAAACTTACATAATTTTTGGGGTCTAACATGAAACCTATCTTGTCATCATCAAAACATCTCACATGAAATTTTCTAACAGGTGAGCTATACAAGTCTAGAACATCAACTTGCTTAACAAATAATCAAATTAATTCTTGCTCAATGCTTTGGTAAGTAGGTTTGGTGGCTGCTCACAGGATGGCAAATATTCTATTGAAATCACTCCTTTTTGTATCTTGTCCCTTATAAAATGGCAATCTACCTCAATATGCTTGATTCTTGCATCAACACAAGATTGCCAGCAATTTGGATAGCTGATTTGTTGTCGCTATATAGGAACGGATTTACGAGGGGGGCTGGGAGGGCCCCGGCCACCCAAGATTCCAAAATTTTGTTATAGAATACATATATACTGATGATTATAGACCCCCCATTGATAAAATAAAAAAGTGTCTAAATTATGAGAAAACATAATTATAGTCCAGCGGTCCGCGGCTACCCTCGCCATTCCTTTTGTCAAGAGTTCGATTCTTCAAAGTCCCAATTGGCCCTCTTTTTTTCCTTTCCATCCAGAATACTTATTTTAAATAAAAAATCACCTCTCTTTTTTCCATCATTTACAACACTTATTTTTAACAAATAAGCAACCACCAAAATAAGAAAAATAAAGTGATTAAATTGTGAACAACTCCAATATTTCTTTTTTAACTTCTCAAGTTACTACTATTACTTTATACTTTTTGCAATATTCTCAGTATGTTTAACCACTTGAAAATTCTATCAAATAGCAATTTAATTTAAAAATAGAGTTTGATATATATTTATGTATATGTACTTGTTCAATTAAATAATAGATAGGTTACAGGTACTTAAGAAAATCATTTATAACTCCGATAGATTTTTTTCAAGATGTGCTTATATAAGCTATTATAATTTTGTTATGAAAACTTAACTTTTTTTAAGACATGATAATTTTTATTTTACTTATCTATCAAATCTAAAATAAATTTTAGCTTTTACGTACAAGTAGTATAAAAGAAACTTTATTTTAATTATAATTTGGTCCCCCAACAGATCATTCCTGGATCCATCCATGTCATTATATATTTTCACTAGTTGTATACTCTTGATTCCCAAATCCTTGAAAATGCTGAGTAACCATATAACCTCTGTAGTGGTTGTCCCCGTAGCTCTGTATTCAGCTTTTGCCGAAATCCTAGAGCATGTACTTTGTTTCTTGGCTTTCCATGAGATTAAAAAATCTCCAAGAAAGATTGCATAACCTATCGATGACTTTCTGGACATTGGGCAAGAAGTCCAGTCACTATCACAGAAAACTCTGAACTCCAAATTAGAATTAGAATATAATAAAATACCCAAACGAGGCTTACCTTTTAGATACCTCAATGTCCTATACATAGACATAAAATGAGATTTCATTGGCTTATGCACAAATTGACTAAGCAACTGAACACCATAACTAATATTAGGCCCACTTAAACATAGATAAATCAGTTTTCCAATATTTTTTTTTGAAAATCAACAATATTTCAACAAGAGGATCATTAACATCCTCAGGATTTTCAGAAAACTTTACAAAATTCTCAACCGGTATACTAACAGGCTTGCTCCCAACCATACCAGTATCGGTCAACAAGTCAAAAATATATTTTCTTTGAGTCAAATATATGCCTTGGGCAGATCTTGCTACCTCTATTCCAAGAAAGTATTTTAACTTTTCTAGATCTTTCATATGAAACGTATAATTCAAATAGTCTTCACATTCATGTATTAAGTACTCATTATTACCAATAATCAATATATCATCCACATAAACAAGAAGAATAACCAAATCACTCCCCCTGGTTTTAATAAACAAAGAGTAATCATTTTTGGGTTGTATAAATCTAAACAAATTTACAGCCTTAGTGAGTTATGATTCCACTGTCTTGAGGCTTGTTTCAAGCTATAAAGGGAATTTTGCATTATACAAATTTTATTAACATGATCCTTACCTTCAAACTTAAAACCTGGAGGAACAGACATGTAAACTTCTTCATGATGATCCCCTTGTAAAAAGGCATTTACATCAGTCACAAATTCCAACCATGTATAGTTGCAAGAGAAATCACAATCCTAACATTAACTTGCTTAATAACAGGAGAAAAGATTTCAATGTAATTAATTCCCCCTATTTGTGTATAACCCTTTGCAACTAATGTAGCTTCGTATGTCTCTATGCTATCATCTGAATTGTGTTTAATGGTGTAAATCCACCTACAACCTACAGGTTTCTTTCCATGAGTTAAATCAACTATTGTCCATGGTTTTTTTTAAGCTTAAGGGCCTTGATTTTTGTTTCCAAAGCCTCAATCCATCTCTTATCATTCTTTGCCTTATGATAACTATCAGGAACAACTTCATTTGATAAAGCAGCCAGATAAGATTTATACCTAGTAGTAACATTATTGTAATGAATATATTTTGATAGAGGTTGTTTAGTAAAAGAATTAACAACACTACGCTCAGAATTAAAAGAAATATAATCTTTACTCCATACTCGAGGTTTCACAGTTATAGTGGACCTCTTCACCATTATATTATGATCATTACTTAGATTTCTTTTATCATGAGTATCATGAGTATTTGTATTAATAGAATGATCATTATCTCTAATATCATCAATCTAAGGAACACAATATAGCACAATAAGCGCATCATAAAACTGTCTAACATCATGAAAAGAAAATTTTTGATTACCTTTATCATTGCTAGAAAGAGCAAAAGGAAATTAGTGTGCAAAAAAAAAAATCACATATCTGGAAATGTTAAAAGTTTTAGTGCTTAAATCCAACAATTTATAACCTTTCTGTATATTAGAATATCCTATCATCAAACATGATCTAGATCTAGCTTGGAATTTATCACCTTGTGGTAGGATTTTTGCAAAACATAAGCAACAAAAAACTTTTAAATGTGAATAAGAAGGTTGTCTTCCATATAAAATAGTAAGACGAGCTTTTCCTTTTAAAATGGGAGTAGGAGTTCTGTTTATCAAGTAAATAGCAGTGTTGTCACAATCTTCCCAGTATTTCATAGGTACATGAGAATGAAACTTAGAGGGTGTTTGGCTAAACTTATAAGCTTCTCTAAACATCTTATAAGATGTTTTAGAGCTTATAAGCTCTATAAATTTGTTTGGTAACTTTAAAAGAAAAAACAGCTTATAAGACCAAAAATGAGATGTGTGGGTCTTATAAGTTTCTAAAAAAGTAACCCAACCCCACCTTTTTTTAAACATCTTATAAGATGTTACATCTTATAAACTCCTAAAACATCTTATAAGATGTAGGATCTTATAAGATGTTTTGGAGAAGCTTAGCCAAACACCATCTTAATAGCTCTAGCTACATTCAAAATATGCCTATGTTTCTTCTCAACCACACTATTTTATTGTGTTATGTATGCACAAGAACTTCGATGGATAATGCAATGAGATTCAAATAACATTTTACGTTCTTGACTAAAGATTTCTCATGTATTATCAGTTCTTACCATCTTAATTTGAATAGAGAATTGAGTGCTGACATAGGTACAAAACTTTCTTAAAATCTCATAAACACCTGTCTGGGCTTTCATTAAAAAGCCCAAGTAGTTCTGAAAAAGTCATCCACAATAGTTAAGAAATACTTTTCATTATTCTAAATAGCCTCTCTTTAAGGTCCGATATATCAATATGCGAAAGCTCAAAAATACATGAAGTAAAAGTGGTCTTATTGATAATGTCCACTTGAACAGGATTGAGATCTCAAGCTCATGGCGCACGTTAGAGTCTTAACGTGCACCAAATCCCTAAAACGGTGAAACGAAAGGCAAGAAAGATGGCGAATCCTCCTGTGAGTCCGACGAGTTCTACGCTTCACACACTGGCCACAGGGAATCATGTTGTGGCGAGTTCATCCAATCTGAGCCCTCAAGAGATAGGGTAGAATGAAGAGATTCATCGGGAAGGAGAGAGTTTTAGCGAGGAGGATGGGTTACTGGAAAAGGAAGGTGCTGCTACTCTGCCGACGCCGGCTCCACTTCTGATCAGAGATGCAGCGGGCCTTCAGCAACCTCAACCGAAAACATGGCACGAATTGTTTACAGGTAGCCGCGATGGTATTGGCAAACTGAAATTAAAGAAGATTAATCATATTCGTGAGGAAATTCAACTTACAAAAGAGGATATTGAGCCTGAAACTGTGTATTGGAAATTTTTGGTGGTGGCTTATATTCTGGGATAGAATGTTGCACTCCAAGTAATGGTAAATTTTCTAAAGTCTCATTGGAAAGGATTAGTGATGCCTCGAGTAGTCAAGCACGATGGGGGATATTTTATTCTGAGATTTGAAAATGAAGAGGAGATGTTGGCAACCATTAATAAGGGGATCCAGTTTTTCTATTCCAAGCCATTGATGATGAGATGTTGGAAGGAAAGAATGGATTTTGCTGAGGAGACTAAAATAATGCCGGTTTGGATTCAATTGCCTAAATTGCCACTTGGTATGTGGGGAGCTTCAAGCCTAAGAAAGATAGCTAGTAAGATTGGCACTCCATTGTACTCTGATGAATTGATAGCTAAAACATTGAAGTTGGAGTTTGCTGTGTTGAAACCTAGGCTTTGCCCACTAATGATGCTAGGGTGGTTACTAGATTCCTATGAAAATGTATTTTCACTCATTTTGGAACCCCTAGAGCAATTGTTAGTGATGGAGGCACCCGCTTTTGCAACAAACAATTTGAGCATTTATTGAACAAGTATGGTGTAAGCCATGAAATTTCAACTCCATACCATCCTCAAACAAGTGGCCAAGTAGAGATATCCAATAGGGAGATTAAGTGAATTTTGGAAAAAACGGTCAATGCATCTAGGAAGGATTGGTCTCTCAAGCTAGATGACGTACGCCTTATGGGCATATAGGACCGCATTTAAAACCCCGATTGGCATGTCTCCTTATCGTCTTGTTTTTGGAAAAGCATGTCATTTCCTGTTGAGCTTGAGCATCGTGTCTTTTGGGCTATTAAGTTTCTAAACTTTGATTCAACTTGTAGGTACCAAACGTTTGCTCCAATTAAATGAACTTGAGGAATGGCGCCACCAAGCTTATGAAAATGCTAAACTCTACAAGGAGCGCACCAAAATGTGGCATGACAAGCACATTCTTCCCCGCAAGTTTCATGAGGGAGAGAGAGTTCTCCTCTACAACTCGAGACTCTGATTTTTCCCAGGAAGCTTAAGTCACGGTGGTCAGGACCATTTTTCATTTCCCATGCCTATCCCTTGGGTGCCGTCGAGCTCACAACGGACAATGGGCAAACATTCATGACAAATGTTCAAAGATTGAAACCGTATGTCGCGATTGATGGAACACGGGACAAGGTGTCCATCCTTGTTGGTCCCAAGTGGTATATGTTAAGGGTCTGGAAGGGAGGGGGGTTGAATAGACCCTGAAGTCTTTTTTTGACTTCTAAAAATTCGTATCACTTTGAAGTATTTGAACGATCGGAAAGCTTTGAGCGCTGGGTGCAGCGCTTGAGAGATAATGACTTAAGCGCTGGTTTCAGGCGCTTGGGAAAAGTTAACTTAGACTTTGTGATTTCAACGCTTACCAAAGTAGGGCAGAGTTTAGTCACTAAATCAGGGTTAGCACAGCGGAAGTATTTTATAGCTTAGCGTTCGATTTGTTAATTAAAAGTAGTCGCTTAGTTGTTTTAAAACTTTATCAAAGAATATGCAATATGAATAGTAAAGCAATAAAACAGTAAATAGTTAAAGCAGTAAATGACACAGGATATTTATAAGGTTCACTAGGTGATGTAATCCCAGCTACGTCCTTCTTCTCCTTTTATCAGGGAGGTTTTCCACTATGATGATTATCGAAGAGTCACACAGAGACTTCTACAAAATAAAGGGAGATTGGATATGATCTCGGAACTCCTTGGTCACACAGATTTCAGCTCCACTAAAGACCTTCTATCCCCTTGCTTCTTTCACTCAGAAATGGTGCAAGTTACGCTTGATCTCGGAACTCCTTGGTTACAATGATTTCAGCTCCAGTAGAGATCTTCTTCCACAAGCTTCTTTTACACAAAAATATTGCTTGTAAGTCAACAAGTTTTCTCACTCAGATGAAAGGTGTTGATGGTTTTGGTCACGGGTTTGTTTGTTTTTGGAAAGTTCAAACAACTTGGAGATATCTCAATAGTAGTGTAGGTTCATCTTAAAAAGAGGTTTGAAATATGGGTGACTGTCTAGGAATGTATTTGAGAGGCTTAAAGGATTTCGGCTCTGGAGTTTATAAGCTTTTTCTCTCAAATAAAATTCAGCAAAGTTTTGGACCCTTTTTCTTGTTTTTACGTCCAGATGTTTATCTATGTATATCTTATGCCCCTTTTGCTGAAAAGGTTATTTATAGATTGATTTGAGATTTTGTCCGTTGGACACGGTTGGAATCTCGTTTCCCTAAACATTCCATGAGTTCTGACAATCCTAATTTTGGGTATATTTAATTGGTTAGGCATGGTCTTGGTTTCCTAAATCTGACAGTCTCGGTCAAAGATATGGCTTGCCATAAGTTGTAGTGCTTATATTTTAATAGCACTTATCCGACTTTTGATGCATCTTGTCTTATTTCCGTTTGGGAATAATTTCCGTTGATTCATGCATCTTTGATAACTTGGATTTGAATCTTCAGGTTACGCTTGGAGAACTAGGCGCTTGAGCCTTTGGAGTTTAGGCTTTTTGAAAGTAGCCTTCTTTGTTAATCAGACGCTTGAGAAAGGTCACAATCTTTGTCCGATCTTTAGACGCTTCTCCTTTCACTTTATCTTTGATAGACTCACTCAGAATTCTATCATTGACTTAGTGTTAAGTACTTGGTCTAAGGTCCATAACAAATCTTGAGCGCTGAGTTCGTAACCTGGAATAGTCTTTTAACGTTTGACGGACGCTTGAGACTAATCTTTATCTTTACTGTTTCTTCAGACGCTTGATCTTCAACTTCATCACTTGGTAGACTCACACAAAATTCTTCTAGTGATTTAGTATCACATTCTTAGTCTACACTCTATAAAGATAAAAATACAATCCTAGTATAAAAACACGAGCTTTCAGGCACTTATACATTTGTTCTACGAATGCCTTTATACTTTACATTTCTTGGGGTTTAACATGGAATCCTAATTGTCATCATCAAAACATCTAACATGAAATTCCTAACAATTTCCCCCTTTTTGATGATGGCAATACTTACTCTTTTATAGTTCAAGAGTTAGACGGCCAAAAAATAAAGGTTAGCGTTGGTTAGTAAGTTAGTTAAGGTTAGTTTAGCTTCAACGTGGTGTTTCAGCTGAAAAATGCATTATATATATCATTGAAGGTACATGCATTTTTACAACTGAAATAAGGAAGAGATGAAAGCAAGAAAATCAGAAGTACAATCAAGATCGTGACTTGATCTTATATCTCTTGGTCATTTCTGCGCGGATTGCCTCAGTTATTTGATGTTCTAATGTCATCATCACATCATGATCTTTATTGATTATATACTTGTTTTCATCTACTTGCTTTTGTTTGAAGGCAACGTAATGCTTATCCCATTCATCTGGGTCAATACCCATATACCTTAAGCAGATTCTGAAGGTTCGATTTAGATGAGACATCTTCCTTCCGCAGCTACTTTTTCTGGATTGGTAGATTCTGGAATAGACGCTCTGGAAAGAGGGATGTCAAACTGCTCAAGCAGTGCTCTAGAAGGTACTGGAAGATCTGGATAGAGCGCTCTTGGAGTTTCTCTTTTACTGGGCACTCCAGTAGGGGCAAAAGTGGTTACCCAAGATGGATAGGGATCTTGCTCTTTATTTTGTATAGGAGGAGGAGTGGGAGTATGTTGACGCTTGGGCGGCGAAGGAGGATCTTGAGCGCTTGATGTTGAAGTTTTCCTCTTCTCCCCTTTCTTCTTCTCTTCCCCTTTATTGCCATCATCAGTCGGCATAAAATGCTGAGTAAGGAGACTGATTTGAGTAGCAATCTGAGCGACAGAGGCCTCAAGAGTGTTAAGACGCTGATCGAAATGTTCTTTCATAGCCAGGAGTTGGGCTTGAGTAGCGTCTGTCAGAGAGGTCTCTAGAGTAGTGAAGCGGTTGATAATGTCTTCTTTCAAGGCCAGGTGACTCGCCTGTGTAGCGTCAGCCATTTGCTGAAATTTCTTAAGGCCTTCAGTCACGGTCGCTTGAGCAGAAGAAACCGCAGGATTAACGGGAAGCTTGAAGCGAGACGTGTGTTTGAGTGATTCCATTGGGACTTGATAAGCAGGGTCAAACACGGTCCCTTGAAGCTCCGGGTCAATAATAGACTTTGTGGAAGCAGTAGATTCAGAAGCAGATGGACTGTCAACAGGAATAGGCGCTTGAGGTTGATCTGTGGAGTCCTCAGCAATAATGGGCGCTGGCGAGACATGCAACCTTTCAACAGGCGCTTCAGCAATGGGTGTCGCTGGCAGTGCATCTATCCTTGCAATTGGGGCTTCAACATTGACTGGTTCGATACGGCTAAAGTCCGTAAAGGTGAAGTCCATGCCGGCAAATGGCTGATCTACATATGGATATGTAGCACTCTGTAGAAGTTCATTCAAGTGTAGAGTAGGAAGGTAAGTACCTTGAATGAAGGTGCGAAGTGGACTATCCATGGCCCGAATGTACATTGGCCTAAGGATATCCAGTACGTGATTGGGAAAGATTTAGGAAGGCGCTCGGCTGATGGAAAAGATAGCATCGGAGCAGTAATGTTGAGAAAAGCCAATCAGCCTGTCCGTTGGAAGAGCGTTGAGTTTCTGAGATTCAGGAACATAACTGGTGTAGTAGTCTTCCAAATAGGGGTAGACAGCTTGAGCAAGCGCTTGGTTTTATTCCAGTGAAGATAAGACGAAGTCATAGTGACTATGAACTTCCTGTCGGATGGAGGGAAGGAGTGGATAGCCGGTGAAGGAGTTTATCCGGGATCCATTCCATGAGCGCAGGTTGGCTGTGAAGACTCTATCAAAGTGAGTGAGGGGAGTCATGAGCTTGATCATCAGTCGAAAGTTGTCGTCATAGTCACTTGAAGTGAAATTCAAGAAAGATAGTGAAGAACTGTCGCTGGAAGACGCTTGAGTGTCAAATCGTAGAGGAGTGTTTACAAATCTGTGCAACGTTACGCGTAAGGACTGCTCAGTGTGTTGACGAATTAGAGACAGCCTCAATAGTGACCCAATTCTCCTTTGACGCTTCTGTAAGCAATATTGAGCAAATTTTTGCTTCTTATCATGGATACAGGTGCTGAAGAGATGAGGATCACTGACCAACTCTTCGAATTTGTATTTGCTCCCAACATACGCTTCAGCCCAATTCACTTCAGTCATGCAGTACTCAGTCCCTGCATTAAGGATAGCTCGAAATCCTTGCTGGTGAATATCTCGGATTGCCTCAAAGCGACGCTTGTCTGGGTCATAATTAGCGTACCAAACGCTATCAAAATAAGCATCAGCTTCTGTCTGAATCATATCAAGGACAGACGCTGGACGGTCTCCGACATGTACACCTTTATTCGTCCATAAATGGAGCGGATTAGCTGAAAACATATTTGCAGGACTGTTGACGAAAGTTGAGGAGTGAGAGTAGCCTTCTCTGTTTAAGAGTTTCTCGGTGGGATTGATGAGGCCATAAGAACGGTCATAGATTCGTATGTTGAAATCTCTGAGAGCAAGACCAGTTGGTTTGTTGTGCCCGTACTCGCGATAATAGGCCAAATCAACATCTGCTCTTGGGGTCTTTCTTTCCTGAACCTGTTGCGGGGGCGCTGAGGTGAGCAAGGTATCTCGGACAGTGAGATCAAACTTAACAAGTTTGACTATATCATTCTCCACATTTATAAGACTGTCTTCATTATATCCAGTAGGAAAGAAGTCTTCTTGGGGCGCTGGGGGTAGATAGTCAACTGAGAGATCAATTGTCTTCAGAGGATCCAGCTGAAAGAAGTTTCGGTGAATGATAATTTCGTCAGCGTCGCTCTGATCGTCTGAGCGTGCCTCGGTTGTAGATGGGAGAGTGAGTAGTAGTGGGACCTCTAGAACATCAGGTTCATCAAGCTCTAAGCCTGCAAATTCTGTGGCGGCTGCATGAGCGATGGCGACGACATCTGTCATATCGAGATCCAGATGGACATCACTTGGCGCTTGAACAGCGGCTAGAGGAACAGCTGTATAACAGATATCCTCTATAAGGGGAGATCTTCTACATAAGTAGGTAAGAAACTGCTGTGGGAAGAAATAAACTTACCCTGAGAGCTAGTCTCAACAGCAATAGTAGCTTGAGCGCTTGGCTCAGTAGTCTCAGGCTCTGGAGGAGTAACATCGACTTGACGCTTGCGTAGTCCTCTGCGTCTCTTGAAGATACGCTTCACGTTCACCCCTTCAGCCGGTGGCGCTTGAGTGGGTGCAATAGTAGGTTCTTTGAAGTCTATGTGTTTAAGTACGTTTTTCAGTGTTCTTCGGGTTATGAGAGGAATCTTGTCCTCTTCATCGTTATCCGTAGCTTCATCATCCTGCGAAGGAGATAGAATAGGTTGAGCCTTGGACTTTCGTGTAGCCCTCTTTTTGGTAGCAGCCGGGCGTTTCACGGCTTTCTTCGGAGTGGAACGCTTAGCTTCCTCTGGAGCTGGACGCTCAGCCTCCTCGTCTGACGCTTCACGCACAACTTGGCGCTCAGAGAGAAGTCTGGCCACACCTCCGATCTTTGGTGGGTTAAAAAGATTCTGAATGATTCTTGGCCCATAAAATTTGTGTTTGGCCACAGTAAATCCAGCCGAAGATGTACATTCTGCTCTGAAGAGCAGGTCACTAAGAACTAAACCGTAAGGTTTGTTTGAAGTACGCAGACAATCCTTGAATCTGCTGAACACAGAGGCGCTTCAGTTAATTTTGATGATTAGCAGGATGGCAGTCATCATGCGAAATTGCAACGGGTTAATCTTGTCAAAAGTGCCCACTCTGCATTCAATGTTTTTGCTGCAGAAATCAGCCAAGACACTATATCTGTTGACGATATCTTTCTTTTCGAAGTACTGTTTGTACGGAACATCATCGTACGCTCGGATTCTGACCCATACTTCTTCAATTTGTTCGTTAGTTATGGTGTCCAAGGTTGCTCCTTCGTTCGGTAGGGTGAAGTTATGAGCGATTGTGGTGGCAGAAAGAGTGAATGACTTGGATTCTTTCTTGGAGATAGGAAATAGACAAGAGATGGAAGTCTCGTCTTCTGACAGTTTAGCATTTCTCCAGAAGTGATCGACTTCACCAGGAAAGATGTATGAATATCTGGTTAGGAACTTCTGGAGCCCAGCCTCGGCAACAGAGTCCATCATCTCCGATAGGTCAATTTGGTTATGTTCGTATAAGAACTTCTAGTCCACCACGAGACCCTCAGTTACCTTGAATACTTTGTCAGTAGCAGTAGCAGGAGATTTCTTGGGGGCCATTTTTGATAAGGAGTGATTGAGAGATTTTTTCTTTTAGAGAGAGAGAGATTTTTGAAGAGAGTTTGAGTAAAAATGGGTTCTTTTCTGCACAAAATTAGTTTTTAGCAACATAGTTTTGAATTTGTGTTCTCTCTCTTTGTTAGGATTTTGACACGTGGAAGTCAATTAGATCTCAGCCTTTGAGCAAGATAACTGTGGACGTGAATTTTAAAAGGTAGGCACGGTTACATTTGGTAACTCCCACATATAATTTTTTTGAAGACCGAGTAGAGATTTGAAATAAGACGATTCAGAGTTTAAGTGTGGTACATGCGCGTGTGAAATGTTGACACGTATACCATCACAGACTGTTTGAGAGCTATCATTTTGAAGAAATATGTAAGTGCCCGCCAATTTTTTATTATTTGGAGCGTGCCTATCCCTTGGGTGCCGTCGAGCTCACAACGGACAATGGGCAAACATTCATGACAAATGTTCAAAGATTGAAACCGTATGTCGCGATTGATGGAACACGGGACAAGGTGTCCATCCTTGTTGGTCCCAAGTGGTATATGTTAAGGGTCTAGAAGGGGGGGGGGGTTGAATAGACCCTGAAGTATTTTTTTTACTTCTAAAAATTCGTATCACTTTGATGTATTTGAACGCTTGGAAAGCTTTGAGCGCTGGGTGCGGCGCTTGAGAGATAATGACTTAAGCGCTGGTTTCAGGCGCTTGGGAAAAGTTAACTTAGACTTGGTGATTTCAACGCTTACCAAAGTAGGGCAGAGTTTAGTCACTAAATCAGGGTTAGCACAGCGGAACTATTTTATAGCTTAGCGTTCGATTTGTTAATTAAAAGTAGTCGCTTAGTTGTTTTAAAACTTTATCAAAGAATATGCAATATGAATAGTAAAGCAATAAAACAGTAAATAGTTAAAGCAGTAAATGACACAGGATATTTATAAGGTTCACTGGGTGATGTAATCCCAGCTACGTCCTTCTTCTCCTTTTATCAGGGAGGTTTTCCACTATGATGATTATCGAAGAGTCACACAGAGACTTCTACAAAATAGAGGGAGATTGGATATGATCTCGAAACTCCTTGGTCACACAGATTTCAGCTCCACTAAAGACCTTCTATCCCCTTGCTTCTTTCACTCAGAAATGGTGCAAGTTACGCTTGATCTCGGAACTCCTTGGTCACACAGATTTCAGCTCCAGTAGAGATCGTCTTCCACAAGCTTCTTTTACACAAAAATATTGCTTGTAAGTCAACAAGCTTTCTCACTCAGATGAAAGGTGTTGATGGTTTTGGTCACGGGTTTGTTTGTTTTTGGAAAGTTCAAACAACTTGGAGATATCTCAATAGTAGTGTAGGTTCTTCTTAAAAAGAGGTTTGAAATATGGGTGACTGTCTAGGAATGTATTTGAGAGGCTTAAAGGATTTCAGCTCTGGAGTTCATAAGCTTTTTCTCTCAAATAAAATTCAGCAAAGTTTTGGACCCTTTTTCTTGTTTTTACGTCCAGATGTTTATCTATGTATATCTTATGTCCCTTTTCCTGAAAAGGTTATTTATAGATTGTTTTGAAATTTTGTCCGTTGGACACGGTTGGAATCTCGTTTCCCTAAACATTCCATGAGTTCTGACAATCCTAACTTTGGGTATATTTAATTGGTTAGGCATGGTCTTGGTTTCATAAATCTGACAGTCTCGGTCAAAGATATGGCTTGCCATAAGTTGTAGTGCTTATATTTTAATAGCACTTATCCGACTTTTGATGCATCTTGTCTTATTTCCGTTTGGGAATAATTTACGTTGATTCATGCATCTTTCATAACTTGGATTTGAATCTTCAGGTTACGCTTGGAGAACTAGGCGCTTGAGCCTTTGGAGTTTAGGCTTTTTGAAAGTAGCCTTCTTTGTTAATCAGACGCTTGAGAAAGGTCACAATCTTTGCCCGATCTTTAGACGCTTGTCCTTTCACTTTATCTTTGATAGACTCACTCAGAATTCTATCATTGACTTAGTGTTAAGTACTTGGTCTAAGGTCCATAACAAATCTTGAGCGCTGAGTTCGTAACCTGGGATAGTCTTTTAGCGTTTGACGGACGCTTGAGACTAATCTTTATCTTTACTGTTTCTTCAGATGCTTGATCTTCAACTTCATCACTTGGTAAACTCACACAGAATTCTTCTAGTGATTTAGTATCACATTTTTAGTCTAAACTCTATAAAGATAAAAATACAAGCCTAGTATAAAAACACGAGCTTTCAGGCGCTTATACATTTGTTCTACGAAAGCCTTTATACTTTACATTTCTTGGGGTCTAACATGGAATCCTAATTGTCATCATCAAAACATCTAACATGAAATTCCTAACAATCCTACTCTGGGATCCTCCATAACTCTTCATCTCAAGTCGAGCTAACGACTATAAACTAGTGCTTCTTAGGAGGCAACCCAAGTTCTTTCTTTTCTATCATTTTTCATGCCTCTAGTTTAGTTTGCTTTGTTTTCTTTTGTTTAGTTTTTGTGAGTCTATGTTTAAGCTTTTTCTTTCTTGTTTTTACAAGAAATGGACTTCTTTCAACACTGCATCCCGCTCCCAGACGTCGATATTCTCATGCCTAGGCGCCACTTTAGCTGTGCCCCAATCTCGGAATGAATCTCAAACGCCCAGCTACTCCTGTTTACAACACCAAGCGTGGTATCACCCACGCCTAGGCACCGAATCAACCGCGCCCAGGAGCCACATCTCCCACGCCCAGGTGTGGACTGAAGTTAGAACGTTAAATATCATTGAAGCTTAGGGCGCCTAGGCACCATCATACGCGCGCCCAGGCGCCGCTCAGGTATATATTTCCATTTCAGTCAACATCTCAATCAGAATCATCATCTTCCCACCCTCACACCTCCGATTTGCAATTTTCGACCCTTCATCGTCGCTTTCCGCTGTCGTTTTCATCGATGCTTTCCGCTGTCGTTTTCATCGATTTTATATCATGCATAGTAGCCCATCACTCTCTCGCTATTTGGGGCTCATTTCCTGTCGGTTTACACTATTTCTACATAAAGGTAAGTGAATAGTTGGCCATTTTTATCATTTCCAGATTTTTACGCAGTGTAGGGCTAAATGTTGGATATATTGTGCATTTTTGTTTACTGTATTTATCGATTTGTGTGGTTGTGGCCAGATCTATTGATTGTTCGTGATTGGTGATGATTTTTGGGGTATTGAAATCGCAGAATTGGGTTTTTTTGTTGTATTAGTGCAAATTTCATTGGTGATTTCAGTTTGGAGTTGGTTTTGGGGTTACAATCATAGTTTTGGGGATCTTGTATCGGCTAAGTATACTTTTGAGCATTGATTTCAGTTTAGAATAGTGTGTGGTGATTACTGCATAGTTTCAGTTTGGGGAATTTTCGGAGACGGTTGTGATTGTGGGTCGTTTGTGGTCATTCGGGATTGGTCGAGGACTTGGTATGCAAATTACGCCGTTATGCTGCCTATTTGTTGTCTGATTTTCTTGGTTCAATATGCCTAAGACTGCTCCATCAAAGGTTAAAAAGAAGGTCGGGGAGGCCTCCTCTAACATCTCTGAGCCACTGATCGACGTACCTCCTCTTGTCGATCATTTTGGTGGTCCCAAGTGGCATGCAAAAAGGGTCTAGAAGGCGGGGTTGAATAGACCCTGAAGTCTTTTTGGACTTCAAAAATTCGTATCACTTTTAAAGATTAGAACGATTAGAAAGCTGAGCGCTTGGGTCAGACGCTTCAGTAAAGACAACTTAGACTTAGTGATTTTAGCAATTTACCAAAGTAAGGTAACTCTTAGATCGCTTAATCAGGGTTAGCACATCGGAATTGATTTTAAAGCTTTAGCGTTCGTTTTGGTTAAATAGTCGCTTAGCAGTTTGACTTGTCTTTTTCAGAATAGATAGAATAATATAAAACAAGGCAATAATAAAAGTAAATGACACAATATATAAAAGGTTCACTGGATGATGTAATCCCAGCTACGTTCTTCTTCTCCTTTTTCACTTGGAGGGAATTTACTAAGATGATTATCAAAGAATCACACAGAATCTTCTACAAGATAGTAAATAGGTGAAAATGATCTCGGGCTCCTTGATCACACAGATGTCAGCACCAATGAAGATCTTCTTCTACAAGCTTCTCTCACTCAGAAATACTGCCTGTAAGGGGTTTCAACAACTTTCTCACCCAGATGAAAGGTTGAGGGTTTTATCACAAGGGTTTGTTTGTTTTTGGAAAGATTAAACAACTTGGAATATCTCAGCAAGAGTTTAGGTTTCTTTTTTGGAAGATGTTTGAGATATTTGTGACTGTATGGAATGTATGTATAAAGCTTGAAAGATTTTGGCTATGGAGTTTCTAAGCTTTTTCTTCAGCAAATTTTTTTTTCTTGTGCGTATATCTTTATCTCTTTGTATTTTTTATATATCTGTAACTTTTTAGGGTTTGCTGGAAAGAGGTATTTATAGGCAATTCTTGGGATTTATCCGTTGGACACATGTAAGAGTGTGCCTTTCACGCGGCGCGTGATTATACCTTTTCTCTGACATTCCTCAAATCCTGTTGGTTTCGATTGGACGGGAGCAGCTATAAACTCTGAATTTCTGACAATCTAGTCAAAAGGTGGCTTGTTCACAAGTCAAATTGGTTTATCACATTTAATTCTCTTATCAGGCATTTAATGCATTTGAATTTATTTCTCGTTGGAAATAAATGTCCGTTGAATGATTGTATTTAAGTCCTTCATGACTTGAGAAATTATTTCAGGTGAATCTGATACTGATCGCTAGAGTGCTTTGAGCGCTTGAACCATAAACCCTAAAATAGTCCTTTAGCATTTGACAGGATAAATCTTCATCTTCTTCTAACTTCAGACGCTGATCTTCAACTTCATGTCTAATAGGCTCACCTAGAATTCTATTAGCGATTCGGTGTCTAATACTGAGTTTAAAATCTACAAAGATAAAAATTACAAGCCTAACAAAATTACATTTCTTCAAACGCTTATACAATTGATCTATGAACTATAAACTTACATTATATTTTGGGGTCTAACATAAAATCCTATATTGTCATCATCAAAACATCTAACATGAAATTTCCTAACAATTTTACCCTTTTTGATGATGTCAAGACCATTAACTTTTATAACTCTTTTATAAATTAAGAGTTCAAAGAAAAACCCAAAAATAATTAAAAGTTAGCGTTTGAAAAGTTAGTAAAGTTAGCTAATGTTAGATTAGTCTCAACAAGGTGTTTCAGCGATAAATCATTCATTCATATATAAAGTTAAGCATAGATGATTTATACTGAATAATTGAAAAAAGATAAGAAACAAAAGTAATAAAAAGGCATTCATCTTTTCTGTCGCTTTATGCTTTCTTCTTTTTGGTAGATCTCATTTGCTAAGTCCGAGTGGAGTCGATCAATATCGATCATGGTGGTATGTTGGAATTCATCATAGTCATGCCTTCGCTGTCTAGCGCTTTCAGTCAGTTCCTTCATCCTGTCCACCCATTCCCTTGGAGGAAGACCAAGTTCACGAATTAAGTCATAATACATGTCTTGTCTTCTATCGTTGGATGGTTTCCAGTTGATAAATCGTCTAAGCGGTCCGGCATAAGGATGAAATCCCATACTTTCAAAAAAATTGACGTCCAAGTCCGGGAGCAAGTACCTTCCTAGATAATGCCTTGGCTTTCCCTTTTTAGTTAGCATTTTCTTTATGCTCACTATTTCATCAAACATTGATCGCCAGTGTTTATTATCTGTTTTAGATATTGCCTTGGACTTTTCTTTATCTTTCCCCTTCTTGACATCAGCAAAAGAGTTCTTTAAGTCAGCGATGTCCCTTCGGAAAAGCTTGACTTCATCTTTCAAGAGAGCAATCTGTTCAGCGATACTCTAAGATATAAGGTTGGAGGAATTGTGATGCTCAGTATCAGCTGAAGCATTCTGCGCAAGCGACCGGTTGAAATCGTCTGAAAGCTCTTTGATGAAAGGAGCGATAGAGTTCATCATGGAGATTGTAAGCTTGTTAGCATTTTGCATATCAGCTTTGAGAACTGTTTCTACTTGATTGAGAGTGGAAGTGCTTCGCTCTTCCAATCGAGAACAAGAACCCTTTATCTCCTGAGAATGTCGAACTACTTTTCTGAAATCTTTAGCTTCTGAATCACTGTCAGAGTCTGAATCTGATGAGTCGAAAGTTGAACGCTCAGGTCTGTGAGAGCTTGAGACTGCTGGGGCTTTGCCTTTAGATTTGTCTCTAAAAATAGGCTCTGCAGGCTGTGCGGCTAAGTCAGCATGAACCTCTTCTATCGCTGAGTCGAGCGTCTGAGTTGCGGAGTCAATCTGAACAACTTGTTCCTCAAGTGTAACCTCGACTCCTGGAGCGCTAGGGATAAAATCTTGCATATCAGCTTCTGTGGGTTGAGCAGCTTCCACAGCAGGAGTTTGTTCTTTTTCTATTGCAACAACTTCAATTTGAGGCGCTGGACTTTCAACAGGTATGACCCAGAGTAGGCCAATTGCTTCCATTACGTACCTTAGACTAATCAGGTTTATCTGCGGGATGAAAAATATATCGTCTTCGCGCTCTTCATTACTTAGTGCAAGTTACACTCCTTCTGCCAGATCAACTCCTAAAGTATAAGAGTTGTAGAAGTCCAAAATAAATGGCATCAGCGCTTGAGCTGCTTCTTGCTCCACTGGCCTGATTAGCGATATCATCTTGGCCACTTGAATGTTCTGTTCACAAAAGAGCACAAGGTGAAGATTGTATCCTCGGAAGTCTCTCAGCCCTGAATAGTGGTTGAAAGTGATATCCAACGCTTGTGCATTTTCTATCACTGCTCTTCTGTCTCTATGGAGTTCAGCAAACTCAGCGTGCTCATTTGTAACATTGACACGAGTTTCACTTTATCCTGGAAGAAGCGGTTGTTTACTAGTGGAGGCTTCTTCGTTCAAATATGGAAATATGCACTGAACAAACGCTTGACGGGGGTGAAACACATAGCGTCCGCCTTGACTAAATAAGGCTAGCTGGTGGCGAATGTAGCTCTCGATGGATCTGCAATTTGGCAGATCGCTAATATTTCCAGCAATATGCTAACACTAATGTAGTAAAAAGGTAGCAAACCCGCGTCTGTATTCTATTCCAAATTCAAAAAGAAATGGATATCTCACGATTTCTTCAAGGGTATAGAAGCGTAACACAAACTCTTCAGCACATCTGGCTGTATCCATCATCCATCGCTTACTAAGCTTGTCAGCTTTCTTCTGATCTTTTCTGACAGCAAGGAATTTCTGAAAGCGTTCAGTTTCTTCATCCTAATCCTCAGCCCATAATCTTGAAAGGTATTCTTGGGCTTCATCTTCTATCCACAAGTTGATAGGATTGGGACGCTCAGCAACTACTGGTCCTTTTCCTTTCCATAATCTGAGAGGTTTGGGGGATAGAGCATTTTGAGGAGAATGAACTACTTTGGGGAAAGCAGAGTATCCTATCCTGTTAAGAATTTCTCTTCTGGATTCTTTGACCAATCACCCATATGGGGATTCTTGATGATGACTTTATTCTGGCACAAAGGATAAAAGGACTCTTCAGAATGACCAGTGAAGTTAAAACGCTTCTCGTCAAATTCAGTCATGTTGAACGTTGGTCGACGAATATACTCAAGTCAAGATTGGAGTCGCTCAAGATTGTAAAGACCTAGATCGGCGAATCGCTCGAATAATTTAAACTTGTCAGAGTTGGAGAGATCAGTCCTATGGAGAGTATTTTGAAAATTGATCTCCATTTCGACTAACTGTTTTGTGTCAAGCTCTCTAGCGGCATAGTAGAACTCAACATCTGCATTATATCCGTGAGGAAGGAAGTCTATGACAAGAGGAGGAGATCCGGTTGGAGTGGGAACAAAGGCAATAGATTTTGTTGGAATAAGGGCCACTTCTATCGATCGCTCAGCATGCTCAGTCGCTTCACTGACTGGAGATGTGTCAGCATCAGGAAGGACATGGGCTACTTTCTTAGCGATATCCACAACTGCTTCCATATCCACATCCAATTCAACATGAATCTCGAATGGTGAAGGTGCATCAGCGTCTGGTGCATCTTGAGCCTGAGGACTATCATCGACTTTGTCAGTCGCTTGATTTGTTTCAGCAGTTGGTACAGTTTCCTCAGGCTCCGGGACCTCTTCATCAGGATCCTGAAAACGAGCAGCCTTCTCAGAAAGAGTAGTGGCTCTAGGATCAGGAAAAGATTCAGGAACATCGTCTGAAGACGGAGGAGGAACACTCGCTGAGTCTTCAAGCGCTGGCTTGACTGGAGCGCTTGTTGATGCAACTGGAGTGGATGAAAGAGTAGGCCTGCGTGCTTGCGGTACTTTTTCTTCTTCGTTTACATTGAAGATAAACGCTGAAGGAGGAGAGGGTGATTTAGGAGAAGAAGAGGGAGACTTCTGTTTCTTCTTGGGCTCCAGCTTCTGCTTCTTCGCTGGTTTTGATGGCTCAGTGACTTTCAAGGTGATTTTTTGTTTGGGTCGCTTAACTACCACCTCTTCTTCCGATGAAGATGATGATGAAGACGAAGACGCTTGTTCTTTATCATCACTTCGAACAACTCCTTCGGCAAGAAGTCGCTCACGCTCGTCTTTGGGAACCGCTGCTCCACTGCGCTTCCTTGGCCTTAGGAGCTTGCTAATCATTTTCTTTCCACAAAACTTTAGCGCAAGTATTTTCTTTACAGCGGAATTGGTATAACCGCTAGTGCTAAAAATTCTACTTAAGACAATTCCGTAAGGCTTGGGATTTACCGACTTGGCCATCGCTTGCTTGAAGCGATTGAACACATAAAATGACCAATTTGTCTTTAGCTTGATCAGAATCGCTACCATCATCTTTTACTGGAGATTGGAAACTTTATCGAAGCTTCCCTTTCTGCATTCGATCATCTTGGCCCATATGTCCGCAAGAATGACATACTCACCCTTCATATCATTTTTATTAAAGTTGGATTCATCCTTTTTGATCAATGTCCATACCTTTGTAGCATCACCAAGAGTGACATTTTCTACTTCGGCACCATCACTTGGCAAATTTAGTAGAGAAGAAATCAGAGAAGGAGTGAGGACGAAGGTCTCACGGGCGAAGGAAAAGACGTAGGAAATGGAGTTTCTGTCATCGGAGATTTTTGCGTTCTTGAAGAAAAAGAGAGTTTCTTCTTCAAAGAAGTTGAAAACGGCAGTTATCATATCGCGTAAACCAGATTCCTGAACAAGAGGAAGAACAGTCCGAAGAGGGAAATTCTGGTTATGGAGGAGATAGTCCCTGTTAAAAAGAAAACCAGCATTAACAGTGACTGGTTTCTCTAATTTAGAAGATTTTTTAGCAGCGATTTGGAAGATTTGGGTGCCATTGATGAACTTGGAAAAGCTTGGGTAGAGGAGAGAAAAGATAATCTTTTTTCCTTAGAGAGAACTTTTATTGTAGAGAGATTTGGGAGTGATAAAGTTTTACTGTAAAGGTTGTGAAGGGTTTAAATAGGAGGCAAAAATAACTCCTCAACTGGTAGATAAATGACACGTGTTCAGAACTTAAGTTTGAAAATAACGAAAAGTAAATTTGAGTCGTTTACTCATAAAGATGGATGTCAAAAAGTGCGGTAAAATGGGTAACTACTGTGAAATATAATGGTTTGAAATCCACAGTTACTCTTTCAAAAATGTTTGAATAAATTTGAAATTTTCAGCGTGAAATACACGCGCCTGATAGTACATTGACACGTACTCAGACTGGTGCAATTACTGAACCGCCTAGTTTTTAGATAGGAATCATTAACCGTCAGTTTGATGTGATAAGCACGTGTGGGCAGTTGTCAAATCTAATCTTTTGGACTTATCCACACGCTACTTTCAGTGATAAAAACTATGCATGAGTTTCAGAAAAAGAATCCTTAGCGTTAAAGTGGGAATCTTTTTAACGCTGAAGTCTTTTTAAGAACAAAATTTAATTTCTTAAACTTAAAGATAAAATCAACCGCTTGGATTTATAAAAGACATTTTCATTTATTAGAGATTGATTTTGTCGTGCATAATAGATAAGCGCTAATGATCAATGCATAAATTTTCAAAGTCAATTTTGATCACAGTCGCTTATGAATTGAAACAAATACAATTTTAAAGTTCCCCCTAAAATTGATAACTCATTTCAAATGTTTGAAAAACATTTTGGACATAATTTAAAGTGAATTCCCCCTAAATTTTATGTCTATAAAATATGATGCTTTATGATAAAAGCATTTAAATCGATCATACCTTATTCACTTCTCAAAGTGAGGAAGCGTTGTCCGTTGAGCGCTTTGGTGAAGATATCTGTCAATTTTTTGTCAGTTCCAATGAAGTGCATGGAGATATCTTTCTTTTGAACATGGTCACGCAATAAATGGTATCGAATGTCAATGTGTTTAGTTCTAGAATGAAGAACAGGATTTTGGATCATAGCTAAAGCACTTTGGTTATCATAATGGATTTGGGTAGGACCTAGGATTGTTCCATAATCTCTAAGTTGTTGTCTCATCCAAAGGATTTGTGCACAACAGCTCCCAGCGGCTACGTACTCTGGTTCAGCAGTAGAAGTCGCTATGGGTTGTTGTTTCTTACTACGCCATAAAATTAGTCTATCACCTAGAAAATGACATGTACCACTAGTACTCTTTCTATCTATTTTGCATCCTGTAAAATATGTGTCTGAATAACCAATTAGTTCAAAAGGAGAGTCCCTTGGATACCATAAGCGCACATTCTGTGTGCCTTTTAGGTACTGAAGGATTCTCTTGGCAGCATTTAAGTGTGATTCTCTAGGATCAGCTTGAAAGCATGCACACATGCATACCGAAAACATAATATCAGGTCTACTAGCGGTAAGATAAAGAAGTGATCCAATGATATCTCTATAGTTAGTGATATCAATTTTCTTTCCACTTTCATCTTTATCTAACTTAAACGTTTGGCTCATTGGAACTTTTGAAGATGATGCGTTTTTCATACCCAATTTTTTAATCATATCTCGTGTGTATTTAGCTTGGTTTATAAATATGTCATTAGGAAGTTGTTTAACTTGTAATCCTAACAAGAAAGTTAATTCACCCATCATGCTCATTTCAAATTGATCTTGCATCATTTTCAAAAATTTCTCACACAATCTCTTACTAGTACAACCAAATATAATACCATCAACATAAAATTAGACTAAGAGAATATCTTCATTATGTGTAAGTTTAAATAACGTTGTATCAACGCTGCCTTTTGAAAAGCCTTTATCTATAAGGAAGATAGAGAGAGTGTCATACTGTTGGGTCCCATGAGTGGCATACGAAAGGGTCTAGAAGGGGGGGGGGTTGAATAGACCCTGAAGTCTTTTTCGACTTCACAAAGTTTTGTACTAAAATACTTTGGACGCTTGAAAATGTAAACGCTTGGCTGAGCGTTTACTCTGAAGACTGTTTTGATAAAGTTAACTTAGACTCAAGATCTGAATACTATAACCAGATCGGTTTAAGCGTTCAGTTCTTTAATTAGGGTTAGCACAGCGGAATGATTTAGAGTCTTTTCTTTGAAGGGTTTTAGCGTCAAAAAGTTTTTCTTTAGTTGCTTTTTGTTAAAATGTTTTGAACGCTTAGAGTGCTTAGCGCTTAGTCAAGCGCTTAAGACTGATTTTAAAGCTTAGCGTTCTCTTTTTCCAAATGTGATCGCTTAATTGTTTTAAAGCCTTTTTAAAGATATGATATGTAAATATAGAGTAAAGCAATAAAGCAGTAAGTGACACAAAATATTGTAAGGTTCACTGGGTGGTGTAATCCCAGCTACGTCCTTCTTCTCCTTTGCACTCGGAGGCAATCCACTAGATTGATTCTCGAAGAGTCACACAGAGACTTCTACAAAATAGGGAACAATGGAAGAGATGGATGTGGATGACTTGAGCTCCTTGGTCACACAGATTTCTGCTACAAGCCACTTCAATCCTCTGCCTCTGAAAAGACGATCTCGAGCTCCTTGATCACACAGATTTCAGCTCCAATAAGGATCTTCTCCAAAATGGCCTTGAGCTCCTTGATCACACAGACTTCAGCTCCAATAAAGACCTTTCTTCAACACGCTTCTCTTACTCAAAAATACTGCTTGTGGAAGTCAACAAACTTTCTCACTCAGATTAAAGGTGTTGAGGGTTTATTGTAACAGGTTTGTTTGTTGTTGGGAAGTTCAAACAACTTGGGATATCTCAATAAGAATTTAGGTTTCTTCTTGGAAGAGGTTTGAGATATCGAGTGACTGTCTGGAAAGTATTTGAGAAGCTTGGAGGATTTTGGCTAGAGGATTTGCAAGCTTTTCTCTCAAATTATTTCTCAGCTCTCTTTCACATTTTCGTCTTTTCACATGTGCACACACAGAGATAGCTGAAGTGCACTATTTATAGAAAATCTCGGGATTTGTCCGTTGGACACAAGTGAGGGTCATGTACCTCACGCAATGCTTCAAATAGTCCATTTTCTGACATTCCTTAATTTTTGTTGATTCCGATTGGACAGGAGCAAGTTTGAACTTTGAAAAGCTGACAGTCTAGTCAAAAGGTCGCTTGTCCACAAGTCATATTGGAAGTAAATGACCGTTGCTGATTGGATGACGTGGGAAAGTATTTCAGATGAATCGCTTGAGTGAATGAGCGCTTGGATCAACACTTCTTGAACAGTCCTTTAGCGTTAGCTAGGTGCTAAGAACATTCTCTTGAACGCTTGATTCATAACTCCTGAAATAGTCTTTTAAGCGTTTGACAGACGCTTAAGATAAATCTTCATCTTCACTTGACTTCAGACGCTGATCTTCAACTTCAACTCTAATAGACTCACCTAGAATTCTATTAGCGACTCAGTATCGAATACTTAGTCTAAAATCTACAAAGATAAACATTACAAGCCTAACAGACAAACAAACTTTCAAACGCTTATACATATATTCTATGAAAGTGTAAACTAACATTCTTTTGGGGTCTAACATAAAGTCCTATCTTGTCATCATCAAAACATCTAACAAGAAATTCCTAACAATTTCCCCCTTTTTGATGATGTCAAGACCTTAACTCTTATAACTCTTTTATAGATTAAGAGTTCAAAGAAAAAGCCCAAAATAATATAAATTTGCGTTTAGAAAGTTAAATCAGTTAGCTAAATTTAGATTAGGTTTCAGCGATAAATCTTTCATTCATGTATATGGAATTGAGAGCGTAATGATTTATACTGAAAACTCATACCTTGTTTTCTTTCTCTTCCCCCTTACTTCCCCCTTAAACTGCATTTCTTTCCTTTTCCCCTTTCTTGGCATCATCAAGGAAAGGCTACAGGATCTGCTTTAAGCGTTTGGTTGTAGGGAAAGTACTGCTGGCAAGCGACTCAAGGAGATTTTCTTTTGAGCGCTTCGGGAGGAGGACAAGTTGATGTGGGGATAATCTTTCGGCCACTTCTATCGATCGCTCTGCGTCCACAGACTCATCCACGTTTGGACGGACAGTGAGAAAAAGAAAATTTTCCTATCGATTTTCACAGTCGCTTCCACGTCTAGAAGGACAGTGAAAAATCTCTAGCGA
Source organism: Buddleja alternifolia (assembly GCA_019426215.1). Taxonomy (NCBI): domain Eukaryota; kingdom Viridiplantae; phylum Streptophyta; class Magnoliopsida; order Lamiales; family Scrophulariaceae; genus Buddleja; species Buddleja alternifolia. The sequence continues at coordinate 10,172,596 of CM033395.1, forward strand.
TTTCCACTACGGTTGATACCACTAGTAGATATCATTTGTTGATATCACTCGTTGATAAATCAACATCCCAACTAAGTCTGCCTCTAGTTTTCCTTTTAAAATATATGCATGATTTTTATAAAAGTTTCTATTAAGTGTTGAGGGGAATGTGTTCAACGCTTAATACCACTTGTTGAATTTATGTGATACCACTTGAAATAATATCACTCGTTGAAAGATTTATGTTGACGCTTGAAATTAAAACTTTTTTGTGTTTTAGCGTTCAACATATCATGCACAAATAACTATAAGCGTTGATGATCTATGCATATGAAAACAGTTTTTGATCATTGACGCTTACACATGTATACAAGTACAATTTTAAGGTTCCCCCTAAATTTGATATCTTGTAACAATTTAAAAAAATGCTTTTAGACAATATAATAATGTGGATTCCCCCTACATTATATGTCTAATGAAAATATGATGCATAATGATTAAGCGTTTAAATTAATCATAGCTTCAGGAATGAGGAGCAGGATTTCTCTTTTCATATCTTAGAAATTTCTTGAATTTCTTGACCATTAAATTCATTTCATTTTCCTCACTCGATTTTGTCGCTTCCACCTCACTGACTGATTTTCCCTTGATTGTAGCGATTAATGCTCTAGAATCAGTAGCTAAAGACGAGGTGTCGCTGATTTCTCCCAATTCAAATTCAAAAGCCTTTATCTCCGAGAACACATGTTCTGGCGTAATAATTTCCAACATTTGTGATTCTCTCATTGCTACAATGTTTATCAAATAATTGCTTAGAAGACTCCTAAAAATCTTTTTGACCATTTCCTTGTTGGTCAACTCCTTATCCAAAGACGCTAACTCTGTAATAAGCGACGTAAATCTAGCATCCAATTGATCTAGTCTCTCGCTTGGCATCATTTTAAACTGCTCAAATCTTTACATGGCTATGGAGAGCTTGTTCTCTCTCATTTGTGCTGAACCTTCACATATTATGGCTAACTTATCCCAAATTTGTTTAGTCGTAGAGCACAACTTGGCCTTATTGAATAAGTTATCATTGTCACCAATGGTTGTATAGAGAGCGTTCCGTCCAACATTATCCAAATCTTCTCTTCGACGCTCATCAGCTGACCACTCAGGCTTTGGTTTCTCAACATAACCATCTGGAGTCGCTTCAGTCGTTCCAGGCATTTTAGTGATGACTTCGAGTATTCAAATCAATCCATCTGAAATATTTCGTACATTTCATCATCACAAGCACAAAGATAAGCAAATGCTTTGACCTTCCATGAGTCATAATTTGACTCGGTCAACTTAGGTACTCTTGAAAATGCCATGAAAATTTTTAAAGCAACTAAAATTTTAAAAAGGGATCTGAACAAGCAGTTATGCTTCGAAATTTAAAATTTCAACTTCAACCACTCTGATACCAATTGTTGGGTCCCACGAGTGGCATACGAAAGGGTCTAGAAGGGGGGGTTGAATAGACCCTGAAGTCTTTTTTGACTTCACAAAGTTTCATACTAAAATAGTTTGGACGCTTGAAAATGTAAACGCTCTGAAGACTGTTTTGATAAAGTTAACTTAGACTCAAGATCTAAATACTATAACCAGATCAGTTTAAGCGTTCAGTTCTTTAATCAGGATTAGCCATAGGAATGATTTAGAGTCTTCTCTTTGAAAGGTTTTAGCGTCACAAAGTTTTTCTTTAGTTGCTTTTTGTTAAAACATTTTGAATGCTTAGAGTGCTTAGCGCTTGGTCAAGCGCTTAAGACTGATTTTAAAGCTTAGCGTTCTCTTTTCCCAAATGTGATCGCTTAACTGTTTTAAAGCCTTTTTACAGATATGATATGCAAATATAGAGTAAAGCAATAAAGCAGTAAGTGAAACAAAATATTGTAAGGTTTACTGGGTGGTGTAATCTCAGCTACGTCCTTCTTCTCCTTTGCACTCAGAGGCAATCCACTAGATTGATTCTCGAAGAGTCACACAGAGACTTCTACAAAATAGGGAACAATGGAAGAGATGGATGTGGATGACTTGAGCTCCTTGGTCACACAGATTTCTGCTACAAGGCACTCAATCCTCTGCCTCTGGAAAGACAATCTCGAGTTCCTTAATCACACAGATTTCAGCTCCAATTAAGACCTTTCTTCAACAAGCTTCTCTTACTCAAAAATACTGCTTGTGAAAGTCAACAATCTTTCTCACTCAGATGAAAGGTGTTGAGGGTTTATTGTAACAGGTTTGTCTGATGTTGGGAAGTTCAAACAACTTGGGATATCTCAATAAGAATTTAGGTTTCTTCTTTAGAAGAGGTTTGAGATATCGGGTGACTGTCTGGAATGTATTTGAGAAGCTTGAAGGATTTTGGCTATGGGGTTTGCAAGCTTTTCTCTCAAATAATTTCTCAGCTCTCTTTCACATTTTCGTCTTTTCACATGTGCACACGCAGAGATAGCTGAAGGGTACTATTTATAGAAAATCTCGGGATTTGTCCGTTGGACACAAGTCAGGCGCGTGTACCTCACGCAGAGCTTCAAATAGTCCCTTTTCTGACATTCCTTAATTTATGTTGATTCTGATTGGAAAGGAGCAGGTTTGAACTTTGAAAAGCTGACAATCTAGTCAAAAGGTGGCTTGTCCACAAGTCACTCTCCAATTGTTTTCTACTTCTCAAGGTTATGGCATTGCATTGAGCCTTCGGGTTTTTTTCCGTGTCACTTGGTAGAGTCCCCGGGGCTCTACCGTTAACCGCATTAGACAGTTGCCCCACTTGTGTTCGCAAATCCTTCATCTCCATACACATATCCTTTATCATACCCCGAAGTTCGTTGAACGATGTATCAGACTTTTTCTTGTGAGCATCTAGTTTCTCATCGATTGTGGGAGGTCGCATTTGCACTTGACCTTGACCTTGACCTTGTCCATTGAAATTGTCTTGCCTCTGGGGTGGGTTATTGAAAGGTGGCCGTGGAGCTTGATAGGTCCCCGATTGTGCATTTTGTGCGGGGTTGGGCTTTTTTGGAAAATTCTCGGGTACATGAAAGTTCACCCGAGGTTGATTGTGATTCCCCACATAATTGACGTTTCCAACCTCCGGTTCCAAGGCTACTACTCCCTCAACTACTTCCTCAATACAAGCAACCTTTTTAGAGGATGAGGCCTCTTTATCGTCGGGGTAAAGCTCGTCTTCTTGGGCCAACTGTTCTATTTTGTCCCATACACTTTGACAATCTAACCCAAGGAGGTCTCCTCCCGCTCCCGCGTTGAGTCTATTTCGAATACGTGACCGAACCCCATCATAGAAATGGAGTACTTGTTCATTCAACCCAAAATTATGATCGGGGCATTTTCGGAGCATGCCCTTATATCTAGCCCAAGCCTCGGCTAAAGACTCATTGCTCCTTTGCCTAAACCCTTTTATATTACTCTGGAGCTCATTGATTTTGGAGGGTGGAAAGAATTTATTTAAAAAGGCATCGACCAACTCACCCCATGTCGTAATAGATTGCGGGGGTAAGGATTTGTACCATGTTGCTGCCCGATCCTTTAATGAAAAATGGAAGACTCTTAGACGAATTGCATCAAGATCCCATGGGTGATATTGAATGGTTACAAGAGCATCGTCTATAGTCTCTAAATGAGCGTGAGGTGATTCATCCGGTTCTCCATAGAAAGGTTCTCCTTGCACCATACCAAAGATGTGAGCAGTTTGGTGCGAAGAAATTAGGCAAGACTACGGGCCCCAGAATGGTATGGACCCTAGGTGGTAAGCTACCCCGAACCGATGGTAATTGTTGAGGAGGTGCCGCTTGCATGGCTTGTAGAACACCTTGGAACCACTCCCTATTTTTCGGTAAATTCATATCGGGAAAATTTCCATTCGGGTTTTGGTTGAGATTATTGGCCATTTCCCTTGTTCGCCTACTAGTTCGAAGAACTCGTTCAATTTCGGGCTCCAACTCGTATAGAGGCTCGCTTGAGGAGCGGGTCATGCACCACATAAGAACCTAACAAGTAAACACAAGAATGAACTTAGAAGAGCACGAAAACAAAAGGAAAGCAAGTAAATAAAGAAAAGACTAAAATTATGAAAACGTAAAAGAAAACAAAACAAAAGCAAAATGAAAATCAAACACTCAAAATAAACAAGTCCCCGGCAACGGCACCAAAAACTTGACACGCTAGAAGTTAACGTGCTTGAATAGCAAGTGCACTAGTCGTGTGTAGTAATAAATGTGGACAAAAATAAGTCCGGGTTGTCGAACCACGAAGACTTGGATTTTTAGTTTTTGATTTTCGAAAAGGTAAAAGACAATTAAAGTAAAGCGGGACTAAAACAATTAAGTAAATGAAGGACCAAAGGAGGGAACAAGCTATGGATTAAACTTCACTTATGATAAAATGACCAAGGCACATGCTACAACCAAATCTACTCGTCAATTTATATGGGTTACTCCTTGAATTATTAGACTCCTATTGTTTTGGTGGAAACTCCTAAATTAAATATTACCCGATGTCTCGGCTCATAATAATCCTATGATTAGTTGACGGTTCTCTAAATATGTCTATCCGAGAATCTAATCAAAAATCACGCATTAGCGTTCTAGAGCTTCCCCGAATAAATCCGGCTAACAACACCCGGGAATCTTTACCTATTTCTAGGAGCAATCCCTCATTTGTTAATTCCCTTGCACCCTACTCTATCTTCTCTCGAACAACTAGATTAGGCAAGATAGCAAGCATATGGTGATCAAACACATGATTGGAATAAAAGCATAGAATTAACACACAAAGCAATAGAAGAATTAATACAAAAAGTAACTTTACATATATTGACTCATAAATTGGCCTTCACATGGCCTTAGTCTCACAAATTTAGCTCATAATCAATAACGTAGAAGATCCCGATGTAGTCATATACATAATCATAGACAAGTATGTAATGAAAAACAAATGAAAACTCCCTATATTGCTTGATTGATGATGTATCCGAGTCAAGAGCTTCAATCCCAAGCTAGATCTCCTTCTTAGCCTCTTAGAGTTGATCAAGAATGGCCCAAAACCTAGCAAATCGCCCCTAATCTCCCAGATTTCCTACCCTTCAAATGAATTGAAAACTCCTATTTATACATTCCAAAATCTGTTATTGCGGCGCCTAGGCGCACGTTGATTGGCGCCTAGGCGCCGCCTATGTGGCGTTTATTTCTTGGGGCATAAGTTCCGGGGTGCCCAAGCGTGGAGATAAGTGGCGCCCGGGTGCGCGACATGTGGCGCCTAGGCGCGAGTCGATTGGAGCCTAGGCGGGTGCTTCAGAACACAGATTTTTCTCTGCCTGGGTGGCGCCTGGGCGGGGTGAAACTGGCGTCTGGGCGGGTGTTTCAGAAGCCAGAGCAAAGTGGATGAAACGAGTCGTCTTTTTCCCTTTTCTTCGTCGATCGTCACTTACTACCTGAAATCACTTCACACACATATTAAACGCACAAGTGGCACGAAATAAACCGTATACGAGCCTAAATTGTCCTTAAAAGGGCCTAAAAACCTATGCAAAAATGACTCCTATCAAGACTCACCTAGAATTCTATTAGCAACTCAGTATCTAATACTTAGTCTAAAATCTACAAAGATAAAAATTACAAGCCTAACAGACTAACAAACTTTCAAATGCTTATACATATATTCTATGAAAGTATAAACTTGCATTCTTTTGGGGTCTAACATAAAGTCCTATCTTGTCATCATCAAAACATCTAACAAGAAATTCCTAACACATACCATGCACTTGGTGCTTGTTTAAGGCTATAGAGTGCCTTATCAAATTTATACACCATACATTTGCCATGGTTGTTGAGTAATCCTGCAGGTTGCTCCACATAGACTTCTTCTTGGAGTTTACCATTCATGAATACACTCGTCACGTCCATTTGGTATACTGTGAATTTTTTGAATGCGGAAAACGCTAAGAACATTCTAATCGCTTCAAGACGGGCTACTGGGGCATACGTTTCATCAAAATCAATACCCTCTTCTTGACAATAACCCTGAGCCACTAATCTGGCTTTGTTTCTTATAACAATGCCATCTTCATCCATCTTGATTCTAAAAACCCATCTAGTCCCAATAACTCCTTGGTGAGTTGGCCTTAGTACTAGCGTCCAAACCTTGCTTCTCTCAAATTGGTTAAGCTCTTCTTGCATCGCTTCTACCCAACTGAATCACTGAGTGTTTCATCCACTTTCTTTGGTTCCATTTGAGATAGGAAACTTGCGAGCATGGCCTCATTGATTGTAGCGGACCTAGTTCTAACAGGTGCTCCAATATCTCCAATTACTAGCTCTGGTGGATGGTCTCTAAGCCATTTACGATCTGGTTGGAATGGGTTGAGAGATTCTTGATTGTCAGTCGCTTGACCCTCGTTTGTCTCTGGTGCGGTCGCTGCATCATTACAGTTCCAATTTGCTCTTGATGATCATTTTCTTCATGATCATCAGTGATTCTAATATTATCCTTATTAGTAACCTCACGAGTAACCTTAGGAATAGGCACAAAGATCTCATCATCCTCATCACCATCACTATGATGACAAAGATTGATTTGTGACACTTGTTAGGTAAGATCTGCAATTCCTACATCGTCAGGATTAGCCTTACTCGATTTTTGGTTAGCATCATCAAAAACAACATGAATGGACTCTTCAACCTTCAATTTGATCTTATTTAGGATGTGAAAACTCTTTCCGCTCTTAGCATAGCCTAGAAAGATTCCCTCATCCGCTTTAGGATCAAATTTCTTTAGGTTGTGGGATCCATTATTATGAATGAAACATTTTGAACCAAATACATGAAAATATGAAACGTTAGGCTTACGTCCCTTCCACAACTCATATGGAGTATTCTCATGTTGCTTGTTGATCATACACCGGTTCTGAGTGTAGCAAGCGGTATTGATAGCTTCGGCCCAAAACCTTTGAGGCAGCTTCGACTCTGCAAGCATCGACCTAGCAGCTTCTTTAAGCGTTCTGTTCCATCGCTCAGCAACTCCATTCTGTTGAGGTGTTCTAGGAGCAAAATACTCATGAAGTATTCCAAAGTCTATACAAAACTTCTCAACAAATTGGTTACTAAATTCAGTTCCTCTATCGCTTCTAATTCTCGTTACTTTTAAATCTTTATAAGTTTGCAATTGACAAATTAGCGATGTGAGCTTAACACTAGTTTCATCTTTGGTCGCTAGGAATTCTACCCATGTATAGCGAGAGAATTCATCAACTATTACTAGCGAGTACTTTTTACCACTCACACTCATGATTTGAATAGGACCAAACAAATCTAGATGCAATAGTTCAAGAACTCTAGAAGTAGATAGGCATGGTTTCTTCTTAAAAGATGATTTAACTTGTTTAACCATTTGACATGCATCACATAAGCGATTCTTTTGAAAAGAATCCTTAGGTAATCCCTCTACAAGATTTAGTGATATTACTGAGAGATTACCTTAAAGTTGAGGTGATTCATTTTTCGATGCCATAACCAACCTAATTCATTTTGACTTTTAGCAACAAAGCATGTGGGGTTGTTATCAATTGTAGGATCTCAATCCACTAAATACACATTATTTGTTCTTTTTTCTCTTAATTTAGTAGACTTAGTCTTAACGTCGTTATCATAGCAAAAGTCGCTTGAAAGTTTTACTTCAAAGCTTTTATCACAAAATTGACTAATGCTTAACAAATTATGCTTAAGACCCTCAACATAGTATACATCACTGATCATGATGTTCCCCCTATGCATGATACCTATACCTTTGGTTTTACCTTTCGAGTTATCACCGAATATAACTTGAGGACCGTTGGTTGCATGATAGTTGACCAAGAGATCCTTTGATCCAGTCATGTGTCTTGATGATCCACTATCAATATACCAAACTGAAGTATCAGTGTTGGCTCTAGGTACCTGCATTAAAGAATAGTTCTAATTCTTCTTAGGTACCCATGTTGTCTTAGGTCCTTCATTGTTAGTGACTTTGTTTTGAATTAAAACTTTTAGGAACCCATATTTGCCTAGTCTTCATTGTTGGAATACTGGCCTTCTTGGGTTTCACATTGTGTTGTGTGTGCTTTTTAGGTGTATGGTAATATCTTCGTTTATAATAGTAATCATAATCATAATCATAGTCATAATTATCATAGTATAGCGATAATATGATCTAGACCGTTGTGGATATTGACGCTGGTATTTCCTTGGCGCTGGCTTAGGGTGCACTTTTGGTGCTTGACGCTTGGCGGTTGATTCACAGTGGTCCGATTTATCCTTAGCCTTTTGAGCATTTGGATGAACCCGTCTTATTACATCCTAAACCGGTCTTTTCACCAAACATTCTTGTTACCTCAGTCACATTATCCAACTTTCTTGAAGCTTTTGATAATGATGAGATGAGCTGCTCTGATTTGGCAAGCCTAGCGATCAGATCAGCTTCTCTCTTGACTATTATATCAAGATCGCTTTTCAATTGAGTAATCTCTTTCTGAAGCGATTGGTTCTTCTCAATGCATTGTTGCTAAACTTGCAACTCTACTTTGAGCGTTGACACGACAAAATCCTAGCAAGAGAACTAGGTCGCGTAAGTAGTAAAGTGGATTTCTAAGTCCGGGGTTATCATATCCGCAGGGACAACTATAATCTAAGTACCAAGACTACTATATTACTCAATTCTAAGTTAAATCGGTCGATAGAAAGGTTGATTAACTAATTAATAAATACTAGAAAATAAACTAAGGCAACGCCACATCAAATAAAGGGAGGAAACAATAGAGAGAAGCGATCAAGGCACATGGTTCAACCAATTATGCATTTCGATTGTGATTTAGGTTCTATTGGATTATTAGATTGATTTAGCTAAGGCGAAATTCCCTAATGTACGTACCACCCAATCTCTTGGCATAGCAACCCTACCTTTGGTAACGATTTCCTATATATCTCTATATGAAAACCCGATTAACGAGGATGCATTTAAGGTCTAGGAATTCCCCACATGAATGGAAAGCCACCTAAAGAAACCGAGTCTATCTCTAGTCGGTTTAACGATAGGGTATTCAATGTTTATATCTTCCCTAGGTTATTATCTCTCGATCTCTAACCTAGGCATTTTATCAAACACTTGGTGATCAAGCAAATGTAGCATTGAGATCAAATATTGAATACATAGCTAAAACCAAAATTAATCCAATAAACACCAACAAAACAACAATCAAAATAACATAAATGGCCTATCCATGGCCTCAATCAAACAAGTTTAGCTCATATTCATGTCAAAAGTGCAAATATAAATCATACAAGTCATAGGAGATTTGAACAAATTCAAGAAACAAATATGTAAAACCTCCCTAATTCTTGTAGAGATGTGGATTTCTTGTTGAATTCTCCATGTTTTGACCTTCAATCTTCTCTTCTAAGCTCCCTCTCTCTCTATTTTCGTGTGGCAGCTGCTATCCAAGGTGAGTTTTTGGGTAAAAAATGGCTAAAAGGGGTATTTAAAGGCTAACCCGCTGCCGCGAACGCCGCGACGTTCGCTTGTTGAACGCCTCGGCATTGGCTACTGCATGTGAACGCCGCGGCGTTCGTGGATGAACGCCTCGGCGTTCGTCCCCTGCTGCTCCAGCCAGTTTTGGTAAACTTCGCATAACTTTCTCTACCGATGTCGGAATTCACTGATTCAAGTCGCTGTAGAATCCTAAAACAAAGATCTACAACTCTCCAGAAGACACGAGGGCCGAAATCAAACTTTAAATATGACAAAATTGTCTCACAAGTCACTAAATGAGAAAACTCCATCGTAAGACGTCTCTTCCGATGACGTTTTCACCTCCTTCCCTACATATCTGATCTTTGTCTTCAACATAAGAAATGTACCTTTACCTCTTATCGTTCCATTGGTAAATCAAGTGTGTAATTTGGACATGGGTAGAGAACTCTATTCAATAAACTCTATCACTGCGCAGACAGTTTGTATCTTTATGCATGATTTACCTTCAATCCTTGTTCTTTTCCTCCAAATGTTATGTTATTCTATAAAATATGAGAAGACAAGGATAAAAGCATCATATGTGATCAAATTATCAAGGAGATAATCAAAACTAAGTCGATAAACGGGGGAAAACTAGTGTAAAAATAACATATATCAAGCGTTACTTTATCACTTGTGAGCGATGAAATAATAGCAAAGTGATTTTGATATATTTTGACGGCATCTTGACAATCTTTATAATATTCATTGACTTTGTCAAGTAATTCATCATACGAAAGAGGATGAGATAATTCAGTGGTTACCTTTGGTAGCGAGTCATCAGATGCTTCATCATCTCTTGCCATAAGACAAATCAACGCTGAGTCGCTTTTTGGTTCATCATCACTACTTTCATCTGATGATTCCAAATCCTCTTTAGGTGCGGACAATGGTTCAGATTCCGCTAGCAAACCTTGTTGACGAAGGTTGCTCCTGAATTGGTTTCTATCCGCATAGTCTTGCCTTGTGGGCTTAGACACATTTGGATAAGGGCAATTTACCTGGTAGTGCCTTGGTTTCCTACAATTATAACATAAATTAGTTTTCATTTTATGTTCTGTAGTTAATCGCTTGGAAATAACTGGCGCTGAGAGATTCTGAGTAGGAGACTGTGGTGCTTAATATGGAACTGGCACTGCTGGTTGAGATGCTGAGTACACTGGCGCTCGATACTGAGTTGCTGGTGTAGGGGGAGGGGTTTGAAATGAAGTTTGTCCAATAAGATTTCTCTTTTCATATCTTAGAAATTTCTTGAATTTCTTGACCAATAAAGCCATCTCTTTTTCCTCATTGGATTCTGTTGATTTCTCCTCACTAATTGCTTTACACTTGCTTTTGGTGGTAGCGATTAATGCTCCTGATTCAGTCACTAAAGTCGATGTGTCACTGACTTCACCCAATTCAAATTCAAATGCCTTTAATTCTGAGAATACATGTTCTGGAGTAAGAGTCTCCAATGTTTGTGATTCTCTCATAGCAACAGTCTTAATCAAATACTTTCTTGGAAGACTTCTAAAAATCTTATTGACCATTTCCTTATTGGTCAATTCCTTGTCTAATGACGCTAACTCTGTGATGAGCATAGTAAACCTTGTGTCCAATTGTTCTAGCGTCTCATTGGTCTGCATCTTAAAATGCTCGAATCTTTGCATCGCTATGGAGAGCTTATTCTCCTTCATTTGTGCTGAACCTTCACACACTATAGCCAACTTATCCCATATTTCTTTGGAAGTCTTACATTGCTTGATCATGTTGAACAATGCATCATTGTCTCCTAACGCTGAGTAAAGTGCACTTCATCCAACATTATCCAGATTTGCTCTTTTTCTATCATCTGGCGTCCATTCTAACTTGGGTTTCTCGACATAACCATCTAGAGTTGCTTCATCAGCTACAAGTGCTCGAGTTATCACTTTCATAATCTGAATGGGGCCATTTGTAATTACATCACACATTTCATTATCGCAAAAACATAAATACGCGAATGCTCTAAGTTTCCAAGAATCATAGTTTGATTCTACCAACTTAGGCATTTTGTTAAAAGCCACAATGAGATGTTTTGAGAGAGATTTTTATAACAACTAAGTTTTAGAAAAATGGATCTAAACAAGCAGTTACGTTCACAAACGCTTAGGTTTCTACTTCAACCGCTCTAATACCATTTGGTGGTCCCAAGTGGCATACAAAAAGGGTCTAGAAGGGGGGGTGAATAGACCCTGAAGTCTTTTTGGACTTCAAAAATTCGTATCACTTTTAAAGATTAGAACGCTTAGAAAGCTGAGCGCTTGGGTCAGACGCTTCAGTAAAGACAACTTAGACTTAGTGATTTTAGCAATTTACCAAAGTAGGGTAACTCTTAGATCGCTTAATCAGGGTTAGCACATCGGAATTGATTTTAAAGCTTTAGCGTTCGTTTTGGTTAAATAGTCGCTTAGCAGTTTGACTTGTCTTTTTCAGAATAGATAGAATAATATAAACAAGACAATAAAAAAGGTAAATGACACGAGATATATAAGGTTCACTGGATGATGTAATCCCAGCTACGTCCTTCTTCTCCTTTTTCACTTGGAGGGAATTTACTAAGATGATTATCAAAGAATCACACAGAATCTTCTACAAGATAGTAAATAGGTGAAAATGATCTCGGGCTCCTTGATCACACAGATGTCAGCACCAATGATGATCTTCTTCTACAAGCTTCTCTCACTCAGAAATACTGCCTGTAAGGGGTTTCAACAACTTTCTCACCCAGATGAAAGGTTGAGGGTTTTATCACAAGGGTTTGTTTGTTTTTGGAAAGATCAAACAACTTGGAATATCTCAGTAAGAGTTTAGGTTTCTTTTTTGGAAGATGTTTGAGATATCTGTGACTGTATGGAATGTATGTATAAAGCTTGAAAGATTTTGGCTATGGAGTTTCTAAGCTTTTTCTTCAGCAAATTTTTTTTTCTTGTGCGTATATCTTTATCTCTCTGTATTTTTTATATATCTGTAACTTTTTAGGGTTTGCTGGAAGGAGGTATTTATAGGCAATTCTTGGGATTTATCCGTTGGACACATGTAAGAGTGTGCCTTTCACGCGGCGCGTGATTATACCTTTTCTCTGACATTCCTCAAATCCTGCTGGTTTCGATTGGACGGGAGCAGCTATAAACTCTGAATTTCTGACAATCTAGTCAAAAGGTGGCTTGTTCACAAGTCAAATTGGCTTATCACATTTAATGCTCTTATCAGGCATTTAATGCATTTGAATTTATTTCTCGTTGGAAATAAATGTCCGTTGACTGATTGTATTTAAGTCCTTCATGACTTGAGAAATTATTTCAGGTGAATCTGATCTGATCGCTAGAGTGCTTTGAGCGCTTGAACCATAAACCCTGAAATAGTCCTTTAGCATTTGACAGACGCTAAGGATAAATCTTCATCTTCTTCTAACTTCAGACGCTGATCTTCAACTTCATGTCTAATAAGCTCACCTAGAATTCTATTAGCGATTCGGTGTCTAATACTGAGTCTAAAATCTACAAAGATAAAAATTACAAGCCTAACAAAATTACATTCCTTCAAACGCTTATACAATTGATCTATGAACTATAAACTTACATTATATTTTGGGGTCTAACATAAAATCTTATCTTATCATCATCAAAACATCTAACATGAAATTTCCTAACACATTTCATACACCCGGATGTGGTAAAAATCTATCATGCCACTCAGGGTCAGGGAAAAGCCATTCGATATCCGTGGTCGGGCTTCAGTGTAAGTACTCGTTGATTTCCACCACCTAGCCTACTTTCGTGGACCACTTGAGGCTATCTGGGTCCCGTGGGTTCAAGATTTCTACAGTGCTGAGGCCTTCTCGAGTATTGGGATGAGGGCGGACAACTCTACAGTTATGGTTTTCTTTCGGGATGTGATGGTAAACTTTGGTGCTCAGGATATCAGTGAGTGCCACGGGATACCCATCCCCCAGACTTGCGAGTATTGGGCTTCTCACAAGACTGACGGGACTGTTAGGAAATTTCTTGTTAGATATTTTGATGATGACAATTAGGATTTTATGTTAGACCCCAAAATATGTAAGTTTAATTTTATAAGATTTGAAGCGTTAGATTTTTATAGGCTTTATAGGATTTGCTTTATTTTAGTCTAGATTGTTAGGCTAAGTATTCTTAGGCTGAACGTCTGATAATTTCTGAGTGAGCTTATCAAAAGTTAAGTTTGAAGAACTCAAGCGCCTGAAGTCTGAATGAAGATAAAGATTTCAAGTGTCCAAACAACAAACTACATCAAGCGTTATTTGTAGGACAGAAGTTATTCAAAGATGAATGAGCGTCTATCAGAGACTGATTTCACCTGAAATCATTTCATAGTCCAGAAGGAGTTTAATGCAAATATTCCCAGATCATTAATTTCCAACGGGCATTTATTTCAAATGCATTAAATGCTGATAAGAGCATTAAATGTGATAACCTCTTTCGGACGTACGGAGAAGCCACCCAATTGGATTGTCAAATTTCACATACTGCAGCACCAACTTTTGTGCAGCAAAATTTCAGGAAAAGGGACAAAAGATGTTCACTCGCGGAAGTGAGAGACACGCGCCTATGCATGTGTCAAACGGACACTTTTTCCAAGAAATGCCTATAAATAGGACTTTAAGAACAAGCCAAAAGAAAAACAACAATCACATTCCAAGCCGAATTGTTGTTGCATTGAAGTCTCAATCCTTAAACTCTCAGAAAAGCGAGAATTCTCAAGAAAACATTCTCTTTCATTTTCTTCAAATTCCTGAGACAGTCAACTAATATCTCAAACATTCTTCTTAGAGAAACCTGCATTACTACTGAGATATTACCAAGTTGTTTGAACTTTATCAAAATCAAACAAACCGTCAGAAAAACCTCATCCAAGCCTCGCTAACTGTGTGAAGTCGAAGTTGGATACTTGCATTATTTCTGGGTGAAAGAAGCAATGGGATAGAAGTGTCTTAGAGTAGAAATCTGTGTGATCAAGGAGCTCAAATCATAACTATCCATCTCTCCCAAATTTGTAGAAGACTCTTTGTAATTCTTTGAGAATCATTTTAGTGGATTGCCTCCAAGTGTTCGAGGAGAAGAAGGACGTAGTTGTGATTACACCACCCAACGAACCTTACAAATATTGTGTTCTTTACTTCACAGTCAATTTCCATATCGTCATATCATTGCATAAATCTGTTAAGTAGAACTCAATTGAACGCTAAGCAACTAAAACACTTTCTGTGACGCTAAAGCTTTTAACAAAAAGACTATAAAATCATTCCACTGTGCTAACACTGATCAAAGAACTGAACGCTTAAACTTATTTGGTTAAAGTATTCCAATCTTGAAGTCTAAGTTAACTTTCCAAAAACAGTCTGCAGTAGATGCTCAGTCAAGCGCCTATATTTTCAAGCGTCCAACCAATTTTAATGCGAATATTTTTAAAGTCAAAAAAGACTTCAGGGTCTATTCAACCCCCCCTCCCTCCTTCTAGACCACTTGGGACCAACAAGTGGTATCAGAGCGGTTAAAGTTGAAATTTTAAAATAAGAATTTTCTGCAAGAGACACCACGGAAGCAGCAACACCCTACTTGCACCGAGCCGCTTTATGAAGAGCTGGACATGGGGTTTTCTAAGCTTATTTCTCTACCTTAATAATTTAGTGGGTTTTTTTTATCAAGTGGTGACTTTGTTTTACTATCTTTTTCATGATAGTGACTTCCAAGCATAACTGCTTGTTTAGATCCTTTTTCAATTTAGTTGCTTTTAAATTTTTCATGGCATTTTCTAAAGTTCCTAAGTTGACCGAATCAAACTATGACTCATGGAAGGTCAAAAATTTTACTTATTTGTGTTCTTGTGATGACAAAATGTGTGATGTCATTTCAGGTGGACCCATTCAGATTTACAAAGTAATCACCAAAGCACCTGGAGCCATAGAAGAGACTCCAGATGGCTATGTTGAGAAGCCTAAGCAAGAATGGTCCACAGATGAGCGTCGGAGATTTAATCTAGACAATGTTGGTCAGAATGCTTTGTACACTGCTATTGGTGATAACAACAACTTATTCAACAAGGTCAAATCTTGTAACACTACCAAGGAGATATGGGATAAGTTAGCCATAATTTGTGGCAGTTCAACACAAATCAAGGAAAACAAACTTTCAATTGCCAAGGAAAGATTTAATGGTTTTAAGATGTTGCCTAACGAGACACTAGAGCAATTGGACATAAGATTCACAATTCTTGTTATGGAACTTACATCGTTAGGAATGGACTTGCAAAATAGAGAAATGGTGGTTAAAATTTTTAGAAGTCTACCTAGTAGATTCTTGATGAAGACAACAGCAATGAAAGAATCAAATATGTTGGATCTTCTAACTCCAGAAGATGCCTTTTCAGTGCTCAAAGCATTTGAGTTTGAGTTGAATTCAACCAATGATGTTGTGAGCAATCCGGTAATTGAGTCTGGAGCGCTTATAGCATCAATCAAGGGTAAATCGGGTAACAAGGTAAAGGTTTCGGATATCAGTGAGGATGAGGAACTAGCGCTTCTGAATAGATTCAGAAAATTCTTGAGATATGAAAAGAAAGAAAATAGTCGTAAGCATTAAGGACAGAGTTCCTATCAAGCGCCTACTTCAGTACAACAACAATATCAAGCGCCTCAATATTTTGCACCTTTTCCTACAACACCGATTCATTACCACGCGTCTAATCAACAGAATCTCTCACCGCCCATGGTCTCAAAACCACACACTGCAAGGTTAACAAATGAACAAAAGATGAAAACTAATCTTTGTTATAATTGCAGGAAACCAAGGCACTAGCAGGTAAATTGCCCTTATCCAAATGTATCCAAGGCCTCAAGGCAGGATTACGTGGATAGAAACCAATTCAGGAGCAACCTTTGTCAACAAGGTTTGCTAGCGAAATCTGAACCAGCATCCGCACCTGAAGATTTGGAGTCATCAGAGGAGAGTAGTAATGATGATGAGTCAGTGGATGACTCAGCCCTTATTTGTCTCTTGGCCAGAGATGATGAAGCGTCCCCTAAGGTAAACACTGAATTATCTTATCCTCTTTCCTATGAAGAATTACTTGACAAAGTCAAAGAATTTTATAATGATTGTCAAGATGCCACCAAATCATATCAAAATCACTTCCATAACATTTCATCACTCAAGAGAGATAATGTAACGCTCAAAGCAGAGTTCCAAGTTCAGCAACAATGCATTGAGAAGAACGAATCACTTGAGAGTGATATAATCAATCTGAAAAATGATCTTGATATAATAGTCAAGAGAGAAGCTGAGCTGATTGCTAGACTTGCTAAATTACGACAGCTTGTCTCATCATTTTCCAAAGCGTCAAGAAAATTAGACAATGCGACTGAGGTAACAAGGTTATTTGGTGAAAAGACCGGTTTAGGATGCATTAAATTCGGTAAACAACCAAACAAATCTAATGTTACGGCGAACAACAATGTTTTCTTTGTTGAGAAAAGTTCAAAAAGTCAAACACCTGTTGAACCAAGCGACAATGGTATGAGGCCAAATGAGAAATCCAAAGCTGACTCAGGCACAAGAAAGGCGAAAGCAAATGATTCACAAAGAAAGTTTCATCCAAACGCTCAAAAAGCTAAGGATAAACCTAACCACTATGAATCAAGCGATAAGCGCCCAGCACCAAAAGTGCACCCCAAGTCAGCGCCAAGGAAATACCAGCGTCAATATGCACAACAGTCTAGATCATATTATCTGATGGTCCCAAGTGGCATACGAAAGGGTCTAGAAGGGGGGGGGGTTGAATAGACCCTGAAGTCTTTTTCGACTTCACAAAATTTTCGTATCACTTTAGAAATTTGAACGCTTGGAAAAACTGAGCGCTTGGGTCAGACGCTTCAAAATAGTTAACTTAGACTTAGTGATTTCAGCAGTTTACCAAAGTAGGGCAACGCTTAGATCGCTTAATCAGGGTTAGCACAGCGCAAATAATGTTTGGCGTTCTTTTAGTTGAATTAATCGCTTTGCAATTTTACTTGTCTTTTTCAGAATAATATGAAGTGAATAATATAAGACAATAAAATAAATGACACAATAATTTGTAAGGTTCACTGGGTGATGTAATCCCAGCTACGTCTTTCTTCTCCTTTTTCACTTGGAGGAAATTACTATGATGATTATCAAAGGATCACACAGAAACTTCTACAAAATAGTAATGGATGAAAATGATCTTGGGCTCCTTGATCACACAGACTTCAGCACCAATGAAGATCGTCTTCTTCAAGCTTCTCTCACTCAGAAATACTGCCTGAAAGGTTTCAACAACTTTTCTCACTCAGATGAAAGGTTGAGGTTTATCACTAGAGTTTTGTTTGTTTTAAAGAAGATCAAACAACTTGGAATATCTCAGTTGGAGTTTGGATTTCTTCTTTGGAAGATATTTGAGATATTTGTGACTGTCTAGAATGTAGATGGAAAGCTTGAAAGGTTTTGGCTATGAAATTTCTACGCTTTTTTCCAGAAAGAATGTACGTAGGATTTTTGGCAATAATTTCTCGTATATTCTTGATGTTGTTCTGCATATTTTGATTTTCTGGAGTAAGGTATTTATAGGCAATTTCTTGGGATTTGTCCGTTGGACACATGTAGGAGCGTGCCTTTCACGTAGCGCGTGATTGTACCTAAAATCTGACATTCCTGAAAATTCGCTGGAACCGATTGGACGGGAGCAGCTATGAAAGTTCTGACAGTCTGGTCAAAAGGAGGCTTGTCCACAAGTCACAGTAGCTTATCACATTTAATGCTCTTATCAGGCATTTAATGCAATTTGAATTTATTTCCCGTTGGAAATAAATGTCCGTTGAATGATTGCATTTAAGTCCTTTATGACTTGAGGATTTATTTCAGGTGAATCTTCTATAAGTCACTTGAGTATTTGAACGCTTGATTCATGAATCCTGAACTGCGGTCTCTTAGCGTTTGACAGGCGCTAAGAAGGAATCTTCATCTTCGGTTGGTTTCAGACGCTGGTCTTCAACTTCTTCTCAAATAGACTCACCTAGAATTCTATTATTGATTCAGTCGCTAAAACTTAGTCTCAAAACTATGAGGATAAAAACTACAAGCCTAAACACAATTACAAACTCTTTAAACGCTTTATACAATGATCTATGAAAGCATAAACTTACATTTTATTTGGGGTCTAACATTGAATCCTATCTTCTCATCATCAAAACATCTAACATGAAATTTCCTAACAATTTCCCCCTTTTTGATGATGTCAAGACTTGTAACTCTTTTATAATTTTTAAGAGTTAAAAAAGAAAAGGCCTAAAGGAATATAAGTCAGCGTTTGAAAGGTTAGTAATGTTAGTTAAAGTTAGGTTGGCTTCAACAAGTTGTTTCAGCAATAAATCATTCATATATATTAAAATGAAGCATACATGATTTATACTGAAAAGAATAAGAGAGAAATAAAAAAACATTTATTTCTTCTGTCGCTTTGCTCTTTCTTCGCGTTGAAGAACTTCTAACGCTAGTTCTTTTAAGAGTCGATCAATGTCGATCATAGTTGTATGCTGGACTTCGTCATAGTCATGCCTGCGGAGTCTGGCGCTTTCATTTAGCTCTAACAACCTTTCCGTCCAATCCCTTGGTGGAATGCCAAGTTCTCGAATCAGATCATAATATATATCTCTTTGACGGTCATTTGACGGTCTCCAATTGACAGGTCGTTGTAGCGGTCCGGTATAAGCATGAAATCCCATACTCTCTAAGAAGTCGGGGTCCAACTGGGGAAGTGCGTATTTTCCGAGATAATGCCTTGGTTTTCGTTTCTTGGATAGCATTTTCTTAATGCTTACCAGTTCATCGAACATCGAACGCCAATGTTTATTATCCGTCTTGGAAATCGCTTTGGTCTTTTCTTTACTTTCCCCCTTCTTGACTTCATCAAGGGACAATTTCAGATCAGCGACATCGCGGCGCAAAAGTCTAACTTCTTCGACTAGAAGAGCAATCTGTTGGGCGACACTCTGAGCGACGGCATCGGATGAAGCGTGTCTGTACGCATCAGCCGAAGCGCTCTGAGCAAGGTGACGATTGAATTCAGAGGAGAGCTCAGCGATAAGAGGGGACATGCTTTCCATGAGAGCAATGGTGCTGTAATTTGAAGCGTTGGCAATGTCACGACTGCGCGTATCAGACATTAAGCGAGTCTGCCTGTCAGCGTCTTTAGAAAGCTTGGAGCAGGAACCTTCGATGTGGTGAAGCGAGTTCCGTACAGCCTTTCTGAAATCTCGGGCCTCTAAATCACTGTCTGAATCTGAATCCGAAGACGGACGCTCTAGGGACGGGAGAAGTCCGTAAGAACTTGAAACTGCAGCCTTGCCTTTGGTTTTATCTCTTAGGAGAGGTTCTACAGGCGCTTGAGCAATTTCAGCGTGCACTTCTTCAATTGCGTGATCCAAGGTAGAATCAGCAATCGCTGGGGGCTCGACTACTGGGGCACTAGAAGAATCTGGCAAGGAAGCCTCAGGAAGATGAGCGACTTCCGCAGTAGGAGCAGAATCTTCTTCCAGAATTTGGATTGAGGGAGGAGAAGGTTCTTTAATGCCAATAACCCAGAGGGGGCCAAGGGCTTCCATCACATGCCGGGGACTGATCAAGCTAGATTGCGGGATGAAGAATATAGCGTCTTCGCGCTCGTCAGTACTTAGTGCAAGTTGCACACCTTCTGGTAAAGCAATCCCTGATGTGTATTTGTTGAAAAAGTCCAAAATCAACGGCATGAACGCTTGAGCTGCTTCTTGGTCCACTGGCCTAATCAGCGAGATCATCTTGGCCACTTGAATATTCTGTTCACTGAAGAGCACAGGGTGGAGAGTATATCCTCGGAAATCGTTTAACCCTGAATAGTGATTGAAACTTGTATCCAACGCTTGGACATTTTCTATCACTGCTCTCATATCTCGGTGGAACTCAGCAAACTCAGCGTGTTCTGTTGAAGTGTCAACACGAATCTGACTCTGGCCTTGAAGAACTAGTTGTTTACTTGACGAAGCGTCTTCGTTGAGGTCAGGGAAGATTCGTTGAACAAAATCTGCACGAGGATGCAAAACGTAGCGTCCGCCCTGGCTGAATAAGGCGAGCTGCTGGCGAATGTAGCTTTCGATTGGCTGTCTGTATCGTGGCAAAGTGCTAACATTCCCGGCAATTATCTGATGTTGTTGAAGCAAAAAGGTGGCAAATCCTCGGTGTCTGTATTCTATTCCAAAATTAAACAGGAATGGATATTTGACGAGTTCATCAAGGGTGTAGAAGTGAAGAACGAACACTTCAGCCCATTTGGCTGTATCCATCATCCATCGTTTTCCAAGTTTGTTCGCTTTGTTTTGCTCTTTTCTAGCTGCTAAGAATTTCTCGAAGCGTTCCGTTTCATCATCATAGTCTTCAGCCCATAATCTGGCAAGATATTCACGAGCCTCATCTTCAATCCACGAGTTGACCGGATTTGGGCGCTCCGCAACAAGCGAGCCTTTGCCTTTCCAGAGTTTGAGTGGATTACGAGAGAGAGCGTTCTGGGGAGACTTGACAACGGAGGGGAGAGCAGAATATCCTATCTTATTGAGATCTTCCTCATCAGGATTTTTGTTCCAATTACCAATGTGTGGGTTCTTGAAAACAATCTTGCTTGGGCGCAGAGGATAAAAGGACTCGTCCGAGCGACCGGTTAGAGTGAATCGCTGTTGATCAAGGTCAGCTCTATTGAACACTGGACGACGAATGTACTCAAGGCGAGATTGAAGTCGCTCTAAGTCATATAGTCCTAGATCTGCAATACGCTCGAAAAACTCAAATTTCTTGGTGTTGGACATATCGGGCCGATGGAGAGTGGTTTGAAAGTTTATTTCCAACTCGGCAACCATTTGAGCGTCACGTTCTCTGGCGGCATAATAAAATTCGACGTCTGGATGATATCCGTGCGGGAAGAAATCAATGACACGAGGAGGAGGTTCGGTTGGCGTAGGAACAAGGGCAATAGCTTCTGTTGGAATGGGGGCCACTTCTATCGACCGCTCAGCGTTTAAAGTTGCTTCACTCGCTGATGAGCTTTCAGCGTCAGGAAGAACTTGGAATGCTTCTTTAGCAATATTCACAACAGTTGCCATGTCCACGTCTAGTTCAACTGGAATCTCCGAGAGAGGAGGGGCTTCAGCGATTGGTTCATCATGAGCTCCGTCATGAGCTGACACATGTAAGCGATTGAGAAAAGCAAGCAAAAATTCCTACTGAGTAGAAATTTACAAAGAAAATACTACATCGCTTACCCTAAGGACTATCATCGACTGTCTTAGTCGCTTGATCTGTTTCTTGGACAAGTTCCTCAGGCTCCTGAACTTCTTCTTCGGGTTCTAAATCGATAAAAGAAGTTATTGGATCAGCACGAATAGGGATATTTAGTTCTTCAAGCGTGTTGAGAACATAATGAATATCTGCTTCACTTGGCGCTGAGAGAATTTTTTGTTTTTATCCTAGCGTTAGAGACTTAGGAAACTAACGAGGAAAGGATAGACTAATTTGCTTAGCAAATACTTACCCTGAACATTGGGAAGCCTTTCAGATGGAGAAACGGCTTGAGGATCTGAGCTGATTTCGGGAACAGCGTCAGAGACGGAAGCACTCGCTGACTCTCTAAGCGCTGGATTTGTGGGAGCGCTAGAAGATACTGCGAGAGTGGGAGTAGGAGTACGCCTTCGTGCAAGCGGTACTTCTTCTTCCACTGCTGTCTCTTCTTCCTCAGGAACGGAAAAGAAAAACGCTGGAGGAGGAGAAGGAGACTTAGGCGAGGGAGAAGGAGAAGGGATCTTTTGTTTCTTTTTGGGTTCCGGCTTCTTCTTCTTCAGTTCAGGCTTTTGCTTCTTTGCGGGCTTGGATGGCTCAGCGACTTTGAGAATGATCTTTCTCTTAGGTCGCTTGACCACCACTTCTTCTGATGATGATGATGAAGAAGACGCTTGATCTTCATCATCACTGCGAACAACACGCTGATCTTTTGGAACCGCTGCTCCGCCAGGTTTCCGCGGGTTAAGAAGCTCGCTTATCATTTTCTTGCCATAAAACTTGGTCGCTAGGATCTTTTTCCCAGACGCTTGCGTATATCCGCTAGAGCAGAGAATACGACTTAGCAAAATCCCGTAAGGCTTGGGATTAACAGACTTAGCCATCGCTGCTTTGAAGCGATTGAACACGTAAAGAGACCAGTTAACTTTTAACTTGGTCAGGATGGCAACCATCATCTTGTATTGAATGTTAGTGATTTTATCAAACGTCCCTTTTCTGCATTCAATAATCTTTGAACATATGTCAGCGAGGATGACATATTCGCCTTTCATATCGTTCTTCTTGAAGTTGGGCTCGTAGGCGTTGTGAACATCTTCTTTCTTTATCAAGTCCCAAACTTTAGTAGCATCGCCGAGATTTACACGTTCTACCTCAATGCCAGTATTAGGCAGAACAAGTAATGAAGAAACCAGAGATGGAGTGAGGACAAAGGTCTCTTTTGCAGAGGGGAAGACGCAGGATATGGAATTTCCGTCTTCAGAAATTTGACCATTGGAGAAAAAGTGGCGAGATTCTTCTTCAAAGTAGTTGAAAGTAGTAGTAAGCATGTCTTTCAAACCAGATTCTTGAACGAGTGGAAGAATCGTTCGAAGAGGGAAGTTCTGGTTATCAAAAAGATAGTCCCAGTTAACCAAAAATCCGGCGTTAACTGTAACTGGTTTAGGTGCTGTCGTGGAAGATTTTGAAACTTTGGGTGCCATTGCTGAAAGTTGAAGCTTTTGAAGAAAATAGAGGAGTTTTTGCCTTTGGAGAGAAAAAGCTTTTACAGTAGGAAAGATTGGAAGTGATAAAGGTTTTCTGTAAAAGTCTTGGTGAGTTTAAATAGAAGGTGAAAGTAACTCCTCAATTGACAGATGAATGACACGTGTTCAGAGGTTAATGACAAAAGGAATCTGAACCGTGTACATTTAATTTCGGATGTCAAAAAGTGTGGTAAAGTAGGGTACTATAACATTTTTCGGATCCGCAGTTAATTTGAAACAGTTTGAAAAAATTTGAAATTTTCAGCGTGAAGTGCACGCGCCTGATAGTGTACTGACACTTACTCAGACTCATGCAATCACTGAACCGCCTCGGTTTAGATAGGAATCATAACCGTCAGTTCGATTTGATAGGCACGTGTGGGTAGTTGTCAAATCTGATCTTTTGGACTTATCCACACGTTATCTTTAGCGATGAAAACTATGCATGAATTTTTTTGAAATCGAGTTACTTAGCGTTAAAGTGGGAATCCTTTCAATGCTGAAGTCTTTTCATAAAATATTTCAATAAATGAATCAATCGCTTGGATTTATGAGAGACAACATTATTAGAGATTGATTTTGTCATGCATAAAAGATAAGAGCTAGTGATCAATGCTTAAGATTTTGAAAGTCATTTTTGATCACAGTCGCTTGATACATTGAAGTAAGTACAATTTTAGAGTTCCCCCTAAAGTTGATGACTCATTTCAAATTTTGATAAACGCTTTAGACATAAACATAAAGTGGATTCCCCTTAAATTATATGCCTATTAAATATGATGCTTTATGATTTAAGCGTTTAAATCGATCATACCTAATTCACTTCTCAAAGTGAGAAAGCGTTGTTCGTTGAGCGCTTTTGTGAAGATATCTGCCAGTTGTTTGTCAGTTCCAATGAAGTGCATGGAGATATCTTTCTTTTGAACATGGTCACGCAAGAAATGGTATCTAATGTCAATGTGTTTGGTTCTAGAATGAAGAACAGGATTTTGGGTCATAGCTAAAGCACTTTGGTTATCACAATGGATTGGGGTAGGACCTAGGATTATTCCATAATCTCTAAGTTGTTGCCTCATCCAAAGGATTTGTGCACAACAGCTTCCAGCGGCTACATATTCTGCCTCAGCGGTAGAAGTCGCTATGGATTGTTGTTTCTTACTATGCCACGAAACTAGTCTATCACCTAGAAATTGACATGTACCACTAGTACTTTTTCTATCTATTTTGCATCCTGCAAAATCTGCATCTGAATAACCAATTAGTTCAAAAGAAGAATCCTGTGGATACCATAAGCCCACATTTTGTGTGCCTTTTAGGTACTTAAGGATCTTTTGGTAGCAATTAAGTGTGATTCTCTAGGATCAGATTGAAAACGTGCACACATGCATACCGAAAACATAATATCAGGTCTACTAGCGGTAAGATAAAGAAGTGATCCAATAATACCCCTATAGTTAGTGATATCAATTTTCTTCCCACTTTCATCTTTATCTAACTTAAGCGTCTGGCTCATTGGAATTTTTGAAGATGATGCATTTTCCATACCAAATTTCTTAATCATATCTCTAGTATATTTAGCTTGGTTTATAAATATTCCATTAGGGAGTTGCTTAACTTGTAATCCTAAGAAGAAAGTTAATTCACCCATCATGCTCATTTCAAATTGATCTTGCATCATTTTCGAAAATTTCTCACACAGTCGCTTATTAGTAGAACCAAATATAATATCATCAACATAGATTTGGACTAAGAGAATATCTTTATTATGGGTAATTTTAAATAACGTTGTGTCAACGCTGCCTTTTGAAAAGCCTTTACCTATAAGGAAGATAGAGAGAGTGTCATACCATGCTCTTGGTGCTTGTTTAAGGCCATAGAGTGCCTTATCCAGTTTGTAGACCATACTTTTGCCATGGTTGTTGATGAATCCTGGTGGTTGCTCCACATAGACTTCTTCTTGGAGTTTACCATTCAAGAATGCACTCTTCACGTCCATTTGGTATACTGTGAACTTGTTGAATGCGGCAAACGCTAGGAACATCCTAATTGCTTCAAGACGGGCTACTGGGGCATACGTTTCATCAAAGTCAATACCCTCTTCTTGACAATAACCCTGAGCGACTAATCTAGCTTTGTTTCTTATAACAATGCCATCTTCATCCATTTTGTTCCTAAAAACCCATCTCGTTCCAATAACTCCTTGGTGAGTTGGTCTTGGTACTAGCGTCCAAACCTTGCTTCTTTCAAATTGGTTAAGCTCTTCTTGCATTGCTTCTACCCAACTTGAATCATTAAGCGCTTCATCCACTTTCTTTGGTTCCATTTGAGATAGGAAACTTGCGAACATGGCCTCATTAAATGTAGCGGACCTAGTTCTAACAGGTGCTTCAATATCTCCAATTACTAGCTCTGGTGGATGATCTCTAAGCCATTTACGGTCTGGTTGGAACGGGTTAAGAGACTCTTGGTTGTTAATCGCTTGATTCTCATTTGTCTCTTGCGTAGACGCTGCATCATTCACAGTTCCAATCTGCTCTTGATGATCATTCTCTTCATGATCATCAGCGATTCTGACATTATCATTTTTGTTAACCTCACGAGTATCCTTAGGAGGAAGTACATGAATCCCATCATCCTCGTCATCACTATCATCACTAAGGTTGATTTGCGACGCTTGTTGGGAGAGATCTTCAATTCCTACATCATCAGGATTAACCTTACTCGGTTCTTGGTTAGCATCATCAAACACAACATGAATGGATTCTTCAACCTTCGATTTGATCTTATTTAAGATGCGAAAACTCTTTCCATTCTTGGCATAGCCTAGAAAGATTCCCTCATCTGCTTTAGGATCAAATGTCTTTAGGCTGTGAGATCCATTGTTATGAATGAAACATTTTGAACCAAATACATGAAAGTATGAAACGTTAGGCTTACGTCCCTTCCACAACTCATATGGAGTCTTCTCATGTTGCTTGTTAATCATACACCGGTTCTGAGTGTAGCAAGCGGTGTTGATGGCTTCGGCCCAAAACCTTTGAGGCAGCTTGGACTCTGCTAACATCGTCCTTGCGGCTTCTTTAAGCGTTCTGTTCCGTCGCTCAGCAACTCCATTCTGTTGAGGTGTTCTAGGAGCAGAATACTCATGAAGTATTCCTAAATCTATACAAAACTTCTCAACAACTTGGTTAGTAAATTCAGTTCCTCTATCGCTTCTAATTCTTGTCACTTTTAGATCTTTTGAATTTTGCAATTGACGAATTAGCGCTGTGAGCTTGACACTGGTTTCATCTTTGGTTGCTAGAAATTCTACCCATGTATAGCGAGAGAAATCATCAACTATTACTAGCGAGTACTTTTTGCCACTAACACTCATGATTTGAATAGGTCCAAACAAATCTAAATGCAATAGTTCAAGAACTCTAGAAGTAGATAGACATGGTTTCTTTTTGAAAGATGACTTAACTTGTTTACCCATTTGACATGCATCACATAAGCGATTCTTTTGAAAGGAACCTTTAGGTAATCCCTCTACAAGATTTAGCGATATTAACTGAGAGATTGCCTTGAAATTGAGGTGATTCATTTTTCTATGCCATAACCAACCCAATTCATTTTGACTTTTAGCAACAAAGCACGTGGGGTTGTTATCAACTGTAGAATCCCAATCTACTAAATACACATTGTTTGTTCTTTTTCCTCTTAATTTAGTAGACTTAGTCTTAGCGTCGTTAACATAGCAGAAGTCGCTTGAAAATTTTACTTCAAAGCCTTTATCACAAAATTGACTAATGCTTAACAGGTTATGCTTAAGACCCTCAACATAATAAACATCACTAATCATGATGTTCCCCCTATGCATGATACCTATACCTTTTGTTTTACCTTTTGAGTTATCACCGAATATAACTTGAGGACCGTTGGTAGCTTGATAGTAGACTAGAAGATTCTTGGAACCAGTCATGTGTCTTGACGATCCACTATCAAAGTACCAAACTGAAGTATCGGTGCTGGCTCTAGGTACCTGCATTTAAAGGACAATTCTAATTCTTCTTAGGTACCCATGTTGTTTTGGGTCCTTCAGCGTTAGTAACCTTGGTTTGAATTAGAACTTTAGGAACCCATATTTGCCTGGTCTTCATTGTAGGAATACTGGCCTTCTTGGGTTTCACATTGTGTTGTGTGTGCTTTTTGTTCACCTTGTGCTGTGTGTGCTTTTTGGGTGTGTAATAATATCCTCGATTATAATAATAGTCATAATCATAGTCATAGTCATAATCATCATAGTATTGATGATATGATTTTGACTGTCTTGGATATTGACGCTGGTAAGTCCTTGGCGCTGGCTTGGGTTGCACTTTTGGTGCTTGACGCTTAGCGCTTGATTCACAGTGATTAGACTTGTCCTTGACTTTTTGAGCGTTTGGATGAGTTTGTCTTTGTGAATCATTTGCCTTAGCCTTACCCTTGCCTGAGTCAGCTTTGGCTTTCTCATTTGGCCTCGTACCATTGTCGCTAGGTTCACTTAGCGTTTGACTCTGTGAACTTTTCTCAACAAAGATAACACCCTTTCCTTTGTTGTTTGCCATAACATTGGATTTATTTGGTTGTTTACCGAATTTATTGAATCCTAAACCGGACTTTTCACCAAATAATCTAGTTACCTTAGTCACATTATCCAACTTTCTAGAAGCTTTTGATAATGATGAGATAAGCTGCTCTGATTTAGCAAGTTTAGCGATCAAATCAGCTTCTCTTTTGACTATTATATCAAGATCGCTTTTTAACTGAATAACTTCACTCTCAAGTGATTTGTTCTTCTCAATGCACTGTTTCTGAACTTGCAACTCGGCTTTGAGTGTTACTTTATCACTTTTGAGCGACGAAATAATAGCGAGATCGTTTTGATATATTTTGGCGGCCTTCTTGACAATCTTTATAATATTTTTAACTTTGTCAAGTAATTCATCATAAGAGAGAGGATGATATAATTCATTGGTTACCTCTGGTAGCGAGTCGTCAGACGCTTCATCATCTCTTGCCATGAGACAAATCAATGCTGAGTCGCTTGTAGGCTCATCATCACTACTTTCGTCTGATGATTCCAAATCCTCTTCAGGTGCGGAGAATGGTTCAGATTCCGCTAGCAGACCTTGTTGGCGAAGGTTGCTCCTGAATTGGTTTCTATCCGCATAGTCTTGCCTTGAGGGCTTTGACACATTTGGATAAGGGCAATTTACCTGGTAGTGCCCTGGTTTCCTGCAATTATAACACAAATTAGTTTTCATTTTTTGTTCAGCAGTTAATCGCTTTGAGACTACTGGTGCTGAGAGATTCTGAGTGGGGGATGGAGGTGCTTGGTATGGAACTGGCGCTACTGGTTGAGGTGCAGAGTACACTGGCGCTTGATACTGAGGCGCTGGTGCTGGAGGAGGAGTTTGAAATGAATTCTGTCCAATAGGAGTTCTCTTCTCGTATCGTAGAAATTTCTTGAACTTCTTTACCAATAAGGCCATTTCCTTTTCTTCATTTGACTCAACCGGTTTGACCTCAATAACCGCTTTTCCCTTATTTTTGGTGGTAGCGATTAAAGCTCCTGATTCAATCGCTGAAGTCGATGTGTCGCTGACTTCACCTAATTCGAACTCAAATGCCTTTAACTCTGAAAAGACATGCTCTGGGGTAAGTGATTCCAATGTTTGTGATTCTCTCATAGCAACAGTCTTAATTAAATACTTGCTTGGATGACTTCTGAAGATCTTGTTGACCATTTCCTTGTTGGTCAATTCCTTGTCTAATGACGCTAACTCGGTAATGAGCAAAGTAAACCTTGCGTCTAGTTGTTCTAGCATCTCATTGGGCTGCATTTTGAAATGCTTGAATCTTTGCATGGCTATGGAGAGCTTGTTCTCCTTCATTTGTGTTGAACCTTCACACACAATAGCCAATTTATCCCATATTTCTTTGGATGTCTTACATTGCTTTATCTTGTTGAACAATGCATCGTTATCTCCTAACGCTGAGTAAAGTGCACTTCGTCCAACATTATCCAGATTCGCTCTTTTTCGATCATCTGGCGTCCAGTCTAGTTTATTTTTCTCGACATATCCATCTGGAGTGGCTTCATCGGCTCCAGGTGCTCGAGTTCTCACTTGCATGATTTTGATGAGGCCATCTGTAATAACATCACACATTTCATTATCACATGAGCATAAGTATGTGAATGCTCTAAGTTTCCACGAATCATAATTTGATTCTACCAACTTAGGCATTTTGTTAAAAGCCATAATGATATGTTTTGAAAAAAAAGATTTAAAGCGATTAAGTTTAGAAAGGTGGATCTAAACAAGCAGTTACGCTCGGAAACGCTTAGGTTTCTACTTCAACCGCTATGATACCACTTGGTGGTCCCAAGTGGCATACGAAAGGGTCTAGAAGGGGGGGGGGTTGAATAGACCCTGAAGTTTTTTTCGACTTCACAAAATTTTCGTATCACTTTAGAAATTTGAACGCTTGGAAAAACTGAGCGCTTGGGTCAGACGCTTCAGAATAGTTAACTTAGACTTAGTGATTTCAGCAGTTTACCAAAGTAGGGCAACGCTTAGATCGCTTAATCAGGGTTAGCACAGCGAAAATAATGTTTAGCGTTCTTTTAGTTGAATTAATCGCTTTGCAATTTTACTTGTCTTTTTCAGAATAATATGAAGTGAATAATATAAGACAATAAAATAAATGACACAATAATTTGTAAGGTTCACTGGGTGATGTAATCCCAGCTACGTCCTTCTTCTCCTTTTTCACTTGGAGGAAATTACTATGATGATTATCAAAGGATCACACAGAAACTTCTACAAAATAGTAATGGATGAAAATGATCTTGGGCTCCTTGATCACACAGACTTCAGCACCAATGAAGATCGTCTTCTTCAAGCTTCTCTCACTCAGAAATACTGCCTGAAAGGTTTCAACAACTTTTCTCACTCAGATGAAAGGTTGAGGTTTATCACTAGAGTTTTGTTTGTTTTAAAGAAGATCAAACAACTTGGAATATCTCAGTTGGAGTTTGGATTTCTTCTTTGGAAGATATTTGAGATATTTGTGACTGTCTGGAATGTAGATGGAAAGCTTGAAACGTTTTGGCTATGAAATTTCTAAGCTTTTTTCCAGAAAGAATGTACGTAGGATTTTTGGCAATAATTTCTCGTATATTCTTGATGTTGTTCTGCATATTTTGATTTTCTGGAGTAAGGTATTTATAGGCAATTTCTTGGGATCTGTCCGTTGGACACATGTAGGAGCGTGCCTTTCACGTAGCGCGTGATTGTACCTAAAATCTGACATTCCTGAAAATTCGCTGGAACCGATTGGACGGGAGCTGCTAAAACTCTGAAAGTTCTGACAGTCTGGTCAAAAGGAGGCTTGTCCACAAGTCACAGTAGCTTATCACATTTAATGCTCTTATTAGGCATTTAATGCATTTTGAATTTATTTCCCATTGGAAATAAATGTCCGTTGAATGATTGCATTTAAGTCCTTTATGACTTGAGGATTTATTTCAGGTGAATCATCTATAAGTCGCTTGAGTATTTGAACGCTTGATTCATGAATCCTGAACTGCGGTCTCTTAGCGTTTGATAGGCGCTAAGAAGGAATCTTCATCTTCGGTTGGTTTCAGACGCTGGTCTTCAACTTCTTCTCAAATAGACTCACCTAGAATTCTATTACTGATTCAGTCGCTAAGACTTAGTCTAAAAACTATGAGGATAAAAATTACAAGCCTAAACACAATTACAAACTCTTTAAACGCTTTATACAATGATCTATGAAAGCATAAACTTACATTTTATTTGGGGTCTAACATTGAATCCTATCTTGTCATCATCAAAACATCTAACATGAAATTTCCTAACATTATCATTACTATGATGACTATGATTATGATTACTATTATAATCGAGGATATTATTATACACCCAAAAAGCACACACAGCACAAGGTGAACAAAAAGCACCACACAACACAATGTGAAACCCAAGAAGGCTAATCCTCCCGCAATGAAGATTAAGCAATTATGGGTTCCTAAAGTTCTAATGCAAACTAACAATGCTACTAATGTTAAAGGACCCAAGCAACAATGGGTACCTAAACAGAACTAGAACTTTCTTTTTGATTGCAGGAACCTAGAGCTAGAGCCGATACATCTGGTTGGTACTTCAATAGTGGATCGTCAAGGCACATGACTGGTTCCAAGGATCTATTGATCAACTATCAAGCTGCCAATGGTCCTCAGGTTGTATTTGGTGACAACTCCAAAGGTAAAACCAAAGGTATAGGCACTGTGCATAGGGGGAACATCATGATAAGTGATGTTTATTATGTTGAGGGTCCGAAGCACAATTTATTAAGCATAAGTCAATTTTGTGATAAAGGTTTTGAAGTCATATTCTCAAGCGACTGTTGCTATATAAACGAAGCTAAGACTAAATCTACTAAATTGAAAGGTAAAAGAACAAACAATGTGTATTTGGTAGATTGGGGTTCAACAATTGATAACAACCCAACATGTTTTGTTGCTAAAAGTGAATCTAAAACGGGTTGGTTATGGCATAGAAAAATGAATCACCTCAACTTTAAGACAATCTCTCAGCTTACAAATTTAAATCTTGTAGGGGGATTACCAAAATGACCATTTCACAAGGATCGCCTTTGTGACACTTGTCAAATGGGTAAACAAGTTAAATCATCTTTCAAGAGAAAACCTGATCTATCTACCTCTAGAATACTTGAATTACTTCACATGCATTTGTTTGGCCCTGTTCAAATGATCAGTGTGAGTGGTAAAAAGTATACTTTGGTGATAGTAGATGATTTCTCTCAATTTACTTGGGTAGAATTTCTATCATCCAAAGATGAAACATGTGACAAGTTAACAACGCTTATTCGGCAACTTCAAACTTTAAAAAATCTTAAGGTTACAAGAATAAGAAGCGATCACGGTACTGAGTTTACTAATAAGATTGTTGAGAATTTTTGTCCAGAGAATGGAATATATCATGAGTATTCAGCTCCCAGAACTCCGCAACAGAATGGTGTTGCTGAGCGCCGGAACAGAACACTCAAGGAAACCGCTAGGACGATGTTAGCAGAGTCCAAGCTTGCTCCTAAGTTTTAGGCCGAAGCGATCAATACTGCTTGTTACACTCAAAACCGGTGCATGATCAACAAACAGCATGGGAAAACTCCATATGAACTATAGAAGGGACGTAAGCCAAATGTTTCATACTTTCACGTCTTTGGATCTAAATGTTTTATCCATCATAATGGATCCCAAAGCCTAAAAACATTTGATCCTAAAGCGGATGAGGGAATCTTTCTAGGCTACGCCAAGAATGGAAAGAATTTTTGCATCCTAAACAAGATCAAATCAAAGGTTGAGGAATCTATTCATGTTATTTTTGATGATGCTAACCAAGAACCGAGTAAGGTTAATGTGAATGATGTAGGATTTGAAGACCTGTGCCATCAAGCGTCTAAGATTACCATTGATGATGATAGTGACGACAATGAAGGGATCTCAGTGCCATCTCCTAAGATTACTCGTGAGGTTACTTTGGATAAAAATGTAAGAATCGCTGATGATCATGAAGAGAATGATCATCAAGAGCAAACAAGGATCTGTGAACTTGAAGTGCCTACGCAGGAGGGTGGTCAAGCGTCTGATTGTCAAGCGCCTATTCAACCTCTTAAACTTTTCCTACCTGATAGACTCTGGCTACGTGATCA
The DNA here is from genome assembly GCA_019426215.1 of Buddleja alternifolia. Taxonomy (NCBI): domain Eukaryota; kingdom Viridiplantae; phylum Streptophyta; class Magnoliopsida; order Lamiales; family Scrophulariaceae; genus Buddleja; species Buddleja alternifolia. The sequence continues at coordinate 10,205,840 of CM033395.1, forward strand.
TCAACCTGAGCAGATTATTGGAGATACTGAAGCGCCTGTGAGAACTAGAGCCGCTGTATTTAATGAGGCCATGTTCTCTATCTTCTTATCTCAAATGGAACCTAAGAAAGTGGATGAAGCGCTAAGAGATCCAAGTTGAATTGAAGCCATGCAAGAAGAGCTTAATCAGTTCGAGCGTAGTAAGGTTTAGACGCTAGTACCAAGGTCAACTCACGAAGGAGTTATTGGGACTAGGTGGGTCTGTAGAAACAAGATGGATGACAATGGCATAGTGATAAGAAATAAGGCTAGACTTGTCGCTCAAGGATATGTTAGACTATATGCCCTCGAATGCCATAAAGAGGATAGATTTATAGGGCATAAACATTGTAACTAAACTATGGTTTTTCTATTAATATAAGGCAGTTGATTGTTGTTTTCTTATAGGCATTTATAAGGTGTGAATAAACAATGTAAAGTCCTTGATGACAAGGCGAACCTTCTACCTCCTATGGGATAGGAGGAAAGGCACTAGAATGGTTTGACCCTTGACATCTAAAAGGGTTCGCAAGTCTAAGAAATATTGATTGGGCATCAATAGTGAATAAAGACTTGTATGATGTAAGTTTCGACAGAGAAAGTGCCACTCGTACACTATGGAAATGGTAGTGGGAACTTATATCATAGACGTGTCATTTGGACTGATATGTTCGAGCACGGCTCGCATCAGTTCATCACATGGGTATTCACTCATTGACAGTCACTGATGAAACTGATAAGTAGTGATAGGTACGTGTGAACCTCTGACCGGAGAAATTGAGTTCAAGATGTACTTGTGACATCAAGTTTGTCATTAGAGTAGTTAGATTCAAATCACCTGTTGGTGGAATCGACCTCAAAGTGCGACTTGATAGGCAAGTAGCATTGTTAACTGATTTGCAATATGGAATTTATTCTCTCATAAGTGAATGAGTAAAATATCCTATGCGATCATGAATAAGTGAGGATGAAAGTCTTTAGCCAAAGCATTTAAATACCTCGACTTATTATGAGCTTAGGCATATGGTCAAGTTCTATGAGTTTGACTTTAAACCATGACTCTTACTTGATTGGGATATAAGAATAAAAGGTTTATACACGTACGGTATTCATGGCGTAAAGGTTTGAAATGATCCTATTCATTCGTTCTTAATTGGGTTACGGTGTGAGCCACGAGACTGGCTAGGTGTCACTCACACCCCTTTGGATTCCTCCTAATTGCCTTTTGAGACGAACCTAAAGAGTCGCGCTTAAAGGAAGTGCAAAAGGAAAAACATGGGAAAAAGACTTGAGAGAAATTCATGGCATTGGATGCCGTAATTAATTAATTAATTATTGGATAATTTAATTAATTAATTAAATTAATGAGTTAATTAATTGCTTGGAGAAATTGAATTATAAATTAATTGGGAATTGAATTAATTGGATTATCAATTTATTTATTGGATAAATAAATTATCCAATTAATTAATTAGCAAGCAAGACGAAAGCCCGAAGGCTTCCGAGCCCACTAAGGGGCGGCCAAATAGACGCCCAAATAGGGCTCTTGCATGCTAGGGTTATTGTTTCATAATGATATAAATATATCACAAGGTGAAAAATAACACAAGGCAACTTACATAACTTTCTCTCCAAGAAAAAGTCTCTCACCTTTCTCTCTCTCTCTCTCTAGCTGTCTTTGACAAGGAAGAAAGGAGAAGTTTTTCGGTTTTGATTCCAACGTGACGAATTAGAGACGTTGGCAAATTCGTCGTTAGAGAAAAGGATCACGTTCAGAAATAAACATATGCGAGAACGGTAATCTTTGTATACACAATTAAACATATGCGAGGATTATAGATGATTTGGGCTTTAGGAATAAATTTACTTTTATTCGTATAATTCCCAATAGGATATTGCCAAGAAGAGGGCATTGATTTTGATGAGACATATGCACAAGAGAAGCTAGAAAAAAACTCTAGAGAGGAAGTACTAAGCTCAAAGCTTTTTTTCCTTTAAGTTTTCATCAAGAATGAAAGAAGAGCAAGAACACTCACTTATTATAGCCTCCAAATTCGGCCATATCGTGTTAGAGAGAGGATAAGACTGGCTTTTCCTCATTTTGACAACTCTCATCTACCACCCCATGTGTAAGAAAAGTAATTTTCATTTTCTTCTTCTTTTCAAAAACATCACTATCAACTTTGACTAGCTTTGAATTTAAATATCGTGACTTCACTTAATTAAGTCCAACTTAATTAAAATGGCTCTCAAGTCTTCCAAGACTTGTTAATTAAATAATCTTCATGATTAATTATTAGTAAAATTAGTAGCTTAAATAAATTCTCGGATAATAGTAATTTCTGTTAATGATTAATCTCCAAGATTAATTAATAAAACAATTATTTTCCCAAGCTCACTAATTAAAATGTCTTCCACTTAATCAATTAATCTCATTAATCAATTTCACTTTAATCCTAAACTGGATTAATATTCACATAGCAATTGAACTTTCTTGAGTAAGTGTGTAATCCCATTCTAGGATCGTTCATGTACTAGTAGTAGGAACACAACCTCGTTGTGCCATTGCAATTTTCATTGCTAGATTTAATTACTCCAAGTATTTTAATCTGACCAAGAATTAATTACTGATTAATTCATGGCTCCTACAAATCAAGGTTAGTACTAGCCCCGCATCAAGAAGACCTAGCCATGAACGATTATTAGGTGACCTTTTCGCATTACGATTTCGCATAAGTAAAATCCTTCCATCAAATATCCCTATGGATGGGCTAATACTGTTTTAGCCATGTGAGGCTTGATGGATGTTTTACCCCTTGGCAAGTTGCATCTTGGGGATTTACGAGAACATTGTCGTCTCTTGCTAAGTGATATATCGTTTTCTCATTTCTTGCCTTAGCACCTTGCAGATGCATGACTTGTCGGTTTTATCTTTTGTACCGCTGGTGATTTTTTCACTGCTGGTATGACAATTAGCTACTACAGTTAGCTACTTAGCTTTTTTCCCCCTCCTGATATGACAATTAGCTACTACAGTTAGCTACTTAGCTTTCTTTCTCCCCTCATGCCCCCCTACTCCTTAATATTCTAGTCAAATTTAGGAGTAAGTGACCATGTAGCATGTATTTGGCGCAAGTAAAAAGTTTTTATTCTTTTTGACATGTAGTGATTTTCTACCCCCATGTTTGGCATGGTGGGGTTGACTAATATTTTCTATGGCCCCTTATAACCGGCCATTAACTGGTTGTTTTATTAGTAGGCGGCTACTCGCTTGCAACTAGTATTTTTCTTGCTACTACTCACTCCCTATACTACTCATTGGGGAGTAGGTATGCAAGTAGTAACTAAATAATTGACATGTGGTGCCGTGACTATTTCGTATTGAAATTCGTCTTAGGGGTCTTAGATAGCTATTAATTTCTCGCATTGGGAGCATGAAATGAAATTGCATCTTTGGCTAGTCAACTCTTTCTTGCCATCTCCTTGGTGTTTGGTTATAACAACAATTGGAGCAGCGAGGTCTATTTGCATGATATTTATTTAGTTGAATGAGTGATGCGGTTCATGATACCAGTGGCCACTTATTATTGGGGGCTTGATAGCCTTTTATTTGTTCATATGAGTGACATAGTTTGTGTTACCAGTGGTCACTTTTTAATAGGGGCATGATTGCCTCCTATTTGTTCACAGTCTCCATCTATAACCTTAATGGCAGTGGGGAAACCTTTTGTAGGTCCTCAACCTCTCTCAATATTATTGGAGGGGTCATGGCGATCGAGTCTTGAGTAGCTCAGGGAATTTTTGCCGTGCCACCCATATTGACCTCGAGTGGGGTCGCGGATAATTTTTATGCCTCTAGTAGAGACTTTAATTAGTTTCCAGGGGTCGTATTTGTATTCTTGTTTCCCCCTTTATGTGGGTGAAACGTTTAATCTTAAAAAAATTTGGTAACATATTAATGGTGATACAAGCACTCATGTTTACATTTGGCCAGCGGCCACTATCAACAAGTGTCAACCACAACTATCATGGTAACTCATAGAATATCAGGAATAAACTAATTAATGAAATTTGGCAATAGCCTCAGTCGGAAGCAGTGACTCCAAGGGGCTTTGCTTTTTTGGTGGTGTTACATCACCATGGGTGACATATTACCCATATTTTTGCTATCCGGCCATAACTTGAAGATGACATTCACCATATGTAATGAAAAAATGGTGCTAACTAGCACTTAAAAAAATTATCCAATCGTCAATGCAGGAAATAACCAAAGGGAAGAGGGGTGCACATAGGCACCTCAAAACAACAATGTCTGTGGGTGCACTTAGGCACCTCAAAACTTAAATCAAACACTTGGCTCATGGCCAACATGATATTGTCTGATAGTAACATACAAAATAAAGTGGTGGTCATGATTGGTTACCTTCTGTGCCATTTGGGGCTTAATGCTTGGTCGAGTCCGGGGAGGGGTTCCCCGTGCTGTTCATCTTTGCAGGGAGCTTCTCAGCTAGAAAGCGGGCGCCTAGGAGTGACCATTGGGCTAATTTGGCCTTGCCCCCAAGTGATCTTCCCTCATCGATATCATGTTGATGGCGATTTGTTTTCCTTTGTCGACAGGATCCTTGTCGCCTTGCTTCATCTTGGGTTTCTTCAACGTATTTGCATAACACTCCCTTTCCACCTTGATATCTCCGACAGCTTCTCCCACTCCCTTGGGGGTGGAAAACTTAATCTTCATGTGGTAAGTCTAGATGACTGCTTGGAATAAGTTCAAGCTCGGCTTCCCCAATATGACATTATAGGTAGAGGGGGCTTTGACCACTAGGAACTTGGACATCTTGGTGGCAAGATGGGGAGAGACACTTCTCTGAAGGCTACCACAGACTCACCCATGAATCCTGTAAGGGGGGTGTTGACTGCTTGAAGTCGAGCATTGTCCACCCCCAATTGGGTGAAGGCGTTGTAAAATATTATGTCAACTGAGTTCCCACTGTCGACTAACACTTTCTTTACCCATAAATTTGAGATGGTTGCTAATATCACCAACATGTCATTTACCAAGGGGATGCTATCTCTAAAATCTTGTTGCCCAAACTTAATGGTATGGTCGTTGGGCCCTATGTGATTAACTTGTCCTCCATGGGGATAGCTTAATGCGTGCAGTCCTTTAGCTGCTCTTAATGAGGCTTTCCTTGAGTTGACTGAATCCCCTCCTGTGGGGCCTCCCAAGATCACCCCTATGATTCCATTCACTGGGGGATTATCCACTGCTGGGGGGTTGTTCTTACCTCCATATCTACCTCTTGGTCTCTGGGGTGTCTGAACGGTTAACTCGGATGGGGCAACTACCTTTTGTAGGTAGCCTCTTTTTATCAGCCTCTCTATCTCTACTTGAAGGTAATGGCACTCCTCCATCGCGTGACCTTTATCCCGATGGAATCTACAATATATCTTGGACTTGAGGTGGCTAGAACTACCTCTCATCTTCTTTGGCCAAGAGACTATGCCTTGCTGCTCAACTCTGGCCAGGACTTGCTCCCTCCAGAGAATGAGGGGTGTATACTTGGCGGACCCCGAAGGGGGCATAGACTTTCGCTCTTTGGACTCCGGTAGTTTTTCTTCGTCTCTGATCTTCCTCTTATTGACACCGCCTTCATTCTTCAGTGACCCGACGGTCTCTTCAATTCGTATGTATTTTTCAACTTAGCCAATAACTCTACCATGGTTGATGGGGGCTTCCCTGCAATCGACTCCTTGAACTTACTATTGCATAGGTTCCTCTGCATAATTCCTAACAATAGCTGATGATTAACATGTGGCACTTTTGACACCGCATTGGAGAAATGCCTCACGTACTCCCTCGGAGATTCACCATCCTTTTGAACCACTGTAAACAAGAAGGATGTTGTCTTGGGGTATTTCTTGTTCATGGAGAAGTGGTTGATTAAATGTCTAGTCAGCTAGTCAAAGTCGGTGATAGTATCGGCTGGTAGTCTATTAAACCCACTAAGTGCCTTCCCAGAAAGGGTGGTTCGGAAGATTTTCCAATAAGCTGCGTCGCTGACATCCTACATATCAGCCTTAGCGTTGAATTTGTCAACATGTTCTTGAGGGTTTCCTTCTGCCTCATACTCACTTAGGTATGGAATTTTGAGCCCTGGCGGCAAAGATTCTACTAATATTGCTGAGCAAAAGGGACTTCTCTGTTGGGAATGTGCCCTCGATGCCAACGAGGAGTTAGAATATGAGGTACAAGTTTATATTATACAACCTCTAATTAATATAAAGGCAATATTAAGTTGTTCGTATAATTCTTAATGGCATCTATAAATCTTAAAAGAACAACTAGTCCATGTCTGTCAAGCCAAACCTTCGCACTCCTTGAGGAGATGGGCACTGGAAGAGTTTGATACTTGATCACTTAAAAAGTTCGCAAGTCAAAGAATCTCAATTGGGCATTGAGATTCGTATAAGACTTGTATGACACATACTCTGACAAAGGAGTGCCAGTCGATCACTATGGGATAGTGGGAGTTTGTGTCATAGATACATTGATGGAATTAGTGTATTCGAACACGGCTCTTAGTAATTCGATCACATGGGTTTTTACTCAGTGACTGTCAATAATTGGATTACTGATTATGAAGGTATGTGTGAGCCTTAGACCTAAAGAGTTACGGTCACAATGTGCTTATGACATTGGATTCTGTCACTAGAGTAGCTAGGCCCAATTCACCCGTTGGTGGGGCCGATCTCGAAATGCGTTCCAATGGGCAAGTAGCATATGAGGTGATTACCAAGATGGAATTCTCTGTCTCAAAAGTAAACGAGAAGTATCCTATGCGGTCATAGGTAAATGAGATTGAAAGTGTCTGGCCAGAGCTGATGAACTAGCTCGTGTTTAGTGATCTCATATTACTATGATTATTAATCATAGCATCGAGTCCTGTGAGTTTGACATATTTCATGACTCTCACTCGATCGGGATACGTCAGTGAAGGGCTTATACTCATGCGGTATCATAATCTAGAGGTTTGTAATGATATAATCATTTCGTACTCGGTTGGGCTACGATGTGGGGCCACGATGCTGGCTAGGTGTCACCCACATCCTTTGGTATCCTCCCATTGCCAATTGAGACGAACCTAGAGAGTCGCGCTATAAAGGAATAGACGGGGAAATCAAGTCTTATATTTGGAGGGTATTCTGGTAATTTGTCCTTGGGAAGGATGAATTAATTAATTGGACAAATTAATTTAATTAGTTGTTTAATTGGATTAAACAATGGTAAATTAAATTAATTAGTTTGAATATTTAATTGACTATGTTAATTAATTATTTAGACTAGAATAATAATTAATTATTTGATTAATTAATTAATATTGATTTAATAAATATATATTTAATTGGATTATATATTAATTGATTAAATTAATTGGACTAAATTGACTGGGTCAACATAGCCCAATTGATTGTCCAATGGCCCATATGGGCGTGTATGTGTGATCCGGTGGGCTTAAGTTGGAGGATTTGTTTAATCCTCCAACACAAGCCAGATTACACAGTTGTAACAATTCACATAACTGAAATCCTCCACCAGAAATACAAAGCAGAGGAGAAAATGTTTTCTTCTTCTCTCTTCACAGTCCACTCGATCTCGCCTAGCCACCATGGAGATTTCCCAGAGTCTGTTCCTGCGTGATGATCTAGAGACGGTACAATTGAACAGTTGGAGAAGATTGAAGATTCACGAGGATCAAAGTTGAATACGGGAAAAGGTAAGGCTATGTGTTGTTAGGAATTTTAAAAATATTTTCATTTTTTGGATCACCAAAAAATAAAAATACATAGTCCAAACCAAATTCAACATAAAATGATCAAATTTTAAATACACTGCACATTCCCCTATACAACAACCAATTATTTCATCATTTCAATCTATTCACATCATTAATTACATTATCTCAGTATCCAACTCATTCTCTTACTTTCCATATTTTATATAATAAAAATACCTATTCAATTTTTCAATATTCCAATTATTATTACTAAATAATATTTAATAAGTATTAGTTAAGTAACACGCAATTTATTAAATAATATTTAATAATATATAATTTGTATAATATATAACTTTATTAAATGTTATATAAGTATTAAAAAGAGGAAAAATTATGTTTAAGGGGAACATTAAATTTATAAATTATAAAAGACAACTTAACTTTTAGCTAATTAGATAGAATCACAGGTTAAATTTCATAAGTTATTAAGATATCAATTTTAATGCAAAATCACACTTATATTAGGAATTTTCACTTATTTACTTATAGAACTAATTGAATCATTATGCTAACCTGATTTAACATAGTAAGTTGAGTGCATTCGACATATACATCTAATATGTGGTAACTAACATAAGTAATGGTAAATTATCAAAATTATCTATACTTCTAACTATATAATAAAACAATAGGTGTCTAGGGTTTTAAACTTTGGTGTGACAATCACTATTTATAAATTTTTGACAAGTATCCCAAGTAACTTATCTCTCCTAATTTCTCTTTTAACACACATTCATTTTCCTTATTTCCCTAAACTATCTTCCTTTATTTGTTATTTCTCTTCTGTGTTTTAATTTATTTATTTGATGTTGGTTCAAAATGTGATTGCGGAATCCATGTATACTAAAAAAGTCTCTTTAACTTTTTTATCAATTTATTTATTTGATGTTGGTTCAAAAATACAGACTGAATCTCGATTATTTCATTTTGATACTAACGTGGTATTTAATAGGGTTGCCCACGAGCCGAGCTCGAGCCGAGTCTCGCCAAATTTCTCGGCTCGAGCTCGAGCAAATATTTTATGTAACATCATAGTATCTCATTATAAGAAGATGGAAATAAATTTGCCTCAATCAAATTGGAAATAAAATATTATATGTAAATGGGAAAAGAAATAGCATAATTACGAACGAAGCGACGATAGTAGCCTGTTAACCCCAAAAACCCCCGTAAGGACGAAATTAAAGTGGGTAGGGACCAATTCATGATGGCTTGTATTTTGGCTGGGTCAACTTGGACACCTTGGGTTGAAATGACATGGCCCAAATAATCAACAATGTCTGTCCGAAAAACACATTTGAACAATTTTAAATAGAGTATGCAGCAACTGAAAAATCTGTTCTAAATGCTGTAGATGATCGGACCAGGATTTGCTGTAAACCAATATATCATCAAAAAAATCTAGAACAAACCGACGAAGAAAAACCCCAAATAAATCGTTCATAGCAGCGTGAAAAGTCGAAGGGGCATTAGAAAGCCCAAATGGCATAACTAGGAACTCAAAATGACCATCAACGGTCCGAAAAGCAGTTTTGTGTGTATCTTCGGGTACCACACGTAATTGATGATAGCCCGAACGTAGATCCAACTTAGAGAAAAATGATGCACCATGAAGTTCATCTAAGAGTTCATCAACGGTAGGGATGGGAAGACGGTCTTCAATAGTAATGGCGTTAAGAGCACGATAATCCACACAAAAACGCCAAGTACCGTCTTTTTTGCGAACTAGTAACACGGGGGAAGAAAAAGGGCTTGTACTTGGCTTAATGATTCCATCGCGTAACATTTCAGCAATTAGGTCAGCCATGGCTATTTTTTGCCAATACGGGTAGCGATAGGGTTTAACATTGACGGGGGATGAGGTGGGAATAAGGTGGATATGGTGATCATGAGGGCGGGGTGGGGGCAGTCTGTGGGGTATGTCGAATAGGTTGGAGAAATGTCGTAGGATAGTTTGGGGATCGAGGGAAAGATGAGATATAGAGTGGGAAAAAGATTGTGGAGGAACAGTTTGAATGGGTAGCATGGAGATAGAATGGAATGTGGCAATAGCATCGGTATTCATGAGGCGACATAATTGGGTAAATGAGGAAGGTTCGAGGTGAGGTCTAGAGACACCCGTGAGAGTAATCCAAATCCCGTTGTGGTAAAAAGACATTGACGGGATGGAGAAATCGAAAAGAATGGGACCCAAAGTGCGAAGCTATTGCATACCGAGGACAATATCCGCACCACAAATAGGTAAAACATAGAGAGGGAGAGTAAAAGAGTGAGATTGGATGCTGATATGGGTATCCAAACAACAGCCCATGCCTAAAATAGAATCCCCATTCCCCACCATGACCGAAAATTCAGGGGTCGTGACTACGGGCAGTTTAAGGAAAGAAGCGATACGCGGTTGAATGATGTTGTGAGAACTACTGGTATCAATCAATATAACCATTGAATGGCCAGCAACTAAACCATGGAGACGAAGAGTTTTGGGAGATGGGTTGCCATGAACGACATCATCTGAGAAATGGAAGAGTATGGGGTCATGGGAATCAGGGGAATCTGATTGAGCAGTAATAAAACGAGGAGGCAAGGGAGGGGGTTGGGACTCGACTGATAATATGGAAGAGGGATCGGGACTGGAATCTGAAAAATAGGTCAGGGAATCTAGGTCATCCGATTCAAGGAGAAGGAGGAAGGGTTTAGTTTTACACTTATGGCCCGGATGAAACTTATCATCACAATTGAAGCAAAGGCCGTTGGCTCGGCGTTTTTGCATCTCCATTGGTGATAGGCGTTTAATCGGAAAAGGCGGTTTGGGAGGCGGTGCTGGCAGAAGCGGAGGGGTTGACTGAAGAGGTAGCGGAGGCTGAGAGTAAGAGAATGATGTGGACGATCGGGAGGTGAGGAATTTGGACTCGAGCAGTTTTGAAAGTCCAATGACTTGAGAAATGGAACTCGCGTTGTATATCGGTGCGAAGGCCGAAAATATAACAGTTTTAAATGGACTGGGGTTAAGGCTGACAACCCAGTTGCACAGTTTTTTGAACTGAGACTGATATTCAAAAATTGGGCCGGTTTGTCATAGTTTGAACAGGGCTACTTGGTGGTTGTCAAAAGAAGAAGGCCCGAAAAGGATCTCCAAAGCCCGGATGAAAGAATCCTATGTTGTAAGTTGAAAGTTGGAGTGCATCCATTTAAACCAAGCTAAAGCATCACCGGTCATGTGAAAGGCGGTGAGTTCCAGGTGGCTCTCCGGTGGAATCTGGTAAAACTGAAAGTACTGCTCCGCCTGAAAAATCCAATCAAGCGAAGCGGATCCATCAAAGGCTGGTAATGAAATTTTGGGAGGTTTCAGGGTGGTGGAAGTCGGTGGTCGGTTGAGATGCGAAGGAGTGTGGAAACCGCCGACGATGGTAACAGTGTGGGGTGATGGCGGGTAACGAGGGGGAGGCGGTGGAGGAGATGGAGGTGGAGGCGATGGAGTGGAAGAGGATGGAAGAGAGGAGAATTTGGATTGGAGCTCAGAGAAAACATTGGAGAGGGTTTCATGGCGAGAGTCGAAGGATGATTGGAGCTCGGAGATGCGGTCTGTGAGGGCGGCAAGAGAATCCTCTAAAGATTTGTTGGAAGCCATGAGAAAGGAGAATGAAAGCACCAATGTTACCGGTAAGGTTTTTGATTTTTTCCCTAATTAGAGAAGGGGAAGACAACTCCAGGGAGAAAGACAAACAAACAGTAAAAAATAAGATTGGCCAATTAATTTTCTGTCCTTTCATTCATGGAATTTTGAATTTAATACAGCTGCCTGTACTACCCGCATGACATATTGCTGATATTCCTAACAACTCAAAATAACTTAACAATTTAGTCCTTGACCTAGCTAATATGAATTATACTCCTTTAGCCAGGCGGGCCTTTTGGTCATTCTCGTGGGCCTAGATTCTTCTTCTGGCCCAGCTTGTGTATTATTTGAAAAAGCAGCTTGGTCCGGTCCATTAGTCACAATATGATCCGTATCAGAGAACAAATTCCATATTAGATATCTGCTAAGATTACCACTTACCCATCAAGTCCGCATTTCGAGGTTGACCCCACCAAAGGGTGAATTGGGTCTAACTACTCTAGTGAAAGACTTGATATCACAAGTGCATCTTCAGCCTGATACTTTAGGTCAAAGCTTCACATATACTTATTACGCATAATTAGTTTCGTCATTGACAGTCATAGAGTGAAAACCCATATGACAGAACCGATGCGAGTCGTGTTCGAACATATCAGTTCCACTGACGTGTCTACAATCTTAATCTCCTATCATCCCATGTCGGAGCTAAGATTGTACAAGTATTTGAAGTCTTTATTTGTCCATTAAAGACTTCATATTACTTGCGAACTTATTTTAGTAATCAAGATCAATCTCTCTAGTGCTAATCTTCCTATCCAATAGGAAGTAGAGGGATCACACTGAAAACATGGACAAAACGTTTTACACAACTTATAGATGCAGATAAGAATTAAGTGAAAACTTAATAATGCATTTTATTTAAGAAGAGTTTAAGCTCAATACAAGATATATGCCCTATACATTCTATCCTCTATGGCATCTGAGGGCATAATCCTAACAATCTCCCACTTGCACTCAATGCTACTCATTGTGGTATCTAATACCCATCCTTTCCAGGTGTTGGTCCAAAACAGCCTGAGGTAGTGGTTTGGTGAACGGGTCAGCTATATTGTCAGCTGAGGCTATTTTCTGCACTACTATCTCTCCTTTGCCAACGATCTCCCTAATGATGTGAAATCTTCTCTCAATATGTTTGGACTTGTTATGAGACCTCGGTTCCTTGGCTTGCGCTATCGCTCCATTGTTATCACAATAAATTGGCAACGGGAGCTGAGCACTAGGGACTGTTCCAAGTTCTCCAAGAAACTTCCTCATCCAAATAGATTATTTCGCTGCCTCTGAGGCCGCTACATACTTCACTTCAGTGGTGGAATCAGAGGTTGTGCTTTGCTTGGAGCTCTTCTAAGACACCGCTCCACCATTAAGAGTAAAAACAAACCCTGAAGTGGATTTTCGGTCATCAACATCAGACTGAAAGTCTGAATCAGAATAACTTTCCATCTTCAGGTCTCCACCTCCATAGATGAGAATCATATCCTTAGTTCTTTTCAGATACTTTAGGATATTCTTCACAGCTATCCAATGTTCCTTTCCCAGGTTTGCCTGAAATCGACTCACCACGCTCACAGCATAGGCAATGTCGGGTCTAGTACACAACATTGCATACATCAGGCTACTAACTGCAGAAGCATAGGGTACATTACTCATCTCTTGTCTATCTTCCTCACTTTGAGGACACAGACTTGGATAAGTGTACTCCATGCCTCATCGGAAGAAACCCTTTCTTAGACTTGTCTATCCTAAACCTCTTTAGAACCTTTTCTAAGTAAAGGGCTTGAGAGAGGCCTATCATTCTATTCGTTCTATCCCTGTAGATACGAATTCCTAGAATGTATGTGTCTTCTCCCAAGTCTTTCATGGAAAACGTACTCGAAAGCCATTTCTTAACAGCGGTGAGCATTCCTACGTCATTTCCTATAAGTAGAATGTCATCCACATATAGTACTAAGAACGAGAGTTTGCTCCCACTAGTCTTCTTGTAGACACATGGTTCATCTTCATTCTTGATGAAGCCATATCCCTTAACTTCTTCATCAAAACGGAGATTGCAGCTTCTAGATGCTTGCTTGAGACCGTAAATGGACCTCTCAAGTTTACATACTTTATGGATATCGGACTCGGACACAAAACCCTTTAGCTGTCCATATAAATATCCTCCTCGAGGAATCCATTTAGAAAGGCTGTTGTGACATCCATTTGATATATCTCATAATCTAAGTATGCAGCTATGGATTATAGAATTCGTATGGACTTTATCATAGCCACAGGCGAAAAGGTTTCTTGATAGTCAATTCCTTCTCTTTGACTATACCCTTTCGCTTCGAACCTGGCTTTAAAGGTGTCAACCTTGCCATCGCTACCTATCTTTCTTTTGTAGATCCACTTACATCCTATAGGTTTTATACCTTCAAGACGATCTACCAAAGTCCAGACATGGTTCGATTGCATAGAGTCCATTTCTGTTTCCATGGCTTCTCGCCATCTTGAAGCGTCGACATCCACCATGGCTTGATCATAGGTACAAGGATCATCTTCATGACCTTCTTGTACTACAGTGTGAAGCTCTCGCTCCCCCTATAGTAGATACCCATACCTCTCAGGTTCATGTGGTATTCTACTAGATCTACGTGGTGGTTGTGCTACTATCGGTTCAGGCCTTAGTTCTTGAACAGATGTATTTGAGGGAGTTTCATTTTGTTCTTTTAGAACAATTTTCCTACCTTTGCCCCCTTCCAAGATGAACTCATCTTCAAGGAAGTGAGCTTGTAAGGCCACGATGATTTTTTGATCTTCATGCAGGTAAAAGAAGAATCTCATGGAATCTTCAAGATAACCAATGAAACGTCCCATTAGGGATCTTGCCACTAATTTCTCCACTTTAGTCTTCTTGACATAAGCGGGGCATCCCCAAATCTTAATATGATTAAGACTCGCCTATTATTCCACATCTCATGCGGAGTTTTAGGAACGAATTTGGAGGAACATCTGTTCAAAACATGAGCAGCGGTAAGGAGCACGTATCCCCACAACGAAATAGGTAAATCAGTGTAACTAAGCATGGAACGAACCGTGTCGAACAGTGTTCAATTTCTTCGCTCAGCTACTCCATTCAGTTGAGGAGTTGCTGGTGGAGTTAGTTGTAACATTATTCCTTGTTGTCTTAATAATTCATCAAACTCCGCACTCATATATTCTCCTCCATGATTCGATCGTAGAGTTTTTATATTTTGCCCAGTTTGATTTTTTACTAAGGCCTTGAACTCTTTGAATCTTTCAAAGGATTCAGACTTTTGCTTCATCAGATACACTAGACCAAATCTTGAATGGTCGTCAGTGAAAGTGATGAAGTAGTAGAAACCTCCACGAACCATTTCTCCAAATGGTTCGTAGACGTCGATATGCACTAATCCTAAGACTTGCGTAGCCCTTTCAAAAGTCCCTATGAAGGGGGATCTAGCCATCTTGCCTAAGAGACATGATTCACATATAGGAATAGGGTCCGACTCTAGTGAGCTTAAAAGCCCATCTTTTTCCATTTTGTGGATCTTATGCTCTCCGGCATGGCCTAGTCTAAGATGCCACTTGAGTCTTAAGTTAGTTTCTTGCGTACCACGTTTACGTGTTACAACATTAACATTAGATGAATTATGGACATTTAAATAATACAAACCATTAACTAAACATGCATTGCCAACTAATTTATTTGCATAATAAATGTCTCAATTTATTTTAGAAAAACAGAATGTATATCCAGTCTTAACTAAAATAGGAATAAATACAATGTTCGTAAGCTCCTTGGGCAAAACCAAAACATTATCTAAAAACAGTAAATGTCCAGAATTCAAATAAAGAGAAGTAGATCTGATCCTAGTAGCTGTGACGCTTTCGCCACCGCCTACTTTGATCATCACTTCTTCTCGGCCCAACTTTCTACTTCTCTATAGATCCTGATCCAAACAACAGACATGGGCACTAGCCCCTAAGTCCAGAATCCATGAAGTAGAAAATACGGTCATAGAACAGTTAGTTTCAAAAACTAATTGTTCCATACCTTGTACGCCTTTGCCTAATTTGGGACAGTTTCTCTTCCAGTGGCCAAGCTTACCGCACTCGAGACATCTATCCGTTTTCTTAGGTCTTTTGCTCTTGTAAAACCCTTGAGCCTTTCCCTTACCCTTCTTGGTACCCCCTTGAGCTCCAAGCTCACCAGACTTTTTCTTGTTGTTGTTCTTCTTAGACTTTTTGGGTCCAGAAGAGATGACCTAGGCAGTTTCCTTTCCCTTTGGTTTCATTTGAGATTGTGCAGTAACCAACTTGTTCATTAGCCCAACTAAATTGTACTATATCTCATTGCAGTTAAAGTTAACCACAAATTAGGAGAAGGAATCAGGAAGAGACTGCAAGATTAAGTCAGTTTGAAGGGCGGCATTCATGGTGAATTTGAGAGCTTCTGATTTCTCGATCCTCGAAATCATTTTTAGGACATGATCACCAACCTTCTCACTTTCTTTCATCTTGGCTCCGAAGAGCTCTTTCGATATCTCATATCGTGCAGTTCAACTATGCTCTCCATAGAGCTCTACCAGGTGAACTAGGATAGCTCTTGCAGTGGGCATCTTATCATGTGACCTTTGAAGATCATTAGTCATAGATCCCACCATGTATCCTCTCAGCCGAAGGTCGTCTTTAACCCATTTTTCATGGGCTTGCACCTCATCCTCATTGGCACGTGTTCTAGCAGGAGCCGTCGGGATATCAGCCTCCAAGACGTATCCCAGTGATTCCATATTGAGGACAATCCACAAATTTCTAAGTCAGTCCACATAATTGGGTCCAGTCAGAGTATTCTTTTCGAGTAGAATTGAAAGTGGGTTTGTCATAGTTGAGAGAGATAAACGAGAAATTGATTGCAGAAATAAACCAGATTTATTAGATTACTTGTTTTGACTTAACAAAGAAAAATTAAGGACTTAAAATTTATCTTGGCTCCCACTGCATTTTTTCGAATCCCACACTTCCATGTGAAAATCGGGAATCATCATTGGCATCGATTCCACAGCAGGTATTGAGGTCCTCAATTAATTAAATAGGTTACAACCTAACCGGTATCTGGCCCATTAATTATTCGAAGTGATATCTAATATCAATTTATCCAATAAATGTTTCAATACGTTTCCCCATAGTTCACCAAACCGCAACCCATTCGATTTCTAGGTTCGTGAACTACCTGAGTTTATCCCACTAACTACTATAATCTAGCATTTGAATTTCACCTTGCAACCGAACAGGTTTCTGGGGTGAAATATGTTTCGATTAAGGCATTTGCATGAACTTCATAAAATTTCAAATTATTTCTAAATGTATAACCCCCATAACTGGGAAGCATTACACATTTATAGTAATTCCAATTTTAGAAAGCATAGTGGAGGGTGAGGATGTCAAACATCCTTTTCTAACTCGGTATAATTTATTTGGGAGAATTTAATTCGTCAAAAGATTTTGGTCTCACTTTGCACATTATTCAATTTATATAGTGCTTTATTCTATATTGATCATGCATAAAAATTCTACTAATAATCATGCCTTTCAATATAAATAAACATAGAATTTAAATAAATGAATAAATAAATTCATCACTTGATCATGGCTTTTACTAGAGGGCCCGAGCCAATGGGCCATCACAAAAGGCATAGATTAAACCTATTAAACGATCATGGGCCTTTTGACTTTATCAACTTTGAACTATTTTATCTCGATTCCTAAAACAACTCATGCATTATTTCTAAGAATATAATAAATAGCTTCAAATTTGATAATTAAAATTAAAGGTAAAACATATAATCCTAAGTCCATGATTAGTGTTTTAATCACATAAGACATGCTCGCATCAATTAATACATGCTCGCAATATTAAATCACTTATGTTGATTATTAAAATTTTAGTCCAACTAAAAAAGTCCTTTATAAAATTCCTTATGATTTCACATATTCACTATTTCAATTAAAATCATTCTAGTCCAATTAGATGACTTAGATGTACGAAATTAAGAATTAAGTGCATCTACCTTTAATTAAAATAATATGAACACATAAAATATGGAATTCTATATTTTATTTTATTATGATTTAAAGCCATCAAAAATTGGAAATATTTTTATTTGATCAAAGAATTAATTATTAATCTCTAAGAAAAAAATTTATATTCCTTATTCAAAATGAAGTAATTTCCAAGTCGAGGAAAAAATAATAATATTTAATCCATAAATCAATTATTAATCTCCAAGACAAACAAATAATTAGTTTTAATTAAATATTAGATTCCAATTAATCTCATTGGGCTAGATTTCATCAAACCCAAGTCACCATCCTTTTGGTCCACTTGGATTCAATTTAATTGGGCTCAAAATAATTAATTAGAACAACATTCATGTTTATTAATTTCTTATTGGGCTAAATTTAATTTAAGTCCAAATCACCAATCTAATTGGCCTATTTAGATTTAATTAGATTAAGTCCAAACTAATTAACAAATCGAAATTGGATAAGTTTCGAATAGGCTTGATTTAAATTATTCGGGTCATCATCCTTTTGATCCACCCAATTAATTATAATCACCCAAAATTCAAAAACAATTTCCACCCGAACATAGCCCGTTTTAGGACCCGAATCCATGACCCGCCTCTTCAGCTAATCCTTCTGAGATCAAGTAAATGACCTCACGATCGATGCTATTGACCTCCTTAGGTGCTGCTTCCAAGGCAAGTTGTTTGTTAATCGATTGAGGAAAGTTTTCACTTCCTGCAGGTCTGGTTCTACCACCTCCACGGCCCTGCCATCTTTCTCCTCGACCTCTCCAGCTACCATCCCCGCGAAATAGAGCAGAATTGTTCTCGTTATTCGTTTGTATCATGAATTCCTTCAAGTAGCCCATCCTAGCTAGACATTGGATTTCTTCGATGAGCTCCGAGCAATCATCGGTGTGATGCCCGAATTCTCTATGGTATTTGCAATAGACGTTATTATGCGGGTTTTTTGGTTCTTGGTCTACTCCCTCTGGCCATTGTACCACATTCTTTTCTTCCACCGCCATTAGATACTCACTCTAATTATCCCTTAAAGGTATACGCCTCTGTCTAGCATGCATACCTGGACCAGGTAAGGCCACTGGGGCTGGACTAGATGTCCAACCACTCCTATTAGTCTTATTGCGATTGTCCTCCTCAGGCTTGTCCTTCTTTTCTTTGGATCGCCTCATGATTTGTGCGTCTTCCATGTTGATGTATTTCTTAGCCCGGCTAAGTAATTCGTCGAAGCCCAGGGCTGGTCTTTTAGTTAGCGATTTGAAGAGATCTTCTTCCCTCAAGCCTTGCGTAAAAGAACTAACTTCCAGGTCGGACATTACAGATAGTACTTGCAACGTAGCTGCACTGAAACGCCCAACGTATGCCTGTAGGATCTCGTCTCCTCTTTGCGTTGTGTTGAACAAACTTAAAGGAGTTTTCTCGTGCCGCTTGTTACTAGCAAATTGGTGCAAGAACTTTGAGCTAAACTCCGAGAAGGATCCAATGGATCTATCAGGAAGTTGGTTGAACTATGTTTGCGTAGATTTGGCCAACGTGGGTAAGAAAACCCTGCATTTGATAGCATCGGAATACTTGTGCAGCAAAGCATAATTTCAAAAAGTATATAAATGATCTTCTGGATCTGTCGTTCCTTCATAAGGTACGATCGAAAGGACCCTAAAGTTTTTTGTCAATTCCTCCCTCATGATGGATTACGTGAATGGAATCCTCTGATCCATTTGGATCTTGCCTCCCGTCATTTTACGTTCTATTTCTTCCATTCGCTTTACCATGAGCTCCATCTGCTCCAGCCTTTCCTTTGCTTTAGCCATCCTACCGAGGTCAGCCCAACCTGATCTGGCAAACACAAAGCTGCTATCATGATCCTCTAGATCTTTGTCACGCCTATCGGGAGCCTGATATTGGCATTTTTGCAGGTCGTCTTTCCCAGGTATGTCATGGTGTGAGTGCTACATCGGCTGCTGCAATTCCTCATCATGCTTCTGCTCTCTCTGTAGTTTAGGTCGGGGTGCCCAACCTACCCGATCATCCTCATCCTCTAGGTCTAAACGACGAATATGACGCTCCTCTAGAGCCAAGTACTTTTGCCGAGGTGCGGTGCCTCCTTTCTCTCCTTCCTCTTCCAGACATTCCGGCCTTTTAGCACGTTTGCCCGAGTTTCCGTCATGGGTAACATCGTTAATACCCTAACCTCCACGTTTCCAGCTTTGGGCGCTCCTTTTTAGGGAGGGGACACAAAATCGTTCCTACGTGCACGATCTACCACACCTGCAAGTTTAGAGTCTATTACCTTAGTGACAACCTTGTCGCTGACTCCTTCTAGCCTTTGGATGATGAGATCCATGCTCAAGACACTTTGAGAGGAAACGTTATTTCTCTCCACCAGTCCTTTCGGCGAGTTGTCTATCATCGGACCCATTTCTATGATGTTCCTTCCGCCATTAAAAATTGTTACAGTAAAATAAAATATTTTTACAAAAAAATAATATTACCTCACGCCTTTTTTGCTCAGAGTTTCCCACAGACGGCGCCAATTGATGTGTGTGGGTTTCACATTAATAAGAATATGCGATATAGTATATAAAGATATAATATAAATCACGAATTATAATGTAAAATGGACACAAGATATACGTGGTTCGGTCCAAAATCAGACCTACGTCCCGGGGGTAAAGAGTTTGATCCTTTTATTAATGTAGGAGTTGATATTTATACAAGAATTTGATGGGCGGGTTAAAAGGGGTAAATCAACTATGCTAAATATACATTTGGTAGTAAGAATGAATCATAATCTACCTATATTGGGCTATAATCAATTGGGTATAAATGGTAAAGATAGGCTTGATCTCTGCAGGTCTATAAATGGCAAGATTGGTAATTGATTTGATCTTGTCTCCCAGCTGTCCATAATCAGCGCTGCCCTACCTGTGCAGGTCGGGTCATCGAGGCCTCCAGCTAAGCCTGTCCGAAGATGATGTCTTTTAGAAGGATCCAAGTCCATAAACCCATTGGGCTTGGGCCCACAAGGTATTGGACTACCCAGCTTGGCCCAAAGACAAATTTCTACCCACATCGGATAGAAAGGAACAAGAGATGTTTTGTACAGGAATCAAGAACTTGGGAGAACAATTTTGAATAGTTAAAGATAGACCTGTGTATTAGAATTCAGGGATATATGAAAAGAAATATTAAACATAGAGATTTTTGATACTTAACAGAGATAGGGATTTTTTAGTTTGTTACAAATCTCAAATCAATTTTGAGATGTGAACTGTAAACACACAACATGTTGTGTGTGTTGGGTCTTGTTGTAAATATGACTGTTTGGTAATAAAGTTTTAACTTTGCACCAAAAAAAGAAAAAAAAAGATATAATTAAACAAGATCTAAATAATAAGAATAATGATTCTCCATGATTTGTTAATTAACACACTACAAGATTTAAATGATCTGTTAATTTTGAAGACTTAAATTTATGCAAATCATTGAAAAAAGGAATCATCGGGTAAGTGAATATAGTGCTTAATTGTTGTAAGATTGTGTTTGGATGAGAGAATTTACATTAACCATGAATTTTTAAGAGAGACTATTTTAGTACCTTTTAATATTTAGGAAGTATATGTGACAGCATGAATAGTTCAGGGGGCATTTTGTATTTTGCCCTAAAAACAAGGACGATCTAAATAGTATAAGTTCCACAGTTTGCAAGGTTTGAGCCTATGATTTTGACTATAAGTACATCTTAAAATTAAGGGAAAATTACTAAAAAAAACCCTAAATTAAATTTTTATATCCAAAAAACCCATTCCACCAATTTTTCATTTCAAAAAGGCCAAAGTTTATGGTTAATAAATTTATGGACGTAATTGCCTTTAACCTTCTAGACTAAAAAGTTATTTAATTGTAATTTTGTGTAGAGATTTATTTATTTAGAAATTTTATATTAATAATTGACTAAATATAATTTTATTTTTAGATGTTTTAGATTTTTTATCTTCTTAAAAAAATTCAAAATACATTTTTTAGATAATTACCATAATAAAATAAAATAAAACTATATAAAAATATTTAAAAGAATTAAATACTAAATATAAAAATATGTATTACTTAACTTATCAATTTGAAAATTGTAAAACAAAAAAAAAATTTGATGAAAAAAGATTAATTGATCAATTCTTAACTTAATAAATGAAGGGTAGTTTAGTCGAGAAAGTTCTTAATCTTAACTTTTGGGTTTTTTTGAATGAAATGTTTGTAGAGTAGGTTTTTGAGATTGAAAAATATTTTCATGGGTTTTTTTAATATAAAAAATTATTTAGGGAGGTTTTAGTGCTTATTCTAGGGAAGATTTTTGGATATAAATATCACCGGGTACGTCAATATAGTGCTTAAATGTTGTAAGATTATATTTGGATAAGATAATTTTCATAAACCATGAATTTTCAAGAGAGACCATTTTAATACCTTTTAAAGTTTAGGGGGTATATGTGACAGTATGAATAGTTAAGGAGACATTTGTATGTTGCCCTAAAAACAAAGACAATCTAAATAGTAAGTTCCACAGTTTGCAAGGTTTGAGGCTATGATTTTGACTAGAAGTACACCTTAAAATTAATTGTAAAAGACACAATATCTCTCATTCTTCTGTATAGTTTTCTATATAAATTTATATTTTATTTTAAAATATTAGATTGACTTGAACATCGTACAATTTTATTAAAGAAACCTCCCAGATCCCTGAACTCAATGTTTGTATTACAAGTTGACACACTTCATTATGGAAAAAACAAGGGCAAATGACACTTTTGGTCCCACGCTATAGGGGGTTGTGCGCTTTTGGTCTCACACTTTCCAACCTCGACAGATATAGATCCACGAGATCCAAATATGTGCAGAAATGGTCCACGCACTCACGAAGGGAGATAGTGTAAAATGCCCTTATGAAAGGGGTTGGTGAACAATCATATCCAATAAGTCGTTTCATCTAGAACTCCTAGAAGGTCTAGGATCATGATGTGCAGGTCATATGACTGTTAAGTTGGATCCTTTTCCAAGGTTCTAAGACTATTTGGAGGTTTAAATGTCATAAGGCCCCCAAATAGTCTGAGATACTTGCAAAAAGATCCAACTTAATAGTCACGTGACCTACACATGACAACTCCTGTAAAAAAACTAACTGCAAGGACCATTCTGCACATTTTTAGATCCTGGGAGATTATACCTGTCAAGGCTGAAAAGTGTGGGACCAGAAGTGCACAACCCCTATAATTTGGAACCAAAAATTCAACTTTTCCGGAAAGACAAGATAGAGAGGGAAGAAATCTGCTACCTCGGGGAAAATTCTATGCTAAATCGAGTCTAATGATCTCAATCTAACATATATCATCGATGCAAGAGTATTACAGTAAAAAGTTAATTAATCATCCCCATGCAATGATGTATTATGAACCAAGATCGTCCGACCTAATTCATGATAGAATAACGCCTAACTCAGCTTCAAATTTTGGTAACATGATATTCATGTAGTAATTTCTCATCATCAATCCTTTATTGATAAAGATTATTTTTGTTTTTTTTTTATTCCCTTGAGGCTACGTACATTATTGGGGGGAAATAATATATTAATTTCTTGAACGTAAAGTTAAGATAGTGACATCAGCAATGGATTATTGACTCATTAGTTCAAACCAACATAAAACAAATTATTTATTCAAAGATTAATTAGAAATTATTAGTAGACAGGGACAATTATATGCGCATCAATTCCTAGCAACCAATGTCATTAAGACAGAGAGAGAATTTAAATCATTGACGTATCCAGGATTTATGGGATACGTGCGAGAAAAATAACATTGAATAGTCATAATGTACATTATTCTTATTCAATAGGATAGAAATACAACACAAATTATGCAACATTTCGTTCGAAATTGGTTACTGAGGCCATATTTATTTATGTTTTTGTGTTAGAATTTCGAAAATTTAACGAGAAATATGTACTATGGAGATTTGCGTAAAAATAATTTAATGTGTGTTGTATTTGTTTATATTTTATAAAAATTGTTGAAAATTTTCAAATGTGTCAAACCAATAGTGATAAGTTGATGTATGTTGTGTTAAATGATTGAGTTAGTTATTTATATAATGATTATGTAAATAAAGAAATAATAAAATATAAATAAAAAATTGTAAAATATGAAAAAGAAAGAGAAATAATAATTGGAGTAAATAATTTTGATTGATCATTGTGTGAAATGATAGATGTAGTGAATGATAGGTAGTTATATTGAGTATTTAAAAAGTATAGTTGAGAAAATGTGAATTTGAATAAAAATAGTTTTCTGAAATTTATGTGTATGATTCTCTTGGAATTCACGTGTATATCAAAGTATAGTGGGTAACACAGGTCTCAACCATGACATCTCATTTCATAAGACTAATCTCACACTACGAAACTGAAGGACTTCAAGTTTGACACGTAACCATTGAGGAATCCTTGAGGGGTCGTTCAATCTTATACTCACCCAAGTATGGATCTTTGTGTGTGCACTGACCCAAGGTCATTGCGCATAGAACAAGGCACTATCCCATGAGACTGACATACACAAATAAGTCTTCATGAGACTGTGATATCCCACATATAATAGTCTCTATGACTTGGAATAGGGTTTTAGGATTACGGCCATCGAGAGCGTTCTACAGTCGCCACTTCTGTGTGGTGACCACTCCCCTAGCCATGAGTAATTTATGGGATCTTTATCTAGACTATTTAAAGAATATGCGATAAAGACGATGTCAATGATTGATTCGATATAATGTCAAAAACAAGACTTTCATAGTGTTTTCAATCTAATGGTCAAGCCAATAGATAGCTCGCCGGACACCCAACACTATCAGATTAGATGTGCCTACACCGGCCATTTGACATTTTACCGTTGTGTTTCTTTCATTTGGTTGGCCGAAGTTTCTGCTAAGACTAATGCCCTTTTCTTTTTTTATCTAAACCATAGGTATCCCTTAACCACATTGGGTAAGGGTAATCCTGTTCGCACCAGGTCAGTCCACAAACAGGTAAAGCGCTCCCAACAAGCAGAACTCCATTCACAAGGAAGCGAACACTCGATTTTTGCTTAAGGGGTGAGAGTGCTGAACCACTCACATCAACCACTTGTTAGTAGACTAATGGCCTTTCTAAATGATTGTTGTTTATCCTTGTTAAAAAGAATGGTATTTGGGACAAAATATTGCAATAATATGAAATGGAGAGCGACACATAGCCTAGTTCTCGGTGTGGTGCAAAAGAAGACTTTTGGAATGTTGTTTCACATTGCCACCAATTATAGCATGCTTCTTATCCTTTTTTCAATTAACTTAGCTATATCCATCTTTTCTTGTTGGTCCACAAAAGGGCTTGAGAGCTCAACCTTCAAATCTTTAATTTGTTGTATTATCTTTTTAGTTTTTCTCTACCTTTCAAATTTGCATCACAATTATTTTCCAAACACTGGTGTTGTAAAGGTACTCAAAATTTTCATTTTTGAGTTATCATGTAAAACCGCACAATCCAACGATGATAATAATATTAGATCGAAGTCGTTAATAATTAAAGGCTGAAAAATTATACCAAAAACTTGTTGGTTTAGAGGTATCCACCTCCAACTTTATGTGAGAGAGTCTGAGTTCGAATCCAAGCTATCACAAGTTGTGGCTCTCCCCTCCTTTATGAAGTTAGATAGAGTCTTTATGACTCAGTATTATAACTATTAACTCGGGTGTATCGGGTAGATATTTAGAGTATTCTCTTGGTCTTGAACTAAAAAAAATAGAAAATTTTTACAAAACATCTATTTATTACATATCTTCAATAATATCGTCATCCAAAATTGTGCAGATTACAATACTGCTTCTTTAATCAATCTAAATTTGGGCTACAAATAGGATCAGTTACAAACTTACAATATGTACATTCATTGGAGATCAAAACTGGTCAATGAATATTAAGAAAGTATTGAATAATCAAAAGAGATATAGAAAGAAATTGACAGTATAGCAGCCAAATTGCAAAAGTCATTCACTCGTGGGGTGCGATTGCAATCAATGTGTGAACAATATAATATTCTTACTTAGACAGAATACTCTCTATCTTTGACTCAATCTACAGGCCTTCGTTTATCAATTTTCCAAAGCAAAAACTTTTGGAGATATGTGACGACAGTGCCTTAAATTGTTGGCCATTGACTACTTCCTATATGTTGAAATTTTGTACATATGTAGCTCAGCAATTTACTCGTATGACTATGCTGCAAGTGGACTGGCTTTAATTTCATACTTATTTTGATATTAAATTCAAAGAAAGTATTAGTTGTTTTGTGTCCTTATGCATGTTAGTTCGGAATTGTTGAGACTTTTTGGCTGAATATTTTAAATATTGATTCCAAGACTTTGCATGTACATCCGTGATTGTTCTTTTTAATTGTTTTTTAGACTCGAAAGGTAGGGGAAGATCAGGATATCAATAACGTAACGTATGATCATGAGAGTTCCTTCATATCAAAAAATATTTGGATTGAACCATAATTGCTGCCAATTGAACGAGCTCTTAGTAGTCTACTTTTATTCATCATTATAAATTCTTCTTTTTTTTTTTTGAAGAAAAATCAATTTTATATATCATTCAATCGAAAGTTTACAACGTCTAGAACAATACAATTCATATTGATTCAAATGATGTAGTAAGAACATCTAAAACACCAATTATCAAGTTCTTGAAGATAACAAATCTTAAGAATGTTAGATATTATTATTGCTCTCCTAATTAGATTAGTATTATTATTGCTTTCCTAGTTAGACTAGTATTCTTATTACCTTATTTATCTTTTACCTTCTTTATAGTTTAGGGTTTTCTTGTATTCTCTCTCATGTAACTCTATAAATATGTTACTCAATAATACAAGTTCCCTACGGGGTTTTCTCTACTCTAACATGGTATCAGAGCCATGGCTTCAAGCCATGGTATCTCGATCTCTCGCTTCCGCCATCCTCAAGTCGTCGACCCCGTCCGGCGCACCTTATCTACTTTAGTTTAGTTTAGGGTGGTTTTTTTTTTCTTTATCTTTGTTTATGTTGTCGCCATTCACCCTTGAAAAAACAAGGACTTAGAGTCGCCGCCTTATTTAATGGTTTTCAGACGAAACTGCTCCACATTGAGAAGCGTCTTCGTCGAACCGCCGCCTTGTTTAATGATTTTCAGACGAAACTGTTCCACCTTGAGAAACGTATTCGTCAAAATCTCTCTACTAAGCATTCCTTATGCCCGGACTGTTGTAACATCTTTTCTCAGTTTTTCGTTCAGTCTCAATGTTCAAGACTTTCACATTTCGACCGCGGGAGAGTGTTAGATATTATTATTGCTCTCCTAATTAGATTAGTATTATTATTGCTTTCCTAGTTAGATTAGTATTCTTATTACCTTATTTATCTTTTACCTTCTTTATAGTTTAGGGTTTTCTTGTATTCTCTCTCTTGTAACTCTATAAATATGTTACTCAATAATACAAGTTCCCTACGGGGTTTTCTCTAATCTAACAAAGAATTCACAAACGAATACAAGAAAATTCTTGTGCAACTTCTATTCAAGGAGAGATAAAACTCTCATTCGACAGAGAAAGCAAACTCTCATACGAGAGAGAAAATAAAATACTAAATAAAATATCTAAAACACTATATAAATTTAAAAACTTAAGTATCACCAGTTTTCATCTCGTCAGATTTGTCTCTGTCTCTTTAGATCCATATCCGTCTCGTTAGATTTGGAGATGTGTTTTTAGATCCATATCCGTCTCGTCAGATTTGAAGATGTGATGTACAACTTGAAGAAGGGTGTTCCAACCCAATCCGCAAACCATGGTGGTGATAACAGTAGTGAGGTAGAGGACTGCTTCACCAAGCCATCGCCGGCAGAGAAAAATAAAAGAAAAAAGAAGACTAGAGTTTAGCGAGAGATGAGGAGGGAGAGAGAAAGAAGCGTAAGTACATGGTTTAGATGTGGTAGATTAGATGTAAACATCATTATAAATTCTTCTGGAATCACAATAATGAATATATTTCTGATTAAAAATGTACGAGATGAATAAATAACCAGATCTGAAATAATTGTTAGGATAATTGGGAGATTTTTCGAGTCAAACCATTCAATGGTCAACTAATTAGATTGTAGAAAATTCCGATTAATCATATATAATTCAAATGTACAATCTCAGTAGGCGTAGATGTTCAAGTTACCTTATGCTATGCAAATTGTATATGTGTTCTACTAGACTGCGTGCTACTATGAAAAAGGGGCGTGAAGGTAATACATACATATATATCCATAAAAAATATGTGTTGATGTAACTTTATTTAATGTTTATATTTATTTCTAATTGCTTGAATTTCCAAAAACACTCAAATTATGATCACGATGCAATTCATTGATACACATAACTTATCCACTTAAAAAACACATAAAACGTCTTGAACTAGCTTTAGTGGACATTATTCCTAGTGCAGAAAAGGGAACTATAAGAAAATTAGGGTTAAAACGTTACAATTTAAACCCTCCAAACTATGGTCATTTTAAAACTTTTTTAGTGACGATTTAAAATATTTTCACTTTACCTCCCGAACTTAATGGACTTTATACTTTTTTGTATATTGACATGTTTTGGCAAAATATTCCTCCCAGATTCCATCACATGCGTGTCACATGTCTTTTTTTAAGAACTTATCAGTCTCTTGGCATGTTTTTATTTATATTTTTATTTTTCTTAACACCACCTTCCCCAACTTAACTTAAACCTAAAATTCCTCCACCACCGTCCCATTAATTTTCAAAACCCCCAATTTCTCCTTCGACCACTCCCCATCACCCCAACTCCTAAATTTTGAAAACCCACCACCATCCTGTTATCATTTGTTTAAACACAACTACAGAAATGACCTATTACAATGGTTTTTTTTGGCCAATTACAGCAGTTTTAACCGCTGTAATAGGTACCGCTGTAATTGGTTCAGGCCAATTACAGCGGTTAACCGCTGTAATAGGTATACCCTATTACAGCGGTTATACAAATAACCGCTATTAAAAAAAAATTTATTTTTCCGGGGCCTATTACAGCGGTCTTTTCCAAAACCGCTGTAATAGGCCCCGGAAAAATTAAAAAAATTTTTTGACCATGTCGGAATCATACGAAATTCGCACGATCATAGCGAAACGGCATATCGAACAAAACACAAGGCATAGCCTTGTGCTCTCGTGATTGTAGCCATTCGAGATCGTTTAAGGCCTCAAATTTGCGTTTTATTGCAAAACTACCCTATTTTCGTAATAAAACGCAAATTTGAGGCCTTAAACGATCTCAAATGGCTAAAATTCCGAGATCGCATGACATTGTCATGCGTTTTGTTTAGAATACCGTTTCTCTATGAATATACGAATTTCGAGTCATTTCAATACCGCAAAATTTCAACCGAGAAATATTTTCGTAAATACACAAATATACATACACCCATCCACACATACACAAATATACATACACCCATCCACACATACACAAATATACATACACCCATGAACATATACACAAATATACATACGCCCATGAACATATATCCAAATATACATACACCCATCCACACACTACTACAGAAAAGGCCTGTTACAGCGGGTTTTTTTTCACTATTACAGCGGTTTTAACCGCTGTACTACGTATCGCTGTAATTGGTAAGTTCCCTATTACAGCGGTTTTTAACCGCTATAAAATACGACTTATTACAGCGGTTCAATAACAACCCGCTGTAACAAACCAGAAAAATAAATAATATAATTAAAAAAATTCAACTATTACAGCGGTTCGGAAAGGAACCGCTGTAATAGTTGACCTGTTACAGCGGTTCGTTTACCGCTGTAATAGGTCACCATTTTTTTTAATTTAATTTTTTTAAAAAATTCTGTTACAGCGGTTCGTTATTGAACCGCTGTAACAATTGAGCTTTTTTTTTCTTTTTTTTATTATAATTTCAGCTAACTCTATCCTTCCCAAAAGCTCAAAATTCAAATCACATAAAACAAACCAATTGCTCAACAAAAATAACAAATTAAAATCCTAAATTAATTTCATTCACGAAATAATAATCTCCAATAATTACAAATGATAACGAGTTTAATTTACAATAAACCAATATAAACTAATCACCACTTTTAAATCAAATAAAAATTTACAATAATTTACAACTTACACCGCCGGCATATCAAAAGCGCATTTAAAAATGTATTGTGCTAATTCAGAACGTGCTTCATCAAGTTGCTCTATAGTGTAAGTGGCGTACTGACAATCAGCAAAGTACTGCAAGACAAATATTAAAATCCAACAAAAATGTTTAATAACTTAAAAGGGACATTAGAATTTGATTAATATTAATTAGGATTATGCATACCGTCGGTGGGATTATAGATTCTCCGTGTCTAATAATATCGTTCATGAATTTCATGACGAAGAAGCCACAATCTATCTCATTTAATTGAATGGGGCACTACAAATTAAATTCAAATCAAAATTGTATTAGAACAAATAACTTTTATACGAATAATTTCTTGAAACTATAATTAAAATAATATAATTACCCTAACCTTTATACAACTCCATTTACAGGCCTTGTTTTTTGATTTGATCTTTTGGTTGTTGTTATTTGATCGAAACATCAACACAGCGCTGTTGAAAACATCAAAAAACAAGGAAATATGTCAATATCAAGCAAATATATATATATGAAATCTAGTTATAATATATATACTTTAAACTTAATATTAAATATAATGGACATTTAATTGAATGATAAAACTTACTGATTGATCATATCTTTCATATCACGTCGGTTATTTGGATCACCGCCGTACACAAAATCCAAATAATAAACGATCTCTTGAATTGGATCAATCACGAGCAACAACCAATGCCCCCTAATCAGCATATTCAAAAGATAGATTTAAAATTAGTTATCCCTACGTAACAAATTTTTGACATGTGAACAATGTCTCTTTAGTAGCTCACCCGGAGTTGTAAGGTGCAATAAACAACTTCCCCTCCCGCTCTGCACTAGCTATCATAGTATTTGCTATATATTGCGATTGGTCAACACGCTGGGGAGTAATTCCTGCTCCTGCAGATATAGAATGTGGGCTAAGGAACCCGAATTTATTTTGTTTTTGTTCGGGGGCCACGTGATTAACCCACAAACACCTACAATTAAGCATAAAATAAATTTGTGTCACAAAAATAAACATAGTTCAAATTACTTCAGTAAAATAATTTAATTAAAAGCTTACTTTTTATTAATTAATATTTAAAAACTTACTTGATGTAAGCAGAAATGATAGAAGCTCCTATCTGTTGTTTATGCAGAAAGTGACCGATCTCCTCCCGCCCAATATATTCTGGAAAGGGGATATTGAAGATTTCCACGGGCATGTCTATCCGGATAGTATTTTCAGCAGCCATCATCTGAAAGAACCTATCAAGAACTGCAAGTGAATGAGGGCGTACTGGAGCAGGAGGGTTGGCCACTAGAGAAGGAGGGTTGGCCACTAGAGGTGTATTTTTGACATGTGAGTGCTTCGTCGTCACTGATTTACTTTTTCCTACTGATGATTTGGATTTTCCGCGAGACTAGAAGCAAAAGAATTCAAAACGTGGGCGTTATCAATGAAAGTATATTTATTAACATTAAACAATTGTTATAATTTATTAATGACTAGCTATTAATAATTACGTACCGATGCATCACTGACAATGACAAGACTCTTAGGCAAAGCAACCATGTATCCCACAGCCTCGGATACTGTGAACACTCCTTCATCATCGAGAAGGACTGGTAGGGGTGCAACATCCTCAATTGCAATGTCAATCGTCACTTTCACGAGGTGGGAGTCTAATGGACATGTATGCAATGTTCTATCCTCTGGTCGATTGTACATTTTTCCTCTAGCCACCAAACGATAAGACGGTGTAGTAAGTGCTAATTGACACTGCAAGACATCCTATATATATATACCATTATATTAGAAAAATTTGTATATTATACAGAAATATAGGATTGAAAGTTACGTTATCACTAAACAAATTCATATCATTAATTACCTGAGGTAGGTTTTTCACTTCTGGGCAGCTATCTTTCAAAGAAACCGCCTCTTCTGTATGTGGCTGCTGCAACGCAGACGCCCTATGCTCGTCAAACTCGCGTCGCAATTCTAATAGTGATTGAGTGAGCATTTGAACCGTGCCTTGTACGCTATCAATCACCGCATTTTTTGAAGGCTTTGAATCCGAAAAGTAATCTTTTTGTGATACCCCAAAGCCTACACCCCTAACTCGACCCGGATGCTACTTCTTTTTAAGAGCTAAAGCCAGTGTATCATTGTGGGTCCTCTCGGGTCCACTGTGGCTACCCTCCTGTGATAAGCTTTCCTGTAATAATACATTTAAAAAATACAAAAATTTAGGGAAATTTGTTAGTTTAAAATTATTTTTAAAAAAACATACAACATACTATATAACTAAAATTGCAAATAACTCACAATTGATTCCACCACTCTTTTAACATTGGCATTATCAATGTTGTTCTGGCTGTTAGAATGTGTAACCCTCCACACTAGTGCTCGTGTCACCTCTGTGACATCTGACCCAGCATCCTTTCTTTTTTGCTTCTATATAAGAAAATTTGCAAGGAAATAAATTTGATTAGGAAATTTGTAATTAAGGGATTTTGATTAGAAAATTTGTAAGGAAATTTGATTAGAATTAAAACTTGTAACGAACTACGTACCTCAGTATGCTCCAGTTGAGCATATCCAAGACGTGATGCCCTGTAAGGATATTCAGGGTCCTTTGCTCTTTCAGAATTGTCCTTATGTAGTTGCTGTTCATTATATAATAAAGGCATTAATCAATGTATATAGTTTCAAATAAATTAAAATGAAACCATAAATTAAAATAATTACCTTAAAATAATCACTTTGGCGTACTTTTACAAATTCTGTCCAGTCTTCTTGAGAAATACGATATTTTTCGGGTGGGCTTGAATTAATGTTCCCATCATCATCCTCTACCCAGATTCTGCTCAAGTAGCTCCTATAGTTTCGAGCTAGCTTCCCAGCCTCGGCTAAGACGAATTTCTGTCTACTTTCGTCAATATCAAAGGCCAACTATAAAAACAAACAATAAAGTATATACAAAATTATAATTTAGACAAAAAAAAACTACATTTACCAATTAAAAACATAATATATATATATAATAACTAACTTACAGCTATTTCATTCCAAATGGCATATTTTATTGCTGCAGAGACATGTCGCCAATCATTAATAGTAATAGGGACCCTGTCACGAGCTATCACGCCAATGTAACCAACAAAATTTGATTTATTTGGGTCAACTGGCTGACCATACTCGTTCCAACCAACTTGTAGCTTTATGCCTTTACTTTTGGCATTTATTACTTTCTTCATTGCTGTAATACCTCTACGTATCTCATTTTCAACATTTTTGTTTGCATCACCTCCAGAATCCATCTACAAGATTTCAAAAGTGAAAAATACAGAAGTTAGATTCATATACCAAATATATAAATAGTGCTAATTAAGAAATGCCCATAATTCTAGAAAAAATTCAGCAGAGTAACGACGCAAAAAATTCTACCAAGTTCTCGACTTAATCTTCCCCCCAACCTTGCAACCACCAAAACTCAAATATTTCAACAACAACAAACGCAAACAAATATATATGCATTAATCACATCATTAACTAGTTGGATCATATAAATCACATCCAAAAGTACAAAACGAAATATTGATAAGCTTACATTGGTGGTGGTCGTCGTGGTAGTGGCGGAGAAGAGGGTGACTGTGGTGGTATACGGTATCGACCTACAAAAGCAAAAAAATACAGAAGTTAGTGTAACTCATTCACTAATATAATATTACAAGCGTTCAAATAATTATCAAATAAGTTCAAATAAAATTTACACTTAAATTGCATACTTAACAAAAGAGTTCAAATAAGTTACTCATATAATTATCAAATACTCATATAATTATCTAATAAGTTCTAATACCTTTCATCGTTTTCTTTTTGTCGCTGGTTTACTAGTCTTTTGTGATCCCTTAGTACGACCATTTTGTTTAGTACGCCGACGAACAGATGGATTAATCCATATTCCCTCTTGGTGATCTTCTCGCATATACAATTCATCATCACTGATATCCAAGTCACCGTCACTATTTGTGGATTGTGAACCACCTAAGATAGGAGTTCCTCCATCATCTTCATTATATAGGCCATCATCCTCAATACAAGTATTTTTGTTTGCCGATAAAACAATAGACCATCTCTTATCGACGGGATCGGTGACAAAAAACACTTGTTTAGCTTGAGATGCCAAAATAAAAGGTTCATCTTTGTATCCCACCTTTTCAAGGTCTACTCGAGTAAAACCTATTTCACTATCATCAACACCATTTTTATGGTCAACCCACCTACACCCAAATACAGGGACCCGAAACCAACTGTAATCCAGCTCCCATATATGTTCAATCACCCCATAATATGGTAAAGTGGCATAGATAGGGCAATTATCTTTCGCACTTGAGATATGCATTGCTTCAGCTACAAGACTCACCCCACTATTCTGCATTGTACTCCGTTCATCTTGGTCTTTTGTATAAAACGTGACACCATTTATACGATAACCCGAATGACAAAATACGAATCTGCCCGGGCCCACCGACAACCGTGCCAATTTATCTGAAACTGAAAGTGATCTCGTTTTGTTTCTCTTGAATACACTTTCGGAACCAATCGATAAAACTCTTGTTATGTTCTCTTGAAATCCAACTTTCATTTTTACTTGAATTTATTCTCCTAAGTTGGTCCTTGTGCTCTTCAACATATGGCTCAACCTCATCGGTGTTGTGGAGCACATATAGGTGTGCCTGATCCTTTTGTGTGCTAGGAACACTCACTAATTGCTTTCCAATTACGCTTTCTCCTTCTGTTCCCCCCCCCCCCCCCCCAGCAGGAGACTTTTGACGCTCTGCAACATTACCATCATTCAGATATTCTGTGCAAAATGTAATAGCTTCATCAACTATGTACCGCTCAACAATGCAACCTTCCGGCCGGCTACGATTTTTCACATAGCCTTTCAATACCTTCATATAACGCTCAGTCGGATACATAGATCTCATAAAAGCTGGTCCACAAAGTTGTGTCTCTCTGACCAAGTGAATAGGTAGGTGAGTCATTATATCAAAAAACGCGGGTGGGAAATACATCTCAAGCTCACACAAAGTGAGGACAAGTTGTTTCTGAAGTGCAGGCAATTGTTCAGGATCAAACACCTTGCTCCACATTGCTTTGAAGAAGAAACACAATCTAGTTATCGTTTCTCTCACCTTTTTTGGCAGAATGGCCCGTAAAGCAATTGGTAGCAAATGATCCATGATTACATGACAATCATGAGTCTTCATATGCTTTAGCTTCAAGTCCTTCATTGATACAAGACTGCTAATGTTCGAAGAATACCCTTCTGGAACTTTCACTCCACAAAGAAACTCACATAATGCAATTTTTTCTTTTCTAGATAGTGTGTGAGCTGCTGGAGGTAAATAAGTACGTTTTCCCTTCATTGTTGGTGCCAATTTACCTCTTATCTTCATTTCAACTAAATCCAACCTTGCCTTTACTCCATCTTTTGTCTTGCCGGGCACATTTAGAAGAGTACCAATGACACTATCAAATACATTTTTCTCAATATGCATTATATCAAGAAAATGTCTAACATGTAAAGATTTCCAATACGGCAACTCAAAAAAAATTGACCTTTTTTTCCACCCAGTTTTTGCAAGGCCGCATGCAAAAGTCTTTCCGAACTTGATATCCAAGTCTTTTACATTCTCAAACACCTCTTCACCGGTCAAACACTTAGGAGCTCGACATTCTTCTATGCTCCCATTGAAAGCTTTCTTCCACCGACGATATCGATGTTCTCGATTCAACCATCTTCGATGCCCTTGGAATGCATATTTCTGAGAGTGTGGGAGTCTATATTGATCTGTACTCTTGACACATATGGGGCATGCACATTGCCCATGTACACCATATCCCTCGAGATTAGCTCTTGCTGGAAAATCATTGATTGTACCAAACAACATAACTCTGAGATTGAAGCTCTCTTTTCTAAACCCATCATACACTTTAATATCTGTCTCCCACAACTCCTTCAAATCCTCAATTAAAGGGGCCAAGTAGACATCTATATCATTTCCAGGTTGTTTCGGCCCGGAAATTAGTATAGGCATCATAATATGCTCTCGCTTCATGCATCGCGAAGGGTGTAGGTTGTAGATCATCAAAATCACTGGCCATGTACTATGTGAGCTACTTTGCAAGCCATGTGGGTTCATGCCATCTGTAGCCA
Organism: Buddleja alternifolia; assembly: GCA_019426215.1. Taxonomy (NCBI): domain Eukaryota; kingdom Viridiplantae; phylum Streptophyta; class Magnoliopsida; order Lamiales; family Scrophulariaceae; genus Buddleja; species Buddleja alternifolia. Next base: position 10,241,970 of record CM033395.1, read on the forward strand.
ATACAAGGCGTAAATTTCTTGGTTCTTCCCTAAATTCAAGGAAATCATTATCAATCTTTTTCCATTGAGGAGAATCTGAAGGATGTCTAATCTTGTTATCTTCAATCCCTTCTTCAACCCTTCTATCAGCATACCATGTCAAGTCCTTGGCAAACGCTTCACTACTGTACATGCGTCTAAATCTAGGTATTATGGGCAAATACCATGCTGTTTTGACAGGAGCAGATCCATTCTTCTTGTACCGTGAGGTGCCACATTTCGGACACACCTTCAATGGTGTATAGTCATTTCTAAACAAGATGCAATCATTGAAACAAGCATGTATCCTCTCATATCCCATGCCAATTGCAGTTAACATCTTCTTAGCCTCATAAGTACGATTAGGTAACACATTATCATCGGGTAACATACTTTTTAATAGACCAAGTAAGTCTGTGAAACTCTTATCACTCCACCCATTGTTAGCTTTTAACTTGTAGAGGTTTAGGACTGCTTTCAATCTTGTGAAATTACTACCATTATACAGGGGTGTCTTTGAATCACTTGTCAAATTGTCGAACATCTTGGGACAATTTCGCAAATCCTCCTCAATCACATTGGTCATCTCCTCCAAACGATCATGCTCACAGTCATCCATGTCAAAATCTACTGATCGATATGATGTATCACCCAAATCAGCTGAGGTGCCACTGCTTTCACCGTGTCTTGTCCATCGTGCGTAGCTTTTATCAATTCCATTACACACCAAATGATCTTCCAAGTCACGTGGACTAATTCTCTTTCCAAAACAACAACGTAAACACGGACAACTAATCCTAGTCGGATCCGATGCATGCTCAACCGCAAAGTTTATGAATTCTTTCACCCCTTTCACATATTGCTCCGACATACGATCCGCTACAATCCAACTTCAATCCACCTAAATTCTCAATTAATTAAATTAAATAATTTTAATATCAGTTGATAGTTAAATTAATTAAATAAATTTATTTTTAATTTATTCTATAAAAAATTCGGCAGAGTAACGACGCAAATATTTCTACCAAGTTCTCGACTTAATCTTCCCAATGGGTTGTAACCAACAAAAGTCGAATCTTACGATCCGCTAAAATCTCAACAGGGTAACGACGCAAAAAATACTACCAATTTCAACCACAACAAACCCAACATTTTAATCTTTCACCCACAACGAACACAAAATGATACAAAAATATTGATCACCAGTTGGATCACATAAAACATAAAATTTCTAGCTAGCAACTACAAATATTGATCACCAGTTGGATCACATAGATCACATAAAAAACTACAAATAAAGCATCATATTATAAATATTGATCACCAATTGGATCTAAATAAATCACATAAAACTACAAATAAATTAAAGCATCACGATATAATTATTTTCACAAAAATATGTAAATCTCAAGTATAAATGATCGTTGTGACATGACGTGAAGCACAAATACCATGAATGCATTAAACAATGTCAACAAAATAATACAACAACAATCCAATCATATATAATACCAACATATCATAACATAAATCAAAAATCCAAAAATCAATAAACCCTAATTAAAATAACATATATATCACAAAAACCCACATTATATAATTAACAAAAACATAAATTAAATCCACATTATATACATCACAAAATCCTAATTAACAAATATATATAACAATACTTAACAAATTAACATATAACCCACATTATATACATCACAAAATCCTTATTAACACAACATAAATATATAACAAACAACAAATTAACACATAACCAATATTATATAAATTAAATCACAAAACCCCATCACCTATATACAAACATTAACCTAAAATATATACATAATATATATATAACATAACATATATATATACCTATAAAGAGAGGGAGGAGGAGTGATTGGTGGGTAGGGAGGAGGCGGCGCGGCGGAGGCGAAGGCGGCAGCGCGGCGGAGGCGAGGCCACGGCGGCGGAGGAGGCGGCCGAAGAGGAGCGGCGGTTTGGGGTGGTGGCTAGGGGACGGGGGCGGGGTTATCTTGAGAGTGAGACAGAGTATAGAGAGAGAGACCAAGAAGAGAGATTGAGAATGAGAGAGAAAATCGAGAGGGGCGACGACGGCGGCGGCTGCGGATTGTGGTGGTGGCGGACCGGCGGTGACTCGGGGGGGCGGGGGTGGGCCGGGGGCGGAGAGTGAGAGAGAGAGTAGAGTAGAGAGTGAGAGAGTAGAGGAGAGAGAGAGAGTAGAGAGAAATGAGGGTGGAGTCGGTTTTGGGGGGAAATATATATATTTTTTTTAATTAACAATTAAAGCGGTTCAGGAATGAACCGGTATAACTGATAATCAGTTATAGCGGTTCAGGAATGAACCGCTTTAACTGATTATCAGTTAAAGCGGTTCTGTAATGAGCCGCTGTAACCGGTTTGAATCAGTTACAGCGGTTCAATATTGAACCGCTGTTAAAAAAACTTTTTTTTTTTTCGGTTCGACTTATAATAGCGGTTTTTTACCGAACCGCTGTAATAGGTTTAGTCCTATTACAGCGGTTTAAAAAAAAACCGCTGTAATAGGTTCCGACTTAGTTTCATTTATAACGGTTCACTTATAAACTGCTGTAATAAGTCTCTCCGTTCAGCTGTTTTCAAAAAACCGCTGTAAAATGTGCGCTGTAACAAGCCATTTCTGTACTAGTGACATATACACAAATATACATACACCCATCAACATATACGCAATATACACAAACCCATCCACATATACACAAGTATACATACACCCGCACATACACAAATATACACACATACACAAAATAAATACACCCACACATACACAAATATACATACACCCACACATATACACATATACAAATATACATATATATATATAGAGGAAAGAAGAGAGAAAGAGAAGAAGCTTACTATCGTCATGGTGGTGGCGGCGGCGGCGGTAAGTGGTGGCGGCGGTGGCGCCGGTAAGTGGTGGTGATGTCGAGCTTTTTTTGGGGGGGGGGGGGATCGAGAGAGAGAGAGAGAGACCGAGAATAGAGAGAGAGAGAGAGAGAGAGAGAGAGAGAGAAGCTGAAATGAGTTTTAAATTTTGAGAGTGGGAGAGAGAAGCGGGAAGATAAAAATATTTCAAATTTTTTCGTACATGGCCTATTACAGCGGTTTTTTTAAAAACCCCTGTAATAGGTTTAAATTTTATTTTTTTTTAGCTGCCCTTTACAGCAGTTCAGTAGTGAACCGCTGTAATAGGCCTGGCACCTATTACAACGGTTCATGAAAGAACCGCTGTAATAGGTGCCGCGTAATACCTATTACAGCGGTTCTTTCACGAACCACTGTAATAGCACCCTCCGTTCAGCGGTTTTTTCAAAAAACCGCTGTAATTGGGGCGCTGTAATAGGCTCTTTTTGTAGTAGTGAAAATAACAAAAACAATCAATTTTATTCATGAAAAATAAAAGAAACAAATTAAGAACACATAGTCACATACATATATAAATACACACACATATATATGCTCGATTGAATCAAGAAAAGAAAAGAAAACTTGTTTTCTTTTACAGCAAATCCGACGTGTCTGTTGGTGTTTGAATTTATGATAAGAACAAAAATAATGGGAAGAGACTACCAAGATAAATCTGAGGATCAAGATAATAATTGCACCTGGAGAATTTATCTCAATTATGAAATCAGAGAGTAAAAGCAGAATTCTATTCACCAAAAACCCAGAATGAATTTTATTTCTCAAATCAGACATTTATGTTGGAAATTTGAAGATTTAAAACCTCAAAACTCAAAGCCAAATGTCAGTTTTAATTTTAAAGTAAATAAATTTTGAAACCCCATTTTGACCAAATTAAAATGTCTTTATTTTGTTATTAATTGTAACAGTTTCATCTTGCATTTTAATACTATATATAGGTCTCCTACATAAGTAGAAATAGAGAGAATGAAAAAAAAAAACATATCTTGCACTTAAAAAAATGTTAGTTTCATATATACTATTATTTTGGGCCAATGCGATAAGGTCCCGTTCACTAGTTTCCTTTTGATCATGCTCACAAAGGAGACGCCGGCGTGGCTTTCTTGGTTTTATCTTGGGATGGTGATGAGCCGCCAATACTTGCATGTAGGGGAGGCTATCACGATCTTAGGACAACGTCAAGTGACGTGACTCCTACAGGCCAGTCGTTTAACTTCTTTACTATTTACATGTTTTCTTAATATTATAATATAAGTTATATCTATATATGATTTATTTGCATCTATATTGCATGTAATTTGAAACTTCTCAATTTTGGTTTTGCACAATAAAATTGAAATTATACGACATTCTAAGATTGTGATAAAGATTCTTGTTTTGTGAATTTAAAATTAACCGCTGATCCTCTTTTCTATTCCATGCATGTGTGAAACCGAGAATGTGAAGAACAAGATAATGGCTTGTTTACTGGTGAATGTTTTGAGACTCGTGGTCAGTTTGCAATCTACATTCGTTTGGTGGCCTCATTACTGGACATATAGATTTGAAGAAAAATGGTATCAATTTCTTCAATTGTTGTGCTAAATTTCAAGTTGCAGGCAGGTATATTTTTAACAATTAATCATATAATTAAAAAGTCTATTACACGATTAGAGTCATACCAATATTATGATCATGTGCATGATTTTGGCTTTGTACATAACTATTAGCCCAATGTTTAATATTATTGCGCCGTACCCTTCTTTAACGTCCACGGTTAATTAATTCAAGAAATGTTTCAATGTGTTCGTATAATCTCACTTTCAAGATTTTGATATTTAGGAGAATAAAATATTTCAATTTGATAAATGATGTGGAATCTTCTTATGAAAATTCATCACATGAGTTCATTGAGAAGGTGGTAAGGGTGGTACTATCAACAACAGTAATAATAGTATTAATGTGAATTATGATTTGAGTTATATATGAGTTATGGCTATCAGTTTCTTGTGTGATCATGGGTCCAATAATAACGTTGGCTAGTGTAATAATAATAATAATAATAATAATAATAATAATAATAATAATAATAACAATAATAATAACAATAATAATGACAACAACAATAATAATAAAAAAAACAGAAAAAGAAAGAAGGGGTATTTTTATGTCTGAAATATATAATTTAAAAATTTGTAGCTTGATTGCTATAAAGGTTATGAGAAATTGTCTTCATGCTACATTAACTCTGATCATTACAATTCAAGTCAAATGGTGTATATGTTATTGTTAGAATTAAATGAGTCTAATATGAAGAATGAGACTCCATTGATAAAGCTATAAATCAATGAAGGGTATAATAATACTAATTTATCTTCTCATTGAACTAATTGAAAGCTATGTTCACTTGTTTGCTGCTTAAAACAATTAATTTAAAGACTTGAAAAATTTATTTTTAATTTTATGTGACTGAAACGTAAATGTTCTATTATTCATAATTATTTCATCAGCTCATAAGTCAGTGAAATTGTTTTCCTGTTTTCAACTAAATTTAAAGGAGAAGGAAAACAATCAACTAAGAAGTTAATGATTTATATGGTATGGTGTATATGGCTGGTGAGGTACACTACTAAATTTCTTGAAAGTAATTGACATAGGAGGTACTTGAAAACTTAATCGTGTAGCTTCAATATCTCGGTAAAGAATATTGTCATGAAATTGGAATATAGATAACTCTTAGAAAAGTTTGATTATTACTACAATTTAGGGTTATTTGCACCCACCTCCCCTGAGATTTTGACCTTTGGCAAGGACACCCCCTCATTAATTAGAATTTGGCATCCACACCCCCTGTGTGTAAAAAAATTTATAAACTACCCTTTTTGCCCTTAGTTTATATTTTTATTTCCTATTTTGTATTTTTCATTTCATTCCTTTCTTTTTCTTATTAAATAAAAAAATGAATATAAGTTAAGCTTATGAAAATTCTGAATTACAAATAATTTTAATGAAAATTAATTTTCAATTAAAATGACTTATAACAAATATTTTCAAGTAAAAATTACTAAACCTCCAACACCACCAAATAGAGTATTTATATTCACAAAATATATACCGGAATTTTTTTTCCATCTCAAATACTCATTTTACAATCTTTTCATGCGAAATAACACAATAAACAAAAATCTAAAAATTGAAATAGTAGTTTCGATTTAATCTCCTTTCTTAAGTACTTATAGATGATTATGAAGTGAAAACTGAAGAGGTCGAACAAATTATTTGATAAATTATGAATCTCATTGTTTATTTTCACTACCATAAATATATTTTAAATGATAATATTTTATTTCCAAATGAATGTTTAATTTTTTTTATATATTTATTCTATTTCTTATTAGTCTTATTCCTACTTAGTACAAAAAATAAGAAAAATACGAATTGAAAAAGAAGAAGAAAAATCTATATATAAACTTTTTATTTTTTATAAAATAAATAAAGTATTACTGGTTTATTAAAAGTTTTTTGAAACATTAAAAATATAATTCAAGAAACACACAAAGGGAATTGGAAAAATACATACCAGTTTTATTTAAAATAAGTTTGGTATATTATTTGCTATACATATTTTTAGATAAAAGTAACTATTCATTAAAATTAATGAAAACTATCATGAGGGTAATTTCTATTTTTTCTTTTTTCTATTTAATAAGAAAAAGAAAGGAATGAAATGAAAAATATAAAATAGGAAATAAAAATATAAACTAAGGGCAAAAAGGGTAGTTTATAAATTGTTTTACACATAGGGGGTGTGGATGCCAAATTCTAATTGATGAGGGGATGTCCTTGCCAAAGGTCAAAACCTCAGGGGAGGTGGATGCAAATAACCCCTACAATTTATGTAGCACTACGAAATTGACTCTTGATGCCATATTCAAATATAATTCTTGATATTATTTATAGTTTAAGTAATCAGTTTATATTAAAATTTAATCAAAGAAAAGAAAAGAGATTGAAATTTTAATTCATTGGAGGGTTCTATTAGTGAGCGAGTTGTCTTGGTATTTGAAACCTGATATTTTGATCCGAGCCGATAGATGAGGAAAATTCTTTGTGATCACTCTGGTTATGCATATGCATCGAAGCTTTGAGCTCATGAGGTATGTGTATATTTTGATACTTAATTTTAAGATTATGAAATCTTAGTTTGAGTGTTGAAGTGTGGTAAGTTGTATTTTCAAACAAAAGTAGGACAAGCCAAATGAACCCACAAAAGATTTCCTGACATTTGTCTGAATAACTTTACTCATCGGTTACATTTTACAATATTATAAAACTTGAAATTGCTATGCCATTGAAGGAAAGTGTATATTAATATGAAGATTGGAGGAAAAATAAAAATAAAAAATTGAATGGCTACTAAGATAATTGAGAAGAACAAGGTATTTACTCAATTCGAGAAAACAGATAAATAAAGTGTCACATGTTATAGTTAAATGGTACACAATTGAAAGATGAGATGATAGTGGTGATTTCATATTTCCAGAATAATGAAAGAATTTTTAGGCATATCTATATGTTCATTGGGCAAATGAGTCCTTTTAGTGATCAACCATATGTTATCATTTGTACGAATTGGCTGGAGAGACTTGGCATTCACTAGACTGCCCAGAGGTCTTATTGTGGAAATATAATGCATCATAAAATATATTGATTCCGACGAGGTATGTTTTCAATCTGTGTTAAATAATTCAAGTCTTTTACAATCTTAGAGTATTTAAAAAATATCCCTAAATTTTGTGATCAAGTGATACTTATCTATTTTGAGGAGGTCATGATGGAAATGAGTCAAACATGATTCAATGATGAAAGTTAGTACTGCTAAAGCAGTACATTCTCCATGTAAGTATAGTCTGTTTGGAATGACATTGTAGTGAGTTTGAGAATAATAATTTCAATCTAATGATGTTAAATTGTGGAGTTGGTTTTATTTTGTATAGCAAATGAGCTAAAACATCTTATGATTAACAATTTTGAACGAGGAAAATTATACATTTATATTTAGGATTTGTTACAAAGCTCTTTTTAATAATATTGCTATTTCAAAGATAAACTCCATATGTGATTTTAATTGCACTTTAGCAAGCTTCGTTAGTTAATTATGATTCTAATGTTATTTAGGTTGTCAAAGAATAATGAGTGATTTAGACACAAAAGCAACTATGTGTTCTGAAGTAGTAATGTAAAATCTATAAAAGATTTACACTAGTAAAAATTAATTTTGGTCGTGTCTTTAAAATCTGAAAATTCTTTATACAAGTAGTGATAATTATATACGTTGAGAAGGCTTTAACAATGATAGCATGTTTTAAATCTATTAGCGAATGAGTCATAAGATTTATATAACATAAGTAGTATCATGTTTATTTTCTTCATATGGTTAGTTAATTAGTCGATCTAATATAAATTTTGATTCTTGAGAATGTTCTCATAAAATGAACTCCGTTATTATTGCGAAATTTTGTGGGACATAAAGTTATAATCCAAAATATACTACGAGTCCTGGGGGTAGTAGGTAAATCTTATCTTGTTTTATTTTGTACATCCAAGATGCAACTATCAACTACTAGAAGTGGATCTATAGATATATTGAGTTGATTCTTCGACTATTGAATCTTATTACAAGACCTTGTGAAATGTCGGGGTATATACTGATTCTCTTTAATCTATATGATAATTCTATGTTGTTGAGTAATTTCTTGATATGTACATGGAGGAAATGGAGAGAAATGATGATTGAGAAAACCATGTGATATTTCTAGATTTACCACTTATATATTTATTTTGATAATTATTCCGTGTGGAGTTCTTATTGTGAACTGCAGGTTCATGTTCATGGAACGAGGGAAACAAGATTGTATAAATATAACTAAGAGGTAAATAATATTATGTTCCATGATTTAGAAATTACCTAATAATGTTTGATTCCACGGTGTGAAAAATTGAGGTATGTGATATTGTGTTATATCAGTTCAGTTTACTTAAACATAACATATGATTAAAGTTTAAATTGGTTTATACCATTATAATGAGGCAGAATGGAAAATGATGAATTGCAATTGAGAAGCAGAGATAATGACTTGCAACAGTCAAAATACTCAAAACAAACAAAAGATGTTAAGTAGAAAAATGGTGATATAATATATTTGCTTGACAGCGTTATCACTAACCTCTATTGGTTATTTTTGTGAAGTATATATTTTAACAGGTGCACGTGCACAAGACAAGAAAAAAAGAGAAGTGAAAGTATACAGAGATACAAAGTAAAGCGCTATACAAATTAAATGCTGTGAGCATATGTTGACTAGCAATGATTCTAGATCATTAATCATGCATGATATATATGCTGTGAGCATATGTGGACTAGCGATTAAGCTAGATCCGTAATCATCGAGGGGGATGGGTAGAGCCCGTAAGGGAGTCACCTCTGGGAGAAACCCAACCTTTGTGATGGGAGACCCCCTGAAGAAGGTTCAATGGGTAGGAACAACCCGTACTGCGTGACTCATAAAAATACTAATTTAAAGGAGAGTGTCTAAAAGAGATGCCTCCTTCCCAATCCCTAAGGTGAAGTGCTTTAGAAGTGTGATGTTAGGTTGGGTATTACCCTTAATGAGACTAAGACAAGAATTCCGCGGGGTAGAGGTCACACGTACCCTTGGAGGTTTCACCTAAGTGAGAGTTGCCATACATAGGCCGTGGCTATGGGTTGGGCTTGTTAGGAATCCCGTACAGGAAAACAGAGAATTGCAGCGGAAGATTCGAGGATTCTTACCGGTAGATCACAAAAATAGATCTAATGATTTTTCATGGGTTTCGCGAAATTTAGAACGAATAAACATACCCTTTTGATTCGTTTATTGATTCTACAGAACAACAATCCTCCAAGGGCTCCTGTCTCTAAAGCTTCACGCGAAACGAGCCTTCCAAAGATCCCGAGACTCCTCCTTCTTTGCAGTAGTGGACGGCTAGAGAGGAGAGAGGGGAGAGAGTTCTTTTCTTTTTGTGTTGTGTAATGTTATCTTGTTACTTTCTTAGTTAGGGTTTGTCTCACTGTAGGAGTCCTATTTAAACTCAACTAGCTTGTGGAACAAGTTGGAGGCTACTCCAAAACCCTAAGTGGCCGCCCCTCCTAGGGCTTTCTTGGACTGGGTGGGCTTTTAATTTGCTTGTCTAATTTCTAGCCCATCTGTATATATTTAAATTTAAATCCAATTTAAATATAATATATACTATTAATTAATTCCAATTAATTAATGTACTAATCAAATAATTTAATTTAATCCAATTAAATTAAATATTTAATTAATTGATTTAATCTAATAAAATCAATCAGTCCATTTAATTCTTTCTAAAAGATTTACACAAAAAGATACATCCCGCTCGTTTCTTATAGCGCGACTCTTTAGGTTCGTCTCAATTAGCAAAGGGAGGAATTACCTAAGGATGTGAGTGTCACCTAGCCAGTCCCATGGACTCACATCGTAACCCAATTGAGTACGAAATGAACGAATCATTTTACGAACCTCTTGATCATAAATGCCGTATGAGTATAAGCCCTTCACTGACGTATCCCGATCAAGTGAGAGTCATGAAAAATGTCAAACTCACTAAACTTGATACAGTGCATTAGACTATAGCATAATGAAATTACTAAACTACCCTCAGTGTCCTACATGAGTTAGTTGTTATGCTTTGGACAAAGACATTATAATTTCATTAGCCTATAATCGCACAGGATACTTACTCGTTTACTATCGAGACAGTGAATCCCATCTTGGCGATCACTGATCAACTGCTACTTGTCTCATTGATATCGCACTTCGAGGTCAACCCCACCGACGGGTGATATGGGCCTAACTACTGATAAGCTTGAGTTTTACGTGTTTTAGGGCCCAATAATTGGTTGGATTAGAGTCGATTATGAGTGATTTTTACCACTTGTGGCTTTGATTTGTGTGTTAAATGAGTGCAGGGGTAAAATCATGAGAATCGAGCGAAAGGGGAGGAAAAGCATTATTTTGGGGAAAATCTGCACTCAACGTTCGGACGTGAGGTATTCAACGTTCGGGCGTGGCCACGTCACCAACGTTCGGACGTGAGGCAACCAACGTTCGAACGTTGGCCCAGTTAGCTCCCAGTCAACAGCTTATGCCACGTCACAACGTTCGAACGTGAAGGGGGTAACGTACGGACGTGAGAGGCGGCTGGAGGAGTTTTGGAAAGTTTTCATTCCTAATTCAACTAGGAGACCTGGAGATCATCATCTATAAATACATCCTCTTCCAACATCATTAGGGTTCAAAATTTTCAGCTTTGGAAGAGAGTTGGAGCCAAGAAACGAGCAAGAGGAAGAGAACGACGATTCTACACGAATTCATCAATTCGTAATAGGGAGAATTTTATTTTCTAGATTATTTGCCTATGAATAATTCTACGATTTTAGTTGTTTTTCCAATTATGAGTATGAACTAATTTACTTTAACTATGGCCATGTGAATGCCAATTTTATGAGTTTATATATATGAATTGATTGTTCGTCTTAATTCTATTATTGCTTTGTGTGTTAATTTTATGCTTTTATTCCAATCGTATGCCTGATCAACATATGCTTGCTAATTAGCCTAGTTTATGATTCGAGAGAATATAGATTAGGGTTCAAAGGAATTAACACATCATCCGAAAAACATGAGGAATTGCTCCTAGAGATAGGTATAGATTTCCGGGTGCTGTTAGCTGGATTAATCCGGGGAAATTCTAAAACGTGAATGCATGGTTAATGATTTGATTCTCGGATAGAATTATTTAGAGAACCGTCACGTAATTATAGGATTATTACGGCCGAGAGATCGGGTAGTAATTAATTAAGGTTTTTTCCACCAAAGCAATAGTAGTCTAATAATTCGAATAATCACTCATATATATTAACGAGTAATAACGGTTGAAGCATGTGCCTTAGTTGCTTTCTCACATAAGAATCTCAATCTCATTTTCTAGCCTTGTTTCCGAATTTTATTTACTTTTAATACAATCGTAGTTATTTAATTTAATTTCAATTGCTTTAAATTTTGTCAATCAAAAATGCGAGTCTCTGTGGGTTCGACATCCCGTACTTAAAATCCATTTTATTACTGCACACGACCAGTCCACTTGCTGTTTCAAACACGTAAGAATTTTTTTGTGTCAACTACTCTGGTAACAGATCCAATAATACAAGCACATTGATCATGAACCCTCAGGTCTAAGGCTCATGCATACTATTACGATCAGTAATCCAATCATTGACAGTCACTGAGTAAATACCCATGTGATCGGATTACTACGAGCTGTGTTCGAATATGTCAATTCCATTGACATATCTATGATACTTGCTCCCACTACCCTATAGTGTTCGACTAGCACTCATCGTCAGAGCATGTGTCATACAAGTCGAATCTTAATGCCCAATTAAGAATCTTTGACTTGCGAACCCTTTTAAGTGATAAGGTGTAAGACTCTTCCCATGCCACGTCTTTATTCCATAAAGAGCAAAGAGTCAAACCTTTATTCACATGGACTATATGTTCAATACTTATTTAGATGCCATAAAGATTTATATGAACAAAATACAGATGCCTTTATTAATATCATTTTAATAGTTTGTACAACATAATGAGATACCCTAATCTAACTATTTGTCTTCATTGGCATCTAGGGCATATACCTAACAGGGCTAACCCTAGAGACCTCACGAGAATCAAGATTAGAGCGTAGGGCCTTTAATGCACTAACCCGCTGGAACTGAGACCGATGTCGATACTTTGGGTGTGGCGTATTGAAGTCTGGCCAAGGGACCTAATTCAAGGCCTAATCCATTATGGCTCCCTCAAATGGAAATCGCTAACACTAATAGGCTCAAGCCCGGAAGGCTCCTACACCCATTGCATAGTATTCAGTTGCGCTATTATATATTTATATATGTCATTTTGAAGTTTTAAACCTTGTGGGGGATTGTTGGAAAATGTGAAGATTTAAAACCTCAAAATTCAAAGCCAAATGTCAGTTTTAATTTTAAAGTAAATAAATTTTGAAACCCCATTTTGACCAAATTAAAATGTCTTTATTTTGTTATTAATTATAACAGTTTCATCTTGCATTTTAATACTATATATAGGTCTCCTAGATAAGTAGAAATAGAGAGAATGAAAAAAAAAACATATCTTGCACTTAAAAAAATGTTAGTTTCATATATACTATTATTTTGGGGCAATGCGATAAGGTCTCGTTCACTAGTTTCCTTGTGATTGTGCTCACAAAAGAGACGCCGGCGTGGCCTTCTTAGGTTTTATCTTGGGATGGTGATGAACCGCCAATACCTGCACGTAGGGGAGGCTATCACGATCTTACGACAGCGTCAAGTGACGTGACTCCTACATGGCAGTCGTTTAACTTCTTTACTATTTACATGTTTTCTTAATATTATAATATAAGTTATATCTATATATGATTTATTTGCATCTATATTGCACGTAATTTGAAACTTCTCAATTTTGGTTTTGCACAATAAAATTGAAATTTTACAACAATTTATACATGAGGTTTTGCATACAAATTCAGCTAATTTTATCTAACTAACATTCTAACCAACTCAATTAGTTATAACTCCAGCTGTCAAAAGCGCAGGGCCGATTTTTTCAACTCTCATTTTTAACTTTATTCAAAAATGCACTTTTACTTATAAAACTACTGCTTCTTCTTTTTACGCTTTTCTCTTTTTCTTTTTAGCATATATCAACTACCTTCCCCTCCAAAAAATCCTTGTCCTCAAGGATTAAAATGGGGAAATTCAATCCTTAAATCATGCAAGAATTCCCAAGTGCTTTCTTCCATTGGTGCATTGAACCATTTAATCAACCATCACCACTACAAAAATACACTATGATAGCGCACCTATTACAGCGATTTTGCAAAACCGCTGTAATAGGGCTTCTCGGTTCGGACCTATTACAGCGGTTATACTCGAACCGCTGTCATATAAAATTAAAAAAAATAAATTGGGATACGAAAGTAGACAAAAGTACGTACTAGCAGAAGCTGGGAAGCTAGTACGTAACTTTAGGAGCTACTTGAGTAGAAGGTGGGTGCGAGATGATGATGGAAACATTAATGACAACCCACCCCCACAATACGAGATACCTCAAGTTGATTGGACGGTATTTTTAAATGTTCGCCTAACTGAAGAGTTTCAAGTAGCTAGTCATTTTAATTTACGGTTTCATTTGATGGTTATTGTGTTTATATTTAGCCAATAATTTCATAATGTAATAAATAGAAACTAAGTAGGGAAAATCAGGAAAGAACAAAGGAACCTGAATATCCTTACCAGAAAGCGAGTCTTGGACATGCTCTTGTGAAGCAAATTGAGGCATGTAGTTCATTTAGCAGTGAATCCTTACAATTTTTATAATAAAAATTCTATGTTAATAAATATATATTTTTTAATGAAAATATAGATGAAGAGACGAAGGGATGCGGGATCCGATTGCACAGAGGTGACACGAGCACTCGTGTGGAGGATTGCGCGTTCCGATAAAACAAATCAAATTGATAACGATAATGTTAGAAGAGTAGTGAATGAAATGGTGAGTTATTTGCAATTTTAGCTCTATAATGTTTTGTTAGTTTGTTTTGAAATACTATTGAAAGAACAAAGTTCACTAATTTTTTTTATTTTTTAAAATGTATGATTACAGGAGAGCATTTCTCAATAAAGTACTAGCCATAGTGGAAATGAGAAAAGTCGAGATGATCTATTAGCTAAAACGCTTAAAAAGAAGGAGCATCCGGGTCGCGTTAGGGGTGTTGGTTTAGGGGTCTCACAAAGAGGCTATTTTACGGATCCAAAGCCTGTTAAAGAAATGGAGATGGAAAGCTTGAGAAACATGGTGAAAAACATCTCCGAAACTATGCTTGCCATGCAACACCAGATTGATGTTTTGGAAGCGCCTAACTCGCGTCAGCCACATGAAGATGAGGTGATTTCTTTGAAAGATAGTAGCCCAGAAGCAGTTTATAAGATGCTTCCTGAGGCAATGATTTGAACTTATTTATTGACAATGTAACTTGTAAGTCTTTCTTTCTGTAAATCACACAAATTAGCACTTTCATCACCATCATATCGTGTGGTGACTAAAGGACAGATGTGCAATCGACCGGTGATTGATAGAATACTTCACAACTGTCCATTAGCCACTAACCATGTGAAAGTGCGCATTGACACTGCAGTTGAGGCGGATAAACCCCTACCCGTCCCTCTCAATGAAGAAATGCTCACCATTTCTAGTGCTCTGGGTACCTTTGTTGCTTGGCCAGCAAGTCTTGTCATTGTCACTGATGCACCTGTATGTAATTAGTAGCTAGTCATTAATAAATTATAACAATTTATTTGAGGTTACTAAATATACTTTGGTGTGTAACATTCATGTTTTATTTTCTTTGCTTAAACAGTCTCTTGGACCATCCAAATCATCTGGAAACCAGAAATCAGGGACGTCGAAGCATTCAGCTGTCAAAGGAAAACTTCCAGTGGCCAATCCTGCACGTGAAGGTGACAGATGTGCAGACCTTCAACTAGATGGACTCCCCGATGATCTTTTATTTCTGGGAAAGTACACGAAGATGATGTCTATTAGTGCCCAGATCACTATAGACATTGAGGAACCCATTATGAATTTTGCATTCCCAGAGTATATTGGGAAGGAGGAGATCTATCACCTTCTGCGTCAAAAAGAGATAGGAGCCTCTATCATTACAGCATACATAAAGTAAGTTTTTCAATTATTTTATTGCATCTGAACTATGATTATTTTCGTTACTCGAAATTCATTTTTTATGCTCAATTTAGGTGTTTGTGGGTTAAGTACGTGATCCCCGAAGGGAAAGAAGCAAGTTTCGGGTTCCTTAGCCCACATTTCATATCTGCGAGAACAAGCCCGCAAATTCAACAAGTGCAGTACATAGCACGTGCTATGATACAGAGTGCACAAATGAATAAGTTATTTCTTGCACCTTACAACGCCGGGTGAGCTACTAAAGACTCAACTTTAATTTGTAAAACTAGTTACGCAAAACAAATTTTGAACTTATCTTTTGAATGCTTTTTAGGGGACATTGGTTGTTGCTTGCAATTGATCCATTTCAAGAGGTCGTTTACTATCTGGATTCTTTGCATGGTGAGCCAGATTACCGAGATGATATGACACAAAAAATCAATCAGTAAGTTTTTCATTCAATAAATGTATCCATTATATTTAATATTTTTTTAAAGTGTATATTTATTTCACATAATTGTTTGTTTTTGACATATTTCTTTGTTTTTTATATTTTTTATAGTGTTGTGCACATATTTCGTGCAAATCGCAACAACCATTCCAAGAAATCCAAAAACTCGGCCTGTCAATAGTTTAAAATAAAGATTAGCGTTGTCTAGTTTCAAGAGATTATATGTTCGTATAGAAGTTAGTGTTCTAATACAACGTAACTTTGATTACTTTTGTAGTGCCTCCGGCAGACCAACGAGGTGGATTATGGCTACTTCGTTATGAGATTCATGAAAGAGGTTATTAGCCACGGACAATCTATAATCCCAACAGCGGTATGCATAATCCTAATATATACTTAATTTCTATTCCTTTTGAAGTTATTAAACCTTTGATAGGTAATTGAAACGTCATTTCAGTTTGCAATTAATCTCTATATATATCTTGCAGTACTTTCATGATTCTCAATCATTCTATACTCAAGAGCAAATTGATGAAGTACGCTGCGAAGTGGCGTGTTACATTTTCTTAGCAGCTCCTTAGAAATTAGGGAATGTATTTTTTGTACATTGTGACTTGTTGTAAATTGTGATTTGATTTATTGTATTTAAATTGTCATGAGTAATTTAATTAGTTGATTGTAAATTAACACGTGATCATTTGTTGGAGGTTATAACATTTTGTTGTTGGAGAAAAGAGATGGTAATATTGAAGTTTGGGGTGGTTGTTATTTATGTTGAATATGTTTTATTGTGTAGTTGAAATTTGTTGGGTTGGTTTATTGAATATTACTATACAAGAATATTACCATAATAGGCTACACAATGCACTACTACAGAAATGACCTATTACTGCAGTTGATGTATATTACCTACACAATGCACTACCCTCCTGTCCAGAACAGTTTCAGGTTCCAAAACTAAAAATCCATGAGAGGTAAGTATCACCGGCAGATCAGGATTACAAGGTGCATTGCCAATCTTGTTTTTTAATTGTGATACATGAAAGGTAGGATAGAGTTTGGCATCTGCTGGCAATTGAAGTTTGTAAGCCACGGTACCAAATTTTTGAATTACTTGGAATGGCCTAAAATATCTAGGTGATAGTTTGCTGTAACTTTGCTGCCTATGTGAAAGTTGTCTGTATGGTTGCAACTTCACATATACCCAATCTCGTATGTTCAAAACCTTCACTTCTTCCCTTGTCAGCTTGCTGCTTCATTCTACTTTGGGCCAGTGTTAACTGATGTTTTAGCAATCTTATAGTACTTTCCCTTGCTACTAAGCTTCTATCAACTGCGTCCACTTGAGATTGAAACTGTATATAAGGATGGTGAATGGGAGGATGTTGTCCATACAAAATCTCATAAGGAGTTTTCTTTATAGCTAAGTGGTAAGATGTATTGTACCACCATTTAGCTAGGGGTAACCATTCCAACCACTCTTTTCGTCTCTCATTACACATATATCTGAGGTATGCCTCTAAACACCTGTTAACTACTTCAGTTTAACCATCAGATTGGGGATGGTAGGCTGTTGAAGTATGAAGTTTCACCCTTTGCAATTTAAAGAATTCTTGCCAGAATTTGCTCATAAACACTTTGTCCCTGTCACTCACAATCGCCTTTCGCATACCATAAAGTTTAAAGATATGATCCAAAAACAATTGAGCCACCTCCAAAGCTGAAAAGGGGTGTGATTAGGGCTATAAAATGAGCATATTTGCTCAGTCTATCCACCACCACTACTACACTGTTTTTACCCTTATAATCTAGTAATCCTTCCACAAAATCCATAGATATATCTTGTCATACCTGATCTGGAATAGGCAATGGTTGTAGTAGCCCTGGTGATGCTACATTTTCTCCTTTGCATTTGTGACAAGTTGGACATTCCCTTACTGCTTGGTAAATGGTCTGTTTTATTTTTTTCCAGTAGAATACTTGCTTAATTCTGTGTAGAGTTGCTTGCATACCTGAGTGTCCTCCCATTGAGCTACTGTGGTATATGGTGAACAACAGATGTTTTAGAGCACTATCATTTCCAATCACCAACTTATCCTTCCTAGTCAATATTCCCATAGACCATTTGTATCTTGTTCTGTTACTCTTGTTCTGTGTTAAATCCTCAATAATCTTCTGTATCTACTATCTGAAGCCTAGCTATCCTTCACTTTCTGTAACAAATCAGTACTAATAGAAGAGATACTGAATAGTTTACCCTTCTGCTCATGCATTTGCCTTGAAAGTGCATCTGCTGCCACATTCACTTGGCCTTTTTTATATTGAATTGAAAAGTCATATCCCAACAATTTCACTAACCATTTTTCTTGACTTGGTGTGGTTTTCCTCTGTTCTATGAAGTGTTTTAAGCTTTTGTGGTCAGTTTTTATAATGAAATGTCTTCCCACCAAGTAGGGTCTCCATCTCTGAACAGCTACCACAATCGCCATCATCTCCTTATCATAAGTTGACAATGCAAAATTTTTTGTGATAAAGCTTTGCTCATAAAAGCAAGTGGCCTCCCTTTTTGTATTAATATAGCCCCTATACCTCTTCCACATGCATCGATCTCAATTATAAAGTCCTCCTTAAAATCAGGCATAGCCAATACAGGTGTCATAGTCATGGCCTTCTTTAATTCCAGAAATGCATTTTCAGCAGAATCATTCCATTTAAAAGCATCTTTTCTTAGTAGACCAGTTAGAGGTTTTGCTATTTTGTCATAGTCTCTTATAAACCTCCTGTAGTACTCTGTGATTCCCAAAAAGTCTCTCAACTCCTTTAAAGTTTTTGGAATAGGCCATTCCACCATTGTTTTCACCTTATTTTCATCAGTTGCTACCCTTTCATGGGAAACTACATGGCCCAAGTACTCTACTTTATTGCTAGCTAATTCACATTTGCTCTTCTTCACAAATAGTTTATGCTCTCTAAGTATAGTAAATGTGCATCTCCGGTGATCCATGTGCTCCATCCAACTCTTACTATATATCAATATATCATCAAAAAAGACTAGTATGCATTTTCTCAGATAGGGAAGAAATACCTTGTTCATGAGACATTGAAAGGTAGAGGGTGCATTAGTAAGGCCAAAAGGCATTACTAAAAATTCAAAGTGCCCATGGTGTGTTCCGAAGGCTGTCTTACCAATATCATCTTCAGCCATCCTAATCTGCTGATATCCAGACCTAAGTCCAGTTTGGTGAACACTCTTGCCCCATACAATTCATCCAGTAACTCTTCTATGATAGGTATTGGAAAATTGTCCTTAACAGTGGCTGCATTTACTGCTCTTTAGTCCACACACATCCTCCAACTCCAATCCTTTTTCTTTACCATTACTATGGGGGATGAGAATGGGCTTGTACTAGGTCTAATAACCCCACTGTCTAACAATGACTGCACCATTTTCTCAATTTCATCTTTTTGTCTAGCAGGATATCTGTAGGGCCTTAAGCTGATTGGATTAGTGCCCTCTTTCAATATTATTCTGTGGTCTTGCTCCCTATGAGGTGGTAATGTGGTTGGTTCCTGAAAGATATCCTCAAATTCCCCTAACATTTTCTGCAACTGTGGATTGTCCTGGATTGTATCCCCTTGTAAACTGAAAATATGACTTGTGGCCTCGTCTTTGTTTTGAAATAATCCCACATGAAGCATAGAAGTTTGAGCTGGTTTCCTGATCAGTTTATTCATTTTATTCTTACTAATCAGTTTTACAGGAGCTGCTTACATTCCCCTCAACATAATCTTCTTCTTGCCAGCTATGAATTCCATTTTTAGTTGGTTGAAGTTCCAATTAAAGTCACCTACTGTGACTAACAATTGTACTTCTAGAACCATGTCACAGCCCCCTAATGGAATGGTCATCAAATCAGTAGTGAACTTTGCATTTTCCAAGAAAATCCTTTACAAATGTATGAACTGTGGATTTTGTTTCCATCAGCTACTGAGACAGCAAATGGTGTATTTGGCTCCAACTTACACCCCAACTTTTTTGCAGCATCTAAGTCCATAAAATTGTGAGTACTCCCTGTGTCAATGAGTATGTGGATTGGTTTCCCCTTCATCACTCCAGTAACCCTCATTGTCAAGTCATGGATCCCAGTGATGTCATGCATGGAAACATGGGATTCTCCCCGCTCCTTATCTTCATTAGTATCCTCTTCTCCTTCATGTTCATCATCATCACCCTCAGACACCTCCACTTCTTCCTCTTTTGGTATCTCTAATAAGTACACCTGTCTCCTATTCTTACACACGTGTTCTCTGGTGAATTTCTCATCACACCAAAAACATAATCCTTTACTTCTTTTTTCATCAACTTCTTGTGGGCTTAACCTTCTTTGTTGTCCTGAATTAGGTTTTGTATAAGGATGTTGTGATAGAGATGGTTTGTATAGTGGTGATATGGTATGGTTTTTGTAAGATGGAGGTATAAGTTGTGATTTTGGTGGAAATGAATTTGGTTTTGGAAGGATGGGTGGTCTTTTCTGAGTTATAGAAATGGCTGGTTCTTGTAACTTAGCCAAACTTATGGCCTCTTGTAAAAATTTTGGTCTAAACATTCTTACATTAACAGAGATTTCTACTTTTAACCCACCCAAAAAACAGCTAAGAGCATAATGATCAGGTGAATCCATACAATTAACAATTTCATCAAACTTATCAAGGTAATGTTGGACAGTTCCCACCTGTTTCAGATTTACCAATTCTGACATTGGATCATCATAAACCAACGCTCCAAATCTATCATTTAGGGCTCTAATATATACTTCCCAGTTCGGCACTTCTCTTGTAAGTCTCCCCTTCATGAACATTTGGTGCCATTGTAGGGCTTTTCCTTCAAGATGAACCGCAACCAATTTCACCTTTGCATTAGATGGGGTGTCATCAACCTCAAAAAATTGTTCACATTTATATAGCCACTTGTCCAATTCTTGTTTTTGGCATATATCAATTTACAAACTTCTTGTGATTTTTTATTTCCATTTTAAATATAACATCGCTAATTTGATTATATGAAATTTCATTTATAAAAAAAATATATATATATATATATATATATATAATTATATATGTGTGTATAATGCCTGGGAATATGAATTGTCTAGATCTTACATATGTTTTTAATTTTTAATTTTTTAACGTATAACATGGCTCTTTCGTACTCACATACACACATATATAAGAGAGTTGATAAAGCCACTACATATTTTCTAGGCACTTCATATTCTTTTTAAATTAACTAAGTTGGCTACGAAAGATTGGTGCTATCCACTTCCCACTTTATGTGAGAAGTCCTGAGTTCGAATCTAGACCGTCACAAGTTGTAGCTCTCCCTCTCCTTTATGGAGCTAGATAGAATCTTTATGGCTCAC
This sequence comes from Buddleja alternifolia, assembly GCA_019426215.1. NCBI lineage: Eukaryota > Viridiplantae > Streptophyta > Magnoliopsida > Lamiales > Scrophulariaceae > Buddleja > Buddleja alternifolia. Next base: position 10,263,680 of record CM033395.1, read on the forward strand.
GAATATAAATATTAACCCGGGTTTATCGGGCTAAATATTTAGGGTATCCCCCTTCGTATTGAATTAAAAAATAAATTAACTAAATTGACTATAATGTCCATATTAAAAGATGGACTGAATAATCCCTTCTAAATAAATTTTCAAAAATATTTTTAATTCTTTTGTGTAAAAATAATATCAAATAAAATTGCATTTTTTCTCAAGCATCTTTTTGGAAATAAACAAAAGTCTATTTTTCAACAGTGTAATAAGAATAATCACTCTACATGGATATTCAAACCCTGATATAATTTTATCAAACTCGTTAAATGATATATGTTGCTCATTTACTCCATAGTAAATATAAAAATTTCTTTTTTAAATATTGAAAATTAATATAACATCAAAAGCCTAAAAACTACTCAAAAAATAAAAATATGTGTCAGATTATATTACACTGAGTTAGTATTCCTGAACTCAATATGTCCACCTAAAATAATAACTAATTTTATTTTCTGTTAAATTTAATGAAAAAATAATTATCAATTTTATCAAAATAAAATAAAAATTATCCTAATTTGGTTCTAAAAAAATAAGTAAAATTTTTAATCATATCTACGAACTTTTTTTTTACTTATTATTTACAATAGTTATATGTCACTTTTAAATTTTAAAATTATGAACTAAAATTTTAAATACTTATTCTTGATTTAGTAAGAAAAGTGGTATAAAACTAGTTTGTCAAAGAAAATGATAAAAATTACTTTAATAGACTAAAGTGCATTTTTGTCTGTGTGGTGAAATTTAAATAAAAGTAGAGTGTCTAAAGATCAAATATGGGGTGCCTTTACCAATTCTCATATTTATAATGCACGGTAATGTGCATGTTTGTATCTTAAATTTTGATTTTGATCTTGACTTTTTTTTTGTTTCTGAGTAGAAAATGACTCTTTTAGGTGTAAACAAGTTATTTCTCAAAAATTTCACTTGGAATAATTATTTTGCCCTTAAGAAGTAAACTTTCGAAGCGCTATTCTATCGGAATATGCTAATATACAAACAAGAGCAAAACTCGTGGGTTCAGGAGGTAAAGTGCAAAAAATTAAAGTATCTCTGAAAAAAGTGTGAAAGTGGCCATAATTTAAAGGATTTAATGCTTTTACCAAAAAAAATAATATGTAAAGTTTTCTAGAACTTTTAGGAAACAGAATCTATTTACTACAAAATGAACTCGAAAAATACTTGGAGTTTTTCTTGTTTGTTTTTCTTTATGTAATTAAAACTTTCATATAACCATGAGAAATGAATACACAAAGTTTTTAGAGATAAATGCAGACATCCCCCAACTTATAAGGCGTTGTGCACTTTGCCCCCTAACCTTCTGAAAGGTGCACTCGACACCTTAACATTTGGTGAGTGTTGCACTTAACCCCCTGGGACCCAATCCGGCAGAATCTTAGGGAATATTCTGACGCATGTAAGGGTAAAATAGTCACTCAGGGGGCAAAGTGCTACAAACCGAAGAGGATAGGGGGTTGTCTGCTTTGATATTAAATTTCTTGCATTTTTCAAATTATTATTTTTAAAATTCAAATGCTCATAATTTTCCATTAAATATTCTTTTGTCCTAACTATTTTAAATTTTCTTTTCCTTTTTTTTCATCTTATTCCCAAAACTCATCTCCTTCCGAAACCCTAACCTTTATACATTGTCCCTCACCACCACCATCAATCTAAAACTCAAGCCACCTTCACTCTCTACCTTTCATCTACTGTCTAGGCCACCACCGCCACCGCCACCGCCACCACCGGCGGCGCGAGACCACTCCCTTCCTCGCAAGTTGCCATTATCGCTGCCCTCCCTGCAACCCCTGCCATTGTCGTGACCACTCTCCCCAGAAACCTCCATAGCCAATGCATGTCGCTTACCCAACAACCTCCATAGCCGCGAGCGACAACCCTCCCCAACAACCTCCTGTGCAATTCTGACCCCGCCCTCTACAGCCACAACGGGTCGTCGTTCAAGCCACCCTAGCCACCATTGCATAGCCCCAGTTGCAACCATGGTTCGCCTGAACGATCGCGGTGGTTGTCGCGGAGGTGACCGTTTCAGTTCCATGGCAATGTCGCGGAACGGTCGCAGACGTTCCAGTTCCAAAGTCGTGTTTTGAACACACGCTTGTTATTCAAACTCCCTCTAATTTTTTCTCCCCAAAAACCATTATCACCTCCATTGATGTGTACTGGTAGCAACTTATTAGCTTTAATGGTGGCACAACAAGAATCCATTTTTTAATGAATAATTCAATATAAAACTAGTGCCCGTTCCAACCGTTTCATCGCCGTTAAATCACCGGAACGGCCGTATCATAGCCTTATCCCGCCCATCTCACCGTTTTTCGGCCGTTCTACCGCACTTCAAGTACAAAAACGAGATGGCATGGAATTTTGGAACATCGGGGGCCGTTCCCGTTTCGGAACGGCCGGAACGGCATTCCGGCGAACCATGGCAACTACTGTACTGCCTGCCACCATTGCACCACCCAGTCCACCGGCGACCGCCATTATCTCGAATAACCATCACGGTTGATGTCGTCATCGGCTGTGGGATTTCAGATCTGCTGCATATATACACACACACATATATATCATGTATATGTATGATATATATATTTATATAAATATTACAAATTAAATTTATATTTAATAGTAATATATATATATATATATATAACATAAGATGTTAAATATGATTCATTGATCTCTATCAAGTTCAATGGTTATTGTTATTCAGATTTAGAAATATGTAGGAATTAATATCACTCCAACAAAAAGTAATATGAATGACAAATTTTGAAGTGATAATATTAAAATTATCACTACATATATATAATGAGTGACAATAATTTTTACTTTGTCACAGTAACCACTTTTAGTAACAAGTGTTTGTTTAAAGTTGTCATTACTGACAATTAGTGACACGTGTATCGTGATAATTTAGTGACAACACAATTAGAGTGACAAATATAATTATTGTCACTTAGTTGTCACAATACATGTGTCACTAATTATCAATAGTAACAATGATTTTCTTGTCACAATTATCAAAAGCGACAACTTCTATACAAGTCTTGCGATTATTAAACAGGTAAAACATATTTTTGTGACAAACTAAAAATTCTTGTCACTAAATATTTACAATTAATAACAACTTTCACATTTTGTTACTAATGTTTTATTTGTTTGTAGTATTGACATTTGATTTTTGACATATATGATCCAATGGCCGAAGATATGGGCAAAATTATCGTAGAAAGGTAAAAATAGCATAACCGCTCGCAAGACGCGCATGAGAACTAAATTCCCTCTTGTTTTTCTCACGAGAAGGTTAATTGCCACATGAGCTTTTTTTCGATTTAGGTGTTTCACAGGGAGTAAATTACAATTAACCTTATAATTAGTTGATTAATTCTTTAATCAATTGTATACACAACTCAATTGTAATTATTGAGCCAATATGCAATTAACCTCATGAAGGTATCTTAGAAATTTCAATTATATATGACTATCACGATAATAAGTTGATATACGTTGAAAATATATATCATCAGAGTTGGAAACCAGTATGTAACTTAATAATAATTATTGTTGGTTAAGTTGTAAGTCGTAACAGATAGTTGCTTAGCATTTATCATTTATAATAATATGAACATGCAACCAGAAAAATATTTCCCCTGATTCATTGAACTAGTCGGAAAATTAGCCTTTCGAAGTCTTAAGCGTCGTTTTTAGCATCCACGAGTGCATCGGGATAAAGTGTTATTAATCTAATTAAAAATATTAACTTGACTCTAAACAATAAACCATTTTGAAAATAGTTTAAATAATGAAAGTTGTTCAATGTTATATTATAGAAATTCCAATTGTCGAAAGTGGATGACGTTGAAGAATGCCGCCAAGCATGGACGGAGCTAGAATAAGGGGGGCACTCGTCCCCTTCAATTTTGAGAACAAATTTTTTGTCCTATAAAATTTTGATTTTGCTCCCTTAAAATTTAAAAATATCAAGTATTGCCCTTTCTTTTTGTATTCATCTCCTCCCGACCCCAAATCCTGGATTCATCCCGTCAATAAACAATAAATAGCTTCCAAGTGTTATCCTACTCTCATGGGCCCTTGCTCATATTATAATGGCAAAATAGTAAGTTATCCAAAATGCATTATGAACAAGATATGTTAGGCACGCGTTTGGCCGAGAAATGTGACTATAAATCCGGGTATCACAGATTAAGATCCTAGTGTATCCCCTTCATATGTTAAAAAAAAAAAAAAGGTTATTAAATGTACGGGAAATGATACACAGACCCCCTAACTTATTGTGTAATTACAAAATCCTCCCCCCACTTATTGAAAATTACCAACACACCCCTCTCAAGGGGTTTGTTTGTAAGGTTTACATGGGCAAAATTGTAAGAATTGTTAAACACACAGAGGGTGTAATTGCTATAAATTCTTAGCATGAGGGGATGTGTTGATAATTTCAAATAAATTAGGGAAATTTTGGTAATTACATAATAAGTGAGGGGGTCTGTGTGTAATCTTCCCTTAAATGTATGATTTAAAAGGATTAGTAATTTCCTTGAGAGCCTCTTGCTGCTAAATATGGTTGATGTGTGTGAGTTTCACACCAATAAGAATAATGCGATATAAAGTATAATAATACGATATAAATCATAAGAATGTAAATAAACAAACAAGAGATTTACGCGGTTCGGTCTAATGAAGACCTACATCCACGGGTGTAAATTGGTTGCTTGGTTTATTCATCCTTTTAGGGATATTTGTACAAGTAATTGATGGGTAGACTAAAATGGTAAGTCAACTAATCTAAATATACATTTGGAAGTAAAATAAATCATGATCCTTCCTTCTTGAGCTATATCTATCTTTTATGGTATAAATAGTGATTCTGCTGGCATGATCTCCGTAGGTCCGTATATGGAAAGTATGTCCCTTGACAGATTCTTGTCTGATCTCGCTCCCAGGCTTGCCTTATATAGATCTGCTAGCTCTACCTGTACAGGTCGGGTCGTCGGGGCCTCCAGCTAAGTCCTATGCTTTCTAGAAGAGCCCAAGTCCGTGATCTATTGGGTTTAAGCCCAATAAGTATTGATATAGTTAGATTGGCCCAAAGACTATTTTCCACTCACATCAATAAGTCCCCCCAACTCTAAAGTTTGATGTAGTCAAGCTGTAAGAGTTGAAAAGAAACAAGTGTTGTGGGCCAAGCTGACAAAATTGCCAAGCTGCCACAATTACATAGCCACTTAAGCTATGGAGCTAAGATGAACCTTTCTCTCCAGATAGATCGAAAAAATCCTAACCATCGATTGGCATTTTTTTACTCCACTTCTTCTTTGAGTGTTTAATACTCCATTCTTCCAAGAAACTTCAAATGGCATTTTTGATTTAGTCGTGGCGATGGTCCACCAGTCTTTGTAGTGTCGGGTCCACTTATTATCCTAAAGTGAATCCTCCCCCTTCTTTATGTTGGTCCTCCTATAGGTCCGCTACCACAAGTGGTGCGTCCTATAGCTACTCCTCCAGCTTGTCCAAGTCGTGCAGTTCTAGGTAGTTCATCTTTTTGAAGTGATCTCCTGACCACCTCTGGCATCATCTTCTCCATCTTTGGATGTCCAGGGACGGGTACATCGGGTCTTCACGTGCTTTCTTTGATCTTTCCAGACCTACGCAGATTGGGTAGTCGCATCCACGATCTTTTTTAGTTGATCCACGATCAATTTGATGTATGTTGCGGAGAAATTCTTTTATTTGAGTGCCGACATCACAAAGTTACTTTTATAGTTATGATCACGTGTGTGACCTCTCCAGCTACGCCCGAGAATCCTTCATCCGCAGGTCCAGTCGTCCTCCATGTAGTTGACCAGCATTTTGTTGCTTCACCTGGGCAGCCTGTTGCTGAGGCTACCTTTCCTGATTTATCTAATTTTATTCCTTTCTTTTGCTTGCAAAGTAATTTTCCTTCCTTTGAAAATTGTGCTTTTGAACAAGACCATGCACTCCTCTCTCCTGCTTTCTCCTTCTCTTCACTTGCCTAGGTTAAGGGTGTCCAACCTCCCAGATCATTTTCATCATCCAGGTCTGGCCGATGCACGTGACGTCTCTCTAGAGCTCAGTACTTTTTTCAAGACACATTATCTCCTTTCTCTCCTTCCTCTTCTAGATGGTACTAACATCATTCTTTCTATTGCTACTGGGATAGAACCCGCATAGTAGACTTTCTTCTTTTCAAGAACATTAGTTTTGAATGGGCATGTGTAGCTCCTAAACAATTTCATTTCTTTCGCTTTTTGTTATTTCCGTACCTGCCAAAGTTAGGGCAGGGACCTTCTTGCTCTTCTTCCTGCTAAGGCTTTATGAATTTGCTATTGGTATATTTTTCTTGTCTTGACTGAGCTGCCTAGGTTAGGCGAGGGACATCCGCAGCCTTTCCCCAGCTTGGGGTTTGTTTTGCATTTGAGGCATGTACTGCTAAACTTTGCCTTTGCCTTACCTGCCTTGTTTCCCAAAATAAAAAATAGAACCGAAGTTGCTCTACCTCATCAGATGAGTAGGTTAGCCTTAGTGTTGCTTCATCACAAGATAAATTTAGTAGGATAAACAATGAATCAAATTACTATAAAATATTGTCCTCATAAAATTGTTATAAAATATCGTGACCATACCTCCATCCTGACATTTCAAACATTTTCTCAGAATTTCCTTTGGAATCCGACATCCAATATTCCTCACTAAAAATCAAACGAAATTTATTAGTTTCTAAGTGGTACCTACCAGAACTACACTGAGCTATAGCTACATATGGGTCAGGTTCCACTTTCTGCAATCGTGGGGACTTGCTTCTCAACCTCCGTCAATTCTTAGTAATTACTTGACACATACAATCATGGGGACTTGCACTCATTTTCTCTCTTATGCAATCGTGGGGACTTGCATCCATTTTTTCTTTTATGCAATCGCGGGGACTTGTATCGGGATTAAACACCCTTTTCCTGGTGCATACAATCGTGGAGACTTGTACCACCATTGTGCAATCGTAGAGACTTGCACACTGTATCGAACACCCGTTATTAGGCGCGTAAAATCGTGGAGGCTTGCACAGTAACTATGCAATCGTGAATATTTGCATTTACCACCTGCCTTATTTTACCTTTTTCTCCCTCTGTATCAACATATTCCTAGATGGGCTAGGGTGCCCAGCCCATACTGTAGGTACCCTTCCTTATGTCTCACATTCTCCAAATTTCCCTTCTTGTTTCACCCCCATCCTTATGGCTTCCTGTTCCTCCTTATCGCTCCAAACCTCGGTATTTTTTAGGGTAGGCCCATAAATGTTCCTGAGGACCTACCCCTCCTTACTTCTCCCTGGCCTGGGGACCATTTGATCTGTAGACGAATTATCCCTACCTAGACAGATACGGGCCACCCACCAGATCGTACAGTCCTAATCTCCAACTACCTCCACTTCACCAACTCCCCTTTACGCCACAATTCAATATACGCACACATGTGTAAATCAATCTTAAATTTTTCCCAAAATAAAATCTTACTAGAATTTTGGAGCTTTGCACTTGACCTTGCAAAGAAGGCTTTACCTGAAAACACAACAATCAAAACTACAAAAATATTAGCGGTATATTAAATCATAAAAATATTCAAATATAAATTTTTTCAAATTTTGCGTGTCCTTACGGGTGAAAGAGTTGTTTTCCCTTGTAGACTCTTCCAGCTAGTAAATTTTCTTTTTACTAAGTACAACTCTTTAGTCCTGGTTGAATAATATTACAACTTAGTTTATGATGTGGATAAATAGCTATGCACATGATGCGTAGATGATGACTGACCATGCCTATGATGCGCACGCATTGCTATGCTCATGATACCTGAATGATGTCCAAGGAGGAGATTTGTTAAGAAACTTTTTACATTTTCTTTCAGTCAAGCAAAGACCTAACCTGGATTCTGGCATTTGTTGAGCAGCATGAGCTGCCTCAGCTATTACCGCCTTTGATGAGTAGCATGAGCTGCCTCAGCTATTACCGATTTTTCCCACCTTTGCTAGGCAGCCTGAGCTGCTCCAGCTAGTACCGATATTTCCCACCTTTGCTGGGCAGTTTGAGTTGCTCAAGCTATTACCTCAGCAAAGGACCATAGCCGCTTCAACTATTACCGTCCTTTGCTGTGCAGCATGAGCCGCTTCAGCTATTACCATCCTTTGCTGAGCAGCCTTAGCCGCTTAAGCTATTATTGTCCTTTGCTGGGCTTCCTAAGCCGCTTCAACTATTACTGCCTTTTGCTGAGCAGCCTTAGCCGCTTCAGCTATTAGCATCCTTTGCTGAGCAGCATGAGCTGCTTCATCTATTACCGTCCTTTTCTGGGCAGCCTTAGCCTCAGCATGAGCTACTTTAGCTATTACTGTCCTTTGCTGGGTAGCCTTAACCGCTTCAACTATTACCCACCTTTGCTCCAGGTATGCCCGGTTACACTTGCTTACCTGGCTCGCCACACCTGGATTTTCTATACCTACATAGCTAGCTCCACACGCCTTGATTCACCATTGAAAAAGACTCCATACAAGGATAAAAACGAATGATATTCATCTATATAAATCTTAATAAATTCATGCCTTTTTAAAGAATAAAAACACGAGTTAGATCTGGAAATTCTCATTTTTTATTGCTAACCTTTTATTCCATATGTGTGACTTAATTTGTGACATAAATTTATCCACATAAATCTGTTTTTTGTTGCTCAACAATTCGATGCATTGAAAGAATATCTCAAGTGCAGGAGATATGTATCTTTCAAGCTATCCAACCTATTGTCATTATATTTAATGAGATAATTATAAAACACTACTACAAAAATGACCTATGACAGCGGTTTTTTTGGGCCTATGGCAGCGGTTTTAACCGCTGTCAAAGGTACCGCTGGTATAGGGGTGGACCTATGACAGCGGTTACAAAACCGCTGTAATAGGTCTACCTATGACAGCGGTTTCCTGAACACCGCTGCGAAAAAACCAAAAAAATAAAAAAAAATAACGGACCTGTGGCAGCGGTTCTACAGAACCGCTGCCACAGGTGGACCTCTGGCAGCGGTTCTGGGAAAACCGCTGCCAAAGGTCTCACCTGTGGCAGCGGTTTGGGAGAACCGCTTCCACAGGTGAGACCTTTGGCAGCGGTTTTCCCAGAACCGCTGCCACAGGTGAGAACTGTAGCAGCGGTTCTGCAGAACCGCTGTTTTTTTTTCTGTTTTTTTTTTAATTATTTATTGCGCTGTCATGATAGTGCCTGTAATATGCAATGATCCAATCAACAAATTTCAACTAACAACAAACATATTCAACATAAGCAAACATCATCCCAAACTTCAATATTACCATCTTTTTCCTCCAACAATAAAATATTATAATCTCCAACAAAATGTACAATTAACTAATTAAATTACTAATGACCTTACGAAATACAATAAATCAAATCTCAATTTATAGCAAGTCACAATGTACAAAAACTAAATTACCTAATTTCTAAGGAGCTGCTAAGAAAATGTAACGTGCAACTTCGCAGCGTACTTCATCAATTTGCTCATCAGTATAGAAGGATTGACAATCCTTAAAGTACTGCAAGATATATGTATATATAGAGATTAATTGCAAAGTGAAATAACATTTCAATTACCTACCAATTAAGGTTTAATAATTTCAAAAGTAATAGAATTAAGTATATATATATATATAAGGATTATGTATACCGCTGTTGGGATTATAGATAGTCCGTGGCTAATAATCTCTTTCATGAATCTCATAACGAAATAGCCACAATCCACCTCGTTGGTCTGCCGGGGGCACTACAAAAGCAATCAAACTTACATTGTATTAGAAGACGAACTTCTATACGAATATATAATCTCATGAACCTAGAAAACGCTAACCTTTATAGTAAACCATTTACAGTCCGAGTTTTTGGATTTGTTGGATTGGTTGTTGCAGTTTGCACGAAATATGTGCACAGCTCTATAAAAAAATATAAAAAACAAGAAAATATGTTAAAACAAGAAATTATGTGAAATAAATACAATTTAAAAAAATATTAAATATAATGGATACATTGATTGAATGAAAAACTTACTGATTGAATTTTAGCATCATATCATCTCGGTATTGCGGCTCACCATGCACAGAATCCAGATAGTAAACAATCTCTTTAAATGGATTAATTGCAAGCAACAACCAATGACCCCTACAAAACATTCAAAAGATAGTTGAAAATTTGTTTTGCGTAGCTAGTTTTACAAATTAAAATCGAGTCTTTAGTAGCTCACCCGGTGTTGTAAGGTGCAAGAAATAACTTATTTTGTGTGTACTCTGCATCATAGCACGTGCTATGTACTGCACTTGTTGAACTGACGGGTCTGTTTGAGCAGCTATGGAATGTGGGCTAAGGAACCCGAAACTTGTTTCTTTTCCTTCGGGGATCACGTAGTTAAACCACAAACACCTAAATTGAGCATAAAAAATGAATTTCGAGTGACGAAAATAATCGTAGTTTAGATGTAATAAAATAATTAAAAACTTACTTTATGTACGCTGTAATGATAGAGGCTCCTATTTCTTTTCTACACAGAAGGTGATAGATCTCCTCCCTCCCAATGAACTCTGGAAATGAAACATTCATAATGGCTTCGTCCATATATATATTGATCTGGGCATCAATCTTCATCATCTTCGTGTACTTTCCCAGAAATACAAGGTCATTAGGGAGTCCATCTAGTTGAAGATCTGCACATATGTCTACTTCACCTGCAGGCTCGGCCACTTGAGATTTTCCTTTGACAGCTGACCGCTTCGACGTCCCTGACTTACGGTTTGCAGATGATTTGGACTGTTTAAGCAAGAAAATAAAATATAAATGTTACACACCAAAGTATATTTAGTAACCTCAAACAAATTGTTATAATTTATTAATGACTAGCTATTAATTACATACCGGTGCAGCAGTGACAATGACAAGACTCGCTGGCCAAGCAACAAAGGTACCCAGCGCATGAGAAATGGAGAATATTTCATCATTGAGAGGGACGGGCAGGAGTGTATTAGCCTCAACTGCAGTGTCAATGCGCACTTTCACATTGTTGGTGGCTAATTGACAGTTGTGAAGTGTTCTATCAGTCTCTGATCGATTGTATAGCTGTCCTTTAGCCACCACACGATATGATGGAGATGAAAGTGCTAATTGACATGGAGTGATACTCTACACACACACGTATATATATATATACAACATTATATTAGAAAGTTTTGTATGATTTACAGAAAATAGAGAGTCGCAAGTTATATGATTAATAAACAAGTTCAAATATTTTACCTCAGGAAGCATCTTATAACCTGGTTCTGGGCTGCTATCTTTCAAAGAAATGACGTCATCTTCATGTGGCTGACGCGAGCTAGGGGCTTCCAAAACATCAATTCGTTGTTGCATGGCAACCATAGTTTCGGAGAGGTTTTTCACTATGTTTCTCAAGTTTTCCATCTCCTTTTCTGAAGCAGGCTTTGGATCCTTAAAATACTCTCTTTGTGAGACCCCAAAGCCAACACCCCTAACGCGACCCGGATGCTCTTTCCTTTTAATAGCTTTAGCCAATAGGTCATCTCGACTCGTGTAAGTTCCACTATGGCTAGTGCTCTCTTGTGAAATGCTCTCCTGTAATGATATATTTTTAAAAATTAAAAAAAATAGTGAACCTTGTGCTTTTAATAGTATTTCATAAAACAATTAATAGAGCTAAAATTGCCAATAACTCACCATTTCATTCACCACTCTTCTAACATTTTCGTTATCAATTTGATTTGTCGGATCGGAACGCGAAACCCTCCACACGAGTGCTCGTGTCACATCTGTACAATCGGATCCCGCATCCCTTCTTTTATTTATCTGTATTTTCATTAAAAAATATATGTATGCATTAACATAGAATTATTATTAAAAAAATTGTAAGGATTCACTGCTAAATGAACTACATACCTCCATTTGCTCCACAACAGCATCTCCAAAACTCCCTTTCCGGTAAGGATATTCAGGGTTCTTTGCTCTTTCCTGATTGTCAATGCTTATTTTCTGTTTATTACATTATCAAATTATTAGCTAAATATAAACGCAATAACCAACAAATGAAACTGTAAATTAAAATGACTAGCTACCTGCCAAGGTTCACCTAAGCGAACCTCTAAAAATGCCGCCCAATCGGCTTGGGATATCTCATATTGTGGAGGTGGGTTGACATTAACGTTTCCATCATCATCTCGCACATACTTTCTGCTTATGTAGCTCCTGAAGTTACGTGCTAGCCTCCCAGCTTCTGCTAGTACGTACTTTTGTCGACTTTCGTCAATATCAAACGCCAACTACAAAAAACAAACAATAAAGTATATATAAAATTATAATTTAGAGAATATGATAATATATTAACACTTACAAATAAGATAATATCCAAATTACCTTCATCTCATCCCAAATGTTTTTTTTTTGTTGCTGACGGGACTTTGCGCCAAGTACTAATGGCAATCGACACCTTCTGCCGAACCTGCACGCCTATATACCCAACAAATATTGATTTGTTGGGGTTAATTGGCTGACCTCTGTCATTCCAGCCGACAGGTAGCCTTATGCCTTTACTTCTGGCATTGACAACTTTTTTCATAGCAGAGACACCTCTCCGTATGTCCTTCTCATGACCGCTATCTGATCCATATACATCATCGTCGGGAAAACTACCATCAGGATTTGAAGCCATCGACCTACAAAAGACAAATAATACAGAAGTTAGATTCATATAAATTTGGCAGATTCATTTGGCAATAATAAATTTCAAATAGACGTAATAAATACAGAAGTTATCTTCATATAAATTTGGCAGATTCATTTGGCAATAATAAATTTCAAATAGACGTAATAAATACAGAAGTTATCTTCATATAAATTTGGCAGATTCATTTGGCAATAATAAATTTCAAATAGAAGTAATAAATCACAAATAAACAAAATTATCCTAAACCACAAAATAAACAAAATTTAATCCTCAATTAAACATAATTAACCCCCAGCTAAACCAAATTAACCTTAAAATCAATCAACCCCTATTTCCCTTAAATTTTCCACAAAAATTGGCAAATCTCAAGAATATAAATTTCTAGCAACTAAGTATAAATATTGAAAGAAGTCTATCATACAATTATGAAATAAATTCTAATACCTTTCATCGTTTTCTTTTTGTCGTTGGCTTAGCAGTCTTTTGCTTCCCATCGGTACGACCATTTTTTTTAGTACGGCGACGAACTGACGGATTAATCCATATCCCCTCTTGGTGATCTTGACGCATATACAATTCATCATCACTTATATCCAAGTCATCGTCACTATCAATTGATTGTGAATCACCTAAGGAGATAGGGTTTTCTCCATCATCTTCACTTTCTTCATAATCACCTTCATACATGTATTTTTGTTTGCCGATAAAACAATGGACCACCTCTTATCAATAGGATCGGTAACAAAAAATACTTGTTTAGCTTGTGACGCTAAAATGAAAGGTTCATCTTTGTATCCCACTCTTTCAAGGTCTACTCGAGTGAAGCCTATTTCACTATTATCGACACCATGTTTATTGTCAACCCACCTACACCCAAATACAGGCACCCGAAACCAACTATAATCAAGCTCCCATATACGTTCAATCACCCCGTAATATGATAAATCGGCATAGATAGGATTATTATCTTTCGCACTTGAGATATGCATTGCTTGAGCTACAAGACTCACACCACTATTCTGCATTGTACTTCGTTCGTCTTGGTCTTTTGTATAGAATGTGCGACCATTGATACGATAACCTGAATAACAAAATACTAGTCTGTCCGGACCCATCGACAGCCGTGTCAATTTATCTGAAACTGAAAGCTGTGGATTCTCTTTCTGTTTTTCTTCAAAATGCTTTCGGAACCAATCGATGAAACTCTTATTATGCTCTCTTGAAATCCAACTCTCATTTTTAATTGGATTGAATCTCCTAAGTTGGTTCTTATGCTCTTCAACATATGGGTCAACCTCATCGGTGTTGTGGAGCACATATAGGTGTGCCTGATCCCTTTGTGTAATATGAACACTAGCTAATTGTTTTCCCATTAATCCGACTCCTTCTGTTCCCCCTCCCACAACATGAGACTTTGGGAGCTCTGCAACATTAGAATCTGTCAGATACTCTGTGCAAAATGTAATGGCTTCATCAACTATGTACCGTTCAACAATGCAACCTTCCGGTCGACTACGATTTTTCACGTAGCCTTTCAATACCTTCATATAACGCTCAGCCGGATACATAGATCTCATAAAGCCGGTCCACATAGTTGAGTCTCTCTAACCAAGTGAATGGGTAGATGAGTCATTATATCAAAAAAAGCAGGTGGAAAATACATTTCAAGCTCACACAAAGTGATGACAATTTGTTTTTGAAGTGCAGGAAATTGCTCAGGATCAAACACCTTGCTCCACATTGCTTTGAAGAAGAAACACAATTTAGTTATCGTGTCTCTCACCTTTTTTGGCAAAATGGCCCGTATAGCAATTGGTAGCAAATGATCCATGATTACATGACAATCGTGAGTCTTCAAGTGTTTTAGCTTCAAATCCTTCATTGATACAAGACTGCTAATGTTTGAAGAATACCCTTCTGGAACTTTCACTCCATTAAGAAACTCACATAATGCAATTTTTTCTTTCCTGGCTAGAGTGTGAGCTGCTGGAGGCAAATAAGTACGTTTCCCCTTATTTGTTGGTGTCAATTTTCCTCTTATCTTCATTTCAACCAAGTCTAACCGTGCCTTTACGCCATCTTTTGTCTTTCCGGGCACATTTAGAAGTGTTCCAATGACGCTATCAAATACATTTTTCTCAATATGCATTATATCGAGAAAATGTCTAACATGTAAAGACGTCCAATACGGCAACTCAAAGAAAATTGACTTTTTTTTCCACCCAGTTTTTGCAAGGCCACATGCAAAAGTCTTTCCAAATTTAACCTCCAAGTCTCTTACATTTTCAAACACTTCTTCACCAGTTAAGCACTTAGGAGCTCGACCTTCTTCTATATTCCCATTGAAAGCTTTCTTCCACCGACGATATCGATGGTTCCGATTTAGCCATCTCCGATGCCCTTGGAATGCATATTTCTGGGAGTGTGTCAATCGATATTGATCTGTACTCTTCACACATATGGGGCATCCACATTGGCCATGTACACCATATCCCTCGAGGTTTGCTCTTGCCGGAAAATCATTGATTGTTCCAAATAACATGACTCTGAGATTAAAATTTTCTTCTCTCAACCCGTCATATACTTGAACACCGGTGTCCCACAACACCTTCAAATCCTCAATTAAAGGGGTCAAGTAGACATCTATATCATTTCCAGGTTGTTTCGGCCCAGAAATGAGTATAGGCATCATTATATGCTCTCGCTTCATGCATCGCGATGGGGGAAGGTTGTAGATCATCAAAATCACCGGCCATGTACTATGTGAGCTGCTTTGCAAGCCATGAGGGTTCATGCCATCTGTAGCCAATACAAGGCGCAGGTTTCTTGATTCTTCACCAAATTCAGGGAAATCATCATCAATCTTTTTCCATTGAGGAGAATCTGAGGGATGTCGAATCTTGTCATCTTCAATCCTTTCTTCAAACCTTCTATCAGCATGCCATGTCAAGTCCTTGGCTAACTCTTTACTACTGTACATGCGTTTAAATCGTGGTATTATAGGCAAATACCACATGGTTTTGACAGGCGTAGATCCATTCTTCTTGTACCGTGAGGCGCCACATTTTGGACAGGCCTTCAATGATGCATAGTCAATTCTAAATAATACGCAATCATTGAGACACGCATGTATCCTCTCATATCCCATGCCAATTGAGGTTAACATCCGTTTAGCCTCATAAGTACGATTAGGTAACACATTATCCTCAGGTAGCATGCTTTTTAATAAACCAAGCAAGTCTGTGAAACTCTTATCACTCCACCCATTGTTGGCTTTTAACTTGTATAGGTTAAGAACTGTTTTCAATCTCGTGAATTTACTACCACTATACAGTGGTGTCTTTGAATCACTTGTCAAATTGTCAAACATTTTAGGACAATTTCGCAAATCCTCCTCAATCACATTTGTCATCTCCTCCAAACGATCAGGCTCATAATCATTCATGTTGAAATCGTGTGATGGATATGATGTACCACCCAAATCATCCAACGGGACACTGCTTTCACCGTGTCTTGTCCAACGTTTGTAGCTTTTATCAATTCCATTACACACCAAATGATCTTCCAACTCACGTGGACTAATTCTCTTTCCAAAACAACAACGTAAACACGGGCAAGTGATCCTAGTTCGATCTGGTGCATGGTCAACCGCAAACTTTATGAACTCTTTCACACCTTTCTCATACTGTTCCGACATACGATCTGCTAAAATCCAACTTCGATCCATTTTGATTCTGAATTAATCAAATTAAACAATTTTATCATCAGTTGATAGTTAAATTAATTAAATAATTTGTATTTTAATTTATTTCCCATTATTCTAGAAAAAATTCAGCAGAGTAACAACGCAAAAATTACTACCAAGTTCTCGACTTAATCTTCACCCGGTTAGGTTGAATCCAACAAAATTCGAATCTGACGATCCGCTAAAATCCAATTTCAATCTTAATTAATTATATTTTCAGCAACTACAAATATTGATCACCAGTCGGATCACATAAATCACATAAAACTATAGATAAAACATTATATTTTCAGCAACTAAGTATAAATATAGATCACCAGTTGGATCAATGTACCCTAAACCACCAAATAACCACAATTTAATCTCAAATCAAACGGAATTAACACCCGACTAACTAAAATTAATACTAAATTCAGTCAATTCCTAGTTCCCTTAATTTTTATACACCCACACATACACAAATACACGCACACATACACAAATATATATACATACACTCATATATGCATACACCCACATATACACAAATACAAGCACACATACACAAATATATATACATACACTCATATATGCATACACCCACATATACATACATCTATACATACTCTATGTGTGTGTGTATATATATATATATATTTATATTTATCTAAAAGAAAATACCAAAACTAAATGGACCACGGCGGCGGAAGCGGAGGTGGGCGGCAGGGGCAGCGGCGGCGGAGGTCGGCGGCGGCGGCGGCGGAGGTCGGCTGCGGCGGCGGCGGTGGTAGAGAGAGAGAGAGAGAAAAACCGAGAGAGAGAGAGAGAAAACGGGAGGGGGGCGGCGGATGGTGGTGATGGTGGTGGTGGTGGTGGTGGTGGTGAGAGAGTTGAGAGAGAGAGAGAGAGAGAGAGAAACCGAGAGAGAGGGCTAGATATCTAGAGAGAGAAAAGAGATCTAGGGGGCGGCGGACGGTGGTCTCGCGATGGTGGAGTGGTGGTGGTGGTGGTGGTGTGTGGTGGTGGTGGTGGTGGTGGTGGTGGGTGAGAGAGTTGAGAGAGAGAGAGAGTGAGTAGGTGAGATGTAGTGATAGTGAGAGTGAGAGTGAGGGGGCCGGGTTGTAGAAAACCCGGCCCTTGTGCCAGCGGTTCGGTCGAACCGCTGGCACATGTCTGTTTGTGGCAGCGGTTCGGCTAGAACCGCTGCCACAAAGTACACTTCTGGCAGCGGTTCGGCTAGAACCGCTGCCACAAAGTACACTTCTAGCAGCGGTTCGGCCGAACCGCTGCCATACGTGCGCTTTGTGGCAGCGGTTCGGCTGAACCGCTGCCATACGTGTGCTTTTTGGCAGCGGTTCTGGCCGAACCGCTGCCACATTCAAAATATTTTTTTTTTTTTTTTTTTTTCTGAAACCTATGCCAGCGTTTTGGCTCGAACCGCTGTCATAGGTCCGAACCGAAGGCCACTTTTTACAGCAGTTTTCAAAACCGCTGTCATAGGTGCGCTGTAATAGGACTTTTTTGTGGTAGTGAAAGTTCATCCTAATTCATACATTACCTTTTTGAAACGAGTAAAACTTGAAATTATAAACCTGTTAATGGAAAGGGGGTATCCCACGTAGGAAAAATAAGTGCCTTATTTGCTTGGAAATCTTTTTGCAAACTTGATCCATTCATCAACACCTCGTTCTACCATCAAACCTCTTACAAACAACTTACTAGAAAAATAACTCACGTCTCGCTCAATATTCCCACAGACGGCGCCAAATGCCAATTGATGTGCGTGAGTTTCACACCAATAAGAATAATGTGATATAAAGCATAAGAATATAAATAAACGAACAAGAGATTTACGTGATTCGGTCTAATGAAGACTTATGTCCACGGGTGTAAATTGGTTACATGATATTCATCCTCACGGGGGTATATATACAAGTAATTGATGGGTAGGCTAAAATGGTAAGCCAACTAATCTAAATATACATTTAGAAGTAGAATAAACGATGATCCTTCTTTCTTAAGCTATATCTTTTATGGTATAAATAGTGATTCTGCTGGCATGATCTCCATAGGTCCATATATGGAAAGTATATCCCTTGATTGATTCTTGTCTGATCTTGCTCCCAGGTTTGCCTTATATAGATGTGCTCCACCTATACAGGTCAGGTTGTCGGGGCCTCCAACTAAGTCCTATGCTTGCTAGAAGAGCCCAAGTCCGTGATCCATTGGATTTAAGCTCAATAAGTATTGATTTAGTTAGATTGCCCCAAAAACTATTTTTCACTCACATCAATGGTGTTTCAAAATATTTTTTATTTCATAGATTCGTGTTACGTATATTTTTTTTCAAATATGTATTTGGGAGTGAATCCTGTACATTTGATTGCATCTATGAACTCAATATAAGATTAAACACGAATCAGGATAGAGTATCTGAAGTGCTAAGACTAAAAATCACCAATATCATAGTTCTAACTTGTAAGTACAATCTAGAGACTACTAACCTGTATCTTTTGGTAGTCAAGTCCCAAGTTTTCACTCAAATGTCATGAGTGACCCTTCATTGAGAACGTAGAATTTGACATTTTATATTGGTATATCCATATGGTAATAATTTCGGTCAATATATCAAAATCTTGACCAAGTGTTAGATTTATGAGGGACATGAATGAAATCCCATTTTAGTTTGATCTTCTAGAATATTAACTGAAATTTTGATGAAAATCTAAAATCTTAAAACAATATAAAAATTATTTTCCAAAATATTCATCGAAATTTTGATCGAATTATATTTATATTTGATTTATGCTTTATGTTTAATAATTAATTTTTCAATATTAATTTTAAAAATCTTTATTCATTCTTTGGAACCACACCTAACAAGTATCAGTAATAAACTTAATGGCGCGTGCATTTCACGTGCGAAGTTCCGTCGAATTTCTAACAGACAGGACGAAAATTGCAAACAATTGCATCCTATAGGACTAATTTTGCAAGTTTATAACCAATGAGTCTAAAATTGTAAGGGAGCTTATCCTATATATAGAACTAATATTGCAATTCTCCCTTGCTTTACTAACAAATTCTATTTACATTTGTATTTTTCCAACAATTTTGATCCTACTATTTGATAGAACTCAATATATATATATATATGTATATATATTCATCATATATACAAAATTACTAATGAAATCGATGCATACTTGTGTCAATTAAAAGTTTCATTTGAAATTTCAAAAAAAATCATGATTTTGCTAACATCTAAATTAAAATTTTGGGGATTCTCGAAACTTCCATAGGAACTTCAATAAATTCACTACTCTAAAATCAACATCGACAAGGATATTTAACACTTCAAGTGTATCATGAGTTGACTGTAACCGACTTATTTCTAATGAGAATGTTGGTGGAGTTGCAATGGCCAATTTGAAATATAGTTTCTAATGAGCTTCGATGATAAAAAAATTTTGTGGTGATTTGGGTTCCTTGTGTTGGAATAATGGTTACGAATTTCAACCGACATTGCATTTCATCTCCTTAAAAACAATGACAATCTAAAAGTAAGCTCCAGGATTTACAAGGTATGAGGCTATGATTTTGACTATAAGTACATCTTAAAATCAATTGTAAAGACACATTTTCTATCATTCTTCTGCATTGTTTTTTATATAAGTTTTTATTTATATTTAAAATATTAGACTGACTTGAACATCGGAGAATTTTATTAAAGGAACCTCCTAGCTCCCTTAACTCAGTGTTTGTATTACAGGTCAACTCGCTTCGCTTTGGGAAAGACAAGGGAAAATTGCATTTTTGGTCCCATGCTATAGGGGGTTGTGCGCTTTTGGTCTCACGCATTTCAGTCTCGACATATATAGATCCATAAGATCCAAAAATGTGTTGAGATGGTACTCGCCATTAGTATTTTGACAAAAGTTGTCACGTGCATGTCTGTTAAGTTGGATTCGTTTGTAAGTTTTTAGGACTATATGGGGCTTTAAATGTCATAAGCCCCCAAATAATCTAAGAAACTTGTAAAAGGATCCAACTTAACAGTCATGTGACATGCACATGACAAAAAAATTAACTACGAGGACCATTCCTGCACATTTTTGAATCCTATAGGACTATATTTGTCAAGGCTGAAAATTGTGATGCCAGAAGTGCACAACCTCTATAACGTGGGACAAAAAAAGCAATTTTTCCTGGAAGACAAGATAGAGGAAAGAAAAATGCTAGCTCGTGGAAAATTCTATGCTACACCAGGTACAATAATCTCAATCTAGCATATACCATTGATGCAAAAGTATTACAGTAAAAACCAAGCCTCTTGGCCCAGTGGTATAAGGCTACCACTGGAACAACTTGGGGTCGACTTGGTGTGCTCCCAGGATCGATTCTCATCGTTGTCAAAATAATGTTTGGCCAGCGGCAGCCACGCACCACGAGCAGGGATTAGTTGAGGTGCGCAAAAGCTGGCCCGGACACCCCGTGGGGAAACCAAAAAAAAGGAAAAAAGTATTACAGTAAAAAAATCATCAATCATCCCACTCAATGGTGTATTATGGACCAATAAACCCAATCTATGATAGAATCACTCCTAACTCAGCTACAATTTTTGGTAACATGTAGTGGTTTCTCATCATCAGTCCTTTATCGAATTATTTTTGTTTTATTATTCCCTTGAGGCTACATTATTGGGGGAAAATAATATATTAATTTCTGGGACGACGTAATGTTTAGATATATATTGACATCAGCAATGGATTATTGACTCATTAGTTCAGACCAACATAAATAAACTATTTTATTCACAGACTAATTGGAAACTATTAGTAGACAGGGACAATTATATGTGCATAAATTCTTAGCAACCAATTGTAGCGTGGTTTTTTAAGATTTTGTGATTTAGGATGATGAAAATAAATTTTAAAAACATAAACAAACATAGCCTAAGAATTGGTTTGAATTTGGCTAATTTGTATAACAATATGGCTTTTGATCGTTATTGATTTGGCTCAATTAAGCATGGATTGATAAGCTTACCAAAGATAAAATACACGTAAAGTTATTAAATTATTTGAGCTTGAGTTATGTAGACTCGAATGAGTTTTACTCATCTTGGATTTGATCCTCTTAATTACAAAACCTTACCGTCTTATTAGTTATATTAGCTTATTTTATCCAAACAATATTTTCAAGCCTTAGGCCATAAAATATAGGGAAAATTACTCAAAACCCCCTAAAATAATTTTTCATATCCAAAAAACCCATGAAAATATTTTTCAATCTTAAAAACCCATTTTACAAACTTTTCATTCCGAAAACCCCAAAAGTCAAGATTAACAACTTTTTGGACTAAACTACCCCTTCATTTATTAAGTTAATAATTGATCAATTAATTTTTCTTAATGTATCGTTTTGTTTTGATTCTTTCAAATTGATGAATCATAAAATACGGATTTTCTTTTGTAATATTAATTTTTTTTAAATATTTGTATATAATTTATTTTTGATTTTAATATGGTAATTATCTATAAATATACGTTTTAAATTTTTTAAAAAGATTAAAAAATCTTAAAATTTAAAATTAAAATCATAATTAGTATCAATTATCAATACAAAATTTTAAAATAAATAAATTTTATTGCATAACAACAATAGATTAATTTTTAATCTAGAAGGCTAAGAGCAATTAAGTCCATAAATTTGTTAACCCTAAATATTGGGGTTTTTGGAATGAAAAGTTGATGGAATGGATTTTTTGGATTGACAAATATTATCATGGGTTTTTTGGATATAAAAATTTATTTTAAGGGTTTTTTAGTAATTTTCCCAATTTATATGCTCTGAAAACAATCTCACATTGGAATTTTGGATTATAAGGGCGTTTGTTTTCACCATCGAACCCATGCTAAGCAAATTTTATAATGGTAGAATCTGTGTACTTTGATTTTAGAAAATTGCAAACACTTAAAATTATGCTCGCCCAAAACCATGAAATTGACGAGAGAATTGATTTTTGAATGTATGAACAAATTATCTTTGCCTATATCTTTCTCTTCGTATCACATTCAGATTGAATAACTTTCAAGGACAAGTAATCGTCAAACTATAATGTACAGTCGTGAAGTGAAGAGAGAACCTACCTATTATACAATATTTGAGCTCTCTCATTACATATTTACTGGGAAATAATGTACCCAATAAAAAGATAAGCCTTACGAGTCTCGTAAAGTCCAATTTGGAATATTTTATAGGTTTATTTTAACTTCTAAGAAAAAAAAAATTAATAAACAAGATCTGATCATCAAACACTAGTACTAGCTAGTTAATTTCATTAGATTAAACTATTTAGATATTTTGAAACTCCTTGAAAAACGACGTGAAACTAATGGCAGATGTCTCAAAAATGGTCCCTATATAAAAAACTAATTGCAAGTTGTTCTGTCTCCATATTATTTTATATGTATATATGAATTAATTTCGTGGTGTAGTAGTATTAGTGCAAGTATCATTGGTCTTGATTAGCTATACTTCACTGTAATTATCCTTAAAATAAGTCCAAGGATCACATCCCGACACAGATAAAGGAAAGGCTCAACCATCATCGCTCCGCTGGCATTAATTGATACCCAAAAAGATGCAGAAAATAACATGGCAATATTCAACTATAGCTTATCAAGCCAATATATGCGTATTATCAAAGGAAATTCTAGGTGAAATTCGCATAAGATCTTCTATAGCAAAATAGTATTATATCTTATATTGCATTATTATCGTGTTTATATGATAAGTGTATGTAATTCATATTCAAGGAAACATTTCATATACATGACATTCATATGTGAAATGTATAAGAGATTGCAACACGGATTTGCAATAAAATATCCAAATCGGGTGAAATAAGGTGTGGTCAATGTCAATCATTTAATTTATATAGTAATTGATTTATACTTATAATGTGATTGGTGTACAATTTATGGAGAGTGGCCGCAATCACAAGGTAAATGTGATAACAAATGTCATGTGATTATTTTGGATCAATTAAACCAACTTTGAACTAAAAAAATTCATGTACATCAATAATTATTCAAATCATCCTTTTACACATTTCTTCTCATTCTAACATCTCGTATTTTATTTTATATATATACGACATTTTTATAATTTTTCCAAAAATATATAATTAAGACGAATTCTATAAATTATCGTGTATTATAAATTAAGTGAAATAGACGACGAAGCACCATTTTAAAATAAAAATCTAAAGTATTAATGCACATACTTATATCGCATTAATTATCAAAGTTGTATTAAGAGGATTTGGATTATTGAGAAAGGGGACACTGTCCAAGAAATTAGAATATTCTGACAGATAAGATAAATTTGACAGCCCATCTTTCTAAATATTTTCTCCCAATAATTACTTGGAAATTTCTTCATCATCATGGATTTGTCCAATTATATATTGAGAATCATTTCAAACGAATCCTTCCCTTTCAATCTAGTTTCCAAGAACCACGCTTCTCTATAGTCAACTATATTAAGTCTTCTTCCCAAATTAACCTCAAACACCTAATAACGCCTCTCCGCCCCTATTGTGTATGTTCACATTAGAAAGACCACACTTTCTATAAATTCACGTAGAAATGTGTACATTAACACACACTACTTAGCCCAAAACTAGTATTCAAAATTCCACTAAAAGTTCATCAACAAGTAACACCACACAAACATATATAGCTTGAGAAGTAGAAGAAGAGAAAGGAAGAAAAAATGGTGGTTGCTAGCACTGGCGGGGCTGAGTGGCCCAACGCTCGAACCTTTGTCGTCCAAGTCCTAACCGGACGGTGGTTCATGGTGTTCGCCACCACCCTAATCATGTCAGCAGCTGGGGCCACCTACATGTTCGGCCTATACTCGGCAGAAATCAAGACATCTCTTGGATACGACCAAACCACACTCAACCTCCTCAGCTTCTTCAAAGACCTCGGGTCCAACGTTGGCCTCCTTGCAGGCCTGCTCAACGAGGTAACCCCACCGTGGGTCGTCCTCTTCATCGGCTCCATCCTTAACTTCTTCGGCTACCTCATGATCTGGCTCGCCGTTTCAAAAAAAATCCCTACGCCACAAGTTTGGCACATGTGCCTCTACATATGCATCGGCGCCAACTCACAGACGTTTGCCAACACCGGCGCCCTCGTCACCGCTGTCAAGAACTTTCCGGAGAGCCGAGGGGCGGTTCTAGGGCTGCTCAAGGGGTTTGTCGGCTTGAGTGGAGCCATTATAACACAAATATATGGTGCAGTATATGGGAATGATCCAAAAGCTCTCATTCTTCTCATTGGATGGCTCCCTGCGGCTATATCTTTCGCCTTTCTAAGAACAATAAGGATTATAAAAGTAGTTCGTATACCCAATGAACTCAAAGTTTTTTACAGATTCTTGTACATATCACTTGGGTTGGCTGGATTTCTCATGGTGGTTATTATCCTGCAAAAGAAAATGAATTTCACTCGAGCTGAGTTTGGTGTTAGTGCCGCTACAGTTCTTATCCTGCTGTTCTTACCAGTTGCAATTGCTATAAAAGAAGAAATTAATCTCTGGAGGAGTAAGAGACAAGAAATGGACAATCTTTCCTCTCAGCCGGTAAAGATTGTCGCGGAGAAGCCGCCGCCAATCGAGGCGGCACCACCACCAGAAAACCAAGAAATCTCGTGCTGGAACCCGGAAAGCATTTTCCGGCCACCAGAAAGAGGTGAAGATTACACAATCCTGCAAGCCCTTTTCAGCTTAGACATGCTAATTCTATTTTTCGCAACAATTTGTGGAGTTGGAGGTACTTTAACAGCTATTGATAATTTAGGCCAAATCGGATCATCATTAGGGTACCCTAAAAAAAGCATTAGTACGTTTGTTTCTCTAGTGAGCATATGGAATTATCTAGGAAGAGTAGTTTCGGGCTTTCTCTCAGAACACTTCTTAAAGAAGTACAAATTCCCAAGGCCTCTTATGCTAACCCTAACCCTAATTGTCTCGTGCATCGGGCATATATTGATAGCTTTCAATGTCCCAAACGGGCTTTACGTCGCCTCGGTGATTATAGGGTTTTGTTTCGGCGCTCAATGGCCGTTGCTTTTCGCCATAATATCCGAGCTTTTTGGATTAAAATACTATTCGACGTTGTACAATTTTGGTGCGGTGGCGAGCCCAATTGGATTGTATGTGCTGAATGTGAGGGTGACGGGGCATTTGTACGATAGGGAGGCGATGAAGCAGTTGAGGGCGGCGGGTCGGGATAGGCTGCACGGCGAGGAGCTTAATTGTGATGGGGGGGAGTGTTTTAGACTGGCGTTTCTTATAATTACTGCTGTGACTGCGTTTGGAGCCATAGTTTCGCTTCTTTTGGTGATTAGGACTAGGAAGTTTTATAAGAGTGATATTTATAAGAAGTTCCGGACGGAGGAGGAGGCGGAGGAGATGGCGGTGGTTGCCGCCGGAAAGGGCAATGGAAATATTGGTCAAACTTCAAAGTAACAAACAGGCATGCATCATTTGGTACTATGATTTGATCTTCGTATATATATCATACAAGAATTGTAGCGAAACTACGTAGATAGTCAAAGATAGATTGCAAGAAGGGAAAATATATAGTGAAAGTTTGTTTGTAGCATGGATTGTTCATTTGTAATGGAGCTTAATTTCTGTTTTTTCTTTTTTTTTTTCTCTCTAATTTCCTTTTATAGCTGCTTTTTTTTAATACTCTATACTATGGGTCCGGTGTTGAACACCAACGGATCTGAATTATGCCACATAATTAATAGTGTCATACACTATGCAATGATGTGGCATAATATAATACTGGATGTATATAATAATTTTCTACCAGTACTCATTTTTCACTTTCGATCTCCTTGATTTGACAAGAAATTATTATAATTAGTTGACTTTGATGGACTTAGTCAATTTATACTGTTAAAATGATATAAAAACGGTGGTATATGTAACATTTTCTTTTGGCTTCTTTTCGTTGCTCTCATCTATACTATTATATAATTGAAGAGCAACTTAGAGTAATCAGTTTGGACTATCAAGCGGCTTTGGTGTAACCTTTGCAATTTTATTGAATAACTTCGGTGTTATGCACCATGTGGCTACATAATTGGTGAGGTGTCTTATGGACAATCTACATGATTTATAACACCCCGAATATGGAAAAAAATATTCTTTTTTCATTTTTTTACAAATTTTATTTCTCTTTTTATTTTTATTTCTAATTTATCGTCTTTCATTAAAACGCAATAAAGTTTATTTAAATATTTTTCTTATCAAATTTAAATTTTTTGCACACGCATCGAGTGTGCGTTACCAACTAGTAAATGAGAAAACTTCTTGGTGGTGGTTGGTAAAACATAAGAACATGGTTGAGCTAAGACTAGTTAGTGTGATTGATTTTATTGGAAAATTCGTTTTCAAATCATATTTAATCAAACAAATATAATTATTTGGCATATTTGGAGAATTTTTCGTCAATAATATATTACAGAAGGTTTGAGTTGATTGCCACCAGGGACGTGTTAGATTAGAAAAAACTCCGTAGAGAAACTTGTATTGATGAATAACGTATATATAGATACAAGAGATAAGAAACCCTAAGATATAAATAAGGTAAATGATATAAACATGAAAAAGATACAAAGATATCCTAAATCTATACAAAGATATTTAATATATTTAACACTCCCCGCAGTCGAAAAGGGAGGCTCTTGGACGCTGAGACTGGACCGAAAAATTAAGAAGAGCTGAGACGACAATTTGGGCACAAAGAATGCCGAGTAGAATGCAGAGTCGAGTGCCGAGGGAAAACCAACTCTGTTGTGAGTATATTTGTATTTCACTTAATTATGTATGTGGGGGCTAATTGGGAAGGCAAATTTTATATTAGGGCTGCTTTGAGAAAGAATAGGAAAAAGAAGGTTGTTGTGAATAAAAGGATTAATGTGAGGGTTAAGGTGGGAAGAGGGTAAATAACACCATGAGAGGAATTACTTAAAATCGTGAATTGCTTGCTGTGCAAATTCACGTGTGCACCAAAAGAAAGAGTTGCAGCGGTGACGGGGGAAAGAGATTTGCCGGTGACGGCTGCAATCGGATGGGCAACGGCAGTGGAAAAGGAATCGGTAAGGAAGGCAGGGAAAGAGGAGGCCAAAACTTAAGAGGGCAACAGTTTGTTGCAGATTTGGAGAAGAAAAACCATGGTTGTTCGTTTGTGAGATTTGGCAAGGCGACAGCGGCAGCCTTTGAGGTGGCGGCCGAGAGTGGCGGATTACTTGTGAGGAGGGGAGTGATCTGTTGAGACAGCCATATGGTTGCCGGAGTTGCAGTCGTCGGAATAGAAGAAGAAGAAGAAGAAGAAGAAGAAGGCAACAATTTATTTTGAAAGAAGAAGAGGGGTAGACAGGCAGATTCATGACATGAGAGAGAGATGTTATAGAAAATATAATATTCTATGGTTTGAAGCGTGATTTCATTTTTTTAAAAGTGATATTTGCCCCCACTACACGTTTGCTACCGGGGATAAATGCAAATTCACTTCTAGGATACGACAAATCACCCGAGACTTAACGAATAGCAATTTCAGAAGTCTCTTTTCAAGAACAACTCAAAGACTTTAATATGTAAGAGTGAAAGCAGTAATAATTTTATGATATAAAATTTGGCACAAGGAAACGAGTTTATATAGACATAAAACACCTTTTCGGAATAGTTGCATTGTTTGGAATTTTAGTTTAATTTTAAAGGTTGCACCAATCATTTTCTAGAGAAGACATCTTTTAGAGAATCAAAATAACTCCAGAAATTAATTCTAGAGAAGACATCTTTTAGAAAATCATTTTCTAAACATTGCAACTCTTTAATAAATAAACTAATAAAAAATAATAAATAAATAATAAATAAATCCGAAAATAATAAACTAAAATAGAATATTTTATTTTCCTTGGATCCAAGTCTTTGATATATAAATAATATTTTATAAGTGCCAAGTGCCAAGTCTTTGATATATATATATAATATCTATATTTTGGTCTCCTTCAAATTTTCCCTCCAAATTTCTATTTTAAACTTAAAGTGAAGCCTTTCTTTATATAGTGTTCCAAACTTTAATAAGTTTTCTATGTGGGATAAGAAACACACTATACATCTTTATATATGCAAGCTATCTATCTAACAAGAGAGAGAGAGAGAGGAGTATTATTTTGATGAGAGGAAGAGGCATGGGGGAAGGTGGTGGTGGCATCCAAGATGGCAGCGGCAGCGGTGGCGGCTGTAGCACCAGTCAGGGAGGGGGAGTTGTAAAAGAAGAGGCATATTCACATGGGCCATTTTTTATAAAGAGTTGCAGCTATGACTGTGACATTGAGAGTGGAGATGCTTTCGGTCATGCGAGAGTATAGAGAGGAGAAATTATTTTTAGATTTGAAGAGATGAGAGAGAGTTGAGAAATGGTCCATGGTTGAACTTGCACCGGTGATGGTTGCATATGGTGCACTGTTGCTGAATTTTCAACAACTAGTTGAAATTTAATTGAGTAAATAAAGTGAATACGGGAAGAGATAGATAGATGAATAAAGTGAATAGGGAATAGAGAACGTAAAAACAAGAAGAGGCGCCGGACGGGGAAATCATGGCTCTGATACAATGTTAAATTAGAGAAAATCCTGTAGGAAAACCAATATTGATGAATAACGTATATATAGATACAAGAGATAAGAAACTTTAAGCTATAAATAAGGTAAAAGATAAAAATGAGAAAGATACAAATATATCCTAAATCTTTACAAAGATATTTAAAATATTTAACAAGATGGAGCCGGGGGCGGGAGGGTGCGCTCGCTTAATAAATATAGCGTACTGTACCCCCCCTGAATCCTTCATCTATTTGACACCCCCTTTAATAAAATTCCTAGCTATATCCCTGATTGCCACAATATTTGAAGGTCAAAAGTCTAAACCGCATTATCGAAATGTAGTGTATGAACTAATTGCCTGACCCGGAAAAACATATTTTATTCAGTTTTATGAATTCATAAGCATTTAATATCAAATTTATATTTATAATTAACGATTCTACACCAAAGTACAAATTTAATGAGAATAAATAATTATACAATAATAGAACTAGTTCTCATGGGATTAATGTAACCTAAAAATTAAATCTCCAAGTGATGGAGATTGAGTAGAATCATCGATCAGAATCAATCTTATTCTGTTTTAAATTGTTTATCATCTCAATCAAATCTTAAATGAATAAGTATGAGAATGAAAGGGGGCAAAAGATTACATATATATAGAAGGATAAAATCGTTTTTGTATATAATTATTATAAAATAACTAGTAAATAATTTGAGAATCAAGGGGGTGAAGTTAACATCGAGGCGACTAAAAATAGAAAAATCATTATATATGTTATACAATTTGGTTGATCACGACACTATAAGCAATCATTTTATTTTATTTATTTATTTATTTATTTTAATTCATGACGAAAGGATATTCTAAATATCTAACTCAATAAATATGAATTGATAGTCATAATTTTGAACAATAAAGACTCTATCTACGCTTCTTAAAGGAGGGGAGAGCCACAACTTGTGGCAGATTTGATTCGAACTCAAAACCTCTCACATAAAGTATGAGGTGAATATTAATAGACTAACAAATTTTGAGTTATAAAGAATCATTTTATATTAATCAACGTTGAACTGATATTTTGTTTTTAGTTGTAAATTGACAAGTAAAACGAGCAGATAAATAAAGAATGTGCGAGATCGGCTATTAATATGAGATGATTAGCCGTCTTGTCTGCAATTGTTGAATAACTTGAACACAAGTGTCCTCGAAAATAATGGATTGCCAACCAGAGTTCATAGTCAATTCAATTGTCTCTCACGCAACCAAAATGATTTGGAACATCGTTGACCTTTCTCTTTATTTGGGTAAATCAACCTTTTGGATAAAGCAAAATGAAGTAATTCTGTGAATCGGATTTATGTTTTACCAAAAGATCCTGATATAGAGAGTGGGATGCAACTCTTCTCAAGTCACGGATTATATATGTTGATTGTTGGACCCGAATTGTTACTCCTTATTCAACATCGAATTAAACGTAAAAATGTATAGTGATCATGCCAATGAACACTGTATACTAGTGGTATCTCTCTTAATATATTGTATCTTTTTTCTATTATAAATTTTGTTCTGTCGTGTTAAAAAATTAAAAAATAAATAAAAAGGGTTCTTAATTCAACCTGTACGAATAGTCAGTATGTTTCTAGCCGGGAAAATTGCAATTTTAGTCCCATAACTTAACCCTTGTGCGATTTTGGTCCCAGTATTATTCACTTTAGCAATATACGTCCCATAACTCCCAAAAATGTGTGATTTTGGTCTCAAGATACGAATACATCATGTATTTATACGGAATTGGCGTGTGCGGCTCACGCGGGATCACAAAAATGTGCGTTTTTGGTCCCATAACTCCAAAAATGTGAAATGCACGCGCCAATTCCATATAAATACATGATGTATTCGTATCTTGAGACCAAAATCACACATTTTTGGGAGTTATGGGATGTATATTGCTAAAGTGAATAATACTGGGACCAAAATCGCACAAGGGTTAAGTTATGGGACCAAAATTGCAATTTTCCCGTTTCTAGCCCGAAATCAATTTATATTATACTAGACAGTCTTGCACATGATTTTATCAAGGTTCTCTCCTCTATTCTCTAAGCATATTTTCTTTTTTAAATTGTGGTCCTTGCATAAATCTTTGCCATGAATACATAATTAAGTTGACAAATCGAGAAATTAATTACAATGTCATTTTCTTTCAACCCACCAATTGTTTTTCAAAGACCAAGTCTTTTATTAATAATGTAAATATTGATTCATTAATGACAGTTTCTTGTTAGTTGTCTGTCCAAGATTATCATGGTTAAGCCAATGGGCATCAACTTGAGATGATTGTGATATATCGAAGGTTTCCTTCATATTCCCAAGTTGGGAGAATTACATTTGTAGTCCTTAAACTTTACCATTAAAATAGTTTTAATTTCCATCAAATTTGACAAAAACGGTCTTAATTGTTTCAATTTTAAACAGCTTTAGTTTGTACCGTTAACTTTCCATTCAAAAACCAACTAAGTGAGCCCAAATTTGGAAAAGTAGGTGGAACTTCACTTCATTTTTTCATTTCAACAATTAGTGGCACGTTTGGTACAAGAAAATGAGGATGTCAGGAAAGGGCATTCCCACTTTTTTAAACCCACTCTTTATTTGGTATGACTGGAACAAGCGGGATTGGAATGTCCATTGATAGTTCATTTCCACTAAAAGTGGGAATACTCATTCCTCATCCAACCATGAGAATGGTTTTTCCCACTTACGTGGGAATGAGCAGGAATCATAACAAAAAGAGGAATTTTGAACCAAATATTTTCAAATTCATAGATTATGACATGTATCAATTAAACATTTAACATAAGAAAACTGAATATGAATAAAATTATACATATATATATATATATATAAAAATGCATTAATTTATATTTATATATAAATAAAATATATGTTATATATATACACGCAGTTTATCAATATTTCTAGAATAAATGGTATGTTATAAGTATATGTATATTATAAATATTAGATATACGAATATAAAATATTTATATAATATATTTTTACAGCAATAATATACATATATATATATATATATATATATTTGTAGTATATATAATATTTTTATAATATTAATAATATATTACTTATCTTTAAACTTTAAATATATATATATATATATTAAAGTGTATATTTGACACATAAAAGTTCTATATACAAACGAATTTGTATGAATTTGTGTATATATACATATAAATAAACACACATATACAAGTCATATGTTATATTATATATATATATATACAGATTATATTATATCTACACTATATATTCTACGATGTGTGTGTGTGTGTACATATGTATGTGTGTGTATATATATATATATATGATTTACATAATTATATATAAGTATACATGTACCACATATAAATAAAAATAAAAAGATTGGTTTTATATATACATGAATATATAATATTTTGTGCATTAGTTTTTTATTATGCATAGATGTATGGGTAGATATTTAATATATTTGTATTTATCATACAAATTTAAATATTTATTGATAAATACTCATATCTATTTGAATATATTTAAATTAATATGTATTATTAGTTATTATACATAATATTTATATTTGAATATATTTAAATTAATATGTATTATTAGTTATTATACATAATATTTATATTTGAATATATTCATGTATATTATAATTATTAGTACAAATAAGTGTATTTTAGTTGAACAAACAAAATTATATTCGAATTCAATTGTGCATTTAAGTCAACCAAACAAAGGAAAGAGATAGACTACTTCAACACAACTTCAGTCCATATATGTAGCTAACAGTGGATTGGGAAAGACTGTTCCACGTGGAATCACTTTTCTAGGAACCAAGCTTTCCTCGAATGATCAGTCTTCATGCTAAACATGTCGTAAGTATTTCAATAAATTTTCCCAAAATCATACCCTTTGAACCGTAATCCATTCCAATTTTCACAAATTCTTTGTAAAACCTAATTTGACAATACCCTAACAAAAGTTTTAAATTCTCAACTCTTACAAACCCAATTACGAAGGTTTCCTTGTAATTTGACAAGAATGTAGGTAGATTGTGCAAATAGATATTTTCAGCTAAAATCGACCAATTTGCACAAGTTTGAGCTTACATGCGACCTTTCTGTTAGTTCTTGGATGGCAAGTTAACAGCATGGACCAAACCTGTTTAAAGCTGGAACATTTAGGACCATTTTTCAAATCCGATAAAGTGTTTTAGGTATAAAGTTGAGGGACCAAAAGTGTAATTTTCCCTATTGTTTCCTCATTTAGATATTTTTGATGAATATTTTAGGGATTCCAATGGAGTGGATCTTATGAGGAAACATTTCATGTCACCCAAGTGGGTTGCAAGCCGTTGGATCATACATGATGATGTCATCATTTCACTTTATCATTACATCATTATATACAAATCTCATGGTTCACATACATAGTTGGATGCTACCAAAATGGATGACATGAAATAAACCGTGTGATGTGCACCAAAGATGTCTAGGGGCATTATGGTAATTAGCATGCACTCGGCTCGGGCCGGGGTGCCACCTGTGGATCCAGTCCACGGGTAATCTATTAATCAAGCGCAAAAGGGCTGATGACCAAATAAGATTAATTAGGGAGGCTAAATAATGGGTATATTTATAAGCCTCGTGGGCTAGTGCTGAAATTGAGCCCATGACCCATAGCCCACTATCAGTTTCATATGAATACCTTAATGGAGCTGGAAAAAGCTCATTATCGACTCTCTCCAGAAAAATCCATTGGCTAGAACTGAGAGTAAAATCAATACAGAACTACGAACTGACTTGATCCCATATTCATCGGGTACATAGGCAGCTCACTTAAACAACGAGTGATGTATATATATTCATCAACCCCCAACCTAATTTTTCGTGAGTTGGATCAGATTCTCTACCCCACGTGGTCAATCAAGTGATATTTATTGACTAACAATTTATACCATCATCAGTTTGGCACCGTCTATGGGAACATCGCTCCTGCCACTGAGTATGCAAACTAAGTTTCAAACACGCACTACTTGTGATAGGATGATTAGTGACACGCTAGACGCTAACTTGCTTTTATAGCAAGTGCACTAGTCGTGTGTAGTAATAAATGGACGGTAAGTCCGGATTGTCGAACCACAAGGACTTGAATTCTAGTCTATGAATTGCAATAAAAATAAAGACAATTTAAGGGAAAACAAAAGAAAAACAATTAATTAAACAAAGAACAAGAGTAAGAACAAGCAACGGATTGAAACTCAAGTATGAAAATAGACTAAGGCACATGCAAGACGTGATTTGATCCTTATTCGCATAAAAACTCTCGTTGAATTATTAGACCTAGTTGCTATGGTGAAAACTACTAAGGTAAAGAATAACCGATGTCTCGTGATAGACTTGAACTAGTGTCGTGCATCGATTTTTGCCTTTTTCTTCGTGTTCTCTCGTTTATCACCTGAAATCACTTAACACCCCGATTAAACGCAAATATGGCATGATTTAGGCAATAAATAAATCTAAAAACTTCAGATCACGGGCTTAAAAATACGTAAGAACGCCTCTTATCAATTAGCAACCATCAACCAGTAATTGTCGATGAACTTCCTAACCCAATACCTAAGGATCAGCACAATGCTCAGGGCGTTACTCAAGACCCCCGACCCAGCAGGCTGAAGGCGGGGGTCCGGACATACCACCCCGGGTGAACGAGCAAAACGCACCTCCTGCAACACCAACAGTGATTCCATCCCCTACCACTAGGGTGTTCGAGATCACTTAAAAGGCACTACTTGCCCTCGTTGAAGATTCATCAGTGAGGGAAGCAACGCGGGCAGTCCAACAATATGCTTTTGCACACCCTTCACGAGCAACACCTATTCCATCAACTAATAGGGAGCAAGACCCCCACATGGGAAGCCATCAAGGGGTGTCCCTACCTCAGGAGAAAGGGCCATAAGATCCACTCCCTCCGTCAGTAAGCAGGGGTCAGGAGCTTCGAGAAAAGAGTCGCCCCCACAGAGTGGGGCCTAGCCAATCCCTCCGCCGAGGTCAAGAATCCTTGACCCCCAGAGGAGTTGGATCATCCAACTCTCCAGTGAATGGGGCAGTGTGCGGAAAAGAAGAAAACAGTGTGGTCTCACCACATGAAAGGCCAGCGCGGGGAAGAGACCAAGGCCAACACCCCCAAGGTCACCACGTGGAGGTCAAGCGTCCTTGACCCCAGAAGAGACTTTGCTAAAGCGCGAAGGCCGGCATAGGCACGCACCCCGCCGTGGTGAGAGTTTAAATGACCATGGAAGATATGAGGATATGCAACTGGTGCCATTAGCTGTAGTACTCCTTAAGAGAAGTCCGTTCTGCCCAACAATTTTGGGAGAGCCTTTACCGCAAGAACTTAAGATACCCCATCTAAGTGAGTATGAGGGAGCTGGAGACCCTCATGAACACGTTGACAAGTTCAATGCCAAGGCTGACATGTATGACATCAGTGATGCAGCCTATTGTAAGATTTTTCGGACCACCCTCTTTGGACGGGCGCTTAGCTGGTCAATTGACGGCCCACCGGTACCATTACCGGCATCGAGCAACTGACCAAGCGCTTCATCAATCACTTCTCGATGAACAAGAAGTACCACAGGACATCTTTCTTGGTCATGGTGGTTCAAAGGGATGGTAAATCTTTGAGGGAATACGTACAATGTTTCTCCAACACGATGTCAGAAGTTGGTGGTCCCACGTGACATACGAAAGGGTCTAGAAGGGGGGGGGTTGAATAGACCCTAATGTCTTTTCCGACTTCAAAAATTTTCGTATCACTTTTAAAGATTTGAACGCTTAGAGAGCTGAGCGCTTAGGTCAAGCGCTACAGTAAAAATAACTTCGACTTAGTGATTTTAGCAATTTACCAAAATAGGGTAAAACTTAGATCGCTTAATCAGGGTTAGCACAACGGAAATGATTTTTAAAGCTTTAGCGTTCGGTTTGGTCAAATAGTCTCTTAACCGTTTTACTTATCTTTTTCAGGATAAATGATAAAATATAAAGTCAGATGATAAAATAGTAAATGACAGTAAATAAACAATAATTTGTAAGGTTCACTGGGTGGTGTAATCCCAGCTACATCCTTCTTCTCCTTGAACACTTGGAGGAATTCCACTAAGTTGATAATCGAAGGATCACACAGAGGCTTTTACAAAATAGAGGAGGGGATGATGATCTTGGGCTCCTTGATCACACAGACTTCAGCACCAATGAAGATCTTCATCAACAAGCTTCTGTCACTCAGAAATACTGCTTTTAGAGTCAACAACTTCTTCACACAAACAGAGGATGTTGACGGTTTTGATCACGGGTTTGTTTGATTTTAAAAAGTTCAAACAACTTAGGATATCTCAATAATAGTGTATGGTTCTTCTTTGAAGATGTTTGAGATATCTATGACCGTCTGGAATGTATGTAAAAAGATTGAAAGGATTTTGGCTATGGAGTTTCGAAGCTTTTTCTTGAGAGAGAATTTCAGCAAAGTTTTGACTTTCTTATGTATGTACGTATATATTAGGGTTTGTTGGGGGGTAAGGTATTTATAGGAGTTTTCTTGGGATTTGTCTGGTGGACACATGTAGGAGCGTGCCTCTCACGCGGGAGTGAGTCATACCTTTTCTCTGACATTCCTGAAATCCTGCTGCACTGATTTGATGTGGCAGGTTTGAACTCTAAATTCTGACAGTCTTAGACAATAGGTAGCTTGCTCCGTATACAATCTGTTCTTATCACATTTAATTCTCTTATCAAGCATTTAATACATTTGAATTTATTTTCCGTTGGAAATAAATATCCGTTAAATGATTGCATTTAAGTTCTTTGTGACTTTGGAATTTATTTCAGGTGAATCTGATCTACTTGATCGCTTGATGCATAAACCCTGAAACAGTCCATAGCGATTGACAGTCGCTTAAGACAAAATCTTCATCTTCGCTTGTTTTCAGACGTTGATCTTCAACTTCATCTTTAGTAGACTCACCTAGAATTCTACTAGCGACTTGTTATCCAATACTTAGTCTAAAGTCTACAAAGATAAAAATTACAAGCTTAATAAAATTACAAACTTTCAAACGCTTATACAATTGCTCTATGAAAATACAAACTTACATTCTTTTGGGATCTAACATAAAATTCTATCTTCCCATCAATCTAACATGAAGTTTCCTAGCAATTTTCCCCTTTTTGATGATGTCATGACCTTAACTTTTATAACTCTGAGTTCAAAGAAAAGCCCAAAAATAATCAAGTTAGCGTTTAGAAAGTTAGTTAGTTAAGTTAGCTAAAGTTAGATTAGCCTCAACAAGTTGTTTCAGCGATAAATCATTCATTCATATAAGAGAATTAAGCATACATGATTTACACTGAAGGTAGATAATTTAAAGCGACAATAGAAGCAATCATCTTTTCTGTCGCTTCTTGTTTGCCTCTTCTTCTTGGTAGATTTCAGTCACTAAGTCCAGTAGAAGTCTATCAACATCTATCATGGTTGTATGCTGAATTTCATTATAATCATGTCTTCTTTGTCTAGCGCTTTCATTCAGCTCCATCAATCTTTCCACCCAATCCCTCGGAGGGATTCCAAGTTCATGAATCAAGTAATGATAAATGTCTTGTCTTCGATTATTAGTGGATTTCCAGTTGATTGGTCTTCCAAGAGGTCCAGCGTATGGATGAAAACCCATACTCTCTAAAAATTCAACGTCTAAATTCGGAAGCAAGTGCCTGCCTTGATAGTATCTTGGCTTTCGCTTCTTAGTAAGCATTTTCTTTATGCTCACTATTTCTTCGAACATGGAGCGCCAATGCTTGTTATCTGCTTTAGAGATGGGCTCCTTCAAGGCTTTGGACTGGAACTTTTCTTTCAGATCTTCCCCCTTCTTGGCATCATCAAGGGAGGTCTTTAATTCAGCAATGTCCCAAAGAAGAAGTTTGACTTCATCCACTAGATGAGCAACTTGCTTAGCGATACTTTGAGAGATCAAATTGGAAGAAGTATGTCGCTCAGTATCAGCGGATGCATTCTGGGCTAGCGTCTGATTAAAGTCATCAAACATTTCTTTGACAAGAGGAGCGACACTATTCATCATAGAGATCATAAGCTTGTTGACGTTTCTCATGTCAGCTTGAAGAATTCTCTCTACTTGGTTAAGCGTTAAAGTGCTTCGCTCTTCCAAACGAGAACACGAGCCTGTGATATTATCAAGAGAGTTTCTAACCGCTTTTCTAAAATCTCTAGCCTCTTGATCACTTTTGGAGTCTGAGTCCGAGTCAGAAGATGAACGCTCAGGTCCGTGAGAGCTGGAAACTATAGCATTGCCTTTAGATTTATCTCTGACGAAAGGCTCTTCAGGCTCATCAAGTGCTTCCTAAACTTCCCAAATCGCTTGATCTAGAGTTGGATCTACAGTCGCTGGTAGTACCATTGATCCTTGAGGAGGGATCTCGACTATTGGGGCACTAGAAATTTCTGGCAAAGAAGCGTTGGGTAGTTGAGCGGCTTCCACAGTAGGAGTATCTTTTTCTACTTCAACAATCTCCACTTGAGGAGATGGTTTTTGAACAACAATGACCTTAAGGGGGCCAATCGCTTCCATCACGTGCCTCAGACTTATAAGATTGGTCTACGGAATAAAGAATATAGCGTCTTCACGCTCTTCAGTGCTAAGTGCAAATTGCACGTCCTCTGGCAGATCAATTCTTGAAATGTAAGAATTGTAAAAGTCCAGAATAATAGGCATCAGCGCTTAAGCAGCCTCTTGGTTCATTGGCCTTACTAGCGAAATCATCTTGGCCACTTGAACGTTTTGGGCACATACAAAAATAGGGTGAAGATTATAGCCTCTAAAGTTATTCATGCCAAAATATTCAACGAAGGAGATGTCCAGCTATTGTGCATTCTCAAGAATTGCTCTCCTGTCTCTGTAGAGTTCTGCAAACTCAGCATGATCATTGTCAAGGCTCAATGGAACTTCACTTTGCCCTGGCAAAAGAGGTCGCTTACTGGTGAAGGCATCTTCATTCAGATCAGGAAGAATACGCTGTACAAAATCTTGAGACGGATGATAAACATAGCGTCCTCCCTAAGCGACTAAAGCTAGATGCTGGCGAATATAGCGTTCTATTGATTGTCTATAATAAGGAAAGTCGCTAATATTGTCCACCAAATTCTTGCGCTGCTCGAGTAAAAGCACAGCAAAACCTCTACGTCTGTAATCTACTCCAAATTGAAACAAGAATGGATACCTCACAAGTTCGTCTATCGTGTAGAAATGCAACACAAACTCTTCACCCCATCTTGCGGTATCCATCATCCATCACTTACCAAGCTTGTCAGCTTTCTTCTGTTCTTTTCTAGCGGCTAGAAATTTCTCAAAGTGTTCTATTTCCTTATCATAGTCCTCAGCCCATAATCTTGCAAGATACTCGTGGGCTTCAGCTTCTATCCAAGCGTTAATAGGATTGGGACGCTCAGCGACAACTGGTCCTTTTCCTTTCCACAATCTGAGTGGCTTTGGGGATAGAGCATTCTCAGGAGAATGAACGGCTTTGGAATAGGCAAAGTATCCAGTTTTGTTAAGAATTTCTTCATCAGGGTTCTTCAACCAATCACCCATATGGGCGCTCTTGATGACAATCTTATTCAGGCGCAAACGATAAAAGGATTCTGCTGAATGGCCAATAAAATTGAAACGCTTCTTGTCAAATTCTGTCATATTTGAACGTTGGTCGCCTAATATCAAAAAACCCAGATCAGCGAAACGCTTGAAGAAACAGAACTTATCAAAATTAGAGACGTCAGTCCTATGGAGAGTATTTTGAAAGTTTATCTCCATATGGACTAATTGCCTGGTGTCAAGCTCCCTGGTGGCAAAGTAAAACTCGTCATTTGCATCATAGCCACGGGGAAAGAAATTGATGAAACGAGAAGGAGATTTGGTTGGAGCAGGGACAAAAGCAATTGATTCGGTTGGGATAGGAGCCACTTCTATCGACCGCTCAGCGTGCACAGTCGCTTCACTAACTGGAGATATTTCAGCGTCAGGAAGGACTTGAGTTACTTCCTTAGCGATATCCACAACCTTTGCCATATCGACATCCACTTCAACAGGAACCTCTAAAGGTGGAGGTGCATCAGCGTCTGGAGCATTTTGAGCTGATACAAACAAGCTTTTGAGAAAAACAAGCAAAATTTCTACTAAGTAGAAATCACAAATACAAGACTACAACGCTTACTCTGAGGACTATCATCGACTGACTCATCTCTTATTTTGTTTCAACAATTGGTACAGTTTTCTCAGGCTCCGGGACAACTTCTTCAGGATCTAAATCGAGGAAAGAAGTGAGGAGAACAGCTTTAATAGGGATTTTGCAAGAATCTAAAGTATTAAGTACATATTGAATATCATGATCTATTCGAGCTGAAAAAAATTTATCCAGCGTTAAAGAAAGATAACGAGGAAAGGATAAAAATACATTGTTCTTCATAAGTACTTACCCTGAAAGAGTTTTGCCTATTCAAAAGAAGTAGCAGGCTGTGGCTCGGGAATAAGAGCAGATTCAGAAACGGAAGGAGGAGGAGAAGGGACACTTTCTTTTGCTTCAAGCGCTGGCTCGGAGGGAACGTTAGTGGATCCTCCAGGCGTGGAACGCTTGAGTGCTAAAGGCACTTCTTCTTCGTTAGCCTTCTTCCGGAGAAATAACAAAGGCAGGAGGGGGAGAGGGCGATTTAGGAGGAGAAGATGGAGATTTCTTCTTTTGGGTCTCCTTCTTCTTCTGCTTTTTTGTTGTCTTAGCTGGCTCAGCGACTTTAATAGCGATTTTTTGTTTCGGTCGCTTAACCGCCACTTCCTCTTCTTCTAATGATGAAGATGAAGTTGCTTGCTCTTCATCATCACTGCGAACAATACCTTCTGCAAGGAGTCGCTCACGCTCTTCCTTGGGAACCGCTGCACCGCCTCGACGTCTGGGTTTGAGCAGCTCACCGATCATCTTTTTTCCTTAAAACTTATACGCTGGGAATTTGTTTCCAGCGGTGTTGACGAAAGCGCTAGCACTTAAAATTAAACTTAACACAATCTCATAAGGCTTGGGATTCACCGACTCAACCATCGCTGCCTTAAAGTGATTAAAAACGTAATTCGACCAATTGATCTTCAACTTGGTCAGAACGGCTACCGTCATCTTGTACTGAACGTTGGAGATCTTATCGAAGCTTCCTTTCCTGCATTCGAACATCTTTAAGCATATGTTAGCCATAATGACATATTCGCCCTTCATGTCATTCTTTTTTAAGTTCGGTTCATAGGCAGCTTCAACGTCATCTTTCTTGATCAGTGCCCAGACCTTGGTGGCATCACCAAGAGTGACGTCTTCAACTTCTCCACCATCATTTGGCAGTTGCAGCTAGGAAGATAGAAGTTAAGGAGTGAGAACAAAGGTCTCAAGGGTAAACGGAAAGACACAGGAAATGCAGTTTCCATCGTCAGAAATTTTTGTGTTTTGGAAGAAGAAAAGGGTTTTTTCCTCATAAATGTTTGAATGGGAGGTTTTCATTTCGCGTAAACCAGATTCTTGGATGAGAGGAAGAACAGTCCTCGGAGGAAAGTTCTGGTTATCATAAAGGTAATCCCAGTTCACAAGAAATCCAGCATTAACAGTGACTGGTTTCTGAAATTTAGAAGATTTTCCTGTGGTAGATTTGAATGATTTTGAGGATTTTGGTGGCGCCATTGATGAAGGTTTGAAGCTTTTGAGAGAGTTTAAAACGAGAGCCTTTTTACCTTGAGGGAGAAAGTTTTTACAGTAAGAGAATTTGAGAGTGATAAAGTTTTTCTGTAAAAACATGGAGGGTTTAAATAGAGGCAAAAAGGAACTCATCTATAGCTTAGATGAATGTCACGTATCAAGAAATTAATGTTGGAAATAATAAAAACTGAATCTGAGCCGTTTAGTCATATAGTCGGATTTAAAAAGGTGCGGTAAAATAGGTTAACTGCTGAAAAATATAAACTTTGGAGTCCGCAGTTACTTTTCAAAAATGTTTGAAATTTTGAAAATGTTTAGCGTGAGTTGCACACGCCTAATGGTACACTGAGACGTACCCAGACATGCGCAGTTACTGAACCACCTATTTATTGGAATCATTGACCGAGAGTTTGATTTGATTGGAGTGCGTGGACAGTTGTCAAATCTTATCTTTTGGACTTATCCACATGCTACCCTTTTAGCGATGAAAACAATGCATGAATTTAGAAAAAGTTACCTAGCATTTAAGTGGGAATATTCTTAACGCTGAAGTCTATAATAAAGTTCAATCGCTTTGAAAAGATATTTTCATTTAATTTTATTAGAGATTGATTTTATCATGCATAACAGATAAACGCTAATGATCAATGCACAGAATTTTGAAAGTTATTTTTGATCATAAACGCTTATTGATTTGAATAAGTACAATTTTAAAGTTCCCCCTAAAATTGATAGCTCATTCAATTTTGGAATCACTTGAGACATTATAATAAAGTGGATTCCCCCTAAATTATATGCCTATAGAAGATATGATGCTTTATGATTAAGCGTTTAAATCAATCATACCTAGTTCACTTCTCAAAATGAGAAAGCGTTGTTCGTTGAGCATTTTGGTGAAGATATCTGCCAGTTGTTTACCAGTACCAATGAAGTGCATGGAGATATCTTTCTTTTGAACATGGTCGCAAGAAATGGTAGTGAATGTCAAGGTGTTTAGTTCTAGAATGAAGGACTGGATTTAGGGTCATAGATAAAGCACTTTGATTGTCACAATGGATTGGGGTAGGACCTAAGATTGTTCCATAATCTCTAAGTTGTTGCCTCATCCAAAGGATTTGTTCACAACAGCTTCCAGCGGCTACATACTCTGCTTCAGCGATAGAAGTCGCTATGGATTGTTGTTTCTTACTATGCCACAAAATCAATCTATCACCTAGAAATTGACATGTACCACTAGTACTCTGTCTATCTATTTTGCATCCTGCAAAATCTACGTCTGAATAACCAATTAGTTCAAACGGAGAGTCCCTTGGATACCATAAACCCATATTATGTGTGTCTTTTAGGTATTTAAGGATTCTCGTAGCAACATTTAAGTGTGATTATCTAGGATCAGCTTGAAAGTGTGCACACACGCATACCGAAAACATAATATCGGGTCTTCTAGCGGTAAGATAAAGAAGTGATCCAATGATACCTCTATAGTTAGTGATATCAATTTTCTTCCCACTTTCATCTTTATCTAACATAAGCGTTTGGCTCATTGGAATTTTGAAGATGATGTGTTTTCCATACCAAATTTCTTAATCATATCTTTTGTATATTTAGTTTGGTTTATAAATATGTCATTAGGGAGTTGTTTAACTTGTAATCTTAAGAAGAGAGTTAATTCACCCATCATGCTCATTTCAAATTGATCTTGCATCATTTTCAAAAATTTCTCACACAATCGCTTATTAGTAGAACCAAATATAATATCATCAACATAAATTTGGACTAAGAGAATATCTTCATTATGGATAATTTTAAATAACGCTGTATCAACGCTGCCTTTTGAAAAGCCTTTACCTATAAGGAAGATAGAGAAAGTGTCATACCATGCTCTTAGTACTTGTTTAAGGCCATAGAGTGCCTTATCTAATTTGTAGACCATACTTTTCCCATGGTTGTTGATGAATCCCGGTGGTTGCTCCACATATACTTCTTCTTGGAGTTTTACCATTCAGGAATGCACTCTTCACGTCCATTTGGTACACTGTGAAATTGTTGAATGCAGCGAACACTAGGAATATCCTAATTGCTTTAAGACTGGCTACTAGGGCATACGTTTCATCAGAGTCAATACCCTCTTCTTGGCAATAACCCTGAGCGACTAATCTGGCTTTGTTTCTTATAACAATGCCATC
Organism: Buddleja alternifolia; assembly: GCA_019426215.1. Classification (NCBI taxonomy): domain Eukaryota; kingdom Viridiplantae; phylum Streptophyta; class Magnoliopsida; order Lamiales; family Scrophulariaceae; genus Buddleja; species Buddleja alternifolia. Next base: position 10,307,995 of record CM033395.1, read on the forward strand.
TTCATCCACCTTGTTCCTAAAAACACATCTAGTTCCAATAACTCCTTGGTGAGTTGGTCTTAATACTAGCATCCAAACCTTGCTTCTCTCAAATTGGTTAAGCTCTTCTTGCATTGCTTCTACCCAACTTGAATCACTGAGCGCTTCATCCACTTTCTTTAGTTCTATTTGAGATAGGAAGCTTGCGAACATGGCCTCATTGATTGTTGCGGACCTAGTTCTAACAGGTGCTTCAATATCTCCAATTAGGGGTGTAAACGAGCCGAGTCGAACCGAACAAGATGTTGTTCAAGCTTGTTTGAAATACAATCGAGCTTCCAAGTTTGTGTTTGAGCTTGTTTGATTATTAATCGAACCGAGCTCAAACGAGCTTTAATCAAGCCGAACACGAGTCGAGCTTGAGTAGTTTGATTTTTTTCTACACGTTTGTATTAGTTTTTACTAATCGAGTCGAGTTCGATCCGAGCTTCAAAACTTATCAAACACAAAAAGTTATTCAAGCTTGGTTTGATAAGTTAACGAACCGAGCTCAAATGAGCTTTTAGCGATCGAGCTCGAGTCGAGTATCGAGTAGTTTGGTTCATTTTTCACCCCTATCTCCAATCACTAGCTCTGGTGGATGGTCTCTAAGCCATTTATGATCTGGTTGGAACGGGTTGAGAGACTATTGATCATCAGTTGCTTGATCCTCATTTATCTCTTGCGTAGTCGCTACATCATTCACAGTTCCTATTTGTTCTTGATGATCATTCTCTTCATGATCATTAGCGATTCTGACTATATCACCATTTGTAACCTCTTGAGTAACCTTAGGATTAGGCACAAAAATCTCACTATCCTCATCACCATCACTATCATCACCAAGATTGATTTGTGACGCCATTTTCAATTCCTACATCATCAGGATTAAGCTTACTCGGATCTTGGTTAGCATCATCAAACACAACATGAATGAATTCTTCAACCTTTGATTTGATCTTATTTAGGATGCGAAAACTCTTTCCATTCTTGGCATTGCCCAGAAAGATTCCCTCATCCGCTTTTGGATCAAATGTCCTTAGATTTTGGGATCCATTGTTATGAATGAAATATTTTGAACCAGCTACCTGAAAATATGAAACGTTAGGCTTACGTACCTTCCACAACTCATATGGAGTATTCTCATGTTGCTTGTTAATCATACACCGATTCTGAGTGTAGCAAGCGGTATTGATAGCTTCGGCCCAAAACCTTTGAGACAACTTAGACTCTGCTAACATTGTCCTAGTGGCTTCTTTAAGAGTTCTGTTCCTTCGCTCGGCAACTCCATTTTGTTGAGGTGTTCTAGGAGCAGAATACACATGAAGTATGTACAAAACTTCTCAACAAATTGGTTAGTAAATTCAGTTCCTCTATCGCTTCTAATTCTCGTCACCTTTAGATCTTTTGAGGTTTGTAATTAACGAATTAGCACTATGAGCTTGACATTAGTTTCATCTTTAGTCACTAGAAATTCTACCCATGTACAGTGAGAGAAATCATTAACTATTACTAGTGAATACTTTTTACCACTAACACTCATGATTTGAATAGGACCAAAAAAATCTAAATGCAACAGTTCAAGAATTCTAGAAGTAGATAGACATGGTTTCTTTTTAAAAGATGATTTAACTTGTTTACCCATTTAACATGCCTCACATAAGCAATGTTTCTGAAAGGAAACTTTAGGTAATCCCTGTACTAGATTTAGCGATATTAACTGAGAGGATTGCCTTAAAGTTGAGGTGATTCATTTTTCTATGCCATAACCAACCAAATTCATTTTAACTCTTAGCAGCAAAGCATGTGGGGTTGTTATCAATTGTAGAATCCCAATCCACTAAATACACACTGTTTGTTCTTTTTCCTCTTAATTTAGTAGACCTAGTCTTAGCGTCGTTAACATAGCAATAGTCGCTTGAGAATTTGACTTCAAAGCCTTTCTCACTAAATTGAGTAATGCTTAATAAATTATGCGTAAGACCCTCAACATAATATACATCACTAATAATGATGTTCCCTCTATGCATGATACATATACCTTTGGTTTTCCCTTTGGAGTTATCATTGAATATAACTTGAGGACCATTGGTTGCACGATAGTTGACCAAGAGATCGTTTGATCCAGTCATGTGCCTTGATGACCCACTATCAATTTACCAAATTGAAGTATCGGTTTTGGCTCTAGGTACCTGCATTCAAAGGGCAGTTCTAATTCTTATTAGGTACCCATTTTTGTCTTGGGTCTTTCAATGTTAGTTACTTTAGTTTGAATTAAGACTTTCGTAACCCATATTTGCCTTGTCTGCATTATGGGAAGATTGGCCTTCTTAGGTTTCGGTTTGTGTTGTGTGTGCTTTTTAGGTGTATAGTAATACCCTCGATTATAATAGTAATCATAGTCATAATCATAATCATATTCATCATAGTATCGATGATATGATCTAGATCTTTGAGGATATTGACGCTGGTATTTCCTTGGAACTGGCTTAGGAGTCACTTTTGGCGATTGACGCTTAGCGTTTGATTCACTTGTAGATGGTTTATCCTTAGCCTTTTGAGCGTTTGGATGAACCTTCATCTGTGAATCATTCACTTTCATCTTCTCCTTACTGCCTAAGTTGGTATTGACCTTCTCATTTAGCCTCTTACCATTGTTCTTAGGTTTATTCAGCGTTTGACTGTTTAAACTCTTCTCAACAAAGAACACACTTTTTCCTTTGTTGGCTGCCGTAACCTTAGACGCTTTGGGTTTCTAAATCGGTCCTTTCACGAAAAAGTCTAGTTGCCTCAGTCACAGTATCTAGCTTTCTTGAGGCTTTTGATAATGATGAGACAAGTTGTTTTGACTTGGAAAGTCTAGCAATCAATTCAGCTTCTCTCTTGACTATTATATCAATATCACTTTTCAATTGAGTAATTTCACTCTCAAGCAATTAATTCTTCTCAATGCATTGTTGCTGAACTTGAAACTCTGCTTTGAGCGTCATTTTATCACTTGTAAGCGATGAAATAATATCGAAGTGATTTTGATATATCTTAGCGGCATCTTGACAATCTTTATAATATTCATTTACTTTGTCAAGTAATTCATCATAAGAAAAAGGATGAGATAATTCATTGTTTACCTTAGATAGAGAGTCATCAGACGCTTCTTCATCTCTTGCCATAAGATAAATTAACGCTGAGTCGCTTGTTGGCTCATCATCACTGCTTTCATCTGATGATTCCAAATCCTCTTCAAGTGCGGAGAATGGTTCAGATTCCGCTAGCAGACTTTGTTGACGAAGGTTGCTCCTGAATTAGTTTATATCCGCATAATCTTGCTTTGAGGGCTTAAATACATTCGGATAAGGGCAATTTACCTGGTAGTGCCCTGGTTTCCTGCAATTGTAATACAAATTAGTTTTCATTTTCTATTCAGTGGTTAATCGCTTGGAAACATTCTGTACTGGAGACAGAGGCGCTTGGTATTGAATTGGTTCTGGAGGCTGAGAAGCAGAATACACTAGCGCTTGATACTGCGGCGCTGGTGCAGGAAAAGGGGTTTGAAATGATGTCTGTCCAGAAGGGTTTCTCTTTTCGTATCTTAGAAATTTCTTGAATTACTTAACTAACAAAGCTATTTCCTTTTCCTCATTCTATTCTGTCACTTTCACCTCACTGACTGACTTTTCCTTGTTCTTAGTAGTAGCTATTTGGGCTCCTGATTCAGTCGCTGACTTGTCCTAGTTCAAATTTAAATGACTTTAATTCTAAAAACACATGTTCCGGAGTTAGAGTTTCCAACGTTTGTGATTCTCTCATTACAACCGTCTTAATCAAATATTTTCTTGGAAGACTTCTGAATATCCTATTGACCATTTCTTTGTTAGTCAACTCCTTGTCTAGTGACGCTAACTCTGTAATGAGCATAGTGAATATTGCGTCCAGTTGTTCTAGCGTCTCGTTGTTCTGCATCTTGAAATGCTCAAATGTTTGCATGGCTATGGAGAGCTTGTTCTCCTTCATCTGTGCTGAACCTTCACATACTATAGCCAATTTATCCCATATTTCTTTTGATGTCTTACATTGCTTGATCTTATTGAACAATGCATCATTGTCTCCTAACACTGAGTATAGAGCACTTCGTCCAACATTATCTAGATTTGCTCGTTTTTAATCTTCTGGCGTCCATTCTAACTTGGGTTTCTCGACATAACCATCTATAGTAGCCTCAGTTGCTCCAGGGGCTCGAGTTACAACTTTCATGATATGAATAGGGCCATCTGTAATTACATCACGCATCTCATTATCATAAGAACATAGATATGCAAATGCTCTAAGTTTCCATGAATCATAGTTTGATTCAACCAGTTTAGGCATCTTGTTAAAAGCCATAATATAAGATTTTTAAAAAAAATAAAGCGACTAAGTTTATAAAAATGGATCTAAACAAGCAGTTGCGCTCGGAAACACTTAGGTTTCTACTTCAACCGCTATGATACCACTTGGTTGTCCCAAGTGGTATAAGAAAGGATCTAGAAGGGGGGGGGGGGGTTGAATACACCCTGAAGTCTTTTTTGACTTCAAAAATTTTTGTATCACTTTAAAGATTTGAACGTTTAGAGAGCTGAGCGGTTAGGTCAGGCGCTACAGTAAAGATAACTTAGACTTAGTGATTTTAGCAAATTACCAAAGTAAGGTAATTCTTAGATCGCTTAATCAGGGTTAGCACAGCAGAAATAATTTTTAAAGCTTTAGCATTCGGTTTGGTCAAATAGTCGCTTAACCGTTTTACTTATCTTTTTCAGGATAAATGATAAAATATAAAGTCAGATGATAAAACAGTAAATGTCAGTAAATAACACAAGAATTTGTAAGGTTCACTGGGTGGTGTAATCTCAGCTACGTCCTTCTTCTCCTTGAACACTTGGAGCCAATCCACTAAAATGATTCTCAAAGAATCACACAGAGGCTTCTACAAAATAGAGGAGGGGATGATGATCTTGGGCTCCTTGATCACACAGACTTCAGCACCAATGAAGATCTTCACCAACAAACTTCTCTCACTCAGAAATACTGCTTGTAAAGTCAACAACTTCTTCACACAGATAGAGGATGTTGATGGTTTTGATCACGGGTTTGTTTGATTTTAGAAAGTTGAAACAACTTAGGATATCTCAATAATAATGTATGGTTCTTCTTTGAAGATGTTTGAGTTATCTATGACTGTCTGGAATTTATGTAAAAAGCTTGAAATGATTTTGGCTATGGAGTTTCAATGCTTTTTCTTGAGAGAGAATTTCAGTAAAGTTTTGACTTTCTTGTGTATGTACGTATATATTAGGGTTTGCTGGGAGTAAGGTATTTATAGGCATTTTCTTAGGATTTGTCCGTTGGACACATGTAGAAGCGTGCCTCTCACGCGCGAGTGAGTCATACCTTTTCTCTGACATTCCTGAAATCCTGCTGCACTGATTTGATGTGGCAAGTTTGAACTCTAAAATTCTGCCAGTCTTAGCCAATAGGTAGCTTGCTCCGTATACAATCTGTCCTTATCACATTTAATGTTCTCATCAAGCATTTAATGCATTTGAATTTATTTTCAGTTGGGAATAAATGTCCGTTAAATGATTGCATTTAAGTCCTTTGTGACTTTGGAATTTATTTCAGGTGAATCTGATCTACTTGATCGCTTGATTCATAAACCCTGAAACAGTCCATAGCGATTGACAGTCGCTTAAAACAAAATCTTCATCTTCGTTTGTCTTCAGATGCTGATCTTCAACTTCATCTCTAGTAGACTCACCTAGAATTCTACTGGCAACTTGGTATCCAATACTTAGTCTAAAGTCTACAAAGATAAAAATTACAAGCTTAATAAAATTACAAACTTTCAAACGCTTATACAATTGATCTATGAAAATACAAACTTACATTTTTTTGGGGTCTTACATAAAATCCTATCTTCTCATCATTAAAACATCTAACATGAAATCTCCTAACAGAAATACCACACATCAACCATGAATTGCTATCAGGAATAATGCAGAGAAACTTACGCAAAAGTAGGTTCAAGGAATCTATAGCTGGGAAGCCCCCATCAACCATGGAGGAGTTGTTGGCCAGGGCTGAAAAGTATATACGAATTGAAGAGACCGTTGGGCCAATCAAGAATGAAGGTGGTGGCAACAAGAGGAAGGCCAGAGATGATGACAAGATGCCGGAGTCCAAGATCTTAAGCACATGCCTCCTTCAAGGTTTTCTAAGTATATTCACCTCACGCTCCCAATGGAGCAAGTCCTGGCTATCGCAAAGCAACAAGGTATAGTCCAATGGCCTAAGAAGATGAAGGATAGCCCTAGCCGCCTTAAGTTAAAGAAGTACTTCCGTTTTCATCAGGACAAGGGCCACATGACCCAGGAATTTCAACACCTACAAGTAGAGATTGAGAAACTAATAAAGAGATGTTACCTACAAGAGGTAGTTGCGCCGTCCGGATCAACTGTTCACACACCCCCAGGACCGAGGGGTAGAGATGGAAGCAAAGGCAACCCTCCAAGAGCAGACTCAGAGATGGATAACCCCCTAATGAATGGAATCATAGGGGTGATCTTGGGAGGCTCAGCAGGGAGAGACTCGGTGAGTTCAAGGAAGGCTTCTCTAAAGGCAGCGTCAGGATTGCACACCATCAACTCCCCACGTGGGGGGCAAATTAAACAAGCGGCACCAATGAGTCCAACCATAGAGTTTGGAGTGGAAGATCTGGAAAATGGCATCCCATTGGTTAACGATGCCTTAGTAATATTGGGGACCATCTCCAACTTCTGAGTGAAGAAGATTTTAGTTGACAATGGGAGTTTAGCAGACATAGTATTCTACAATGCCTTCACCCAACTACAAATGGACAATGCTCAGCTCCAAGCAGTCAACACTCCCCTCACGGGATTCATGGGAGAGACTGTGGAAGCATATAGGGGGTGTTCCTCCCCATATCTCCGGGCGCATTTCCTGCCCGCTCTACCAAAATGGTTAAGTTCCTGGTGGATAAAACCCCCTCCACTTCATAGTTGTTAATGGCGAATGGCGAATGGCGCGGCGTGGCGATAAGGGTCCCATGGCGCAAGGCGCAGCGAGGCGTGGCGAGGCGCACGCCTTATCGAAGAAAAAATAATTATATATATTAATAAAATAAATAATATATTCTACTTTTTTTAACAATAGTAACCATAATATAAATAACAAGTACTTAAAAACAAATAAAAATAAAACATAACATATTATATATAGAAAAACTATATATAAAAATAGCAAATAATAATTAAGAAATGGAAAAAAAAAATGAAATAGTAAATGACTAAATGCCTTACCACATTTCATTTTCAACTTTCAAGTTTTCACACTAATCATATTATTTATAGTATAACTATAGATAAAATAGCAAATAATATAACTAAAAACTGGAAAAAGAAAAGAAAGAAAAAACTTCCTACTGGCCTGGGCGAGGGTGACGCGAAGAGCGGCGGTGGCGGACAGCGGCACTGGGCTGGGCGACGATGACAGCTGGGCTAGGCGACGGCGACGGCGACAGTAGAGAGAGAGATTGCGAGAGAGATAGAGCAGAGGGAGAAAGAGATCGCGAGAGAGACAAAGCAGTGGGAGAGAGATTTCACGAGAGATATCACAATCAAATTGAGATCAGTAAGGCTTTAAGATTGTGTTGGGTAAGTTCGATTTAACTAATTTATCTAAATTTCGCCCCAATTCTGCCTCAATTTTGCCCCAATTTTGACTGAAATTTCCACCATTCTATTAACTTTACTATGGCGGTAAAGGCCTGCGCCTTGAAGGCGCTCGCCATGGCGATAAAGGCACCCAAGGCGTGCGCCATGTTGAACCTGGGGACCACGCCATGGCCCATGGCGCCGAGGATGCGCCATTAACATCTATGCTCCACGTACATTGTCATATTGGGGAAGCCGAGCTTAAAACGTTTTTCAAGCTGTCATATCTACCTTCCATATGAAGGTCAAATTTCCCACCACCGTAGGAACGGGGGAAGTTATTGGAGATGTGAAGTTAGCGAGGGAATGTTACGCTAATGCCTTGAAGAAGCCTAATAGAAAGCATGGCGACAGTGATCCCAGTGACAAGGGGAAACAAATCGCCATTAACTTAATCTCACTATGGGGAACTCACTTGGGGGCAAGACCAAATCAGTCCACACTTGGTCAAAATCCCAGCAGTCAGATGCCTATGAAGAGGATCTGTGCCACGAAATGCCACCCCGAGAAGACAACACCTATTTTGTGAGTACGACATCTGGCACTGATGGAAAAGATTCCAAAGCAACGCTCGCCGCCTTCGGACACCAAGAGCGAGATGAGCCCCCACGGGGAACCATTCCTTGAACTTGACAAAGTTTTAGGCCCCATGAGGCCTCCTTAGCAGGTAACAAGTAAAAAAAACTATCTTATTTCCTGTTTTACTACTAGAAAATTTCAAGTTGGCCAAAAGCCAAGTGTTGGGTAGCGGTGCCTAGTAGCATTTCCTACCATTTACTTTAAGTTTTGAGGTGACAATGTGCACCCGCATACATTGTTGTTTTGAGATGCCTATGTACACCCCCCTTACTTTTTGCATAGATGGTTGAATGCTTTATTTATTAAGTGTTGAGTAGCACCTATTCTCATTATAATGTGATGAAAGTTATCTTCATTTAACAACATGCTAGCACATCCAATGAATGTATATTACATTACCACGGGTGATTTAACAACACCCAAAGCAAAAGCTCCTCAGAACAACTTCTTCCGACCGAAGCTATTTCATTAAACTTAAAGCCCCTTTTTCGAGGCTAACATAGGTGGAGCAATGAATGTCCCCCGAACCCTTGAGAGCTCGGTCGAGACTAGCCCACCTTATGGTCCTTTCAGCTTTACCAAAAGGGTACGAGGTTTGAAAAATTACCCCCTCCTACATGAAATCTGGACCGAGATCATACCAATATAACCAAAGCGACATCTCACTCTCATAACGATGTAGCTAGGGTGATAATTCACCTCATACTACAAATAAATGACTGCTGGTGGCAAGCGGGTACCACGTACTTGGGGCATATCCAACCTCAAAAGACTGCTGGTGGCAAGCGGGTACCACGTACTCTCATAACAATTTTACTTAACTTATTTCGGCTATTAGACCTATTGTCTTACTACTGCTGTTAATATGTTTTGACATTGGCCACTAGCCAAACATATGCTTGAGTGCTTGTAGAACCCTTTTTATATTGTTATGGTTTTAAAGATCTTAAATACTTGAACATTTAATCCACATAGTTGGGAAACGAACATGGTAAAATGACCCCTTGGAGCTAGAAAAGTCTCCAACAGAGGCATTGTCATATTACTTGCGACCCCCAATAGAGGTCAATATGAGTAGAACAACAATAATGCCCCGAGGACTCGAACGAGGATAGTCCACCCGATAATCCTTCCAATAATACCTAGAGAGGTTGAGGATTCGAGAAGTGATCTTCCCCCTCCCACTAAGGTTCTGAATCGAGATTATACAAAAATAAATACATAGGAGGTAACTCACACCTCCACTTATAAAAAAAAACGTGGTTACTAACCACGAACTACGTCACTTATTCAAAAGAAATAACTAACTAACCCCTCACGAACTACTTCTAGTTTTTTTTTACAACAAAGAAAAAAACTAAGGAGTGGGGGGCATATACATGTGATGGCTAAATCCACCCACTAAGTCAAATCATGGGGGTAGTAAAAAAGCTAAATCCACCCACCAAGTCAAATCTTGGGGGTAGAAAAAAAATATGTGATGGCTAAATCCACGTACCAAGTCAAATCTTGGGGGTAATAAAAAATAAGAAAGATTAGTCTTACAAAGCACTAATGAGTAAGAGGCATAAAGACTAACAAATAATGCCACCACGGGCACCCCACCAAAGCTCATGAGGCAACAGAGTTAGAAAAATATAAGGCTTACTCAAAGCCTATGAAGAGCGAATAAGTACCTCACAAATGTGCTCAGTCAAAAACAAGATTGTTGGTAACGTTCGACTAGCTCATAGTCCTACAAGCAAGAAAGCGACCGTAAGATAAAGTACATGGACATGTACATTAGGCATATAAAAATCCATAAGTCGACACCGGTAAAAGACCACGAGGTTATAAGCCAGAGTAACACCCGAAAGAAGGAGGCGCAAGCCTAGCGAGGCAACAAGCCTCGCGATAGCCGCCGGGCCACAATTATGAGGGTTGAAATCAAGCGACCCCCCTCCCCCAGTCCAAATAGCCTGATGCTCACCATCATTATACAACTAGCTGTCTGTCAACACTAGCTGTCTATCACTCCTAGCATTCATTGAATCCAGCTAACAACGCATTAAAAATGACTAAACACCCCACTAGCGCTCATAAAGCAAACGGGTACAAAACACCTCACTAGAGCTCATGAAGTCAAGTGGTACATAAAACCCTGCTAGTGCTCATGAAGCAACGGGACACAACAATTTAACTAAGTAATTAACCTAGTGCTCATGAAGCTAAGGGGTATACCCCGCTAGAGCTCATGAAGCCACGAAGAAAGAAGTAAAGACTTACTTGAAGCCTAAAACAACCCAACATATGTTTCACAGGTAAATATGCCATACGAGGTTAGACCAGGGCGTCAAATATCACCTGCCTATACGAGGTAACTCGCACAACATCTAGGCAAGGAATTACTTGGAAGTAGAAAACCTTAGCAAAATGCCCCAAGGCTACACGCCGCAACTGCACACAACCATGAGGTTCTAGAGGAGACCCTTCACCGTAGTAGTGAAGCGACCTCCTCATCGCGTAAGGGTGATACGTCTTCTCGCTACCAAAATTACTCTTTAAGGGGAAGACTCTCCTACCCAATAGGGTGAGAAAAAAGCATTTTCGACATATGGTCCCTCGCAAAAGGCCATAGGAAATAAATCCTACACTACAATGAGGAAAAAACAACCACCACACTTAGATGCTAAGGACTTTGCCCCCTCACTTTGAGGCGAAGGATCTAGCCTACTAGCGATGAAGCAAAGACCCTTGCCCCTTACCAGGAGGTAAGGGACCTCGTCACCAAACCTCGAGGCCAAGGCCTTTGCCCCTTTATCTCGAGGCTAATGACACTGCCTATTCACCGTGGAACTAAGGCCTTTGCCCCCTCACCTTGAGGCAAGAGACTTGGCCTGCATACCTTGAGGCCAAAGCCATTACCCCCTCACCTTAGGGCAAAGGCACATCTAAAAGATTCCAAGTCCCCTTTGAAGTGCAAATTCTCAGATTGAGGTAAAAAATTATAGGTCCCCTCCAGGATGCTGAATCCCTGGATAGAGGCCTCAATATTCTAATTCTCCTCTGAGACGACAATCTTCCTATGGGCAAGGCGCAAGCCTCCCCTTAGTCTAGAAATGTGCCCCTTCTCTTTATGAGGCGCGTCTCACAAATAAAGGTGTGCTTGAAGCACATCTAACCACCTAAAATTCTTCTAAAGTGACTCATCAACTAACTTAATAACCCCTTCTGAGGTTATCAGTCAATTGCGGTAGAGGTTCATAACTTAAGAGCTCCCCCCTAAGACATGAAGTGCATACTCAAATCGAAGTACCTCGCACACGTTGGCATGACAAGGCATCCGACCCCATGGTGCTCGACTCCGAGGCATCCAACCTCGTGACGCTCGATCCCGAGGCGCCAGACTCACGGTGGCCACGGGTGCTGCCTTAAGTCAACGCCTACGTTGCCTCTAGATAACACTTAAGATATTCCCCTTCAAAAGGGTGACTAGTTAGACCCCTCGAGGCAACAAAGTTTGCCATACGCTCGCACATATTTCTACTCCCGGGTATCCTTTATGGTACACCAGGAGTGGGGGGCATTACGATGTGTACCAAAAATGTCTAAGGGCATTATGGTAATTAGCATGCACTTGGCTAGTGCCGAGGCGCCACCTGTGGGTCCAATCCGCGGGTAATACATTAATCAAGCCCAAAAGGGCTGATGACCCAATAAAATTAACTAGGCTACTATAGTAATCTAGGAGGCTAAATAATTGGTATATTTATTAGCCCAGTGGGCTACTGCTGAAATTGAGCCCATGACCCATAGCCCACTATCAGCTCCATATAAGTACCTTAGTGGAGCTGGAAAAGGCTCATTATTGACTCTCTCCAGCAATTTTCACTAGCTAAAACTGCGAGTAAAACCAATATAGAACTATGAACTAACTTAATCCCATATTCATCGTGTTAAGTTATGAATCCCCTTGAGAGTGTTATTCATAATGGCAAAGTTTATATAGAGATTACAAGATTGATAAATATGGAAATAACAATAATAAGAAAACCTAAACTAACAAGGAAACATAAAATAAAGGTAACTCTAATAATATCTCTAACACCCTCCCGCAGTCAAAACGGTAGGAGTTCGAACGTTGAGACTGGAACGAAACTCAATGAACAATGCAGAGGGCAAGCCTTTGGTGAAGATGTCAGCAAACTGGCGTGACGATGGTACATGCAGCACACGAACATCACCTAAAGTAACTTTCCCGCGTACAAAATGTAAATCTAATTCCACATGTTTAGTACGTTGATGCTGTACAGGGTTGAAAGATAGATAAACAGAACTAATATTATCATAGTAAACAAGAGTTACGAAAGACAGGGGACAATGAAGCTCAAGAAGAAGATTACGTAACCAAGATGATTCAGCAACCCTATTGGCCACACCGCGGTGTTCGGCTTCAGCACTAGAACGGGAAACAACGTGTTGACGTTTAGAAGACAAAGAGAGTAAGTTATCACCCAAGAAGACACAGTAGCCAGAAGTAGACCTACGAGTGTCTGGGCAACCAGCCCAGTCAGCATCAGAATAGGCAATGAGTTGATATGAGGAAGAAGGACGAATGGAGAGACCCTGAGAAATGGTACCACGAAGATAACGAAGAACACGCTTGAGAGCGTTCATATGGTGAAGGCAGGGATCATGCATGAAAAGACAAAGTTGTTGGACAGCAAAGGAAATGTCAGGGCGAGTGAAGGTGAGATACTGCAGAGCACCAGCGAGACTACGATAGAGAGTGGGATCCGAGAATGGAGCCGTAGTGGAGGAAGAAAGCTTGGATTGTGTGTCAGTGGAAGTAGAGACATAATTGCAGACGGTCATGTTAGCACGAGCGAGAATCTCTAAGGCAAATTTTTCTTGAGAGAGGAAAAGACCGGAGGAAGAACAAAAGACAGAAATACCAAGAAAGTAGTGGAGGGATCCCAAATCAGTCATCGCAAACTCAGAAGATAAAAGGGAAGTGAGTGAGGAAAGAAGAGAAGGAGAAGAGGCAGTTAAGAGAATATCATCCACATAAAGGAGAAGATAAGCAGTGAAAGTGCCACGATGAAAAATAAAGAGAGAGACATCCGATTTACTGCTAAGAAAACCTAAGGTGGAGAGAAAAGAAGCAAAGCGATGATACCACGCACGGGGAGCTTGTTTAAGACCATATAAGGCTTTACTAAGGCGACAGACGTGGTTAGGAAAATCAGGATTAGTAAAACGGGATTGTTTCATAAAGACAGTTTCAGAGAGGTGACCATGCAGAAAAGCATTTTTGACATCGAGTTGGTGTAAAGGCCAGGAAAAACTAAGGACGAGACTAAGGACAGTACGAATGGTGGCATGTTTGACCACAGGACTGAAGGTATCCTAGTAATCAATGCCAGGCTGTTGAGCGAAGCCCTGAGCAACGAGACGAGCCTTATAACGTTCAAGAGAGCCATCAGAGCGATATTTTTGACGAAAAATCCATTTGGAACCAACAAGATTGACATCAGGAGGACAAGGAACAAGAGTCCAAGTGTCGTTGGAGTGAAGAGCAGAGAGTTCATCGACCATGGCAATTTTCCAATTGGGGTCTTTGAGAGCTTGAGCATATGAACGAGGCAGAGGAGAGAGACTAGGAGTGACAGAAAGATTGAAGAGAGAACGTGGTTTAGTAATTCCAGCTTTAGAACAAGTAATCATGGTGTGTGTGGAAAGAAGAGGAGGATGAGGGGCCACCGAAGATGATGTGGCAGCGGGGGGAGAAGAAGGGAATGGGGCGGGTGTTGACGAGGCAGAAGCGGCAGATGTGGAAGACGCTGGTGATGTGGAAGGCGAAGATGCGGACGTGGCAGGCGCGGGTGACGTGTGGGGGAAACCTGGTGGGGGTCCAGTGTGCGAAAGCCTAGAGGACGGGGCAGAAACGGGAATAATAGAACCGAGAAAAGGGGGAGAGTCCTCATCAGGAGAAAGAAAATCATAGGAGGTGGTGTCGTCGGGAGGTGAAAAGGAGGAGAAAGGAAACACAGTTTCATCGAAAACGACGTGTCGAAAGATGATGATTTTGTTAGAGTGGAGATCAAGACAACGAAAACCTTTATGGTGAGAAGGATAGCCCAAGAAGAGACAAGCCGAGGAACGAGGAGAGAGTTTGTGGAGAGAGGTAGATGAAATATTAGGATAGCAAAGGCATCCAAAAACACGAAGGTGATCATAAGTGGGAAAAAGGCCATAGAGAAGCTCGAAGGGAGTTTTGTAGGAGAGAGTGGTAGTGGGAAGGATATTGAGAAGATGTACTGCCATATGCAAGGCTTCAGCCCAGAAAGAAGGAGGAAGAGTGGCTTGGAAGAGAAGACAGCGAACAACGTTATTCACAGTTTGGATAGTTCGTTCAGCCTTTCCATTTTGTTGTGAAGTGTGTGGGCATGAAAAACGAAATTGAATACCATTTTTAGTAAAGGAAGCGTGAAACAATTTATTATCAAATTCACCGCCATGATCACATTGAAAAGATTTAATTGTACGGTGAAATTGAGTATGAACATAAGAATAAAAATTTTAAAAAATTGCATAAACATCAGATTTACGTAAGAGAGGAAAAACCCAAAGAAAATGCGAAAAATCATCCAAAAATAAAACATAATATTTAAAACCACCTAAGCTAGAAACCGGCGAGGTCCAAATATCCGAGTGAACAACATCAAGAAGATTTGAGCTAACAGACGATGAACTAGAAAAAGGTAAATGCTTGTGTTTTCCAAGTTGACAAGCATGACAAAGTGACTTAGAAATATCTTTATTACAATTAATAAAATTGCGACTATTAAGAAAAGAAATAATAGAAACGCCGGGGTGGCCGAGACGACGATGCCAAGTAGTTGGAGAAAACGAAGCCGAGGAAAGGGTGGAGACGAGAGCGGCAGTGGAGGCTTGGAAAGGATAGAGATCACCGGTACTATTGCTGTGAAGCAGAAGGTCACCGGTTCGAAGATCCTTAACAGAAAAACCAAGAGGCTCAAACTCAATGGAAATTGATTGTCACGGGTAAATTGACGGACAAAAACGAGATATTTAACTAAGGAGGGGGAAATTAGAACATTATTGAGAGAGTGAGAAGGAAAAGACAAATGACCGATATGAGTTATAGAGAGTATAGCACCATTACCAACAGTTATAGAATTAGAATTCAAATTTGGCACAATACTAAAAAGCTTACTGTGGTGAGGTGTCATGTGGGAGCTAGCACCGGTGTCGAAGTACCAATGCTCGTCGGGCTGAGAAAGAGACATAGTCTGATAAAGGGAAGAGAGATCGGTTGCTTGGAGGGCGGACTGCTGGGCTTCTGTTGAGGTGGGATTCCGCTGAAGATTGGCGTGGACTGGGCCGAATGAGGAAGAAAGCCCATTGGGAGTTGGACCGAGTAAGCTGCTGGAGGTGGGAGCTGGACCGAGTAAGCTGCTGGAGGTGGGCGCTGGACTGGGAGCTGAAAAAGTCGAAGGTGGGCCTGTCGCTGGAGAAAGCCCAGGTTGGGGCGAGCTGATCCAAGGAGAATATGTGGGCCGGAAATTGTCGGCCCAATGTGCTGAATAAGGGGCATGGCCTGCTGTAGAGGTGCTGGATGGAGGTGGAGCGAACTGAAATGGGCCAATAGCGTATGGGCCTTGAGGAGTGTGTTGAATTAATTGGTAGGAGTAACTCGTTTGTGAACCGGAAAAAATGGGCGGGCTTGGACGTGAGCCCGTGTGATATGAAACAGATCGACCACCACGATTATTATGACGACCACCTCCCCTGCCGCGATAATTGCCATTATTACGAAAATTGTTTCGATTAGGTGAGGGGCACGGATTTTGGGAATAAAGAGTCGTGGCGGAGTCGGGTGTTGGGGTATGGAAACGTGTTTCACGGGTTTCATGTAAAAGTAATAAATTTTGGACTTCAGAAAAGGATGGTAGGGGCGGTTTGGAGGTGATTATAGTGACTAAAGGGAGATATGATTCGGGGAGACCGTGAAGAAGTTGTAGAATTAAAGCTTGATCCGTTATGGGGGTGTCAAGATCGGCTAAAGTGTCAGCGAGGTGTTTCATCTCTTGACAATATTGGGAAATAGAAAGATTGCCTTTGTGAAGGTTATGAAAACGCTCATTAGTTTGCATGGAGCGAGAAGCGTTATTATTTAAAAAAATTTCATCGATTGCGAACCATAAATCATGAAAAGTGGCATATTCTAAATCGAGGTGTTTAAGCAATTTAATATCGATAGTGGAGTAAAACCAACGTTTAATAGTTGAATCAAGAGAAAACCACGTGTCATCAGTTTTAGAGATAGGTTTGGACTGACCGGAAATATGGTCAAAGACAGAGTAGGTACGGCAGAGATCCATGAACATACTGCGCCATAATTTGTAATTTGAGTTGTTTTCGGATAATTTAAAACCAAAAGAAGAGTGGATATTACCGGCAGCTAAAGCGGGGTGGATTGGGGTGGTTTTAGGGGCGTGTATTTCGGGATTTTGGACATTGGAGGGGGTAGTAGAGGACGAGTCAAGTTCAGACATAGGGAAGAAAACCGAATCGAAACAATAATCAAAATAATAGAAATTAAGTTGCGAGAAAAGAAGAGTAGACGAAAAATAATGTGACTTATCACCGAGAACACACACGAATAGAGAGAGATGCCGGCGATTGAAGGCTTGTTTGAGTGATAGATTTTGCGTTGAGGGGAGCAATGTTAACCGTCCGTAACAACACGGAATCGAACAAATAATATAGTGAAAGTAAGATCGTCTCCACAGGGAAGGTTATCAAATACCAAACAAAGTTTATCTTATTATTTAGACTATCGATTATCAAAGATTTGAGATTTTAACTAACTAAAAGCAGAAATTTATAAAAACAGAATTAATTATAAATAATTAACACAAATATAATTAAAACAAACAATCAATTAACGAAAGGCCTAGGGATTAAGATTTCATCAAGGTATTTCTATGGATTATTGACTTTCAATGGATTATCATTCTTGTTTAAATTAAAGACCCAATTTCCTTAAATACACGAATACTCTCCCGAGATCTTCATGAGTACCCACCTAAATTAATTAACGTCACTCCCATGATCAAAAACTAATTTAGATGAATCCATTAAGTTCTATGAATATTGTTTAACTAGTCTCATGCAAAATTACCAATATCCCTATTAAGCAATTTACACATGTCTATTAAATCCGAACCAATAAACTAATTCACCTCCCGGTACTTCTTAATTTATCTTAAATCATGCAATTAGTGATCAATCAATTACAAGCATTAAACACTCATTAATAGATAAACCAAACAAGAAATCACATCCATCAATCATCAATAATCCAAATCAATACACAAGACTACATCTTAAACCCTAGAAAATAATTTAGCTATGCATAATTAAAGAAAAATAAGAAATAAATTGCATAAACATAAAGTTACTCATGTTCAACAATGGAGGATTGGAAGAATACAACTTGAGAAGATGAAGCTTTTCTCCAAGAACTCTTCAAGATCTCCTTTCTCTCTCTAGAAGTCTTCTTTTCTCTCCAAGATCTACTTTTTTTGTAAGAATGAATGAATTATGCTCTTCCACCTCACTCTAGCCTATATAAATGTTTTTGCCATTTTTTTTTAACTAAAAAGGAGTCTTAGATACATAAATTATGCCCATCCAAGTCATAAAATCGGCCCACAAAAATTCGCAGCTGCACAGCTGTGCAGAATATCTGCACAGTTGTGCAGTTGCCTGTGCAGAAATCTTCCTCTTCATTTTTCTTCAACGAAACATTCTCGTTTGGCCTTTCAAATGCATTTCTTCACATCCTCTTGGATAGCCTTCATTATTCTTATAATAAATACTCCTTCAACTCATCAAAATCATCGCTTTTATGCCTATAAAAGCATTGAAACGACTTAGAAATCAAAATACATAAATTAGGCTAAAAATAAAGCAAAAGACTAACAACAAGGCATAAAATAAAGATAAATGTGAAGTAAATCATAATGAAAATATGTAAAATATGAGACCTAACAAGCAACGACTTATGCTGAAGGAAAGAAAAGGTATAAAAAATAAAAAAGAGGAGCTTGGAAACAGAAATTAGGCCACAGCAACTTGGTCTTCAATGGCGGCTGAAGTGGAGGAATGGCACCGACGACATGTGTGAAAGAAAAAAATATTGAGGCCTAGAATTTGGTTAGGCTCTGATACCATGTTAAGTTATGAATCCCTTTGAGAGTATTATTCATAATGACAAAGTTTATATAGAGATTACAAGATTGATAAATATGGAAATAACAATAATAAGAAAACCTAAATTAACAAGGAAACATAAAATAAAGGTAACTCTAATAATATCTATAACACATCGGGTATGTAGGCAGCTCACTTAAACAGCGAGTGCAATCTATAGATTCATCAACCCCCAACCTAGTTTGTCGTGAGTTGGATCAGATTCTCCACCCTGTGTGGTCAATCACATGATATTCATTGACTGACAATTTATACCATCATTATCGTGAGTTTGGCAAAATCTAGGATCCATCCTGATTAGTTTTTTTAAGAATTCGAGACCTGCCCTGCCCTACCCTGTCGGATGTTGGCCCCCCCCCCCCCCCCCCCCCCCCAATTGAAGTCGGGTCTTTCTGAATAGTCTCGACTTTGCATCATTTTCCTACTGTTAATTCGCCTTTTTTTTATAGTTATTTTAGTTATTTGCTGCTGGAAAAATCTATGTTGGACCGGGTGTAATGGAGCTAGTGCCCATTACACCCTATATTTGTGTTGGGATGTGTGAATTTTATTATCCCAACATAAATGTGTGGTGTAATGGGCACTGGCTCCATTACACCGGGTCTACCATAGAATCACCCTTTGCTGCTTCTGAATCTGTTTAAGGGACATTTAGGTTACTCAAGGTAGTCAATCTCCCTCAAAAGTTAAAATATTAAAATTTAAGACTTCCACTAATTATCTTTTGTTATGTTAATCTCTTTCTTTCAAAAACAAAACTGATATTATTTTCGGCAATATAATCTGCCTTTCGAATTGTTGAGAGAAATACGAGCGAGGCAGTAGGAGGACAAGGTCTAGGAATGTATTAAAAACATAAGACTTGAGAAAATTAAAAAGGTAACATAAACGAAAAAAACATATTTAATAAAGGGAAAGGGACGTGGCATGGTTTACATGGACCTATAGTCCGTTCTGAATTAGGTCGTGTGCAGAATACAAAACTCGGGTAGTGCCAATCCTTTAATTTGTTTAACTAAGCACCAAACTCGCTTCATACCATGGTTTACTGTCGCGGCCGTCGTGGCCGCGTCGGAAAGGGAACGGCCATCCCCGTTCCATCGTTCCAGGCTAACGCGGGGATAGTTGTGGGGCGGATGGGGAGCGGCGATATCGCGGCTGGATCTGTGATATCGCGGCCGTCACGCCGATATCGCGGTGGTCGCGCCGATATCTCGGCCGGAGCGGCTGGAACGGGAGTTGCATAAAGTAGGGAACAAAAAATATATTATTGTTAAGACCAAAACTTCAGTTATTGGCTGGTCAAAATCTTGTACCACCCTACACCTAATTCAACGATTTTGAGTGGATTAGTCCTACACCCTAACTAGCTCAATTATTGATTATAATCAAGAATTGTGCATATTATTAAATTGTGATTTCCATAATAATACTTTATATGTGAAAATCTTTTATTAACTTCTTGTTTTAATATATACTTAAATTCAAGTTTCAAAAGTAACATAACATACTATTAAAATTTAAAAATGTTAGCATAATAGACATTTATGATTATATTCACTAATTTAAATAGTATAATAGTTGTAAAAAAAAAATCAATTTTTTAACGTAATTTTAGCCAAAAAATTGCGGAACGGCCGCGACCGTTCCGCGACGATGCAATAGAACTGGAACAGTGACCTCCGCGATAGCCACCGCGACCGCGACTGCGAACCATGCTTCATACCAGGCAGGTCTGGGCTGGTACTCGCTCTGACCTGCCCGGCTCCACTGTCCTTCTATAAATTAGGGAAAAATTACATTTTGTGTTCGTGCAGTTGTCTACTGAAACACATTTCGTCTCTCATGTCCATGTCTCGACAGTTTTGATCCATCAACTTAACAGTTTTGGACGCATTTAATCTCTAGCGTCAAATGTTTGCTTAAAACTAAAGGAAATGTCCTAGGTGGCACCTTTTTAATTTATATTTGATTTTAAATTCTGACATGGATAAAAATTTAAACATGTAGAGAAAAAATCTGAATATATAAAAAATATAAAGAAACATCTAAAAAATAGAAAAGTATTTAAGATTTTTATATTCTAATATGACAAAAGATTAAATATTAAATTACTTAAAATAATTTAATAAGTATGAAAAATATTTAATTAGAAAATACATCTCAAATTATACCAAATATTAAGAAAAAAATTACTAAATATGTTAAATAATTTTAAGAAATTAAAAATAAGGAAAATAATTAAATATAATATTCCAATTCAGCCTATCTGGTGTTCTTATTTTATTATTTTTGAATTAACTACTGAATATTTTCATATTTTATATTAATATTCTTATTAATTTCTATATAATTTTTCTAATTTAAATAACTTTGAAATTTCTTATTTATTGAGTTATTTTGTATTGATTTTTATTTAATATTGTATACTAAATTTTATTACTTTTATTAAAAAATTTATTTAATTAAAATTTTCAATTAATATTTTAATATTAATTATTTTTTATTTGTTTATTTATTTGTGACTAATTCGGCATGGCGTATTGGAAATTTGACCACTTGTCTCGTTTTCTTCAAGTTGGCAAGTCATTTTCCACCTAGGCATAATTGATTTGAAAATTAAAAATCCCCAAATGGAAAAACCTAACAAAACTCTAATTTTTTTTCCAGGGGGATTCATTAATTTAGACTGAAAGTTAACAGTAGAAATTAAATGTGTCTAAAATTTGGGGGACCAAATGTGATTTAGTGGACAACTTGAGGGATTAAATATGTAATTCTCCCCTAAATTAACCTACATATTTACTTTTATTGGATAATATTGTATTTTACCAGTAAAATCCATGATTTTGATGTGAAAAGAAATAATTAGGTTTGATGTGTGTGAGTTACACATCAATAAGAATATGAGATATTGATATGAAAGTATGATATAAAACACGAGATTAAATGTAAAAGAACACAAGATATACGTGGTTCAGTCCAAAATCAGACCTACGTCCATGGGGTAAAGAGTTCGATCATTTAGTCATTGTAGAAGTTGATATAAATACAAGTTTTTAAGGGGAGGGGGGAGGGGGGGGGGGGGGTTGAAAAGGGTAAGTCAACTATATCAAAGATACATTTGGTAGTTAGGATTAATCACCATCTATCTATTTTGGGCTATATCCGATCAGGTATGAATGGTAAATATATAGGATATCGGGCTTCATCTTTGCAGGTCTTTATATAGAAGGTCTTATGATTGATAAGATCTTGTCTCCGGACTTGCCATAAATAACTTTAGTCTTCCTGCACAGGTCAGGCTAACAAGTCCTCTAGCTGAGTGGGTCCGGATACGATATCTTCTAGAAGGATCCAAGTCCATAAAATCATTGGACTTAGGCCCTTAAAGTATTGGATTACCCAACTTGGCCCAATATCCAAATTCCACGTACATCGGGGTCCAATTAAGCTTTAAAAAAAGGAGAACAAAATAATACCTATGATGAAGATTGAAAACATCTTAAAATGGAGCTATATCATATTTATAGGCTTAATTAGGTATTTATGTATGCTATAAAGCTGTTGCAATATCTCGAAGTTTACTATGTCTGTAAATAAAACCACAAAAAAAGGTGACAAATGAATCTATCTTGATTAAAATAAAGAATTGGAATATAATCCCTAATCTAATCCTTTAATTCTTCCTTAAAAAACGTGGATATGAATATTGGAGCAGAAATCGCTTCTTTGATCTTCTCCAATGTGAATTTGAATGTTTATAACGTTGAAGCAACTCATGCGAGGGCTCAACAGCTTAATCTCGGATCAAACGATGTAAGTAATTTGGGAAAGTTGAAAGCTTCAAGGTCGACTCGTCGCTTTGATCCTCCTTCAACTTGATTGGAGTTTTATAACGTTTATGCGAGGGTTTAGCTCCTTAATCTCGGATCAAACGCCAAAATTTGATGAATTTCGCCAAGAACGCCTTGAAGTTTTCCTTGAATGCCTTCTTGAATTTGAAAAACTTGTAGAGAGAATTTGAGAACTTCTCTTGTCTTCTCTAGTTTCAATTTAATTTTTGTGTTTATTATGAGCTCCCACACATACCCAATCTATAGGTGTAGGATGAAGGAGTCATAAATTCTTTGAACACTTTGATCATTATCTCTTTAATATTTGTATTTATAAAAAAATAAAGATCAATTACTTTTGAGCCATTTGATTGGCTAATATTTGATGAGAATAAATTTAATGGATATTATCTCCTTAATATCTATATTAATTTACAGAGATAAATATCAATTACTTTGGAGCCATTTGATTGGCTAATATATCCACTTGGTACAGTGTGATTGGCCGTTGACTTTTTTTACTGCAACACATAATTTGAGTGGCTGGAATACCTTAATTTGACACGTGGCACGATTTTATTTGCCAATAAAATAAATATTAAAATATCAATTGAATCAATTATTTACTTTTAGAATTAAATTTGGTAAATCTCAAAATATAAATTAAAAAACTTAAATTAATAATTAATATAATATTTCCAATTGTCATCATTTGATTGGCCATAAAATTGTTGTGTCTACGTACTTGAATTAGATCAATTCGGTATACAGATATATGGGGTGAATTATTTTTAAATTACAAAAAAATATGTCAATGTGGCACCGCGACACTGGAGTGATGAAATATGGGACTTCGCTTTGTCACTGTGGTACCGTGGTACCAATTATATTCTCCACGTTTCCGATTTATAAACACACATTTAAGTCGCATTCTTGGAATCCTATTATATATCCTCATACTCAAGCAAGAAACAGGCAAGAAGGCTACGATTTCACGTACAAGATGGATGCTTAAAGCTCGAAGCAGCAATCGAACAGCAATTAAGGTGTTTCGCTTGTCATACTATGTCTTTGAAGATAAATTTGTTGCTCTATCCATGTGAACTATTATAATGTTCGTTTTGTGAAATTTATTTTTACTGATTTATTTTGACTATGCTAATGGTAAAGGGGATTGATATTGGAGTTCTACAAATTAATGTAAAGTTGCATTCTTATTTTTCTTTATAATAAAGTGACAAGACTCCTCATTTATAACATCAAATGCTAACAATATATAAGACAAATATATCTATTAGGAATCAATTTTTCATGCTAGAGGTTTTGAATATGACAATTTAGATTTTTGTTACTCCAAAAATTATATAAATTTGATTTTATTAGAATACTGTATATAGGCTTTGAAGTTGTTTGTAATAGGCTTTGAAGTTGTTTGTAATAGGTCATTTAGTCTTGTTTAGATCTTAGACTAGTGATTGAAAGCTTGTGGTGTTGAGAGAATTTTGACTGAATCTGTCAAGGCTGAAGAAGAGATCAAGAGTTGAAGACTAGATGAGATAATCTAAACAGTATCGATTGTCGAGAAAACCTGATCAGATATGAAGATTAGTCAGTGTTGAGACAACGTCGGAAGGAAAAAGTTTCACCAAAATTTATTTCTTAGTCCTGCAGAAGTTTAGTGCAATTAATTACAGGTATTTACTCAACAGATATTTATTTGAATGCATTTAATGCTGATAAGAGAACATCTAATTCGATTGGACTGTCATAATATTCAATATACCTCATACTTTTGCAATAAAATTTCAAGGAAAAATGAGAAGTTGTTCATGCGCTCTCCCTGTGTCAAACAGACACTTACGGAATTTTGCTTGTAAATAGGAGATTACATGATCATTTCAAACAACTTACTTTTAAGAGCCAAAAACTCTATTACATTGAGATCGACAACAACATTCAGAAAGCTTTCAAGAAAAATAGTTCTAGATTTTCCAAAAGTTAAACCTTCAAGTCCAATCCCGGACGGTCATACGTATCTCCTACATCTCTATTTGAAGAACACCATTGCTTAAAGGGATAAACAATTTGTTTATTCAAACAAAACCTTTCAAACAACAATCATCCAGCGTCAAGTTCTGAGTGAAGAAGAATATGAAAATGGAGCATTATTTTTGAGTGAAAGAAGATATTGAAGCACCTTGTAGTAAACATCTTTGTGACTAAGGAGCTCAATCCATCCTTTGAAGATTGTCTCTAAGTGATTTAGTCGCAACTATTATAATCGTAGAAGCGTTCTGTGTGAAGCTCTGAATATCAATTGGTGGATTCCTCCTAAGTGTAAAAAGGAAAAAATGACGTAGTTGGGATTACACTGCACAACGAACCTTGCAATGTGCTTGATCTTATTTACATATTGCATTTATCGCTTTCCTTATTTCATCACTATATCTTATCTGAAAGCATAACATACAAGCACACAAAATTAACTTGCACTTAAACCAACAACTGAAAGAAAACATTTTCAACGCTTCCAAACTTCTTTAACTTAAGAAGACCTTATTTCCATTTTGCAACTCTTGATTAAGCGACCAAACCTTTTGTTAACTGTTTTTGTATCAAATAGTCTTATTCAGTGTTGGGTAGCATCCAATATTTCTATGAGCAACGAAAAAATTTGAATACGAAATTTTTGAAGTTAAAAAAACTTCAGTATCTATTCAACCACCCTCCCCTTCTAGACCCTTTTCGTTTGCCCTTTGAGACCAACAATATCTTTCGATAATCAATTTAATTATTTTTACGCCATATGCCTCTTGCTCACCTGAAACTTTTATGTTTGGTTCGTGATGCCTATCGTGGTGTTGTAAAAATAATACTCCCTCTGTCACAAAAATGATGTCCCCTTTGACTTTTCTTAAAAATTATCAAAAGTCTATTATTTGCCCAAAAACCCCTTACTATAAAACAAAAGAAAATAAATAACATTACCTTTTAAAACATGTCAAATCTTAATTTAATTTATGTCTGTTGTCTGTTATTCATATATGAAATTATCCTTCCTTCAATTCTATTGCAGTTTTATAGTAAAAATGAATTAATTATATATTTTTCCATTAAATTGGAGGGCAATACAGTCAGATAAGACAATAAAAATATAGGTTTATAGTAAGGGACCAACATTTTGGGACAGGCAAAAGTGGAATAGTGGACATTCTTTTTGGGAGGGAGGGAGTAATTATCTTGATACCTAAATTGTGACAGTGGCAAACAAATGCCAAACTGAAGAGAACGTGGATTATCCGAAACTTGTTAATTACTCGTAAAAGGAAAAAGAGATTTTGGTTTGAAAATTCTGCTATTACTCAAATGCAAATTAGATTTAAATTAAGAAATTAAATACTCACCATCTTCTTGACTTGATCTTTAATACAAATAATCAATCCTAACTGAATAGTCAACTAAAAGACCAAATGACAATAAATGAACATTTTTACCCTTTTCTTATGTGCGATTTACCAATCTATAGCTTGTTAAGAAATTTTAACTCTCGAATTGACCTGGAGACTAAGAGCTCGTATGATATTGTTTTCATTTTGAATTTTCATTTTCAAAGTTGAACATGTTGAAAATTGAGTTTACAAATCAGTATTGGTTTTTGTATTAAAAATGAAAATATGGGTTGAATAAATTTATTTTTAATACAAAAAGATGTGTTGAGAAAGAAAATATGTTTAAATAAAAAAAAATTGTGAGATTAGTAGAATAGAAAATTATAACATAGATTTAACATAGAGTAAATTTGTTGTTAAAAAATATAAACACATGCATACATGTTATTCATGTATTTTTATTTTTTTGCTAGTCATTACAATCATGGTTCTAATTTTCTTTTCTTTTTCGTCGAAACATTTCCGTTTTTCAGCTTATGAAAAAGAAATCATGAAATAGTATCGAAATTACATTGTTTCTTCAGAAACTTTCAATGTTTCCATTGTTTCCACAAAAATTCTCAAATTTTCCATAATTTTGATGGAAACCATGGAAACATTGAAAGTTTCATAGTTACTTTTTGAAAAAAGTTGTTGGTTAGCTCTCAAATATCTGAATTTTAGGTAACAAAAAATTAATAAAATGAGAAGAAAAGAGTAATCAATCAACAATCTACCAAATTAAGTCCTAAAAAAATCAAACAAGTCCCTTAGATAATCAAACCAAATCATACGGGAACATTGTTTATCTGCAAATACGCACACAACAAACCCAGAAAGAATTAAGGATATTGGAGTTGACAATTTTCCTTATGACCTTGGAGATGATAGTGATTATGATAATATTTGAACAAATGAAAGAATTTGTGAATGAAGATCATGGAGCATGTTAACAAGAATATCATGCTCAAACTAGTCAATCAAACATTTATTTAACGGAGAAATAATTTGTTTATCATCTGATTCATGGTGACTCGAGCAAAATGTGAATATCATACTTATGATTTTTAGTAATTTGTAGATGTGTTTGAAACCATAGTATCATTGATATTATTTTTTCTTTTTTTTTGGGCTGTAACACTTTAAAATTTAATATTTCACAATTTAAGTTACTAGAATTGTGTTGATTATATGTTATATAAATGTTAAACTTGAATCCAATATTACCACTTTGTATTTTAGTGAAATTTAATCGATTATTAGCTTTTTGCTAATGAAAAAAGGGAGTCACTTTTATTTTCTTATTTTTCATTATTCATCTTTTGTTTCTAGCATTTTGCAAGTTTTCTCTGACATTTCCGAAGAGTTTCCGATACGTTTATGATATTTAACAACCTGAAACTTAGCTTCGAAATGAAATTTTAATCCTTGATTACAATGTAGTTACAATTTGAAGGAACGAAAATTGAAAGTACAAAAAGATTCTCGGTAAACTTTTGCTGCTTTTTTCCTTCTGGTACAAAGATGCTAATTTTCCCTTAAACTTGGATGCAAAGTTCACTTTACGGTACAATTCATTTGCTGCTCTTTGAGGTACAAATGATTATATACGATGTAAAACTGGATTTATTTTGAGAATTGAGACCCAAGAAAATGAAACAAATACCATGGCCCAAACATGTTTTGGGCTTCCAAAAAGTTTGAGAATTGAGATTTTTGAGAAGAAAATGAAACCATAGAAGTGTTATATTTTTTCAATAATATAAATCGACATCTCTTCAACAAGGTCTTGGTTGACATGATATCATCGGATTTAAGGAAAACAAATAAAAAATGTTTTCGCATGTACCTAGGTGACGAAATTTCCGCAACTATTCTTTTCGATTTCATGAACGGATATCCTCCAAAATATATTCTCGATATATGGTTTGCTTCAAAGCCCCAAATGTTGCGTCTCTACGCTGTATCCATACTTTAGCTCGTACCCTCGATTATCTCCGCCACTGCTAACAAGGAGAATATCGAAACTTGACTTATAGAAAATAGGGTAGCAATATGTTCTCTTAATTCTTCATTCTCAACTCTTGAGTTAGAAGAAACTATGAAAGAGTTTGAGAGAGAATGGAAGAAAGGATAACTCACAAACCCTAAACTTGTGAATAGCGAATTGATTAACTCAACTCATACTATAATATATATAGGGTCAAGATCTAATACATACCTTATATTAGATAAGATATAAGACCCAATATACACTATTGGATCAATAAAATCTGACAGTCCAAAATAACACTAGAAACAGGCGGGAAACCCCAATTGTAATTGGTTGAGGGGTATAATAGTAAAATACATACCATTATATAGCAAGCACGTCCCTAAATTAACTCCACAATCTCCCTAAAATCTCTCACATTTAATAATCAACTCTAAATCACGATTTGAATCGTATTGAATCCATATCTTTCTCAATCCAACTGCATATTCGGATTTCGCACAAGACGAAACCCTAAAGTCGCACCCAATTTCGACTTTTTTTTAGCGAAAAATGAGGTCTAAAAATCCATCGAGAGTCACAGGTACCAATGCGAAAATCGATTTTCAGTTCATATTCGATCATATAGAGGATATAACTTCATGTCTATTGTTGATTTTGTTGTTAAAATATACATTTTTGTACCAATGCGTAAATCGATTTTCAGTTCATATTCGAACATATAGAGGATAAATTCATGTATTTTGTTGATTTTGTTGTTAAAATATACATTTTTGTTTAATTTGCTGTAACTATACACTGTTTGTTAGGGACAATCAATGTGTTTTTATTGATTTTGTATGCATATTTGTGTAAAACATGCTGTTTATTTTTAAATTAGTGAGTGTAATGCTACTGTATAATGTGTGTATATACTGTGTATTGCTTTACACGTTACTGTATAATGTTGTAGAATGTACTTTATAATGGTTCATTACATTGTAATTGTATGATGTATAAACACACACTGTATATTGAGTTCATAATATAGTGAATATCCATATTATTTTTACTGTATAATGAATTGTTATTTTATGAATACCATATGATGCATTAACATATACTGTATAATACATTAATTAATGTATAAATAAGTTTATATTTTGTGTATAATATCTTGATTTGTTACTGTATAATGTGTTAATCAATATTAACAAAATGTTTACTACATCTTCTTTAGAAGAATCATCTGAGTCCACCTCTGAAGGTAAGTTACAGCTGGTTCCTTTAGATGATACGGAGCCTCTAAAATTTGATAAGTTCACATTTTAAGATTATTCACCCCTTTTATATAGGTATTTTCGTCATAGTTTAGTAATGATAATCCCGCATGTTGCTTTGATTTGTTGTCATTTCATGTTTGCAGGGATTCAAGTTGAATAGATCAATAATTGAGTGAGAAGGCCGAAGAAAAGGCGCGAAGCAAGTGAAAACTGGAATCTGTCTTTGTAGACCGCGGTCCGTTTTCCCGTGCCCTAGTTGTAGTCTGCCGTTTTTGCCATTTTTGAGACACTTTTCACCTACCAAAGGATGATGCTTGCTCTCCAAGTCCCAAGGAAGCCATGACAAGTCCCAAGGAAGCTTGAAGAGTGATTTTCATCATAAAATCTTGGAATCACACTTTGTAATAGGGAGTAATTCAACTCTTTCTCTTAGATTAGTATATCAACCCTGTCTTTTAGAAATATTGGATTATCTTTTGTTGCAAGTATGAGCTAAGTATCTTTGTGGTTGGGTTATGTGAATACTTTGTGATATTTTGTGTTTAATGAATTTCTAGTTTCCGGATTTATTACATTCTTGTTGCATGTTTGATTTTTATGCTTAATGCTTGCACATGCTTGATCATCATGTGTTTGATTTAATGCTTTGTCTGGAGACCGAGAGAAGATAGATAAAGGTAGATCGTAAAATCAAACATCATAACGTAGCAATTGACTAGAGATAGAATCAATTTTGTTATGTGGCTTTTTGTGATAAGATGACCCGAGTGAATGTAGGATCTTCGTAAGCAAAGAATCCCTTTGAACCTTAATGCATGTTAGTTAATTCAATCTTCGCTATAAAGATATTGGAAGTTGTTAACTAGTATAGGAACGTTATTTCAAGAGATTGAGTAATGAATACATTAGGGGGTTTCGCCATAACAAGAGTGTTCTAAGATTGAGTAATGAATACATTTAGAGTTTATGAACATAAGATAGAACATCGTAGGATCATAACCCAATCATCTCTTTCCATTTGATATATTACCTTGTTTATCATATAGTTGTCTTTAATTATTTTCATATTTTAACCATCAATCATCTTATAATTTGATTTAGCTTAGAGTTAGGTAACATAGCAATTACGAGCATCGGATCCAATTGTCCCTGTGGAGACGATACACCCCGGGCTAATAGTCCACTTTATTACATTGCACGACCTAGTATACTTGCTAGGATAAATACGTGTCAAGTTTTTGGCCCCGTTTCCGGAGACAATTACGTTATTTGATATTGTAATTCACTTATCCATTCTAAGACTAAGTTGCTGTTTTGAAATTTTGGTGTGCTGTTTTTACGTTTTAAATTAGGTTCTTTTGATTCTATTGTTAGGTTGATCTCTTTGAGTAGTGCATGACCCGAACATCTCAAGGAGACCTTTGATCTGGAGATCGAGCGAACTTTCAATAGAAAAAGACGAGCACGAAAACAAAACGAGAATCAATTTGAGGCAATGGAAGGGAACAATCCCATCAATCTAGAGGACCCGGGAATTCAAGCTTTGATTCAAGCCGCGGTTGCTGCCACTTTAGCACAAAGACAAGAACAAGCTCCTCGCCCTTTACGTGATTATATGCAACCCACTGTTCATGGAGCCGCTGGTGCTATTGTACTACCCACGGTGGAAGCAAACAATTTTACAATTTCACCGGTGACACGACAAAATCCTAGCAAGAAAACTAGGTCGCGTAAGTAGTAAAGTGGATTTCTAAGTCCGGGGTTATCGTATCCGCAGGGACAACTATAATCTAAGTACCAAGACTACTATATTACTCAATTCTAAGTCAAATCGATCGATAGAAAGGTTGATTAACTAATTAATAAATACTAGAAAATAAACTAAGGCAACGTCACACCAAATAAAGGGAGGAAATAATAGAGAGAAGCGATCAAGGCACATGGTTCAACCGATTATGCATTTAGATTGTGATTTAGGTTCTATTGGATTATTAGATTGATTTAGCTAAGGCGAAATTCCCTAACGTACGTACTACCCAATCTCTTGGCATAGCAACCCTACCCTTGGTAACGATTTCCTATATATCTCTATATGAAAACCCGATTAACGAGGATGCATTTAAGGTCTAGGAATTCCCCACGTGAATGGAAAGCCACCTAAAGAAACCGAGTCTATCTCTAGTCGGTTTAACTATAGGGTATTTAATGTTTATATCTTCCCTAGGTTATTATCTCTCGATCTCTAACCTAGGCATTTTATCAAACACTTGGTGATCAAGCAAATGTAGCATTGAGTCAAATATTGAATACATAGCTAAAACCAAATTAATCCAATAAACACCAACAAATCAACAATCAAAATAACATAAACGGCCTATCCATGGCCTCAATCAAACAAGTTTAGCTCATATTCATGTCAAAAGTGCAAATATAAATCATACAAGTCATAGGAGATTTGAACAAATTCAAGAAACAAATATGTAAAAACTCCCTAATTCTTGTAGAAATGTGGATTCCTTGTTGAATTCTCCATGTTTTGACCTTTAATCTTCTCTTCTAAGCTCTCCCTCTCTCTATTTTCGTGTGGTTGCTGATATCCAAGGTGAGTTAGGGTAAAAAATAGCTAAAAGGGGTATTTATAGACCAACCCGCTGCCTCGAACGCCGCGGCGTTCGCTACTGCATGTGAACGCCGCGGCGTTCGTGGATGAACGCCTCGGCGTTCGTCCCCTTCTTCTCCAGCCAGTTTTGGTAAATTCGCATAACTTTCTCTACCGATGTCGGAATTCACTGATTCAAGTTGCTGTAGAATCCTAAAACAAAGATCTACAACTCTCCAGAAGACACGAGGGCCGAAATCAAACGTTAAAGATGACAAAATTGTCTCACAAGTCACTGAATGAGAAAACTCCATCGTAAGACGTCTCTTCCGATGACGTTTTCACCTCCTTCCCTACATATCTGATCTTTGTCTTCAACATAAGAAATGTACCTTTGCCTCTTATCTTTCCATTGGTAAATCAAGTGTGTAATTTGGACATGGGTAGAGAACTCTATTCAATAAACTCTATCACTGCGCAGACAGTTTGTATCTTTATGCATGATTTACCTTCGATCATTGTTTTTCCTCCAAATGATATGTTATTCTAGAGAATATGAGAAAACAAGGGTCCAAGCATCATATGTCATCAAATTATCATGAAAACAATCAAAACCAAGTCAATAAACGGGGGAAAACTAGTGTAAAAATAACATATATCAACTACCCCCAAACTTAGCTTTGATCGTCCTTGATCAAATACAATCAAGCACACACATGAAGATTGAAATTTTCATTTGCCAATTCATACACACAACAACAAGCATTATATCTTCAAAATTGATTATGAAAAACTACACGATGCTTTTGAACATTCAACAATTTGAAAACCTCACAAAATCTTAGTTTCCATCCCTAAATCATGAACTCCCACGCCCATGTTCATGTCAAAAGCACACTTTAGACAAGATTATGCAAATCAATTGGAAAGTAAAGACATTGGAACAATTCAACATTCATTAACCCATCGGTGTGTATAAAGTGCAAAAGTCGCAATCAAAAGGTCTTTCCGGTTTGTAACGTAAGGCTAGGTGATGGCTAGGACCGAAAGATATGGATAAAGTGACTAAGTCAAGAGAGCCTATAACTCAAAATCACCAATCTAAATTCACAAATAGACTACATAAACTTTCACAACTTATCACTTATCCCTTTTTCATTCTCTTTTGCTTTTCAACTTACAACCCCCAAACTTGTTTCTTTTCATATCGGGTTGTACACAGAATTCCAAGCCAAATGATCAAAATGAGTGCCAAGATTCAAGCCTAGTCGAGAGCACAATTTTTTTTCATATATATATCTATCTCTCTCTCGACTATTTAGCCCATTGCTCAAGTTTTCATTTCATCCCTTTTTTACATAATACTTCAAACCTCCAATATCCCAACATGGCCAAAACATCACTATCTAACTCATATACATTCAAATCAAAACAAGGTGACTACCCATATTCAAGTCAAATGATATGAAGTTCTAAACTCTCTTGATTGGGTGCAAGACATTGTTTTTCTTTTAGGGTAGAAGGTGGTTGTCGTGGCTTATGAAATAAAGTCGAATGGTGGTTTCTAGTGTGCTTAGCACACTCCATTCTTATCAATACGGCTCAAATCAAGGTCTAGAGATTATGCAATATAGAGAAGGCCAAAATGTAAGGCTAACAACAATGAAAGATGGCCTAAATCATTTTATGACTTCACAACATTAAAACACACTTCAAAGTCAACAAAATTGAAAGTCCAAAGTTTTAAATCCTCAAAAAAATCGCATAAGCGTGACTAAAAAGGGCTTTCAAGTCACAACATATGACATGTTGACCACAGATAAGAAACTTTGACTTCGAGAGAGTGGAGATATTCAAACGCATTATGCTCTTATGCAAGGGTGCACCAATTCATGAATTCTATATCAACAAGGTTGTACCCCCAAACTTAAATTAAACATTGTCCTCAATGTTCATGAAATAAATGCAATGTAAGAGGGATAAGCGATACAACCCTGAAATGGAGAGAAACGGAGGGAGCATGGTGGTGGGCTCATATCCCAGGATCAAACTGTGATCAAAACCTGAACGAGAGAAAACTCAAAGGAAACCATATCAAAACGAGTTAAGGGGGAGGGAAACAAGACAAAGGGCACAAAAGAAAAGAAAGAAAGCAATAAAAGAAACTTGGGCTGCCTCCCAAGAAGCGCTTGTTTAACGTCATTAGCTCGACTCCTTGCATTGCTCACGGTGGATTGTAAGGAGCAATGCCAACTTTGTAGGGATGAGTTTTCTTATGCTTTTTCCAATTGCGTAATGGCATATCCCCTCCAATCTTTATCATAAAACCTGGAATAATAAAAAGTGAGCACAAATTCTCTTCTATAAATATGTAATTGAAATGCAAAGAGTAAAGTGTAAATTCTAGAGGAGGGGGATCATCAATTGATGGATACAATTGGTGTGTGACTGTCTCAAACTCCCCTAGTCTTGTCGTTGGCAACCTCAATGGTGAAATCTCCAAGTGATTTATATACCCTATGATTTTGTCATTCTCATCCGTAGTATCACTTGATTTCATGGTGTATGTCTCGGATGAATCATTGAAGTTGCATACTTTGACTTGACCATCTTCCACTATATCCCTCCGGTAATTGATGGATTCCCTTAAGAATTCAAGGGATATGATGGTAGGTGGCATTGGGTTCTTGAAGATTTCTAATGTTCTTTCTTGGCCATGTCGTGAAATGGATTTAAAAATCTCTTTCTTCATTCGTATATGCTCAGTTGTTTTTGTCTCTATTTTGACACACATGGATTCGGGAGGTGGTTCTTCTTTAGAGATAGGATGTAGACATTGTAGTTCTAAATCAAAACCTTGTTCAACTTCTATATTGAGGGATGCCTCATTCTCTTTGGTGCTACTCTCCATGGTGCAAGGCGCTTTCTCCTTCCATAAGTTGACTGCTTGATTTACTAATCTTGCCACTTCCTTTCTATGAGCTTTTGACTCCTTTCTTCGAGCTTCTGACTCCTCGAAACTTGCTTCTGCCTCCTTTATGCTAGCTTGTACCCATACACTAAATTCATTCCCCAAGGCCTCAATTTTAGACCGCGTCTCTAGCTCTTGTTGATGAAAACTATCATGTTGTTGGTAAGGAAGGCTACCGGCATGGTCAAACCCCGATGAAAGTATCATTGCATCATTGTTGTAACTCCATGTTGAGCTTGGATGATTTATCCAACCGGGATATATCATGTTATTTTGACATGTTGAGCTTGGGTGATTTATCCAATCGGGATGGTAGGTGGGCTCATAGGATTCCATTTGCATTGAGCTTGATGTGGTGATTGATGAATCCATATCCTGACATGGCCATTGAAAGTTATAAGCACTCATATCTTCAAGAACTAGAAATATACAAAATAAAAAATTGACTTAAGCTCAGAACGAATAAGAGAATCTCGATATTAGATACCATAGTTGTCGCCGGCAACGGCGCCAAAAACTTGACACGACAAAATCCTAGCAAGAGAACTAGGTCGCGTAAGTAGTAAAGTGGATTTCTAAGTCCGGGGTTATCGTATCCGCAGGGACAACTATAATCTAAGTACCAAGACTACTATATTACTCAATTCTAAGTTAAATCGGTCAATAGAAAGGTTGATTAACTAATTAATAAATACTAGAAAATAAACTAAGGCAACGTCACACCAAATAAAGGGAGGAAACAATAGAGAGAAGCGATCAAGGCACATGGTTCAACCGATTATGCATTTAGATTGTGATTTAGGTTCTATTGGATTATTAGATTGATTTAGCTAAGGCGAAATTCCCTAACGTACGTACTACCCAATCTCTTGGCATAGCAACCCTACCCTTGGTAACGATTTCCTATATATCTCTATATGAAAACCCGATTAACGAGGATGCATTTAAGGTCTAGGAATTCCCCACGTGAATGGAAAGCCACCTAAAGAAACCGAGTCTATCTCTAGTCGGTTTAACTATAGGGTATTTAATGTTTATATCTTCCCTAGGTTATTATCTCTCGATCTCTAACCTAGGCATTTTATCAAACACTTGGTGATCAAGCAAATGTAGCATTGAGGTCAAATATTGAATACATAGCTAAAACCAAAATTAATCCAATAAACACCAACAAATCAACAATCAAAATAACATAAACGGCCTATCCATGGCCTTAATCAAACAAGTTTAGCTCATATTCATGTCAAAAGTGCAAATATAAATCATACAAGTCATAGGAGATTTGAACAAATTCAAGAAACAAATATGTAAAAACTCCCTAATTCTTGTAGAAATGTGGATTCCTTGTTGAATTCTCCATGTTTTGACCTTTAATCTTCTCTTCTAAGCTCTCCCTCTCTCTATTTTCGTGTGGTTGCTGATATCCAAGGTCAGTTAGGGTAAAAAATAGCTAAAAGGGGTATTTATAGACCAACCCGCTGCCTCGAACGCCGCGGCGTTCGCTTGTTGAACGCCTCGGCGTTGGCTACTGCATGTGAACGCCGCGGCGTTCGTGGATGAACGCCTCGGCGTTCGTCCCCTGCTTCTCCAGCCAGTTTTGGTAAATTCGCATAACTTTCTCTACCGATGTCGGAATTCACTGATTCAAGTTGCTGTAGAATCCTAAAACAAAGATCTACAACTCTCCAGAAGACACGAGGGCCGAAATCAAACGTTAAAGATGACAAAATTGTCTCACAAGTCACTGAATGAGAAAAATCCATCGTAAGACGTCTCTTCCGATGACGTTTTCACCTCCTTCCCTACATATCTGATCTTTGTCTTCAACATAAGAAATGTACCTTTGCCTCTTATCTTTCCATTGGTAAATCAAGTGTGTAATTTGGACATGGGTAGAGAACTCTATTCAATAAACTCTATCACTGCGCAGACAGTTTGTATCTTTATGCATGATTTACCTTCGATCCTTGTTTTTCCTCCAAATATGTTATTCTAGAGAATATGAGAAAACAAGGGTCCAAGCATCATATGTCATCAAATTATCATGAAAACAATCAAAACCAAGTCAATAAACGGGGGAAAACTAGTGTAAAAATAACATATATCAACTGGCTATCCTCCAACTCATTTCCAATGAACAATATCGGGGTGCAGCGGATGAGGCACCACATGCTCATATCACCAAGTTTCTTGGCTATTTGAGCACATTTCGACAAAATGGAGTGACCGATGATGCAATTAGAATGAGACTCTTTTCGTTCTCAATGAGGGATAAAGCAAGAGCTTGGCTTGACTCATTGCCAACTGCATCCTTTCATACTTGGGACCAGTTGGTGGAAAAGTTCTTGAGTAAGTACTTTCCACCGGGGAAAACAGCCACTATCAAGGTTGAGATACAAGGTTTTCGACAAATTGAAGGGGAGTCACTTTATGAAGCACTTGAAAGATTCAAGGAACTTCTCCAAAAATACCCTCACCACGGTTTTGCAGTTTGGACTCAAGTGACCATCTTTTATCAAGGCCTTGGACCCGGCCTTCGCACTCATCTTGACGCAGCTGCGGGTGGTTCACTTATGAATTTACCACCACAAGCGGCTTAGGATATGATCGATAGAATGTCAGAAAATAACTACCAATGGTCTACCGAGAGAGTAATACTTCCAAAGAAGGCAAGTGGAGTTTATGAAGTGGAGGCTTCCACTTCACTAGCTAATCAAGTAGAGTTATTGCACAAGAAATTGGATACTATGAATTTGTCGGTAAACCAAGTGCAAACGTTGTGTGAAAATTGTGGTGGAAATCATCACCTTACGGAGTGTCAACATGGTAGTCCATCTTATCAATCCAAATGTGTTGAAAATGTGAATTATGTGCATAATTCGAATAGGACACAAAATGACCCATTTTCTGAAAGGTATAACCCGGGGTGGAGAAATCACCCGAACTTCTCATGGAGTAATAACAACAATGTGGTGAAGCAACCCCCCGGATTTCAAACACACGGTGATAGACCGCCATTTCAACGCCAAGGGGGTTTTCAACCCAACACATTTCACAAACAAGGAGGCTCCCAACCACAAGAAAAGAGCCCGAGTTTTGAGGAATTGATGCTCCAATATATAAAGAAAAATGATGAATATATAAAGAAAAATGATGAGAGGAGCCGCAACCTTGAAATTAACATGAGAAACATACAAACTCAATTGGGGCAATTGGCTAGTCAACTTTCGGGTAGAACACCGGGGTCACTACCTAGTGATACAGAAAAGAACCCGAAAGAGCAGATTCAGGCCATCGCATTGCGAAGTGGTAAAGAAATACGTGCTGAAAATTCCCAGAAATTAGACTCAGACCACGGTCCAAAACCGCGGTCCGAAAATCCAGTGTCAAATTTTTCATAAGTGGACCACGGTTCAAGTGATTAGACCGCGGTCCAACTGCCTGCTTCGGATGGCTTCGACTCTGCGTCCCGTGCAGCTCATGTACCAGTGCAGCCTTGTCCACCCTTTCCTCTCGCACTAAAAAGGGGGAAACTCGATGCTCAATTTCTTAAATTCATAGAAATGTTTAAACAATTGCGCATTAACATTTCTTTTGCAGATGCTATCCTTCAAATGCCAAGCTATGCTAAGTTTCTTAAGGAAATTCTTTCGAACAAACGCAAGCTTGAGGAACATGCCACCGTTGCACTCACCGAGGAATGTTCCGCAATAATCCAAAACAAGCTCCCACCTAAGCTTAAGGATCCAGGGAGTTTCACAATTCCTTGTCAAATTGGTTCTATCAATTTTCCCAAAGTTTTATGCGATTTGAGAGTGAGCATTAACTTACTTCCATTCTCACTTTTCAGGAAATTAGGATTTGGAGAGCCAAAGCCCACCACCATGTCCCTCGAATTAGCTGACCGATCCATCAAGTATCAAAGAGGGATTATAGAGGATGTCCTAGTAAAAGTTGATAAGTTCATCTTCCCGGTGGATTTCATAGTCTTAGACATGGAGATGCCTATCATACTAGGTCGACCTTTCCTAGCTATAGCCGAAGCCGTTATTGATGTCAAGCGTGGTAGGCTCACATTTATGGTTGGGGAAGAAACGGTAATCTTTAATGTTTTCAATGACTTTAAACCATCTTCTTCAACTAATGATGTTTCTCAAGCTGATTCTATAAGAGGAGTTCAAAGCTCGTTCAAGGAAAGTGGTGGAAAGATGACCTGGTCAACAATACCCATGAAGGGGAATCATGAAACTGTACCTACTGGTATTGGTTAAGCACATCAAAGGAGTTAAGGTACCGACTTTAAACTAGCGCTTCGTGGGAGGCAACCCACGCCTTTTCTCGCTTTCTTGTTTTAGTTTTGCTTTTCATTTTATGCTCGTTGTTTTTTTGTTTTTTGCTTGTTGATGATCTAATTGTCTCCTTCTCGCTTTCCTCTTTGCAGATGCTTGTTATCGTCGTATATCTCGTACGCCTTTGCACCAATCGCCATTTAGATGATTCATGCGCCTTCATTTCTCAGGGAAATCTTTCTACCCTCTTATTTTATGTTTGTTTCCTCGCCCATTGGGGACAATGTGCTAGATAAGTTCGGGGGTGGGTCATTCTTCCCGATTTAATATTATTTTATGGGGATTTGGCATAGTATGTGTTCATTTATTTAGATTTCCACTTGATTTGGGATTAAATGTTTTGGCATTGGCAAGTAAAATCGTGTTGATTTCAAATTCATGTATTGTTATATCTTTGCTTGGATCATGATTTGTTTGAGTGTCTCCACTTTATCTAAGATGAAATCCTTCGTCTGTGATCAACATATCGTATTTTATACCTTGAAAGCCTTTTTAGCCATGCTTATGTGAATTTTTGAGGATGTAAAGCATTGAACTTTCAATTTTGTCGACTTTGAAGTGTGTATTGATTGTGCGAAGTCATGAAATGATTTAGGCCATCTTTCATTGTCTCTAGCCTTGCATTTAGCCTTCACTATATTGCATAATCTCTAGACCTTGCTTTGAGCCATATTGATAAGAATGGAGTGTGCTAAGCACACTAGAAACCACCATTCGCTTTTCTTTCATAAGCCACGCCAACCACCCTCTAGCCTAAAAGTAAAACAAAGTCTATTTCCTAATTGAGAGAGCATGGAACTTCATATCATTTTACATTTAATTGGGTATACATTTTGTTTTAGGTATCGAAGCTCATGAAAAAAAATATTTTGTGCTCTCGACTAGGCTTTGAACTAGGCTTCAATGTGAATTGATTGGCTTTGGAATCATTACGCCCATGGTATCAAAAGAAACAAGTTTGGGGGTTGAGCTTGAAAGAAAAAAAAAATCTAAAAGTGATAAGTGACGAGATGTAGAGATTTGTTCGGTTGATAAGTGAGTGTTTAGCTCGATGATATTGAGTTGTATGCTCTCTTGAGTTTAGTCACTTTATCCATATATTCCCGTCCAAGCCATTACCTAACCTTACGTTACAAGCCGAAAAGACCTTTTGATTGTGACTTTCACATTTCATGCACACCGATAGGTTAACAATGTTTTGGAGTGTTCTAATGTCTTTATTATCTAATAACTTTGCATAATCTTCTTTAAAGTGTGCTCTTGGCATAAAAATGAATATGGAGTTCATGATTTAGAGATGGAGTCGAAGATGTTTTGGAGGCTTTCAAATTGTTGAGTGTTTTAGGTAAAGTGTAACTTGTCATAATCATTTTCGAGGGTTTAATTCTTGTATGTGCTTGATTATTGAGACGTGAAATCTTTCAAGATCCCAAACCAATTTGTAAAATTTGAACTTATGAGTACTTGTTCGCCATTTATTGATCGAGACAATCTAAGCCTAGTTGGGGGGTAGTTGATAAGTTCACATTTTAAGATTATTCACCCCTTTTATATAGGTATTTTTGTCATAGTTTAGTAATGATAATCCCGCATGTTGCTTTGATTTGTTGTCATTTCATGTGTGCAGGGATTCATGTTGAATAGATCGATAATTGAGTGCGAAGGCTGAAGAAAAGGCGCGAAGCAAGTGAAAACTGGAATCTGTCTTTACAGACCGCAGTCTAGGAACTGGACCGCGGTTCAGGACCACGGTCTTGTATGTAAGTGAACCGCGGTCTGCCACGTTTCAGACCGCAGTCCGTTTTCCCGTGTCCTAGTTTTAGTTTGCCATTTTTGCCATTTTTGAGACACTTTTCACCTACCAAAGGATGATGCTTGCTCTCCAAGTCCCAAGGAAGCCATGACAAGTCCCAAGGAAGCTTGAAGAGTGATTTTCATCATAAAATCTTGGAATAACACTTTGTAATAGGGAGTAATTCAACTCTTTCTCTTAGATTAGTATATCAACTATGTCTTTTAGAAATATTGGATTATCTTTTGTTGCAAGTATGAGCTAAGTATCTTTGTGGTTGGGTTATGTGAATACATTGTGATATTTTGTGTTTAATGAATTTCTAGTTTCCGGATTTATTACATTCTTGTTGCATGTTTGATTTTTATGCTTAATGCTTGCACATGCTTGATCACCATGTGTTTGATTTAATGCTTTGTCTTGAGACCAAGAGGAGATAGATAAAGGTAGATCGTAAAATCAAACATCATAACGTAACAATGGACTAGAGATAGAATCAATTGTGTTGTGTGGCTTTTTGTGATAAGATGACCCGAGTGAGTGTAGGATCTTCGTAAGCAAGGAATCCCTTTGAACCTTAATGCATGTTAGTTAATTCAATCTTCACTATAGAGATATTGGAAGTTGTTAACTAGTATAGGAACGTTATTTCAAGAGATTGAGTAATGAATACATTAGGGGGTTTCGCCATAACAAGAGTGTTCTAAGATTGAGTAATGAATACATTTAGAGTTTATGAACATAAGATAGAACATCGTAGGATCATAATCCAATCATCTTTTTCCATTTGATATATTACCTTGCTTATCATATAGTTGTCTTTAATTATTTTCATAGTTTAACCATCAATCATCTTATAATTTGATTTAGCTTAGAGTTAGGTAACATAGCAATTATGAGCATCGAATCCAATTGTCCTTGTAGAGACGATACACCCCGAGCTAATAGTCCACTTTATTACATTGCACGACCTAGTATACTTGCTAGGATAAATACGTGTCATAATTCATCGTAGTTCAGATGATGACTTCGTCAAATCAGACGAAGAATCAGACTCAGAACCCCAACGCACTACTAGGAAGAGACGTGCAAAACGACATGCTCCTACGACACAGACGAAACGAAGAAAAACATCTAATGTACAAAAATATCAACCAAAATGGGGGAAAAATGGTTGACTATACACAAATACGTGTTTCAATGAAGGTGTTGGGGAAGGCTGTATCAAAACTGACCGAACCTCAACGTGAATGGGTTAAAAAGTCTGGATCGGGACGTTCTTAGATTTCAAAATAACGGAGCTGCCTCACAAGCTCGTTATAAGATTCTCAAGGCTTTAAATCCAGGAAACTTTAGATTGACTCTGCTAGTAGGCAATATTGATATTAACGAACAAGATGTGGAGGAGGTTCTAGTCTTCCCACACGGTGAACGGACTATAGACTAGCAGTCAAGAATAAAGAGGGGGTGGACCTATGGACAGCGCAATTTGCACTTGAGAAGTGCAAAAAATTTAAAGTTTCGGCTCAGATGATATTGAATGAATTGGAGAATGAGAATGAAGTAACTGACCAATTGAAGCTCAATTTCATTAGGATTTTGTATAATTGCTTGATAGGGACTCTTGGAACGCAGTTTGTCAACAAAAAGATACTAAACTTTAGAGGAGATCTTGATGAGTTGCCAAGATACAACTGGCCTAGATTTGTTCTCGACAGTTTGGCCGACACAAAAGCTTCATGGGAAGCGGATCCGGCAATTCGTATGTATACGGGACCTCTTCTTTTTCTGATTGTAAGTGTACACTATCTATTCTAATTTTGTTTGTGTACAAAAAGATGTAGTATTGTTCATTCAGTATACCAATTTGGTAATATGCTATGTATAATCTTTAATTTAATATTGTATTTTAACTGTGTGATGTATACTCCCACACTATATACTGAATATTATTGTATATGATCTATTGTATAATTGGTTATAAATATACTGTATAATGTGGAATACTCTACTGTATATTGATTAATATGTTACTGTATAATGTAGTGTAATATATTGTATACTAATTTTTTTTAACTCCTTTTGTTTTCTGATAATGCAGATATTGTATGCTGATAGGGTAAACTACAAGGGCCATTTGACAGTCCAACGATCAATCCCCACGTGGCTTAATTGGACTGATGCTGCCCTACGGGAAAAGAATAACGTGGCAATTAAAAAAGGATTTTTCGGGACAGGAGTGATCTCAATGTCACAATGGATGATGAAGGCTGAGAAAGGCAAACATGTAGTTCATCAAATAGAAGATTCAAAACAACCCCCTGCCTCGCTAGAAACTCCATCCCAACAAGCAGAGTCAATCAAAGAATGGAATACGGTTGAAGAGGTATGCATATCTCTGTAAAACACATACTGTATATTGTTTCATTAATTGCTTAATTTTAAATATATGTTGTATATTAACATGCTGTATAGTTGAATTTTATGCATTGTATATTTGTTTATTATCTACTGTATAATTTTTTGTAATTCATTGTTTAATGTTTTGAAAATCATTAGCATACATTTACATTTAAAAAAAGTGTACATTCATCACTAATATTGTATTATACAATATGTACTTAATAATTATACATTAACCAATATATCACATTTGTGAGCTTTACATTAACTAGCCATTATACAGTAACTTACACTAACAATATACAGTATCTAATAATTGATAATACAGTCATGATATATAACATACATTAATTACTGAAAAATGTTATACATTGACTATAAAATAACCTATACAATAATCAATAATGTTGAACATTAATTATTTTTAAAATTCATGCAGGGGCTGCTGCATTTGACCTCATCGACAATCTTGTCAAGTACAATGCATATATGCAGTCATGTGTTTCCACACTCCCATCAAATCTAAGATTGAAACAAATTGAACAAATGGTTTTGAGTATTGTTGGAGGACTGTACCGAGGATAGCCGAGGGGGGGGGGGAAGACGAAACACTTGTTAAACCTGACACCGCGGATCCTACCGAGAAAGAAGAAAAACCTCCGTCCCCTGAAAAAGGTGCATCCAATACTGAACAGCCTATCAAAC
This sequence comes from Buddleja alternifolia, assembly GCA_019426215.1. Classification (NCBI taxonomy): domain Eukaryota; kingdom Viridiplantae; phylum Streptophyta; class Magnoliopsida; order Lamiales; family Scrophulariaceae; genus Buddleja; species Buddleja alternifolia. The sequence goes on from CM033395.1 coordinate 10,351,980, forward strand.
ATGAAGAACCCGCACCCGATACAACGGTGAGTACTCCAATACAGACACGGTCAACTTCCGACTTACTGCCACAACAAGCACCGCCGAAAGTACAACACTCAAAAGAGGATGCAACACGTGTTGACACATCAAACACCGCCGGGTAAAACACAATGCACTGAATCAGATGATAATGTAATGGCTGAGGCGGTTTCAATCGCTAAACAATACGCTGATGATGACTCCATCGTCACAGAACAATTGCCTCAGCCGTCTTCAGATGTTACCATTAAATCGGCTGTTGTAGAGTTCATTGGAGAAATAAGGAGACAGTTAAAACCAACTTCAGACATGTGTTCTCCATACGTTCAACGGGCTGTGCAGATAAGCTCAAAGCAGGGCAAAAATGAAAAAAGACTGTGGGATTGGGTGAATCAAGTTACCGAGGACAACATGTGAGTACATGTCATTTCTAAAATACAATTGTTCTATTTATATTCCTGTGAATTCTATATGTATACTGTATAATAACTGAATATACACTGTATAATGTAATATTGATTGCTTTATATTACATCATTACATACTGTATAATGAACAATAAACCTTTGTACAATAACTTATTACAACTGTATAATGGTTTTTCAGAACTATTGTTTTCCAAAGTGGTGATATAACGGGCTATATTTGGGATGTAAAGACATTGTCTCAACGGAATGAGCTTTCATTTGGAGTTATTGACGTCTGGTCATACTTGTTGAGCAATGGCGAGTCAACAAAAGCACCAAGATCACCGCTAAGATTTTTTTTACACGTGTCCGACACGGTAAAATATACTTTTTTAATTTTTGTTAATACATACAGTATAATGTTCTGCTCGCTAACTAATTTTTTTAAAAAATTTGATAACAGGTTTTCTTCACGACAAACAAAGGAGCTAAAAATACTGATGCGATGCAGCAAAGATTCGTGAAAAACATCAAAATCGTCTGAACGTGTTTCCAATAGTGAACATAACTGATGTTACGTTGGTAAGCTAACACCGTTAGTTTGTTTTAATTATCGTATGTTATGTAAATTTATTAACACCACTTTCATCCCATCGATATATAGGCCGTCTTTCCTATTCTTCACGTTGGACACTACTACGTGATATTAATTTGAAGCAACCAGCTATTGAGATCCTTGACAACAGTGCAACTGATGTGTCATTCGAAAACAAATGCCAACATGTGCCATTCACTTTAGTAAAGATCCTTTAAACACTAATATTTATTTTTGATGTCAATATATCATTGTTAAATCTTCATTATCACACAATTAACTTTAAATTATACACTGATGCACCATACAATTGTATACTAAAACACTGAATAATGATATGATCATATACTGTTAATTGATATATTAGCCTACTGTATAATGGTATAATAGAGGACTGTATAATCATTAATTATACACTGTATGTTGAAACAAGAATATATTGTATAATGATATATTAATATACTGTATATTAATATATTTATACACCGTACCTTACATTTTTTAGTTTGTTTGTTTCAAAACAGAGAGACATGTTTATCAAGTTCCTGGATGAAATAAACCATCCAGCTGGACGAGCGTTGTCAACGGTAGAAATTGAAAGGCTTCCAATGCCATGGCTTACACATAGAAACAGCTCGGATTGTGGTGTTTTGTAATGCGTCACATGGAGACTTATTTCGATGGAGGATTAAAGAATTGGGATCCAGAATTGGGTGCAGAAAACGTAATGATTTACACTTTTTCATTGTATGAATGAAAGTTTCTGAAAATCTTTATTTTCCTGTCTATCTAATTTTAATATTTATATAATGCATAAATCACAAGTTGCAAAACTCACTAGATTGAGGGGACTTTATCTGGAAAAGATCCTTACTTGTGATCTGAACACACTCAAGGACGACATCATCAGATGATCAAAGGAGTTGGAACATGAACAAGCCCAAAATAAAAAGGGTAAGAAGGATTAGATATAAGCAACATGATGTGGTTACAACAGTTAGATTGGGTGTTAATATTCTGGTCTTTTTAAATTCATTGTACAGTTTTTTTTTAATAGTTATTAGTTTTTGTTGCAATATAACTTTTAGTTGAGCAGTTTAAATATATAAAGTTTGTTCGTTGCACATATCCTGTTATTGTTCTATTCATTGAGTTTGTCATTAAATGTTCATAACATATACAGCACGTAAATATACATGTTATACAGTAACTGATAGTTAATTATACAGTTAATACAATTACATTATACAGTGAACTTGAATGCAGTCTAACAACCCAAATATATTCATTGTACAGAATAAAAAATACTCAATGAAAGTATATAATTAAACTGTGTAATAAAAAAAACACTCAAAAAATGTACAACATACATTATGGCATTTTTAACATACACTGAATAACACGTCATTGAACGGTCATTCATGTTTCAGTATACATTGAAATCTTGATTCATTATACATCGATTAACACTTCATTATACAGAGTATAACCATATATTATACAGTGAATACTACTTCATTGTACAGTAACAAATGTAAAAAAGAAAACACTTCTATTTTTCTTTTGAGGAATATGCTTTGATATCTCCGCACTGCTCTTAATTCTTTTACCATACCCTTCCTTTAGCTCAGCTCAGTTGAGGATTTCTGATCCCGAGCTCGTTCTCAATTTGGGGTCCCACTAGTGTCTCAATAACAACATTCTTGTTATTCTTAGTGTTATCGTCCGCACCAACACTCAAATGAGACTTCATATCCACCAGTTGATTTTTTATGTAGTCGAGTTTTTCTTTGTTAAAACCTGCAAGATTTAAACATGATTGAAAGTCAATCCAAATTTGACTCACATCATTTGTGGTCTTCTCAATCATCGCGCGATATTGTCTGACTTGGTTATTAACTATATTGGAAGCCATAATTTCTGCATTTTTTCTCTATCTATTCAGAACATACTCGGCAAAAAAATTGAGTATTCGGCTTTGGTTGAATACAAAGAAAATGTGTCTGCACAAAATACCCCGCCTCAAAAACAATCGGCAAGAACAGGCAACCTCATTGTTCGATACAACATGTTTCACCTATAACATAAATACAGTGAACAAAACTGTAACATACATTAACTGTAGGAATAATATACAACATATATAATAATAACATACAGTATAAAAAGGATATACGTCATATAACTTTGATTTGTTGTCGAAGTCGAATACAACAAATAATTTCACACCATCAACAACATTTAGACTTTGAAGTATCACTTGATACGTAGATTTTTTGATCTCCACTTGTACATCGTAGAAAACAGCGCGTGTATATACCTCTGAAACATCCTCCTCTATCGGCATAGGGGTTTCGGTTGATGGCTTAGAGACCAAAGACTCGTGATTTAATCTTGCATTCGTATTCCTTTGCCTGTACATAGCACTTTCAAATCTACTATAGAACTCAATGATTGTGTCACCCTTTACGTAGAATTGGTTAAAGAATGAATTAACCGACTCTGAAATCGAAGTAGTCCTCAATAACCCACCCATCGAAACATCTCGATAACAAGCGGATGCCCATGAATGTCTATTGTCGTAAATTTCAGAAAGCCGGTCAATATGGCTTAGCCCATACTTTGAAATAAGAGCATTCCAACCATCTTCAAACTCAAGTGGAGTGATGTCGTCATTATACACAAAATTATTCACCTTTCTCACTACTTCAGCATATTTACCTGTACGTGGTGAAATTTGGAGAAAAACAATCAAATGAAAGACATATTATACAACATAATACATAGTAATATACACTGCCTAAAATAGCATTATACATTCTCTTACAACACATTATACAGTATAGATTTAAAACTTATTAAAATGCACTGTACACTAAATACAATATCATACTACAATATGTTAAATACTATTATAACACATTAATATAAAATGTGACACAATATGGATTCAAAAAAGGTAAAAACACGCACCTTGGTTGGGAACTTCTTCATGATTTGCCACGCGCACAGACGATGCCTAGCATTTTTAAAAATACTAGGAATAGCCTGTTTCATAGAAGGACATTGATCAGATACAATATAGATTGGCTCCCGTCCCATTGCACGTGTAAAAGCTTCAAAAACCCACATATACGACTCAATGTCTTCTTTTGCGATTAGAGAAGCACCAAAGGTGACTATTTTCTTGTGGTTATCTAAACCAGTAAAAGGAACAAACTTCATTTGATACCTGAAAAGGAATTATACAGTCAATGAATGAATCATTATACAGTTATTAACAGGGTAAACAGACACTGTAAATGAATAATACAGTAAGTAATGAGTTATTATACAGTAACTGACAAGGTGTTATACAGCATATATTCATTACCTATTGAAAAACATGTATTATACATTAAAAAGTGCTTACTTATTGGATCGAAATGTTGCATCAACCGAGCAAACATCACCAAACAGTTCAAAATTCCTTATTGCTATTGGATCAGCCCAAAACATCTTACTCATACAACCGTCATCATCTGTGGCGTAATAAAAAAAAAATCCTTCACAAGCTTTTTTCATATTCATAAATTTCCTAACAATCATCTCCCCATCGTTCTCACCGACGTATTGCTTCACATCCCTTTTTGCATTTTTGAAATCTGTAGAAGTCGACCTAACATTATTAAAACCACATGGTGATTTCCTTCAGAAATGAATGTGATTTAACGGAGGCAACATTCACCTTTGATGCGCTTAAGCAGAACATAATTTGGGACGGATCAATATTTCGATTAACTTTCAGAAACTGTTTCCCCTCGTCGGTCGTCAACTCGTGATTGTGCCGCTCAACAAAGTTCTTTATAACATATCCCTCTGAAGCACTAAACCTCACTACAATCTTAGCGTTAAAATCACATCGACCAATCATACACTTCTTCTTCCTACCAACATCATCACAATTTTTGTAAGCACCGGAACGACTACATATATAATGTTTAGATATGACCATACCACCCTTATGAGTTTTTTGGGAACACTTGCGTACATCAAAACCACATAACCGAGCATAGATTTTGTAAAACTCAAATGTAAACTTCAAGCTTTCAAATGCCTTACCAATGCAAGGTTTAAACTCAGTAGCACACACTGGTTCCCAATATTTTGAACCGCCCGGTGATGATATAGAATTAGACGACGAAGAAGATCCGACACCTTGATTCTCAACATCATTATTGCTATACACTACTGATCCTGTTAATAATATACATTACAAGTCATCAGAATCAACTGTATACAGTAAATATAAGTTCTGAATACAATGATAATGTATAACATCATTATATGTACTGTATACAGTTTGATTATTTAGTCTATCATAAAAGTATGATGAGTTAATACGACACTGTATAATATTATTATATGTACTGTATATTAATGTATAAGATACTATATAATGTCATATAAGATGCTGTATAATGTATTCAATTTACTGCTGGAACGCATATAATCACGAACTATATATCCCAGTAATATGAACTATATAATGTAATATAATTTGATGTATAATGCATTCAAAATTGCTGCTAGTAAATCAATAAAATATAATACTGTATATCACATTTATAGTCGCTGTATATTGTTGAATACTCTACTGTCTACTGTATACAATTCACTACATTCACATGCAGCTAATCCAATTGTATATCAATGTATAATATGTTGTATATCACAATTATGTTCACTGTATATTGCTGTATAATATGCTGTATATCATAAAATTGCAAATATCAGTAACTTTCGCAATTTTTTACGTTGATAACATAAATCGATGTGATGATGATTAACAATACCTGAAACCATCTCATCCATAAAACATGAAATCAAAACCTATTTATAAATGGATGATAAACCGTAGAACTGAAGATGATGATGAATTGACGATTATGATTAAACGATCTTGATGGTTAATTGATTTGATGATGATATAATCTGGGAAAAAGACTCGATTCAATGGATAACTGATCGCGCGATGAATTTGGATAAACAAAATGTATTTGTATGAAACGATCTTTGATCTGATCGAACTGAAATTGGATACACAAAATTGATTAGGATGAAACGAGCTGATCTGATCGAATTGAAATTGGATATACAAAATTAATTTGTGAGCTGATCTGGAAATTGATCTGAGTAATTGATCGTAAATTGTGAGATGATGGAGCTGAAAATAGAAAGAAAATGATAAATTCGGTTATGGCGCGTAAAAAGGGGGATTTGATTTGATATTGCATGTAAAATTGCATGTGTTTGTTATGATTTAATGGCTAAAATGCCCCTGACTGCATTAAAAAAAATTATAAAATCTGAAAAAAATGTGTTAAAATTAGACCTTAGGATCAAATGGTATAAATGGTATGGATTGGGTCTTATATCTTACCTAATGAATTGGGATGTATTTGATCCATATCCTATATATATATATATATATATATATATATATATGTATATGTATGAACCACTCAGCACACACATCACAATTTACACACCGTAATAGGCATGTAACATGATAGTGTTGTGTGCCCGGAGAGCCATTGTGTACGCTCAACCATTTCATTTGTAAACACTATGACAATCTTGTTTTAAATATATTAAATGTCTTTTATTTAAGGTATGCTTGTTTATATTCACTTACTTATGTTAGTATAGATAAAGATTCCAGGGATTACATTATGGTTAGGGGAGTGGTCGGGATACTTATGGAACGCTCTTAAAGACCGTAAGCCTAAAACGTGTTCCAAGTCATAGAGGTTGTGAGATGTGGGATATCACGAGCCTCATCAAGACTTGTTCGTGTATGTAAGTCTTGTTAGATAATGATGTGTTCCATTGTCAATGGCCAGTGAGTCAATACATGCACGAAGATTCATACTTAGGAGAAGTATGGAATTGAACAAACCCGTAAGGATTCCTTGTTGGGAATGGTGCTATCCACTATGCTTTGATATGCACGTGCACTCCAGGAGAGTCATATGACGTGTATGTTGGGTATAATCTGATAGTACAACGGAACAGATGACAGTCGTCAAGGGATTCATCCAGGGTCAAGTACCCGGCATTTCCTATGTTGTTGAAAGAATCTAAATGATCGATTAAAGCCTTTAATCAAAGTAGTTGTCTTTTAAGAGGGATTGGTGATCTCAGCTTGGAAGACTGGATCATTATATGTAGCAACACAGTCATAGTTTTCTAAGGTTATTGGGGTTCGACTGTCGCCATACCTTAGACCATAGACGGGAAACTAATGAAGGAATTTTACTCACATGAAGATCATACCTAGATAGGTTTGTTTTTCATCATTGACATCTAGAAAGTCGTGGCGACGTTGGTAGACGTCGAATCATGACCAATAGGTAATTTGGGTTAATTAGTGAAGTTAATCCAAGGCCTAGTTAATTATTGAGAATAATTAATCTAACCTAGGGTAGGACTTATTGCTAGCTTTTTAATGAGCGTGAGGGGTCACACACATAATTTAGTATAGTACCTATTGGCTAGTTAATTCTTTGTGAATTAATGGAGAGATTAATTAAATGAATTTAATTAATTGGGAAAAGGAATATATTAAATGGTATTAATTAATAGTTTTATAATTTAATATTGGGTTATTAGATTGGGAAATACTGATTAATTAATTTGTGAAAGAAAAATAAAAAATATATATAGAGATATACGTGCACACGTGCGTGTGTTTAGGCTCAGCCAATTCACTTGTAAATACTATGATAGTCTTGTTTTGAATATACTAAATGGTATTAATTAATAATCTTATAATTTAATATTGGAATATTAAATTGGGAAAGACTAATTAATTAATTTATGAAAGATAAATAATATATGTTGGTCCCAAGTGGCATACGAAAGGGTCTAGAAGGGGGGGGGGATTGAATAGACCCTGAAGTCTTTTTCGACTTCAAATAGTTTCGTATTAAAATGGTTTTGGACGCTTAAAATGAAGACGCTTTGACTGAGCGTTTACTTGAAATATAGACGCTTAGACTAAGCGTCTGATGAAGACTGTTTTTAGAAAGTTAACTTAGTCTTCAAGATTTGAATACTTGAACCAAGTAGGTTTAAGTGTTCAGTTCTTTAATCAGTGTTAGCACAGCGGAATGATTTTTGTAGTCTTCTTTTTTAAAAGCTTTAGCGTCACGAAAAGTGTATTTAGTTGCTTAGCGTTTGATTAAGTTTTACTTGATCAGTTTATGATATGACAATATGAAAATTGAAAATAAAGTAAAGAACGCAATATTCGTAAGGTTTGTTGGGTGGTGTAATCCCAACTACGTCCTTCTTCTCCTTGAACACTTGGAGGCAATCCACTAAAATGATTCTCAAAGAATCACACAGAATCTTCTACAAATTAGGGAGATATGGATGTCGATGACTTGAGCTCCTTGATCACACAGACTTTTGCTCCAAATCACTTCAATCCCCTTGCTTCTTTCACCCAGAAATACTGCAAGTATCCAGCTTCGACTTCACACATATCGCGAGGCTTGGATGGGAGTTTTTCTAAAAGGTTTGTTTGATTTTGGTAAAGTTCAAACAACTAGGAATATCTCAATAGTAATGTTGGTTTCTCTGAAAAAGAATGTTTGAGATATTGGTTGGCTGTCTCAGGAATTGAAGAAAAGCAAAGAGAATGTTTTCTTGAAAATTCTGGCTTTTCTGAGAGTTTAAGGAATGAGACTTCAATGCAACAACAATTTGTCTTGGAAATCAATTATTCTCTATTTGGCTTGTTGTTGAGGTCCTATTTATAGGCATTTTTGAAGAAAGTGTCTGTTTGACACATGCACGAGCGTGTGTCTCTCACTTCTGCGAGTGAACAATTTTTGTCCTTTTTCCTGAAAAATCTGTTGCACAAAGTTGGTGCTGCAGTCTATGAAATGTTGACAGTCCAATAGAGTGGCTTCTCTGTACGTCTGAAAGTGTTTATCACATTTAATGCTCTTATCAGCATTTAATGCATTTGAATTAAATGCCCGTTGGCACTTAATGCATTGAGAATATTTGCATTAAACTCCTTCTGGACTTAGAAATAAATTTAGGTGAAATCATTCATTGATAGACGCTTGTTCATCCTTGAATTACTTCTCTTGACGTAGCTAGTCATTCTAGACGCTTGGAATCTTCATCTTTATTGAGACTACAGGCGCTTGAGTCTTCAAACTTTTACTTCTAATAAACTCACTCAGAACATATCAGACGCTCAGTCTAAGACAACTTAACCTAACAATCTAGAATAAAAATAAAACAAAGCCTATTACAAATCTAACGCTTCAAAGCTAAAATCAACTTACATATTTTGGGGTCTAACAAAAAGTCCTAATTGTCATCATCAAAACATCTAACATGAAATTCCCAACAATTTCCCCCTTTTTGATGATGGCAATACTTACTCTTTTATAGTTCAAGAGTTAGACAACGAAAATGAAAGTTAACTTTGATTAGATAATGTTAGTTAAAGTTAGTTACGCTTCAACGAGATGTTTCAGCTAAAAAAATGCATTTTATATATATCAAAGATTACAAGTATTTTTACAACTAAACAACCAAAATATAAGAGACAAGAATATAGACAATGCAAATCAAAAAACTTTAACGAATTGATCTAACTTTGTATCGCTTGGGCATTTCAACTCGGATAGCTTCAGTCAGGTTGTCTTCCAAGGTCATCATCGCTTCATGATCTTTATTGATTGTGAGCTTATTTTCTTCTTGTTGTCTCTTCATGAAAGCAGTAAAGTGTTTGTCCCAATCAGTTGGGTCAATACCAATATACCTTAGGCAAATTCTGAAAGTTCGGATGAAGTCAGACATCTGCCTCTCTTCAGCTAAAATTCATGGATCTGAAGGTTCTGGAATAGATGATCTTTGAAGAGGGCTGTCAAACTGTTCAAGCAGTGCCCGAGAAGGTATTGGTAGATTTGGATACAGTGCTCTTGGAGGTTCTATTAGCGTTCTACTAGGCGCTCCAGCAGAATCACTTACTCCAACAACGGTTATCCAAGAAGGGAGTCTTAGCGCACAAGGTGAAACTCGACGCGGAGGCTCTTAAGCTCTTGAACTAGATGCTTTCCTCTTTTCTCCTTTCTTCTTCTCTTCCCCTTTATTGCCATCATCAGACTTTAGAAAGTGTTCTGTAAGTAAACTGGCCTGATGAGTAATCTGAGACATAGAGTCTGTAATGTCGTCCAAACGCTTGTCGAAGCGTTCCTACAGTGCGAGGAGCTTGGTGCTGGTAGCATCATTCATAGATGTCTCTAGGGTTTCGAGGCGCTTTTCAAATTCTTCTTTTATGTCAAGTTGGTTGGCTTGAGTAGCATCATGCATTTCTTGAAAATCTTGTCTGCACTCACCAACAGCCGCTTGACATGAACTACGCATATGAGCAATCTGAGTGCTCATAACGTGAGACTCAATCTTTGCTAAATCGCTTTTACTCCAGTGGAGAGATTCTTTGTTTTGATTAGCATGAGCACTGATATCCTCCAAAACGGATTTGAGCAAAGGACCAAAAGATTGACTCTCATCTGAATGAACCACTTGAGGGGCCGGTCGCTTGAACCTGGATGAGTGTTTAAGAGAGTCAATGGGAGCTTGATACGCGGGATCAAAGACAGTACCTCGTACGTCAAGAGAAAGATCCTCAGTAATATCATCAGTAACGAATTTAGGAGCGTCAGGAATATCCTCTGGTTGAGACGCTTGAACTGGTTCTTCAGCAGACGCTAGAATACTCACAACTTTAGAAGTGGACGCTTAAACTAAATTAGCAGGCGCTTCCTCAAGTGCTGACTCTGTTTGGCGAAAGTCATCGAATTGGAAGTTCCTATTTGCTAAATCGGCATAAGAAGTGGACGCATCTTCCAAAAGTTCAGTGAGTCGGGTTCTAGAAATGCAAGTACCGGAAATGAATGTGCGAAGCGGACTATCAATGGCCCTGATGTGCATGGGACCAATGATATCAAGCACATGATGCGGAAAGACTTTCGATGGCGCTTGACCGATAGAGAAAATGGAATCTGGGGAGTAATTTCTAGAAAATCCAATCAAGCAGTCAGAAGGAAGAGATTTGAGACGCTGATCTTCAGGCACATAAGCAGCATAGTACTCTTCTAAATATGGATAGATTGCTTGAGCCAGTCCCTGATTTCTTTCTAGCAGTGAGAGGACAAATTCATAATGACTGAGTACCTCTTTGCGAATAGAAAAGAGTAGTGGATATCCTCGAAATGAATTGATTACTGAGTCGTTCCATTGTCTGAGATTGGCAGTGAAGATTCTGTCGCAATGAGATAAGGGAGTCATAATGTTCACCATCAAGTTAAAGTTATCTTCGCAGTGGCTTGGAGCAAAATTTATGCTAGTAATGTGAGTACTGCCATTGGTGGACACTTGAGCGTGGAAACGTAGAGGAGTAATGGACAATCTGTGAAGCTCTTGACGCAGACATTGCTCAATCTGATGTCTAATGATTGGGAGCTTAAGAACAGGTCCAACTCTTTGTTGACGCTTCTTTAGGCAATACTTAGCGAAATGACGCTTCTTGTCATGCATGCCTATGCCAAATAAATGGGGAGCTTGAACTAACTCTGTGAAGGTATATTGATGACCCATATACGCTTCAACCCAATTTACTTTGTTCATACAGTAGTCTGTGCTAGTGTTGACAATAGCTCTAATGCCTTCATGGTGAATATCTCGGATAGATTCAAAGCTATATCTATCAGTCTGATAGTTAGCATTCCAGACGCTATCAAAATATACATCAGCTTCAGTCTGGATCAAATCTGTGAGAGATTCAAGACGCTCACCGGCATGAACTGCTTTATTCTTCCATTGGCGGAGTGGATTGACCAAGGTTAGATTTTCAGGACTATTTGCAATATGAGGAAAGTGTGTGTAGCCTTCTCTGTTCAAGACTGCCTCTGATGGATTGAGAAGGCTAGGGCGAAGTGGTTGATACACACGAATATTGTAGTCTCTGAGAGCAAAACATGTAGGCTTGATGTGGCCATAGTCGAGGTAGTATGCCAGATCCACATCACATCTAGGAGTTGTTCCTCCTTGTCTGTCTTGTTGAAGAATGAGAGAGGATGGTATAGGACCAGGAGTTTTTTGTAGTTGAATGGCCATATAGTACTTCCTCTCCATTTCTGTCATCTCAGTGTTAAACACTATATCCCTGATTTTACTGTCGATATCAATCAGCAGGGCAATCTCATTCTCAGTAGCAATATATCTTTCTTCATTATAGCCTACAGGAATGAAATCTTCTTCGAGCTTTGGGGCATGTAGTTGATTGAATGATCAATTATCTTCAGCGTGTCCAGTTGGAAGAAGTGCCTTGGCTGTGTAACCTCTTCAGCAACGCTCTGACCTTCTCAGCGTGCCTCTATTATAGCCAGAACAGGAATTGATGTTTGAACCTCTTTGGGAGCAGGTTCCTCAGTTTCAATTGCAGCAACTTCTGCGGCAACATTTTTGGCGATAGCCACAACTTCTGTCATCTCAACATCTAGGTTGACGTCGGTTATTGCTTCAACAGCAACTGGAAATAAAGCTGTAACACATGAACTATCCTCTATAAGAGCAGGATTTTCTACAGATGTAGGAATAGAAATGCTGTGGGAAGAAATAAACTTACCCTGAGATCTTGCCTCATCAGTAATACTTTGAGCGCTTGGCTCAACAGCAACTTGAGCGCTTAGCTCAACAGTCTCAGGCTCTTTAGGAACAGGAGCAGCTCGATGCTTGCTTGTCCTGGAACGCTTGAAAATTTTCTCCACGTTGACTCCTTCAACGAGTTTGAGCGCTTGAGCGGGAGGAGCAGCAGCTGGTTCATCAAATTCAATTTGTTTGATAATTCCTTCCAGCTTCCTCCGCTTGAGAGGTAACTTGCCTTGTGCATCCTCATCAGTTTCCTCATCATCTTTTTGAGGAGCAGGAACAACTTGTGCCTTGGGCTTTCCAGAAGCCCTCTTCTTGGTAGTAGCCAGACGCTTCACGGCTTCCTCTAGAACAAGACGCTCAGCCCCTTCATCAGACGCTTCACGTACAGTCTGACGCTCAGAAAGTGGCTTAGCAGCACCACCAACTTTGGGAGGATTAAATAGATTGGTCAGAATCCTTTTTCCCAAAAATTTGGTCTTATTCAAGGAGAGACCAGATGAGTAAACACAGTCTGATTTGTACAGAAGGTCACTCAAGACAAGCCCATATGGTTTATTTGGGGTGCTCAGATAGTCCCTAAACCTTCCAAAGATGTACTCACTCCAGTTGATTTGAATAGAGAGGAGTATCGCTGTCATCATCTAAAATTGCGTTGGGTTGACCCTATCAAAAGTGCCCACTCTGCATTCAATAATCTTGCTGCAGAAATCAGCCAACAGACGATATTGTGATACCATATCTTTCTTTTCAAAGTACTGGGTATAGGGTACACCATCATAGGCCCTCATAATCGTCCATGCTTCCTTGATTTGTGCCAGAGTAATACTGTCCAGTGCATCACCCTCATTGGGAAGGTTGAAGTTCTTGGCAATAGATGCAGCAGACAACACAAATTCCCTAGGTGCCTCCTTCTTGGTCATAGGAAGAAGACAGGAGATAGACTTCTTGTCCTCCGAGAGTTTAGCAGTCCTCCAAAAAGTGTCAACCTCCGTCGGAAAAAAGTATGAATATTGTGTTAAGAAATTCTTAAGCCCGGCCTGTGTAACAGTGTCCATCTTGTCATGCAGGTTGATCTGGGGTTGATCATACAGGAATTTCCAGTTGACAACAAGGCCTTCAGTAACCTTGATGATAGGCTCGGCAGAAGTAGACGAAGCTTTCTTTGGTGCCATTTTTGAAAAATAGAGTGAACTGAGATTTTCTTTTGCTTTGAGAGAGAGAGAGAGTGAAATTTGCAAAAATTTAGAGTGATAGTGAATGATTTTTCTGCAGAAATTATTTTAACTGGCACAGTAAAGAGATTTTGAAACTTGTGTTCTCTCATCTCGTCAAGATTTAAACACGTGCAAAGTTATTTTAATCTCAGCCATAAATTCATTAACTGCGGACGCGAGTTTTGTGTAAGAGATAGAAGTTACATTTAGTAATTCCCATATATAAAGATTTGACATCCGAGTTAAAATTTTAAAAAAAAAAGTTTGGCATTTTCAGAGTGTAGCACAAGCGCCTGGTGGTACACTGACACATACACAAACACGTGCTATCTCTGAACTGTCATTTTAAAAGTTTTGATTACCCGCCAGTTTGATGTGATAGAAGCGTGAGAGTAGAGTATAAAATAGCCTTTTGAGTCTACCCACTACTTCAAAAAGCTTATAAAATTTATGCATGACTTTTAAAAATATTTTTATATTAAGTGTTGAATGGAATTGGTTCAACGCTTAACTGATACCGCTGGTTGATATAACATTAGAAAATTAGATGCTTAGGATTGAAAAGTCTTTTTATGTTTGAGCGTCCAATATTTTATGCATAAGTAATACTGAGCGTTGATGATCATGCATCTGAAAATTTTGATCATTGACGCTTGCAGTTATGGTCAAGTACAATTTTAAGGTTCCCCCTAAATTTGATCGCTTATACCAATAAACAAAAACTTCTTTTAGACATAAATCAGGTGGATTCCCCCTAAATTATATGTCTAATAAAGTATGATGCAGAATGATTAAGCGTTTAAATCAATCATACCTAATTCACTTCTCAAAGTGAGAAAACGTTATTCGTTGAGCGCTTTGATTAAGATATCTGCCAATTGTTTGTCAGTTCCAATGAAGTGCATGGAAAAATCTTTCTTTTGAATGTGGTCACGAAGAAAATGGTCTCTAATGTCAATGTGTTTGGTTCTAGCATGAAGAACAGGGTTTTGAGTCATGGCTAGAGCGCTTTGGTTATCACAATGAATGGGGGTTGGTCCTAGGATTATTCCATAATCTCTAAGTTGTTGCCTCATCCATAACACTTGTGCACAACAACTTCCTGCAGCTACATACTCAGCTTCGGCTGTGGAGGTAGCTATGGATTGTTGTTTCTTACTATGCCATGAAACTAACCTATGACCTAGAAATTGACATGTACCACTAGTGCTCTTTTGCATCCTGCAAAATCTGCATCTGAGTAACCAATTAGTTCAAAAGGAGAGTCCCTTGGATACCACAAGCCCACATTTTGTGTGCCTTTTAGGTATTTGAGGATCTTCTTGGCAGCACTTAAGTGTGACTCTTTAGGATCAGCATGAAATCGTGCACACATGCATACCGAAAACATAATATCAGGGCTACTCGCAGTAAGATAAAGAAGTGATCCAATGATACCTCTATAATTAGTGATATCAATTTTCTTTCCACTTTCATCTTTATCTAACTTAAGAGTTTGGCTCATTGGAATTTTTTAATATGATGCATTTTTCATACCAAATTTCTTAATCATATCTCTTGTATATTTAGCTTGGTTAATAAATATGCCATTAGGGAGTTGTTTAACTTGTAATCCTAAGAAAAAAGTTAATTCACCCATCATGCTCATTTCAAATTGTTCTTGCATCATTTTCAAAAATTTCTCACAGAGACGCTTGTTAATAGAACCAAATATAATATCATCAACATAAATTTGGACTAAGAGAATATCTTCGTTATTGGTAATTTTAAATAACATTGTATCAACGCTGCCTTTTGAAAAGCCTTTATCAATAAGGAAAATAAAGATAGTGTCATACCATGCTCGGGGTGCTTGCTTAAGCCCATAAAGTGATTTGTCTAGCTTGTAAACCATACCCTTACCATGATTGTTGATGAATCCCGGTGGTTGCTCCACATATACTTCTTCTTGGAGTTTACCATTCAGGAAAGCACTCTTCACGTCCATCTGATACACCATGAACTTGTTAAACGCTGCATACGCTGGAAACATGCGGATTGCTTCAAGACGAGCGACAGGAGCGTATGTCTCATCAAAATCAATACCCTCTTCTTGGCAATACCCTTGAGCTACGAGTCTGGCCTTGTTCCTTATCATAATGCCATTCTCATTCATCTTGTTTCTATAAACCCATCTAGTCCCAATAACTCCTTAGTGAGTTGGCCTTGGTACTAGCATCCAAACCTTATTTCGTTCAAACTGATTAAGCGCTTCTTGAATGGCTTCAATCCAACTTGGATCACTTAGAGCTTCATCCACTTTCTTAGGTTCCATTTGAGATAGAAAGCTTGTGAACATAGCCTCATTGAATGTAGCGGCTCTAGTCCTAACAGGTGCTCCAATATCTCCAATAATCTACTCAGGTGGATGATCAGATAGCCATAGTCTATCTGGTTGGGGTTAAGAGGTTGAACAGATGCTTGACGATCAAACGCTTGACTATCATCCTGCGTAGGCACTTCAAGTTCACAAATCCTTGTTTGCTCTTGATGATCACTCTCTTCATGATCATCAACATTTCTTACATAATTATCCACAGTAACCGCACGAGTAATCTTAGGAGGTGGCATTGAGATCTCATCATCGTCATCACTGTCATCATTAATGGTGATCTTAGACGCTTGATGACATAGATCTTCAACTCCTACATTATTCACATTAACCTTACTCGGTTCTTGGTAAGCATCATCAAAAATGACATGACTAGATTCCTCAACCTTCGATTTGATCTTATTTAGGATGCGAAAATTCATTCCATTCTTGGCGTAGCCTAGAAAGATTCCCTCATCCGCTTTAGGATCAAATGTCTTTAAGCTTTGGGATCCATTATTATGGATAAAGCATTTAGAACAAAAAATGTGAAAGTATGAAACATTTGGCTTACGTCCCTTCCATAGTTCAAATGGAGTTTTCCCATGATGTTTGTTGATCATGCAACTGTTTTGAGTGTAACATGCAGTGTTGATCGCTTTGGCCCAAAACCTAGGAGCAAGCTTGGATTCTGTTAACATTGTCCTAGCGGCTTCCTTGAGCGTTCGGTTCTGGCGCTCAGCAACAATTTTGTTGGGGAGTTCTGGGAGCAGAATACTCATGATCTATTTCATTCTCTACACAAAACTTCTCAACAATCTTGTTAGTAAACTCAGTACCATGATCGCTTCTTATTCTTGCAACTTTAAGATTTTTCAATATTTGAAGTTATCGAATAAGCGTTGTTAACTTGTCACATGTCTCATCATTGGATGAAAGAAATTCCACCCAAGTAAATCGAGAGAAATCATCTACTATCACCAAAGTATACTTTTTACCACTTACACTGATCGTTTGAACAGGTCCAAACAAATCCATGTGAAGTAGTTCAAGTATTCTAGAGGTAGATAGATGAGGTTTTCTCTTGAACGATGACTTAACTTGTTTACCCATTTGACAAGCGTCACAAAGGCGATTCTTATGAAATGGTCCATTTGGTAATCCCTCTACATGATTTTGACTTATAAGCTGAGAGATTGTCTTAAAGTTGAGGTGATTTGTTTTTCTATGCCATAACTAACCCATTTTAGATTCATTTTTAGCAACAAAGCATGTTGGGTTGTTATCAACTGTTGAACCCCAATCTACCAAATATACGTTGTTAGTTCTTTTACCCTTCAATTTAGTAGACTTAGTCTGAGTGTCATTTATATAGCAACAGTCGCTTGAGAATATGACTTCAAAGCTTTTATCACAAAATTGACTTATGCTTAATAAATTGTACTTTAGACCCTCAACATAATAAACATCACTTATCATGATTTTCCCCCTATGCACAGTACCTATACCTTTGGTTTTACCTTTGGAGTTGTCACCAAATACAACCTGAGGACCATTAGCAACTCGATAGTTGATCAGAAGATCCTTGGAACCAGTCATGTGCCTTGACGATCCACTATCGAAGTACCACACAGATGTATCGGCTCTAGCTCTAGGTACCTACAATCAAAAGGGAAGTTCTATTTCTGTTCAGGTACCCATTGTTGCTTGGGTCCTTTAACATTAGTAACATTGTTAGTTTGAATTAGAACTTTAGGAACCCATATTTGCCTGGTCTTCACTGTAAGAATACTTGCCTTTTTGGGTTTCACAACGTGTTGTGTGTGCTTTTTGGGTGTATAATAATATCCTCGATTATAATAGTAGTCATAATCATAGTCATCATAGTATCGATCATATGATCTTGACTGTCTTGGATATTGACGCTGGTATTTCCTTGGCGCTGGCTTGGGTTGCACTTTTGGTGCTGGACGCTTAACGCTTGATTCACAGTGGTCAGACTTATCTTTAGCCTTTTGAGCATTTGGATAGATCTGTCTTTGTGAATCATTTGCCTTAGCCTTACCCTTGCCTGAGTCATCTTTGGCTTTCTCATTTGGCGTCTTACCATTGTAGCTAGGTTCATTTTGTGTTTGACCTTGTGAACCTTTCTCAACAAAGATAACACCCTTTCATTTGTTGTTCGCCATAACATTAGATTTATTAGGTTGTTTACCGAGTTTATCGCATCCTAAACCGGTCTTTTCACCAAATAATCTAGTTACGTCAGTCACATTATCCAACTTTCTAGAAGCTTTTGATAATGATGAGATGAGCTGCTCTGATTTAGCAAGTCTAGCGATCAAATCAGCTTCTCTCTTGACTATAATATCAAGATCGCTTTTTAATTGAATAACCTTACTCTCAAGTGATTGGTTCTTCTCAATGCATTGTTGTTGAACTTTCAACTCTGCTTTGAGCGTTACTTTATCTCTTGTGAGTGATGAGATAATAGCGAGATCGTTTTGATATATTTTGGCCGCTTCTTGACAGTCATTGTAGTATTCTTTGACTTTGTCCAGTAATTCATCATAAGAAAGAGGAATACATATTTCACATAATTCATTGATTACCTCAGGGGACGCTTCATCATCTCTAGCCACGAGACATATGAGCGCTGAGTCATCTAATGGCTCATCATCATCACTACTCTCCTCTGATGATTCTAAATCTTCAAGTGCGGGTGCTGGTTCTGATTCCTCTAGCAAACCTTGTTGATGAAGGTTGCTCCTGAATTGGTTTCTATCCAAGTAATCCTGCCTTGAGGGCTTGGATACATTTGGATAAGGGCAATTTGCCTGGTAGTGCCCTGGTTTCCTGCAATTATAACAAAGATTAGTCTTCATCTTTTGTTCATTTGTTAACCTTGCGATGTGTTGTTTTGAGACCACAGGAGCTGAGAGATTTTGAGCAGACGCTTGGTATTGAACAGGCGCTTGGGGTGAATGAATAGAATACTGAGGCGCTTGAAATTGTTGTTGCACTGGAGAAGGCGCTTGATATGAACTTTGTCCTTGATTATTGAAACCTTTTCCTTTCTTTTCATATCTCAAGAACTTTCTAAATCTATTCAGCAAAGCCAACTCCTCTTCCTCATTGATATCTAAATTCTTTCCTTCATTACCCGATTTGCCTTTGATTGATGCTATAAGCGCTCCAGATTCAATCACTGGACTACTCACAACATCACTAGCAAAATTCAACTCAAACTCGAATGCTTTGAGCTCTGAAAAGGCGTCTTCTGGAGTTAGGAGATCCAACATATTGGATTCTCTCATAGTAGTCGTCTTCATCAAGAATTCACTTAGTAAACTTCTAAAGATCTTAACCACCATTTCCCGATTTTGTAAATCCATTCCCAACGATGTAAGTTCTGTAACCAGAGCTGTAAATCTTATATCTAATTGCTCTAAAGTTTCATTGGGTAACATCTTAAATCCGTTAAATTTTTCCTTGGCAATGGAAAGTTTGTCCTCTTTAATCTGAGTTGAACCACCACAAATTGTAGCCAACTTATCCCATATTTCTTTAGTGGTTTTGCATGATTCGATCTTGTTAAATAGGTTGTCATTATCACCAATAGCCGTATATAGAGCATTTCGACCAACATTGTCCAAATTTGCTCTTCGACGTTCATCTGGAGACCATTCTTGTTTCTGTTTTTCAACGTAACCATCTGGAGTGTCTTCCGTGGCTCCAGGCGCTCTTGTGATAACTTTATATATTTTGATTGGCCCATCTGAAATAATATCACACATGTTATCATCACAAGAACAAAGATATGTAAATGCTTTGACTTTCCATGTGTCAAAATTTAACTCAGTCAGTTTGGGAACTTTAGCAAATGCCATTGTTTTTTAAATCTAAAGCAACTAAGTTTGAAAAGGATCTAAACAAGCAGTTACGCTTGGAAATTTTAAAATTTCAACTTTAACCGCTCTGATACCACTTGTTAGTCCCAAGTGGCATACGAAAGGGTCTAGAAGAGGGGGGTTGAATAGACCCTGAAGTCTTTTTCGACTTCAAACAGTTTCGTATTAAAATGGTTTTAGACGCTTGAAATGAAAACGCTTTGACTGAGTGTTTACTTGAAATATAAACGCTTAGGCTAAGCGTTTGATGAAAACTGTTTTTAGAAAGTTAACTTAGACTTCAAGATTTGAATACTTTAACCAAGTAGGTTTAAGCGTTCAGTTCTTTAATCAGTGTTAGCACAACGGAATGATTTTTGTAGGCTTCTTTTTTAAAAGCTTTAGCGTCACGAAAGGTGTATTTAGTTGCTTAGCGTTTGATTAAGTTTTACTTGATCAGTTTATGATATGACAATATGAAAACTGAAAATAAAGTAAAGAACACAATATTTGTAAGGTTCGTTGGGTGGTGTAATCCCAACTACGTCTTTCTTCTCCTTGAACACTTGGAGGTAATCCACTAAGATTATTCTCAAAGAATCAAACAGAATCTTCTACAAATTAGGGAGAGATGGATGTCAATGACTTGAGCTCCTTGATCACACAGACTTCTGCTCCAAATCACTTCAATCCCTTTGCTTCTTTCACCCAGAAATACTGCAAGTATCCAACTTCGACTTCACACAGATCGCCAAGCTTGGATGGGGGTTTTTCTAAAAGGTTTGTTTGATTTTGGTAAAGTTCAAACAACTAGAAATATCTCAGTAGTAATGTGGGTTTCTCTGAAAAAGAATGTATGAGATATTGGATGACTGTCTCAGGAATTGAAGAAAAGCAAAGAGAATGTTTTCTTGAAAATTCTGGCTTTTCTGAGAGTTTAAGGAATGAGACTTCAATGCAACAGCAATTTGGCTTGGAAATCAATTGTTCTCTATTTGGCTTGTTGTTGAGGTCCTATTTATAGGCATTCTTGAAGAAAGTGTCCGTTTGACACATGCACGAGCGCGTGTCCCTCACTTCCGCGAGTGAACAACTTTTGTCCTTTTTCCTGAAAAATCTACTGCACAAAGTTGGTGCTGCAATCTATGAAATGTTGACAGTCCAATAGGGTGGCTTCTCCGTACGTCTGAAAGTTCTTATCACATTTAATGCTCTTATCAGCATTTAATGCATTTGAATTAAATGCTCGTTGGCACTTAATGCATTGAGAATATTTGCATTAAACTCCTACTGGACTTAGAAATAAATTCAGGTGAAATCAATCATTGATAGACGCTTGTTCATCCTTGAATTACTTCTATCCTATAAGGTGACGCTTGACGTAGCTGGTCATTCTAGACGCTTGGAATCTTCATCTTTATTCAGACTACAGGCGCTTGAGTCTTCAAACTTTTACTTCTGATAAACTCACTCAGAACATATCAGACGCTCAGTTTAAGACAACTTAACCTAACAATCTAGAATAAAAATAAAACAAAGCCTATCACAAATCTAACGCTTCAAAGCTAAAATCAACTTACATATTTTGGGGTCTAACAAAAAATCCTAATTGTCATCATCAAAACATCAAACATGAAATTCCTAACAATATATATATATATATACATATATGTACACGTGCATGTGTGTATGTGTATGTGATTTTGGTGAAAAGATTTTATCTTGTTCCAAGTTTATATATATATGTATGTATGTATGTATGTATCTTGTAATATTTTTAGTAGGATCTATTTAATTAGTAAGTTACCAACTAATATGGAAAAATCTTATAAATATATTAGTAAAGATATTGGATAGATATGGTATATTTCAGATGATCTCAAATATATGAAAATATCTAGTTAGTTGAAAAGGTATCCAACTAATTAAGGAAGATAATAAAAGAGAAAGGAAATAAAAAATATATACATATATATACACACATACACGCTTGTCATCAGAGAGAGTGTAGGTGTGTGTGTGTTTCCACTTTGGTGGACTCTATATATATGTATATTCCATCTTTTGAAAAGATAAGTGAAGTGATTCAATTCCTCAAAAAGACTTTCTCTATTATCTTTCTCTCCAATCTTGTTTCACTCTAATTCTTCCAACTCATGTGTTGAGTATGACGAACACTAAAATATATTCCTACCCTTTTTCTAACAAAGCCGAAATTCAATATTCTCTTGGCTATCACTGGTGGAGATAATCGAGGGTACGAGTTAGGATGTGGATACATCTCAAAGGCGCAACACTTGGGGCGCTAGGACAATCTAGTTCTGGATTTTGAAGCAAGGAGTAGCTTAAAAAGAAAGTTGCTGATTAGTTCTTCAAGAGATAAACCCAAGAAAACTTCTTTTTGATTATGTTTTTAAATCCATGGTACCATATCTATACATTAAGGGATGTTGGACTTTAATTAAAATCTATACTTTCTGCTACACCTTCATCCCCGGAGTTGTACCGATCCCAACATAACATACACACACACACATATATATATATATATACTTTATATATTTACATAATTAGCCACATGCTAACTAATAAAAGGCAAGTATTATAATATATATTTATATATACATAGTGCACAAATGTATGCCACACACATACCTATACACGCTTCCGCGTGTATGTGTGTATATATATATATTATATTAAATAATGTTTTCTTTCCTTCTTAATCTCTCTCTTCTTAGTTAATTAGATTCACTAATTAACTAATAATATCTTTCCATATATTTCAGATTCTCAAATAATATATATTTGAGATCTTTCCAAATATACAAGACCTATCCAAATATATTTATAAGATCCTACCATATAATCAATTAGTCAACTAATTAATTAAATAGATCTTTTTTTTTAAATTCAAGAGGAAAGGGAATACCCTACATATCTAGCCCGATAAACCCATGCTGATAGTTATAATCCTGAGCCATAAAGACTCTATCTAGCTCCATAAAGGAGGGGAGAGCCACAACTTGTGGAGTCCTGGATTTGAACCACCAGTACAAAAATACACAATTACAGTGCACCTATTATAGCGGTTCTGGTAAAACCTCTGAACAGAGGTACCCATTATAGCGGTTCATGGGTGAACCGCTGTAATAAGGTAATAGCGGTTCAAAAGTGAACCGCTATAATAGGTACCATCTATTATAGTGGTTCATGTGAACTGTTGTAATATGCGGTTTGCCCTATTACAAACGCGGCCGCCTCTCCCCCATTTCATCTCTCTCTCTCCTCTCTCCCGCAATCTCTCTCTCTATATACACAAACAAAGAACCTCGGCTGCCACCACCACAGCCGCCGCCGCCGCCGCCGCCGCCCCCACTACTGCCACCACCATATATCGCTGCCGCCTCCACCACCACCACCGTAAGCTTCTTCTCTCTCTCTCTCTCTCTTTATAGCACCGCCGCCGCCGCCAACACCATCATATACTGCCGGCGCCTCCACCACCACCATTTTAGTTTGGTTTGTGCGAATTTGGGGTAAGTTTTTTAGATAAATATATATAGAGAGAGAGTTTGTGCTACGTGTCTCGGGTTTGTGCTATAAATTGGAAATTTCTCCTAAAATGTAATGGGTTTGACTTATGTGTCTGTGTTTGTGTGAATTTGGGGTAAATTTTCTAGATAAATATGAGAAAAATTTTGTGGTATAAGTAATTCTTGAGAATTGCCTATTTTTGTGGAAAATTTAGGGGAAATAGGGACTTGACTGAATTTAGGGTTAATTTGGATTAGTTGGGGGTTAATTACATTTAATTTGGGATTAAATTATGGTTATTTTGTGGTTTAGGGTACATTGATCCAACTAGTGATCAATATTTATACTTAGTTGCTGGAAATATGATAATTTATTTGTAGTTTTATGCGATTTATGTGATCCAACTGGTGATCAATATTTTCGTATAGTGAGATCAAAATTTTGGGTTTGTTGTGGGTGAAAGATCAGAATGTTGGGTTTGTTGTGGTTGAAAGATCCGAATTTTGTTGGTTGCAAGTTTGGGGTAAAGATTAGTCAAGAACTTGGTACAATTTTTTGCGCCGTTACTCTGCCAAATTTTTTCTAGAATAATGGGCAAGAAATTAAAATTATTTAATTAATTCAACTCAATTGATGTTAATTAAACTATTTAAGTAAAGGTTAATTAATAAAATTATTTAAGAAAGGATAATATATTAATTTATCTAAGTAGGAATGTTAATTAATGTTAGTTTAATTTTCAAATAATTTAGAAACCTTTAAAGTGTTTTGACAAGAGTTGTCTCACATGAGAAATCTGAATTAGGAAAAAGGGAATATAAATTAGAATCAAGATGAATCGAAGTTGGATTTTAGCGGATCGTATGTCGGAGCAATATGAGAAAGGGATGAAAGAGTTCATCAAGTTTGCGGTTGAGCATGCACCAGATCCGACTAGGATCACTTGCCCGTGTTTACGTTGTTATTTTGGAAAGAGGATCAGTCCACGTGACTTGGAAGATAATTTGGTGTGTAATGGAATTGATAAATGCTACACATGTTGGACAAGAAACGGTGAGAGCAGTGTCACATCAGATGATTTGGGTGGTACATCATATCCATCACACGATTTGGACATGGATAATTATGAGCCTGATCGTTTGGAGGAGATGACAAATGTGATTGAGGAGGATTTGCGAAATTGTCATAAAATGTTTGACAATTTGATAAGTGATTCAAAAACACCACTGTATAGTGGTAGTAAATTCACAAGATTGAAAGCAATCCTAAACCTCTACAAGTTAAAAGCCAACAATGGGTGGAGTGATAAGAGTTTCACAGACTTACTTGGTCTATTAAAAAGCATGCTACCCGAGGATAATGTGTTACCTAATCGTACTTATGAGGCTAAATGGATGTTAACCTCAATTGGCATGGGATATGAGAGGATACATGCTTGTCTCAATCATTGCATATTGTTTAGAAATGACAATGCATCATTGAAGACGTGTCCAAAATGTGGTGCCTCACGGTACAAGAAGAATGGATTTGTTCCTATCAAATCAATGTGGTATTTGCCCATAGTACCTAGATTTAGGATAATGTACAACAGTTAAGAGTTTGTTAAGCACTTGATATGGCATGCTGATTGAAGGCTTGAAGAAGAAATTAAAGATGACAAGATTCGACACCCCTCATATTCTCCTCAATGGAAAAAGATTGATGATGATTTTCCTGAATCTGGGGAAGAACTAAGAAACCTACGCCTTGTATTGGTTACAGATGGCATGAACCCACATGACTTGCAAAGTAGCTCACATAGTACATGGCCGGTGATTTTGATGATCTACAACCTACCCCCATCGCGATGCATGACGTGAGAGCATATAATGATGCTTATACTTATTTATGAGCTGAAATAACCTAGAAATGACATAGATGTCTACTTGGCTCCTTTAATTGAGGATTTGAAGGTTTTGTACTAGACCGGTATTGAAGTATATGATGGTTTCAGAAAAGACAGTTTCAATCTTAGAGTCACGTTATTTGGAACAATCAATGATTTTCTGGCAAGAGCTAATCTCGAGGGATGTGGTGTACATGGCCAATGTGGATGCCCTATATGTGACAAGAGTACAGATCAACATCGATTGCCACACTCTCGTAAATATGCATTCCAAGGGCATCGGAGATGGCTGAAGCCGAAACATCGATATCGTGGGATGAAGAAAGCTTTCAATGGGAAGATAGAAGAAGGTCGAGCTCCTAAGTGCTTAACTGGTGAAGCCATGTTTGAGAATGTACAAGACTTGGATATTAAATTTGGAAAGACTTTTGTAGGTGGCCTTGCAAAAACTGGGAGGAAAAAAAGGTCAATTTTCTTTGAGTTGCCGTATTGGAAGTCCTTACATGTCAGACATTTTCTTGATATTATGCATATTGAGAAAAATGTATTTGATAGTGTCATTGGTACACTTCTAAATATGCCCGAAAAGACAAAAGATGGCTTAAAGTCAAGGTTAGACTTCGTTGAAATGAAGATAAGAGGTAAATTGGCACCAACAAAGAAGAGAAAACGTATTTATTTGTCTCCAGCAGCTCACACTCTATCTAGGAAAGAAAAAATTGCATTATGTGAGTTTCTTAATGGAGTGAAAGTTCCAGAAGGGTGTTCTTCAAACTTTAGCAGTCTTGTATCAATGAATGACTTGAAGCGAAAGCACATGAAGACTCGTGACTATCATGTAATCATGGATCCTTTGCTACCAATTGCTATACATGCCATTTTTCCAAAAAAGGTGAGAGAAACTATAACTAGATTGTGCTTCTTCTTCAAAGCAATGTGGAGCAAGGTGTTTGATCCAGAAAAATGGCCTGCACTTCAGAAATAAATTGTCATCACTTTGTGTGAGCTTGAGATGTATTTTCCACCTATGTTTTTAGATATAATGACTCACCTACCTATTCACTTGGTTAGAGAGACACAACTATGTGGACCGGCTTTGATGAGATCTATGTATCTGGCTGAGTGTTATATGAAGGTATTGAAAGGCTACGTGAAAAATCGTAGTCAACCGGAAGGTTGCATTGTTGACAGTATGTAGTTGATGAAGCCATTACATTTTGCACATAATATCTGGCAGATTCTAACGTTGCAGAGCTTCCAAAGTCTCATGTTGTGGGAGGGAAAACAGAGGAGAAAGCGTAATTGGAAAGCAATTAGTTAGTGTTCCTTGCACAGAAAGGGAGCAAGCACACCTATATGTGCTCCACAACACCGATGAAGTTGACCCATATGTTGAAGAGCACAAGGAGCAACTTTGGAGATTAAATCCAAATAAAAATGAGAGCTGGATTTCAAGAGAGCATAACAAGAGTTTCATCGATTGGTTCCGAAAGCATATTGAAGAGAAACAGAAAGAGAATTCACTTTCAGTTTTAGATAAATTGACACGGTTGTCGATGGGTCCGGGAAGACTAGTATTTTGTTATTCAGGTTATCGTATAAATGGTCGCACATTTTATACAAAAGTCCAAGATGAACGAAGTACAATGCAGAATAGTAAGGTGAGTCTTGTAGCTCAAGCAATGCATATCTCAAGTGCAAAAGATAATAACCTATTAATGCCTATTTATCATATTATGGGGTGATTGAACGTATATGGTAGTTGGATTATAGTTGGTTTCGGGTGCCTGTATTTGGGTGTAGGTGGGTTGACAATAAAAAAGATGTCCAAAATAATGAAATAAGCTTCACTTGAGTAGACCTTGAAAGGGTGGCATACAAAGATGAACCTTTCATTTTGGTATCACAAGCTAAGCAAGTGTTTTTTGTCATTGATCCTATTGATAAGAGGTGGTCCATTGTTTTATCGGCAAATAAAAATACTTGTATTGAGGATGATTATGAAGAACGTGAAGATGATGGAGAAAATCCTATTTTAGGTGATTCACAAACAATTGATAGTGATGATGACTTGGATATAAGTGATGACAAATTGTATAAGCAATAAGATCACCAAGAGAGGATATGGATTAATACATCTGTTCGTCGGCGTACTAAAAAAAGTGGTCATACCGATGGGAAGCAAAAGACTACTAAGCCAACGATAAAAAGAAAACGATGAAAGGTATTTGAACTTATTTGATAATTATATGATAGAATTATTTTTGATCTTCAAATTCTGAAATAAAGTGAAATATCATGGCATCTTTATATTTCATAAGTGAGTTTACTTTAACAAGAAATAATCTATGCATTTTTGTAATCTTTATTAAAAATAATCGTACCGATGGGAAGCAAAAGACTACTAAGCCAATGATAAAAAGAAAATGATGAAAGGTATTCAAACTTATTTGATAATAATTATATGATAGACTTATTTTCTGATCTTCAAATTCTGAAATAAAGTAAAAAAAATATAGCATATTAATGGCATCTTCATATTTCATGAGTTTACTTTAACAAGAAATAGTCAATGCATTTTTGTAATCTTTATTACTTCTAATTTAAAATTATGTTGTTGGTATATGAATCTAACTTCTTTTGGCTTTTGTAGGTCGATGGCTTCAGAGCGTGCTAGAAGTTTTCCCCAGGAGAATGGACGTGGAGCAGACAAACGTGCTGAAAATGAGATACGGAGAGGTGTCACGGCTATGAGAAAAGTCATCAATGCCAGAAATAAAGGCATAAGGCTACCTGTCAGCTGGAATGAGAGAGGCCAAGTAATTAACCCAAACAAATCAATACTTGTTGGTTACATAGGAGTCCTGACTCGGCAGAACGTGCCGATTACCATCAGTGATTGACAACAAGTCCCGACACTAACAAAAAGTGCAATTTGGGATGAAATAGCGGTAATTTGGTTATTATCATGTTTCTAATTGTTATAGTAGTTTTTTTTAATTTAATTTTCTCTAAATTATATTTTTCATACATACTTTGTTGTTTGTTTTTTATAATTGTCATTTGATATTGAAGAAAGTAGAAAAAAAATACGCAATAGCAGAAGCTGGGAAGCTAGCATGAAACTTCAAGAGCTACTTGAGTAAAATTTGGGCACGGGATGATGATCAGAACATTAATTGCAACCGACCCTCACAATATGAGATACCTCAAGATAATTGGATGGCATTTTTAGATGTTTGCCTAAGTGAAGAGTTCCAGATAGTCATTTTAATTTACGGTTTCATTTGTTGGTTATTGCGTTTATATTTAACTAATACATTGACTAGTTCTTTAGTTATGTATTAAACAGCGACTAAGTAGGGAAAATAAGGAAAGAGAAAAGGAACTTGAATATCTTTATAGGAAATCATGTCTTGGACATGCTCTTGTGGAGCAAATTGAGGTACATAGTTCATTTAACAGTGAATCCTTACAATTTTTTTAATAAAAATTCCTTGTTAATATAAATATATATATATATATATTAATCAAAATATAAATGAAGAAAAGAAAGGAAGTGGGGTCTGATTGCACAGACGTGACATGAGCACTCGTGTGGAGGATTGCGGGTCCGATATAAAGAATGAGATTGATAATGTCAACGTTATAAGAGTGGTGAATGAAATGGTGAGTTATTTTCAATTTTAGCTCTATAATGTGTTGTATGTTTGTTTTGAAATACTTTTGAAAGAGCAAAGTTCACTAAGTTTTTTTATTTTTTAAATGTATATTACATGAGAGCATTTCACAAGAGAGTACTAGCCATAGTGGAAACGAGAGGAGCCAGGATGATCTATTGGCTAAAACTCTTAAAAAGAAGGAGCATCTGGGTCGCGTTAGGGATGTTGGCTTTGGGGTGTCACAAAGAGAGTACTTTACGGATCCTAAGGCTTCTAAAGATATGGAGATGGAAAGCTTGAGAAACATGGTGAAAGGCCTCACCGAATCACTATCCTCCTTACAACGCGAGGTAGGCGAGATGCGGGCATCTAGGTTGCGTCAGCCACATGAAGATGAGGCGATTCTTTGAAAGAAAGCTGCCCAAAACCAATTACGATGCTTCCTGCGGTAATGATCTGAACTTGTTTAATGATCATGTAACTTGCAACTCTCTATTTCTATAGAACACACAAAACTTTCTAATATAATAGTATATATATGTAGGTTAAGCGTCGTGTCAATTAGCACTTTCATTACCGTCATATCATGTGGTGGCTAAAGAACTTATGTTCAATCGACCATCGGGTAGAACACTTCACAACTATCCATTACCCACCAACCTTGTGAAAGTTTGCATTGACAATGCAATTGAGGAGGATACACCCCTACCAATCCCTTTCGATGATGAAGTGCTCACCATTTCTGATGCTTTGGGTACCTATGTTGCTTAGCCCATGAGTCTTGTCTAGTCATTAATAAATTATAATAATTGTTTAAGATTACTAAATATACTTTGGTGTGTAAAATTCACGTTTTGTTTTCTTTACTTAAATAGTCTCTTGGACCATCCAAATCATTTGGAAACCAGAAATTAGGGACGTCCAAGCACTCAGCTGTCAAACCAAGACCTCCGGTGGCCAATCCTACACGTGAATGTGACAGATGTGAAGACCTTGTACTAGGTGGACTCCTTAGGGATTTTTTATTTCTTGGAAAGTACATGAAGAGGATGTCTATTGATGACCAGATCGCTATAGACTTTGAGAAAAGAATTATGAATATTGAATTCCAAGAATATATTTGGAGGGAGGAGGTCTATCACCTTTTGCGTCAAGAAGAGATAGGAGCCTCTCTCATTTCAATGTACATCAAGTAAGTTTTTCAATTACTTTATTGCATCTGAACTATGATTATTTTCATTACTCAAATTTATTTTATGCTCAATTTAGGTTTTTGTGGGTAATTACGTGGTCCCTTAAGGGAAAGAAAGTCGTTTCGGGTTCCTTAGCCCACATGTTATATCTGCGGGATCAGGTAGTCAGCTTGAACAAGTGCAGTTCATAGCAAATGCTATGATAGAGAGCGCACAAATGAATAAGTTATTTCTTTCACCTTACAACACTGGGTGAGCTACTGAAGACACAACTTTAATTTGTAAAACTTGTTACTCAAAACAAATTTTGAACTTATCTTTTGAATGCTTTTTAGGGGACATTGGTTGTTGCTTGTGATTGATCCATTTCAAGAGTTCGTTGATTGTCTGAATTCTTTGCATGGTGATCCGGATAACCGATTTGACATGAAAGAAAAAATCAATCAGTAAGTTTTTCATTCAATCAATTAATGTATCCACTATATTTCATTCCTAGATTTCACATACTTGCTTGTTTTTGACATATCTCCTTGTTTTTTGTATTTTTTTACAAGGCTGTGTTCATATTTCGTGCAAATTACAATAACCAATTGAAGAAATCCAAAAACAAGACCTGTAATGGATTAGAATAAAAGTTAGTGTTTTCTAGTTTCAAGAGATTATTTGTATAAATTTAGTGTTCTAATACAGCTTTGATTACTTTTTGTAGTGCCCCTGACAGACAAATGACGTAGATTGTTGCTACTTCGTTATGACATTCATGAAGAAGATTATTAGCCACGGAGAATCTACAATCTCAGTAACGGTATGCATAGTCCTAATACTTAGTTCTTTCCCTTTTGAAGTTATTAAACCTTTGGCAGGTAACTGAAACGTCATTTGGGTTTGCAATTTGTATCTTGCAGTACTTTCATGATTGTCGATGCTCCTCCTACACTCAAGTGCAAATTGATGAAGTACGTAGCGAAGTGGCACAATACATTATCGAATGCGATTAGAAATTGGGTAATGCATTTTTTGTAAATTGTGACTTGTTGTAAATTGTGATTTGATTTGTTGTATTTAAATTGTAATTAATTTAATTAGTTGATTGTAAACACGTGATCATTTGTTGGAGATTATAAAATTTTATTGTTGGAGGAAAGAATTGGTTATTGAAGTTTTGGGTTTTTGTTGTTTCTGTTGAATCTGTTGTACTGTGCTGGTTTGTTGTGCTAATTTGTTGAATTTTGATCTTGTACAGCATGGTTACAAAGGAGAAGGTAAAATAAAAAAATACCCTATTACAGCGGTTATAGTTATAACCGATTATAACTATAACCGGTGTAAAAGGCTCCCCTATTACAGTGGTTTTTAACCAATTTAATAGGCCTGAACCCCATTACAGCGATTAGGTAAAAAAAAACGGCTGTAATAGGCGTTTTTTGTAGTAGTGAACCCAGGACCTCCCACATAGAGTGGGAGGTGGATAGCACTAAACAAGAGGTCTTGGGTTAATTAAATAGATCTTACCATATATGTTTAGACTCATACAATAATATATATATATATATATATATATACACATACTTATATATATATATATATATATTAATGTGCTGGCTTAGTGAACGACATTCATTTCACCACACATATACACAAATGCCTAATGCATGTATATATACATATATATAATATTATTTTTCTTTCCTCTTGCATATGAATTAATTAATTAGTCTTATAATTTAAAATTTAATTAGTCTTGCTCAATTTAATATTCCAATATTAAATTGTAAGACTATTATTAAATAAGAAACAATAATTAATTTATTCCTTTTTCCCGATTAATTAATTTTAATTAAATAATCTCTCCATTAATTCACAAAGAATTAACTTAGTCAGTAGGTACTACACTACACTAAGTTACGTGTGTGTCCCCTTAGGCTCATTAAAAAGGGAGCAATAGGTCATTTTCCATAGGCTAAATTAATTATCCAAATAATTAATTAGTTCTTGAAATTAATTCACCATATTAATTCTAAGCACCTATTGGTCATGGATCGATGTCTACCTGTTGTGAATCCTGGTTCATGCACAACAAAAATTAAAAATATACCCGGATTCACAAACGGATCACTTTTAGGTTTTAATAACTTTATAAAATAAAAAGATAAAATTAAATTTCATCAATTTACTAACTTTGTTATAGAAAACAAAAAACTTAATCTACGCGATAGCAGCAATCCTTGAGTCCTGCCTCTAGTTTGAAGAATAAATCCACCTCTTCTGGCTCAGTGAGGCCGACGGCTAAGAGAGAGAGGGAGAGAGAATAATTTTCTTATTTTTTTTCTCTCTATCAAGTTATTATAAAAGTCTTAGGGTTTTCCAACTAGGTTATATGTATTTAAATAAGATGATGGGCTTAGAATTAATTAAATCCTTGAGCCCATCTACCCTATTCCACACTCCTATTTCAATCATAGGTGGATTAAGTTGACTTTCAACTTAGTCTACTTATTAATTAAAACGGACATATTTTAATCCAATTAATATATAATATTAATTAATAATCAACTAAATTAATTAATCCAATAATTAATTTAGGATAAGATGAATATAATAAATTAATCCAATAGTTTATTATTAATCTAATTAATTAATTTGTCCATCAAATGATGAATTACCTAATGTATGTTATTGGACAACAAAAAAATTTCTTCGCTTAATTCCTTGAAAGAGCGACTTTCTAGGTTCGCCTCATTTGGAAATGGGAGGATACCAAGGATGTGAGTGTCATCTAGTCAGTCACGTGGACTCAATTGAGATCAAAACAATTAGATCAATACGAACCTTTTGGTCACA
Organism: Buddleja alternifolia; assembly: GCA_019426215.1. Classification (NCBI taxonomy): domain Eukaryota; kingdom Viridiplantae; phylum Streptophyta; class Magnoliopsida; order Lamiales; family Scrophulariaceae; genus Buddleja; species Buddleja alternifolia. The sequence goes on from CM033395.1 coordinate 10,385,299, forward strand.
GACACCATGTGAGTATAAGCCCTTCACTGTAACATCCCGATCGAGTGAAAGTCATAGTTTGTGTCAAATTCATAGGACTTGATGCTGTACTTAATAAATCATAGTAAGATGAAATTACCAAACTACTGTTTGTGTTCCACACAAATTAGTTTTCCTACTTCGGCCAAAGACTTATAATTTCATTTACCTATGATTGCACAGGACGTTTACTAGTTTACTACTCGAGGCAGTGAATCCCGTTTTGGCAATCACCGAACAATTCCTACTTTCCCATCTGAACCGCACTTTGAGGTTGATTCCACCTTCGGGTGTCACAGGTACAATCTTTATGAATCCTCAGGTCTAAAGCTTACGCACAATATCGTGACATGTAATTCAATCATTGATAGTCACCGAGTAAATACCCATATGATTGAATTACGGCAAGCCGTGTTCGAATATATTAATTCCATTGATATATTTATAGCACAAGCTCCCACTATTCCATAGTGGCCCACTGACACTCTTTGTCAAAGCTCGTGTCATACAAGTCTGGTCCTAATGTCCAATTAAGACTCTTCAACTTGCGAACTCTTTTTAAGTAATCAAGGAACCGATACTTCTAGTACCAATCTCTTCAATCCATGAAGAGTAGAAGCTCCCTCTTGATCACTCGGGACTTATATGTTCAATACTTTATTAATGTCATTAAGATTGATATGAACAAAATCAAATGTCTTTTATTAATGAAAGATGGTTTGTATAACATAAAACTAAAAGTCCTAACTAATCTAATTCCTCATTGGCATAGAGGGTATCCTAACAATAGCAACGTCGCCATGACTTCCTAGGTGTTAACAATAATAGCGAACCTATCCAGGTTACGATATTCATTGAGTCGAATCCCTCCATCTTTGTCCCATCTAAAGTCTAGAATTTAGCAACGGTCGAAACCCAAATAACCTCAGATACTATGACTATGTTGGAAACACTAATGATCCGGTCTTCTAATAGGGATCACAAATCCCTCTTATAAGATATTGCTCTGGCTGGAGGCTTTTATCGATCATTCAGAGTTTACACAATAGCATAGAAAATACCAGGCTATCAACCCTGGATGGATCCCATATCAAATGTCACCTAATCTGCTATATTACCAGACTATACCCAATGTGCGTTGTTATATGACTCTCTTGGAGTGCACGTGCACATTAAAGCATAGTGGGTAGTACCCTTCCCAGACATGACATCTCAGGTCAAAGGATTCACCTCACTCTACGAAACCGAAGGACAACTAGTTCAACCGAAACCCACGAGATGTCCTTACGGGGTCATTCAATTCCATACTCACCCAAGTATGAATCTCTGTATATGCATTGACCCAGCGAGTCATTGTCTAAGGAACAAGACACTCTTTCATTTGAGAATGACATATACAGAAATCTTGGCGAGACTGTGTCACATTCTCTATGACTTGGAATGAGGTTTAGGATTACTGCCCTCGAGACTGTTTCATAGTCACACACTCCCCTATCTTAATGTAATCGATGAGATCTTTATCTAAAGTGATTAAATCTATATCTGCGATAATGAATACTTTCCAAAAAGGTTTGATATGATGCGAAGGACAAGACTGTCATAGTGTTTATCTTCCAGTGATCAAGCCAACAAATGGCTCGCCAGACATACAACACTATCAAGAAGGCCTAAGCTTTCGATCAAATAAAATGAGAAACATTAACAATTAAAAAAGAGTTGGCAACAAGAATTAACTCACCTAGCATAAATTAGTCATTAATAATGACATAGGTTCACCCTAATGACCTAGCATCAATCATTCATTGATATAAATCATGAATTCCTACTAAAATAAGATCCTAATTGATAGAAATTTAATCATAATCTAGCCATGGATTGCAGAAATAATCTAACTAGTTCTACACCCTAGCTAAGCACTTTATCAAACATTTAACATGTAAAATCAAGAAATCAAAATACAACTAGAAAGTATTGAAGTTCATTGTCACTTATCGATATGATGATTTTGAATTATAATTACATGGATGAGCTTTTTAGCATACAATGATGAAATATATCAAAAGTTTAAAAATCTGAAAAGGGAAAAAAACATCAATCAGAGATAACCAAAAGGTTAGTGCGAGGGTACATCAAGGTTGTGGCTTGGGTTGACTGAGGTCACGGCCTCGTTACAATTCCACGTTGCAGGGTGGATCAATGACACTGTGGTAGTACCTTGTTCTTAAGAACCAGTCGAGCCTATTAGAAAATCCACTGGACGGTTGTCGCGGGTCTTCTTTGCTTTTGAGCCTAATGGAAAATCCACAGCGTGGCATGAACGACTAAGGTTGCGGCAACAGGTGTTGCATGGCAGAAGCCTTCAATTTTGCGCTGGTTTGCTCCATTACTTACTTAAATTCACTACAATTGAAACAATGATATATAGATATAATTTCATCGAAACATGTAGAAAGAATGAATCAAAATAAATAAATAAAATATCACTATCAAACCACCCGCACTTAATCTCTTGCTCATCCTCGAGCAACTACTAAACACTACCACTAGACTCTAAGAGCTAGTCCACTTTCGTAGGGAATATAAATTTATTTAGCGTACTTATTAAGCTTTTTAAACTCGCAGGTCTCCTAGTGGACAAATTATGTCTTATGGGGTTTTCCGAGATAAACCTATAAAACAAAGCACAAAAATAAAAATTGAAAGGAAATAAAATACTCACAATGCACAATAAGTAAGTTTATAAATTATTTTCCATATAAAGTCTTAACTAGAAATTCAAAAACAAAATCCTTAAAAATAAGTCAATTATGCATCAACTTCTATCACCACATACATGTATACTCAAAGATCATTAACAAAACTTGGTAATCACAAAATTATTTATGTAATCATATAACTCGCAATCATCCTTTTTTTTTTTTTTTTTTGGAGTTTGGATCTCGAGAAGAATAGAAAGTCGTTTGCTACGACGAAGTCTCTCCTATTGTTTGTCTACATGACTTTTAGTCAATTTTTCATTTGTAGTTTCGTAAATCTGTTGAGAGTAAAAAGGTTCACTCAATAAAAATTGAAAAGAATTCGTAACTTAACGACATTTCTTAGGTGTGTCTATCCCAGATCAAGCCAGACTCTTAGAAAGATTACAATTACAATATATTTCTACTCTTTCAGTGTCTTCAACTTATAAATTTCTTATTTTAATAACTTTTAAATTTCTTATTAATTCAATTATTTAATTATTTTAATTAAATTTTATTATTTTTATTAATTTTTTTATTTAATTTAATTTTTTAGTTCATTGTAACCAATTCCGCATGGCGTATTGGCAATTTGACCACTTGTCTCGTTTTCTTCAAGTTGGCAAGTCATGTGTCCACCTGGGCATAATTGATTTGAAAATTGAAATTCCCCAAATGGAAAAACCTAACAAAACTCTAATTTTTTTCTTTGGGGATTCATTAATTTAGACCGAAAGTTAACCGTAGGAACTAAATGTATGTGAAATTGACAAGTTGAGGGACCACATCTGTTGAACCTAGAATATGGGGGACCAAATGTGATTTAGAGGACAATTTGAGGGATTAAAAATGTAATTCTCCCCTAAATTAACCTACATATTTACTTTTATTGGTTAATATTCTATTTTACCAGTAAAATCCATGATTTTGATGTGAAAATGAAGAAATGGATCTGATGTGTGGGTTTCACATCGATAAAAATATGCGATATTGATATGAAAGTATGATATAAAGTATGAGATTAAATGTAATAGAACACAAGATATACGTGGTTCGGTCCAAAATCGGACCTACGTCCACGGGGTAAAGAGTTCGATCCTTTAGTCATTGTAGAAGTTGATATAAATACAAGTTTTTGATGGGGGGTTGAAAAGGATAAGTCAACTATACCAAACATACATTTGGTAGTTAGGATTAATCACAATCTATCTATTTTGGGCTATATCCGATCAGGTATAAATGGTAAATATATAGAATTCGGGCTTGATCTCTACAGGTTTTTATATAGAAAGTTATGTGATTGATAAGATCTTATCTTGGGACTTGTTATAAATATCTTTACTCTTCCCACACAGGTCAGGTTTACAAGTCCTCCAATTGAGCGGGTCCAGATACGATATTTTCTAGAAGGATCCGAGTCCACATAACCATTAGACTTAGGCCCATAAAGTATTAGACTACCCAACTTGGCCCAATGTCCAATTTCTACGTAAATCAGGGTCTAATTAAGCTTTGAAAAAAAGGAGAACAAAATAAAACTTGTGATGAAGATTGAAGACATCTTAAAATGGAGCTTTATCATATTTATAGGCTTAATTAGGTATTTATGTATGCTATAAAGTTGTTGCAATATCTTGTAGTTTACTATATACATACTTGAATTACATCAATTCGGTATATAGATATATGGGGTGAGTCAATTTTAAATCACAACCTCCTTTGTTATTTTAAAAATGTTAAAAAACGCCATGTGTTAACGAAATAGGCTAATCAGCTCCCTGTGTTCTTAAAAAGTTTGCAAAAAAGCCAAATTCCATTAGAAAACAAGCGTGATTTTCATATTTTTCATGTTTTTCACCTTTATTGATATGCTCATTTGTCATTTGTATACTCTTCATATAGTATAAAAGGTAGATAGCGTTAATTCACCCAAAAAACAAATCTTTTCTTCTATCTTTTTAATAAAATTTGGCTTTTTTGTAGACTTTTTAAGAACACATGGGGGTAATTAGCCTATTTCGTTAACACAGGAGGGTTTTTAGCATTTTGAAAATAAAACAAGGGGGTTTTATGCAATTAACCCAAAAATATATGTCAATGTGGCACCGCGACACTGGAGTGGTGAAATATGGGACTTGGCTTTGTCACTGTGGTACCGTGGTACCAATTATATTCTCCACGTTTCCGATTTATAAACACACATTTAAGTCGCATTCTTGGAATCCTATTATATATCCTCATACTCAAGCAAGAAACAGGCAAGAAGGCTACGATTTCACGTACAAGATGGATGCTTAAAGCTCGAAGCAAGCAATCGAACAGCAATTAAGGTATTTCGCTTGTCATACTATGTCTTTGAAGATAAATGTGTTGCTCTATCCATGTGAACTATTATAATGTTCGTTTTGTGAAATTTATTTTTACTGGTTTATTTTGATTATGCCAATGATTAAGCGGATTGATGTTGGAGTTTTACAAATTAATGTAAATTTGCATCCTTATTTTTCTTTATAATAAAGTGACAAGACTCCTCATTTATAACGTCAAATACTAACAATATATAAGACAAATATATCTATTAGGAATCAATTTTTCATGCTAGAGGTTTTGATTATGACAATTGAGATTGTTGTTACTCCAACAATTATGTAAGTTTGATTTTATTAGAATACTGTAAATAGTCTTTGAAGTTGTTTGTAATAGGTCGTTTAGTCTTATTTAGATCTTAGACTAGTGATTGAAAGATTGTAATGTTGACAGAATTCCGACTAAATTTGTCAAGGCTGAAGAAGAGATCAAGAGTTGAAGACTAGATGAGATAATCTAAACAGTATCGAGTGTCAAGAAAACTTGACCAGATGTGAAGATTAGTCAGTGTTGAGAATGCATCGAAAGGAAAAAGTTACACGAAAATTTATTTCCTAGTCCTGAAAAAGTTTAGTGCAATTAATTACGCGTATCTACTCAACAGATATTTATTTCAATACATTTAATGCTGATAAGAGAACATTTAAAGTGATAAGTACTTAGGATGTACGGAAGACCTAATTCGATTGGACTGTCATTATATTCAGTCTACCTCATACTTTTGCAATAGAATTTCAAGGAAAAATGAGATAAGTTGTTCATGCGCTCTCCCCGTGTCAAACATACACTTGCGGGGTTTTGCTTATAAATAGGAGATTACATGATCATTTCAAACACCTTACTAGAGCTAAAAACTCTGTTACATTGAGATCGACAACAACATTCAAAAAGCTTTCGAGAAAAATAGTTCTAGATTTTCCAAAAGTTAAACCTTGAAGTCCAATCCCGGGCAGTCATCGTATCTCCTACATCTCTATTTGAAGAACACCATTGCTTAAAGAGATAGACAATTTGTAAATTCAAACAAAACCTTTCAAACAACAATCATCCAGCATCAAGTTCTGAGTGAAGAAGAATATGGAAATGGAGCATTATTTTTGAGTGAAAAAAGATATTGAAGCACCTTGTTGTAAAAATCTCAATGACTAAGGAGCTCAAGCCATGCTTTGTAAAATTGTCTCTAAGTGATTTAGTCGCAATTATTATAATCGTAGAAGCGTTCTGTGTGAAGCTCTGAATATCAATTGGTGGATTCCTCCTAAGTGTAAAAAGGAGAAAATGACGTAGTTGGGATTACACTGCACAACAAACCTTGCAATGTGCTTGGTCTTATTTACATATTGCATTTATCGCTTTCCTTATTTCATCACTATATCTTATTTGAAAGCATAACATACAAGCACACAAATTTAACTTGCGTTTAAACCAACAACTGAAAGAAAACATTTTCAACGCTTCCAAACTTCTTTAACTTAAGGCCTTATTTCGGTTTTGCAACTCTTGATTAAGCGACCAAACCTTGTGTTAACTGTTTTTTTAATCAAATATTTTTCTTTAATGTTGGGTAGCATCAAATATTTCTAGGAGCATCGAAAAAATTTGAATACGAAAGTTTTGAAGTTAAGAAAACTTCATTATCTATTCAACCACCCTCCCCTTCTAGACCAATTTCATGTGCCGTTTGAGATCAACAATATCTTTCGATAATCAGTTCAATTATTTTTAAGCCATATGCCTCTTGCTCACCTGAAACTTTTATGTTTGGTGCCTAATGCATATCATGGTGTTGTAAAAATAATATTCCCTTTATCCCAAAAAGGATGTCCCCTTTGACTTTTTCTTAGAAATTAGGGAAAATTACTCAAAACCCCCTAAAATAATGTTTCATATCCAAAAAACCCATGAAAATATTTTTCAATCTTAAAAACCCATTCTACAAATTTTTCATTCCGAAAACCCCAAAAGTCAGGATTAACAACTTTTTGGACTAAACTACCCCTTCATTTATTAAGTTAAAAATTGATCAATTATTTTTTCTTACTGTATCGTTTTGTTCTGATTCTTTCAAAATGATGAATCATAAAATATGGATTTTCTTTTGTAATATTAATTTTTTAAAATATTTGTATATAATTTATTTTTGATTTTAATATGGTAATTATCTATAAATATATGTTTTAAATTTTTTAAAAAGATTAAAAAATCTGAAAATTTAAAATTAAAATCATAATTAGTATCAGTTATCAATACAAAATTTTTAAATAAATAAATTTTATTGCATAACAACAATAGATTAATTTTTAATCTAGAAGGCTAAGGGCTATTAAGTCCATAAATTTGTTAACCCTAAATATTGGATTTTTTGGAATGAAAAGTTGATGGAATGGGTATTTTGGATTGACAAATATTATCATGGATTTTTTGGATATAAAAGTTTATTTTAAGGGTTTTTTAGTAATTTTCCCTAGAAATTATCAAAAGTCTATTATTTGTTGAAATATACCCCTTCTATAAAACAAAAGGCAATAAATAACATTACCATGTCAGATTTTAATTTAATTTATGTTTGTTGTCTGTTATCCATATATGAAATTATTCTTTCTTAAATTTCCATTTTCACTTAGATTTAAATTAACAAAGTAAATACTCACCATACCAAAGACCTGTTGGTCTAATGGTATTCACCTCTCACTTTATGTGAGAGGTTCTGGACTCTAATCCAGTTTGCCACATGTTGTGGCTCTCCCTCCTTTATGGAGCTAGATTAGAGTCTTTATGACTCATGATTATAACTATCAACCCGGGTTTGTCGGGCTACATATGTAGGGTATCCCCTTCCTCTTGAATTAAAAAAAAATAATACTCACCATCTTCTTGACTTGATCTTTAATACAAATAATCAATCCTAACTGAGTAGTCAACTAAAAGACCAAATGACTAGGGATGACAATGAGTCCGGGTTTAACGAGTACTCGTCCCGGACCCGTCCCTAATGGGACGGGAATGAGTCCAAAAAATTGGGACAGGGTCCGGGTTCGGGAATCGAAATTCAAGACCCGGCCGGGTCCGGGACGGGAAAAGAGTCCAGGCGATACCCGGACCCGTCCCGGTAAAAAAAAAGTTATAATATTTTTTAATTATATATATATATATATATATATATATCACACATCTCGTCCACCGTGATATCACACATTCACACATATATATAATTATTATATGTAGTGCTTGTAGTGACACTACATAGTGGTGGGCACCACCACCTATATATGTTCCACCTATACAAACACTATATATATAAAAATATATATAAACTAAGTCACTAACACACACACGTATACAAACACTACATATATAAAAATATATATACACGAAGTCACTAACACAGACACAAAAATGAAAAATCACACACACACTGCACGCCGCACGCCGGCATGTGAGGGATGGAGGTGGGATCTGAAGAAGAAGAAGAAGAAGGAGGAGGAGGAGGAGAAGAAGGGGAAGAAGAAGAAGAATCTAAAAAGCGGGTGGGGTGGGAAGCGAATCTGATCATCTGAAAATGATAATGAAGAAAATGAAGAAAAAAAGAAAGAAGAAGTAGCAGCAAGGATGAAGAAGAAGAAAAAAATATTCTTGCAATTTTTTTTAAAAAATCAATCGGGTCGAACGGGAAGGATCCGGATCCGTCGGGAAATGACTGGGTCCGGGACGGGTCCGTGTCCAATTTTTTTTTAACGGGACGGAAAATGAATCCTGCCCTACCCGTCCCATTCCCGTCCCGTTGCCATCCCTACAAATGACAAGAAATGAACATTTTTACCCTTTCCTTAAGTGTGATTTACCAATATATAGCTAGTTAATAAATCCTAACTCTTGAATTGACCTAGAGATTAAGGGCTCGTATGATATTGTTTCATTTCGAATTCCCATTTTCAAAGTTGAAAATTGAGTTTTCAAATTAGTATTAGTTTTTGTGTTAAAAATGAAAATATGGGTTGGATGAATTTGATTTTAATACGAAAAGACGTGTTAAAAATGAAAATATGTTTAACTAAAAAAAATTGTGAGATTAGTATAATAAAAAATTATAACATAGATTTGACATAAAGTAAAATTGTTGTTAAAAGATACACACACATGCATACATGTTATTTATGTATTTTTTTATTTTTTTTTGCTAGTCATTACAATGTAGTTACAATTTGAAGGAACGAAAATTGAAACAACAACAAGATTCTTGGTAAACTTCTGCTGGTTATTTCTTTCTGGTACAAAGATTTTGCTAGTTTTCCCTTAAACTTGGTTGCAAAGTTCACTTTACGTACTGTACAACTCATTTGCTGCTCTTTGAGGTACAAGTGATTATATACCATGTAGAACTGGATTTATTTTCATTTTTTTGAGTTGGTCTCTCAAAAATTATGCCCAAGAAAATGAAACAAATTCCATGGCCCAAACATGTTTTAGGCTTCCAAAAAGTTTGAGAATTGAGATTTTTTAGATGAAAATGAAACCATAGAAGTGTTAGGAAATCCTATGCGTGGCCTATGCCCCTTGAGATAATCAATGAACGCAGCAGAAGGTGAAAAATAAATCGACATCCCCTGAACGGGAGTTAGGTTGACATGATATCATCGGATTTAATGAAAACAAATAAAGGATGTCCTTTATTTCATCTCGTTGACGAAATTTATGCAACTATTCTTTTTTATTTCATCTCCCTCAGACAGATATCCTCCAAAATATATTCTCGATATATGGTTTGCTCCAACGCCTCAAATGTTGCCTTTCTGCACTGTATCCACACCTTAGTTCGTACCCTCGATTATTTCCGCCAGTGCTAGCAAGGAGAATATCAAAACTTGGCTTATAGAAAATAGGACAGCAATATATTCTCTTAATTCTTCATACTCAACTCATGAGTTAGAAGAAACTATGAAAGAGTTTGAGTGAGAATGGAAGAAAGAATAACTCACAAACCCTAAACTTGTGAATAGTGAATTGATTAACTCAATCCATACTATAATATATATATGTATATATGTATGTATGAACCACTCGGTACACACATCACAATTAACATGATGGTGTTATGTGCCCGGAGAGCCATTATTTAGGCTCAACAATTTCATTTGTAAACACTATGACAGTCTTGTTTTAAATATATTAAATGTCTTTTATTCATGGTATGCTCCTTTATGTCATTTACTTACGTTAGTATAGATAAAGATCTCAGGGATTACATTATGGTTAGGGGAGAGGTCGGAATACTTATGGGACGCTCTCAAAGACCGTAAACCTAAAACGTGTTCCAAGTCATAGAAGCTGTGAGATGTGGGATATCACACTACTACAGAAATGACCTATTACAGCGGTTGTTTTGGGCCTAATACAGCGGTTTAAACTGCTGTCATAGGTACCGTTGTTATATGGTTTGGACCTATTACAGCGGTTCCCCAAAAACCGCTGTCATAGGATCTACTCTATAACAGCAGTTCCGGCATGAACCGCAATCATAGGGTTAAAAAAAAATTAAATTAATTTGAACCCTATGACAGTGGTTTCGAATGAACCGCTATCATAGTGTAGAACCTGCGATAGCGGTTCAGCTGCAACCGCTGTCACAGTATTGAATTTTTTTTCTTTTTATTGTATATTTATCACCCTATTATGATAATATTCCTGTACAGTAATATTCAATAAACCAACCAACAAATTTCAACTAACAGCAAAACATATTCAACATAAACAACAATCACCCCAAACGTCAATATTACCATCTCTTTCCTCCAACAATATAATGTTATAATCTCCAACAAAATTTACAATCAACTAATTAAATTACTAATGACAATTTAAATACAATAAATCAAATCACAATTTACAACAAGTCTCAATGTACAAAAAATACATTACCTAATTTCTAAGGAGCTGCTAAGAAAATGTAACGTGCCACTTCGCAGCATACTTCATCAATTTGCTTTTGAGTATAGAAGGATTGAGAATCATGAAAGTACTGCAAGATATATATATATAGATTAATTGCAAACCGAAATGACGTTTCAATTACCTACCAAATGTTTAATAATTTCAAAAGGAATAGAATTAAGTATATATTAGGATTATGCATACCGCTGTTGGGATTATAGATTGTCCGTGGCTAATAATCTCTTTCATGAATCTCATAACGAAGTAGTCACAATCCACCTCGTTGGTCTGCCGGGGGCACTACAAAAGTAATCAAAGTTACGTTGTATTAGAACACTAACTTCTATACGAATATATAATCTCATGAAACTAGAAAACGCTAACCTTCATGTTAAACCATTGACAGGCCGAGGTTTTGGATTTCTTGGATTGGTTGTTGCGATTTGCACGAAATATCTGCACGGCCCTATAAGAAAATATAAAAAATAAGGAAATATGTTAAAAACAAGCAATTATGTGAAGTAAATACAGTTTAAAAAAAATATTAAATATAATAGATACATTGATTGAATGAAAAATTTACTGATTGATTTTTTGTATCATATCATCTTGATATTGCGGCTCACCATAGAATCCAGATAGTAAACGATCTCTTGAAATGGATCAATTGCAAGCAACAACCAACGTTCCCTACAAAGCATTCAAAAGATAAGTTCAAAATTTGTTTTGTGTAGCTAGTTTTACAAATTAAAGCTGATTCTTTAGTAGCTCACCCGGTGTTGTAAGGTGCAAGAAATAACTTATTCGTTTGTGCACGCTGTATCATAGCACGTGCTATGTACTGCACTTGTTGAATTTGCGGGCTTGTTCTCACAGATATGGAATGTGGGTTAAGGAACCCCAAACTTACTTCTTTCCCTTCGAGGATTACGTACTTATCCCACAAACACCTAAATTGAGCATAAAAAATGAATTTCGAAATAATCGTAGTTCAGATGCAATAAGATAATTAAAAAACTTACTTTATGTACGCTGTAATGATAGAGACTCCTATCTCTTTTTGACGCAGAAGGTGACAGATCTCCTCCTTTCCAATATACTCTGGGAATGCAAAATTCATAATGGGTTCCTCGATGTCTATAGTGATCTGGGCACCAATAGACATCATCTTCGTGTGCTTTCCCATAAATACTAGGTCATGAGGGAGTTCATCTAGTTGAAGGTCTGCACATCTGTCACCTTCACGTGCAGGCTTGGCCACTGGAGTTTTTCCTTTGACAGCTGACTGCTTCGACGTCCCTGATTTCTGGTTTCCAAATGATTTGGATGGTCCTAGAGACTGTTTAAGCAAAGAAAATAAAACATGAATCTTACACACCAAAGTATATTTAGTAACCTCAAACAAATTATTATAATTTATTAATGACTAGCTATTAATTACATAACGGTGCATCAGTGACAATGACAAAACTCGCTGGCCAAGCAACAAAAGTACCCACAACACTAGAAATGGTGAGCATTTCATCATTCAGAGGGACGGGTAGGGGTGTATTCGCCTCAACTGCAGTGTTAATGCGCACTTTCACATGGTTGGAGGCTAATGGACAGCTGTGAAGTATTCTATCAGTGTCAGGTCGATTGTACATCTGTCCTTTAGCCACCAAACGATATGACGGTGATGAAAGTGCTAATTGACATGGAGCGATAACCTACATATATATATATATATATATATATACAACATTATATTAGAAAGTTTTGTGTGATTTAGAGAAATACAGAGTTGCAAGTTATGTGATCAATAAACAAGTTCAAATCATTACTTCAGGAAGCATCTTATAACCTGGTTCTGGGCTGCTATCTTTCAAAGAAATCACTTCATCTTCATGTGGCTGACGCGAGTTAGGCGCTTCCAAAACATCAATTCGTTGTTGCATGGCAACCATAGTTTCGGAGATGTTTTTCACCATGTTTCTCAAGCTTTCCATCTCTATTTCTGTAGCAGGCTTTGGATCCTTAAAATAGTCTCTTTGTGAGACCCCAAAGCCAACACCCCTAACGCGACCCGGATGCTCCTTCTTTTTAAGAGTTTTAGCCAATAGGTCATCTCGACTCTTCTCATTTTCACTATGGCTAGTACTCTCTTGTGAAATGCTCTCCTGTAATAATACATTTTAAAAAATAAAAAAAAGCAGTGAACTTTGTTCTTTCAATAGTATTTCAAAACAAACATACAACACACTATAGAGCTAAAATTGCAAATAACTCACCATTTGATTCACTACTCTTCTAACATTGTCGTTATCAATTTGATTTGTTTTATCAGAACGCGCAATCCTCCACACGAGTGCTCATGTCACCTCTGTGCAATCGGATCCCGCATCCCTTCTTCTATTCATCTATATTTTCATTAAAAAATATATATGTATTAACATAGAATTTTTATTAAAAAAATTGTAAGGATTCACTGCTAAATGAACTACATACCTCCATTTGCTCCACAAGAGCATGTCCAAGACTCGCTTTCCGGTAAGGATATTTAGGTTCCTTTTCTCTTTCCTGATTTTCCCTACTTAGTTTCTGTTTATTACACTATCAAATTATTATATAAATATAAACGCAATACCTGATTTTCCCTACTTAGTTTCCCCTTATTTGTTGGTTCCAATTTTCCTCTTATCTTCATTTCAACCCAGTCTAACTGTGCCTTTACGCCATCTTTTGTCTTTTCGGGCACATTTAGAAGTGTACCAATGACACTATCAAATACATTTTTCTCAATATGCATAATATCAAGAAAATGTCTAACATGTAAAGACGTCCAATACGGCAACTCAAAGAAAATTGACCTTTTTTTCCACCCAGTTTTCGCAAGGCCACCTGCAAAAGTCTTTCCAAATTTAACCTCCAAGTGTTATACATTCTCAAACACTTTTTCACCAATCAAGCACTTAGGAGCTCGGCCTTCTTCTATATTCCCATTGAAAGCTTTCTTCCACCGACGATATCGATGGTTTCGATTTAGCCATCTCCGATGCACTTGGAATGCATATTTCTGAGAGTGTGTCAATCGATATTGATCTGTACTCTTGACATATATGGGGCATCCACATTGGCCATGTACACCATATCCCTCGAGGTTTGCTTTTGCCGGAAAATCATTGATTGTTCCAAATAACATGACTCTGAGATTAAAATTTTCTTCTCTGAACCCGTCATATACTTGAACACCAGTGTCCCATAACACCTTCAAATCCTCAATTAAAGAAGCCAAGGAGACATCTATATCATTTCCAGGTTATTTCGGCCCAGAAATGAGTATAAGCATTGACACGACAAAATCCTAGCAAGAGAACTAGGTCGCGTAAGTAGTAAAGTGGATTTCTAAGTCCGGGGTTATCGTATCCGCAGGGACAACTATAATCGAAGTACCAAGACTACTATATTACTCAATTCTAAGTTAAATCGGTCGATAGAAAGGTTGATTAACTAATTAATAAATACTAGAAAATAAACGAAGGCAACGTCACACCAAATAAAGGGAGGAAACAATAGAGAGAAGCGATCAAGGCACATGGTTCAACCAATTATGCATTTCGATTGTGATTTAGGTTCTATTGGATTATTAGATTGATTTAGCTAAGGCAAAATTCCCTAACGTACGTACCACCCAATCTCTTGGCATAGCAACCCTACCCTTGGTAACGATTTCCTATATATCTCTATATGAAAACCCGATTAACGAGGATGCATTTAAGGTCTAGGAATTCCCCACGTGAATGGAAAGCCACCTAAAGAAACCGAGTCTATCTCTAGTTTGTTTAACTATAGGGTATTCAATGTTTATATCTTCCCTAGGTTATTATCTCTCGATCTCTAACCTAGGCATTTTATCAAACACTTGGTGATCAAGCAAATGTAGCATTGAGATCAAATATTGAATACATAGCTAAAACCAAAATTAATCCAATAAACACCAACAAATCAACAATCAAAATAACATAAATGGCCTATCCATGGCCTCAATCAAACAAGTTTAGCTCATATTCATGTCAAAAGTGCAAATATAAATCATACAAGTCATAGGAGATTTGAACAAATTCAAGAAACAAATATGTAAAAACTCCCTAATTCTTGTAGAGATGTGGATTCCTTGTTGAATTCTCCATGTTTTGACCTTTAATCTTCTCTTCTAAGCTCTCCCTCTCTCTCTATTTTCGTGTGACAGCTGCTATCCAAGGTGAGTTAGGGTAAAAAATGGCTAAAAGGGGTATTTATAGGCCAACCCACTGCCGCGAACGCCGCGGCATTCTCTTGTTGAACGCCTCGGCGTTGGCTACTGCATGTGAACGCCGCAGCGTTCGAGGATGAACGCCTCGGCGTTCGTCCCCTGCTGCTCCAACCAATTTTCGTAAACTTCGCATAACTTTCTATACCGATGTCGGAATTCACTGATTCAAGTTGATGTAGAATCCTAAAACAAAGATCTACAACTCTCCAGAAGACACTAGGGCCGAAATCAAACGTTAAAGATGACAAAATTGTCTCACAAGTCACTGAATGAGAAAACTCCATCGCAAGACATCTCTTCCGATGACGTTTTCACCTCCTTCCCTACATATCTGATCTTTGTCTTCAACATAAGAAATGTACCTTTGCCTCTTATCTTTCCATTGGTAAATAAAGTGTGTAATTTGGACATGGGTAGAGAACTCTATTCAATAAACTCTATCACTGCGCAGACAGTTTGTATCTTTATGCATGATTTACCTTCAATCCTTGTTCTTTTCCTCCAAATGTTATGTTATTCTACAAAATATGAGAAGACAAGGATCAAAGCATCATATGTGATCAAATTATCAAGAAAACAATCAAAACTAAGTCGATAAATGGGGCAAAACTAGTGTAAAAATAACATATATCAGGCATCATTATATGCTCTCGCTTCATACATCGCGATGCGGGAAGGTTGTAGATCATCAAAATCACCGACCGTGTACTATGTGAGCTACTTTGTAAGCCATGAGGGTTCATGCCATCTGTAGCCAATACAAGGCGCAGGTTTCTTGATTCTTCACCAAATTCAGGGAAATCATCATCAATCTTTTTCCATTGAGGAGAATCTGAGGGGTGTCAAATCTTGTCATCTTCAATCCTTTCTTCAAGCCTTCTATCAGCATGCCATGTCAAGTCCTTGGCTAACTCTTTACTACTGTACATGCGCTTGAAACGTGGTATTATAGGCAAATACCACATGGTTCTGACAGGCGCAGATTCATTCTTCTTGTACCATGAGGCGCCACATTTCGGACAGGCCTTCAATGATGCATAGTCAATTCTAAATAATATGCAATCATCAGGCATGTATCCTCTCATATCCCATGCCAATTGAGGTTAACATCCGTTTCACCTCATAAGTACGATTAGTTAACACATTATCCTCAGGTAGCATGCTTTTTAATAGACCAAGTAAGTCTGTGAAACTCTTATCACTCCACCCATTGTTGGCTTTTAACTTGTATAGGTTTAGAACTGCTTTCAATCTTGTTGTTGGTCCCAAGTGGCATACGAAAGGGTCTAAAAGAGGAGGGGGGGTTGAATAGACCCTGAAGTCTTTTTCGACTTCAAAAGATTCGTATTAAAAAGGTTTTTGGACGCTTGAGAAGTAGACGCTTGAAGTGTCTAACGCTTGACTTAAGCGTTCACTTAAAATATAGGCGCTTTGGTGAAGCGTCTAACAAAAACTGTTTTTAGAAAGTTAACTTAGATTTCAAGACTTGAATACTTCAACCAAGTAGGTTTGAGCGTTCAGTTCTTTGATCAGTGTTAGCACAGCGGAATAATTTCTAGAGTCTTCTCTTTGAAAGCTTTAGCGTCACAAGAAGTTTCTTAGTTGCTTAGCGTTTGATTGTGTTTTACTTAATCAGTTTATGCAATGATATGATAGATAAAAGAATTGACTGAAAATTAAATGACACAATATTTGTAAGGTTCGTTGGGTGGTGTAATCCCAACTACGTCCTTCTTCTCCTCGAACACTTGGAGGCAATCCACTAAAATGATTCTCAAAGAATCACACAGAATCTTCTACAAATTAGGGAGAGATGGATGTCGATGACTTGAGCTCCTTGATCACACAGATTTCTGCTCCAAATCACTTCAATCCCCTTGTTTCTTTCACCCAGAAATATGGCAAGTATCCAACTTCGACTTCACACAAATCGCGAGGCTTGGATAGGGGTTTTTCTAAAATGTTTGTTTGATTTTTATAAAGTTCAAACAACTATGAATATCTCAGTAGTAATGTGGGTTTCTCCGAAAAGAATGTTTGAGATATTGGGTTGACTGTCTCAGGATTCGAAGAAAAGCAAAGAGAATATTTTCTTGAAAGTTTTGGCTTTTCTGAGATTGTAAGGAATGAGACTTCAATGCAACAGCAATTCGACTTGATAATTGTTCTCTATGTTTGGCTTGTTTTTGAAGTCCTATTTATAGGCATTCTTGGAAGAAATGTCCGTTTGACACATGCAAGGGCGCGTGTCTCTCACTTTCGCGAGTGAACAACTTTTGTCCTTTTTCCTGAAAATCTGTTGCACAAAATTTGGTGTTGCGGTCTTTGAATAGTTGACAGTCCAATAGGGTTGTTTCTCCGTACGTCTAAAAGTGCTTATCACATTTAATGCTCTTATCAGCATTTATTGCATTTGAATTAAATGTCCGTTGGTAATTAATGCTTTAAGAATATTTGCATTAAAACTCCTTCTAGTCTTAGAAATAAATTCAGGTGAAATCAGTCGTTGATAGAAGTTTATTCAATCCTTGAATTACTTCGATCCATAAGGTGACGCTTGGAATAGCTGGTCATTCTAGACGCTTGGAATCTTCATCTTTATTCAGACTTCAGGCGCTTGAGTCTTCAAACTATACTTCTGATAAACTCACTCAGAAATTATCAGACGCTCAGCCTAAGACTACTTAGCCTAACAATCTAGAATAAAAATAAACTTACTGTGAATTCCTAATTGTCATCATCAAAACATGTAACAAGAAATTCCTAACACTTGTGAATTTACTACCACTATACAGTGGTGTCTTCGAATCACTTGTCAAATTGTCAAATATTTTAGGACAATTTCGCAAATCCTCCTCTATCACATTTGTCATCTCCTCCAAACGATCAGGCTCATAACCATTCATGTTGAAATCCTGTGATGGATATGATGTACCACCCAAATCATCTGATGTGACACTGCTTTCACCGTGTGTTGTCCAACGTGTGTAGCTTTTATCAATTCCATTACACACCAAATGATCTTCCAACTCAGGTGGACTAATTCTCTTTCCAAAACAACAACGTAAACACGGGCAAGTGATCCTAGTTCGATCTGGTGCATGCTCAATGATATATGCCAATTTTACACACGATTCGCCCTGTTTAGCAAATTGATTTTGATGGTTTCTTTGATAATTTGATCACATATGATGCTTTGACCTTTGTTTTATCATATTTTATAGAATAACATAACATTTGGAGGAAAAGAACAAGGATTGAAGGTAAATCATGCATAAAGAGAAAAACTGTCTGCGCAGTGATAGCATTTATAGAATAGATTTGCCTACCCATGTCCAAATTACACACTTGGTACACCAATGGAAACATAATTGGCAAAGGTACATTTCTTATGTTGAAGACAAAGATCAGATATGTACGAAAGGAGGTTAAAAATCCTTCGGAAGAGACGTCTTACGATGGAGTTTTCTCATTCAGTGACTTGTGAGACAATTTTATCATCTTTAACGTTTGATTTTGGATTTGGTGTCTTCTTGAAAGTTGTAGATATTTGGTTTAGGATTCTATATCAACTTAAATCAGCTTATTCCGACATTGGTAGAGAACGTTATACATATTTTACCAAAACTGGACGGAGCAGCAGGGGAACGCCGCGGCGTTCAACACTCAACGCCGCGGCTAAGATAAGCAGAATGGAATGCCGCGGCGTTCAACACCCAACGCCGCGGCGTTCGAGGCGGCGGACTTGTCTATAAATAGACCATTCAGGTCATTTCTACAAAAATAGACACTGGAGAGCAGCTAAACACCAAAAGGGAGGAGAGAAACACTTTGGAAAGAAGATTGAAAGTCATAACGTCTCCATGAAGCCCCGGATTCCCAAGACAACGGAGAATTCAACGAGGGATCAAAATCATCACGATTATTCGGGAGTTTTTACATCTTTATTTCTTAACTTTGTCCAACTCTCTAATATGATTTGTATGATTCAGATCCGTACTTATGACATGAATATGAGCTAAACTTATTTGATTAAGGCCGTGGCTAGGCCGTTTATGTTATTTTGATTGTTCTTGCTTTGGTTTTTATTGGATTAATGTTGGTTTTGGCTATGTATTCAATAGTTGAGCTCAATGTTTTGCTTGTTTCATCACCAAGTATTCGATAAAATGCCTAGGTTAGAGATCGAGAGATAATAACCTAGGGAAGATATAAACATTGAATACCCTATAGTTAAACCGACTAGAGATAGACTCGGTTTCTTTAGGTGGCTTTCCATTCACATGGGGAATTATTAGACCTTAAATGCATCTTTGTTAAGCCGGATTTTCATATAGAGATATATAGGAAATCGTTAACTAAGGTAGGGTTGCTATGCCAAGAGATTGGGCAGTACGTACGTTAGGGAATTTCGCCTTGGCTAAATCCATTAGAACCTTAATCACAATCGAAATACATAAATGGTTGAACCATGTGCCTTAATCGCTTCTCTCCATTGCTTTCTCCCTTTGATTGGTTTGAAGTTGCCTTAGTTTATTTTCTTGTTTTGATAATTAGTTAAATCAATGATATATGTTATTTTTACACTAGTTTTCCCCCGTTTATTGACTTGGTTTTGATTGTTTTCATGATAATTTGATGACATATGATGCTTGGACCCTTGTTTTCTCATATTTTCTAGAATAACCTATCATTTGGAGAAAAGAACAAGAATTGAAGATAAATCATGCATAAAGATACAAACTGTCTGTGCAGTGCTAGAGTTTATGGAATAAATTTCTCTACCCATGTCCAAATTACACACTTCTTATACCAATGAAAAGATAAGAGGCAAAGGTACATTTCTTATGTTGAAGACAAAGATCAGATATGTAGGGAAGGAGGTGAAAACGTCATCGGAAGAGACGTCTTACGATGGAGTTTTCTCATTCAGTGACTTGTGAGACAATTTTGTCATCTTTAACGTTTGATTTCGGCCCTAGTGTCTTCTGGAGAGTTGTAGATCTTTGTTTTAGAATTCTACAGCAACTTGAATCTGTGAATTCCGACATCGGTAGAGAAAGTTATGCGAAGTTTACCAAAACTGGCTGGAGCAGCAGGGGACGAACGCCGCGGCGTTCAAGTTTTTGTCGTGTCAAGTTTTTGGCGCCGTTGCCGGGGACAACTATGGTATCTAATATCGAGATTCTCTTATTCGTTCTGAGCTTAAGTCAATTTTTATTTTGTATATTTCTAGTTCTTGAAGATATGAGTGCTTATAACTTTCAATGGCCATGTCAGGATATGGATTCATCAATCATCACATCAAGCTCAATGCAAATGGAATCCTATGAGCCCACCTACCATACCGGTTGGATAAATCACCCAAGCTCAACATGTCAAAATAACATGATACATCCCGGTTGGATAAATCATCCAAGCTCAACATGGAGTTACAACAATGATGCAATGATACTTTCATCGGGGTTTGACCATGCCGGTAGCCTTCCTTACCAACAACATGATAGTTTTCATCAACAGGAGCTAGAGACGAGGTCTAAAATTGACGCCTTGGGAAATGAATTTAGTGTATGGGTACAAGCTAGCATAAAGGAGGCAGAAGCAAGTTTCGAGGAGTCAGAAGCTCGTAGAAAGGAGTCGGAAGCTCGTAGAAAGGAAGTGGCAAGACTAGTAAATCAAGCAGTCAACTTATGGAAGGAGAGAACGCCTTGCACCATGGAGAGTAGCACCAAAGAGAATGAGGCATCCCTCAATATAGAAGTTGAACAAGGTTTTGATTTAGAACAACAATGTCTACACCCTATCACTGAAGAAGAACCACCTCCAGAAACCATGTGTATCAAAATTGAGGTAAAAGCACCTGAGCACCCACGATTGAAGAAAGAGATTTTTGAAACCATTCCCAGACATGGCCAAGGAAGAACATTAGAAATCTTCAAGAACCCAATGTCGCCTACCACCATATCTCTCGAATTCTTACAAAATTGTATCAATAACCAGAGAGATAGAGTGGAGGAGGTTGAAGTCAAGGTTTACAACTCTAGTGATCCATTCGATGCATACTTTGAGAACCCAAGTGATACTACGGTCGAGAATGAGAAAATCAAAGGATATATAAATCACTTTGATGAACCACCATTTGAGTTGTCAAAACCAAGGCTAGGGGAGTATGGGACAACCGCATATGAGTTGCAATCATCCATTGATGATTCTTCGTCACTTCCTCTTAAACTTTCATCTTTACATTTCAATTATGTATTTTTGAATGAGACCTTATGCTCACTTCTAATTCTTTTAGGTTGTGTGATAGAGGTTGGAGAGGAAAAGCCTCTACGTAACTGGAAAAAGCACAAAAAGGCTCGTCCATACAAAGTTGGCATTGCTCCTTATGATCCACCATGAGCAGTGCAAGGGAGTCGAGCTAATGACTATAAACAAGCGCTTCTTGGGAGGCAACCCAAGTTTCTTTTATTGCTTTCTTTCTTTTCTTTTGTGCCCTCATTTTGTTTCCCTCCCCCTTAACTCGTTTTGATATGGTTTCCTTTAAGTTTTCTCTCGTTCAGGTTTTGATCACAGTTTGATCCTGGGATATGAGCCCACCACCGTGCTCCCTCCATTTCTCTCCATTTCAGGGTTGTATCGCTTTTCCTCCTCACCTTGCATTTATTTCATGAACATTGAGGACAATGTTTAATTTAAGTTTGGAGGTACAACCTTGTTGATATAGAATTCATGAATTGGTGCACCCTTGCGTGAGAGCATAATGCGTTTGAATATCTCTACTCTCTCGAAGTCAAAGTCCCTTGTCTGTGGTCAACATGTCATATATTGTGACTTGAAAGCCCTTTTTAGTCATGCTTATGCGAATTATTGCGGTTTTAAAACGTTGAACTTTCAATTTTTTTGACTATGAAGTGTGCATTAATGTCGTGAAGTCACAAAATGATTTAGGCCATCTTTCATTTTTGTTAGCCTTACATTTTGGCCTTCTCTATATTGCATAATCTCTAGACCTTGACTTGAGCCGTATTGATAAGAATGGAGTGTGCTATGCACACTAGAAACCACCATTCATTTTTCTTTCATAAGACATGACAACCACCTTCTATCCTAAAAGAAAAACAATGTCTTGCACCCAATCAAGAGAGTTTAGAACTTCATATCATTTGACTTGAATATGGGTAGTCACCTTGTTTTGATTTGAATGAATATGAGTTAGATAGTGATGTTTTGGCTATGTTGGGATTTTTGAGGTTTGAAGTATTATGTAAAAAAGGGGATGAAATGAAAACTTGAGCAATGGGCTAAATAGTCGAGAGAGAGATATATATGGAAAAAAAAATTGTGCTCTTGACTAGGCTTGAATCTTGGCACTCAATTGGATCATTTGGCTTGAAATTTTGTGTAAAACCCGATATGAAAAGAAACAAGTTTGGGGGTTGTAAGTTGAAAAGCAAAAGAGAATGAAAAAGGGATAAGTGATAAGTTGTGAAAGTTTTTGTAGTCTATTTGCGATTTTAGATTGATGATTTTGAGTTGTAGGCTCTCTTGACTTAGTCACTTTATCCATATCTTCCGGTCCTAGCCATCACCTTGCCTTACATTACAAGCCGGAAAGACCTTTTGATTGTGACTTTTGCACTTTATACACACCGATGAGTTAACGAATATTGAATTGTTTCAATGTCTTTACCTTCCAATTGATTTGCATAATCTTTTCTAAAGTGTGCTCTTGACATGAATATGGATGTGGGAGTTCATGATATAGGGATGGAAACAAAGATTTTGTGAGGTTTTCAAATTGTTGAATATTCAAAAGCATCGTGTAGTTTTTCATAATCAATTTTGAAGATATAATGCTTGTTGTTGTGTGTATGAATTGGCAAATGAAAATTTCAATCTTCATGTGTGTGCTTGATTGTATTTGATCGAGGACGATCAAAGCTAAGTTTGGGGGTAGTTGATATATGTTATTTTTACACTAGTTTTCCCCCGTTTATTGACTTGGTTTTGATTGTTTTCATGATAATTTGATGACATATGATGCTTGGACCCTTGTTTTCTCATATTTTCTAGAATAACATATCATTTGGAGAAAAGAACAAGAATTGAAGATAAATCATGCATAAAGATACAAACTGTCTGCGCAGTGCTAGAGTTTATGGAATAGATTTCTCTACCCATGTCCAAATTACACACTTCTTATACCAATGGAAAGATAATAGACAAAGGTACATTTCTTATGTTGAAGACAAAGATCAGATATGTAGGGAAGGAGGTGAAAACGTCATCGGAAGAGACGTCTTACGATGGAGTTTTCTCATTCAGTGACTTGTGAGACAATTTTGTCATCTTTAACGTTTGATTTCGGCCCTAGTGTCTTCTGGAGAGTTGTAGATCTTTGTTTTAGGATTCTACAGCAACTTGAATCAGTGAATTCCGACATCGGTAGAGAAAGTTATGCGAAGTTTACCAAAACTGGCTGGAGCAGCAGGGGACGAACGCCGCGGCGTTCACATGCAGTAGCGAACGCCGCGGCGTTTGAGGCAGCGGGTTGGTCTATAAATACCCCTTTTAGCCATTTTTTACCCTAACTCACCTTGGATATCAGCAACCACACGAAAATAGAGAGAGAGGGAGCTTAGAAGAGAAGATTGAAGGTCAAAACATGGAGAATTCAACAAGGAATCCACATCTCTACAAGAATTAGGGAGTTTTTACATATTTGTTTCTTGAATTTGTTTAAATCTCCTATGACTTGTATGATTTATATTTGCACTTTTGACATGAATATGAGCTAAACTTGTTTGATTGAGGCCATGGATAGGCCGTTTATGTTATTTTGATTGTTGATTTGTTGGTGTTTATTGGATTAATTTTGGTTTTAGCTATGTATTCAATATTTGATCTCAATGCTACATTTGCTTGATCACCAAGTGTTTGATAAAATGCCTAGGTTAGAGATCGAGAGATAATAACCTAGGGAAGATATAAACATTGAATACCCTATAGTTAAACCGACTAGAGATAGACTCGGTTTCTTTAGGTGGCTTTCCATTCACGTGGGGAATTCCTAGACCTTAAATGCATCCTCGTTAATCGGGTTTTCATATAGAGATATATAGGAAATCGTTACCAAGGGTAGGGTTGCTATGCCAAGAGATTGGGTAGTACGTACGTTAGGGAATTTCGCCTTAGCTAAATCAATCTAATAATCCAATAGAACCTAAATCACAATCGAAATGCATAATTGGTTGAACCATGTGCCTTGATCGCTTCTCTCTATTGTTTCCTCCCTTTATTTGGTGTGACGTTGCCTTAGTTTATTTTCTAGTATTTATTAATTAGTTAATCAACCTTTCTATCGACCGATTTAACTTAGAATTGAGTAATATAGTAGTCTTGGTACTTAGATTATAGTTGTCCCTGCGGATACGATAACCCCGGACTTAGAAATCCACTTTACTACTTACGCGACCTAGTTCTCTTGCTAGGATTTTGTCGTGTCAATCAACCTCTTATCGACCAATCTAACTTAGAAAAGAATAATACAGTAGTCTCGGTACTTAGATAGTAGTTGTCCCTGTGGAGACGATAAACCCGGACTTAACGTCCACTTTATTACTACACACGACCAGTACACTTGCTGTGCATACACGTAAGATTCTGTCGTGTCACTCAACCGCAAACTTTATGAACTCTTTCACCCCTTTGTCATACTGTTCCGACATACGATCCACTAAAATCCACCTTCGATCCATCTTGATTCTGAATTAATTAAATTAAACAATTTTATCATCAATTGATAGTTGAATTAATTAAATCATTTTCATTTTAATTTATTTCCCATTATTCTAGAAAAAATTCGGCAGAGTAACAACGCAAAAAATTCTACCAAGTTCTCGACTTAATCTTCACCCGGGTAGTCTGCAACCAACAAAATTCAGATCTTACGATCCGCTAAAAATCCAATTTCGATCTTAATTAATTAAATTAAATAATTTTAACATCAGCTAAGTTGAATTAAATAAAATATTTTAATTTTAATTTATTTCCTGTTATCCTTGAAAAAATTCGGCTGAGTACCGACGCAAAAATTTCTACCAAGTTCTTAACTTAATCTTTCCCCAAACTTGCAACCAACAAAAGTCGTATCTTTCAACCACAACAAACCCAATATTCTGATCTTTGCCCCACAACAAACCCAAAATGTCGATCTTACTATACGAAAATATTGATAACCAGTTGAATCACATAAAGAATCATATTTCAAGCAACTACAAATATTGATCACCAGTTGGATCACATAAATCACATAAAACTAAAAATAAATCATCACTTTATAAATATATATGGATCAACAGTTGGATCACATAAAACATCATATTTCCAACAACTACAAATATTGATCACTAGTAGGATCACATAAATCACATAAAACTACAAATAAAACATCATATTTTCAACAACCAAGTATAAATATAGATCACCAGTTGAATTAATGTACCCTAAACCACAAAATAACCATAATTTAATCCCAAATCAAACGTAATTAACACCCGACTAACCCAAATTAACACTACATCAGTCAAATCCATATTTCCTTTAAATTTTACAATAAATAGGCAAATCTCAAAAATATACACAAATATACATACACCCACACATACACAAATATATATACATACACACACATATACACAAATATATATACATACACACACATATACACAAATATACATACACTCACACATGCACAAATATACATACACAAATATTTATCTAACTCAAACTCTATACTCTAAGTGTGTGTGTGTGTGTGTGTGTGTGTGTGTGTGTATATATATTTATTTATCTAAAACAAATTACCCACTAAATGGCGGCGGGGCGGCAGCGGCTGCTGGGTCCTTATATATATATAGAAAAAGTTATGTGTTATAGTATATATATATATATAGAAAAAGTTAAATATTATAATATATATACATATATATATGCACATATATAGAGAGAGAGAGAAAGAGAGAGAGGGAGATACCAAAACCCAAGACGGTGGTCGTGGACGGCGAGTAGAGAGAGAGAGATAAACCGAGAGAGAGAGAGAAACCGAGAGCTAGAGAGAACGAGAGAGAGAGGTGGTGGTGGGGGAGTGGGTGTAATAGTGAGAGAGTTAAGAGAGAGAGAGAAAGAAGGAGAGAAGAAGAAAAGGGGGGCGGTTGGTTTAAAACCCGGCCCCTATGACAGCGGTTGGGTCGAACCGCTGTCATATGCATTTTTTATTTTTTTTCATTTTCTTATGACAGCGGTTCGACGTGAACCGCTGTCATAGACCGGGTTTATGACAATGGTTCACTTCGAACCGCTGTCATATATTGTTTTTTCCTTTTTTTTTTTGAAATATTATGACAGCGGTTCACGTCGAACCACTGTCATAAACCCGGTCTATGACAGCGGTTCAGTCGAACCGCTGTCATAGGTCCGAACCGAGATGCCATTTTACAGAAGTTTGGCAAAACCGCAGTAATAGGGCTTTTTTGTAGTAGTGTCACGAGCCTCGTCAAAACTTGTTCGTGTATGTAACTCTTGTTAGAGAATGGTGTGTTCCATTGTCAATGGCCGGTGAGTCAATACATGCACGAAGATTCATACTTAGGAGAAGTATGGAATTGAACGACCCCGTAAGGATTCCTCATTCGTTTTGTCGAGCATGGAGTCCTTGGGTTTCATAGTGTGAGATTAATCCTTAGATCTGAGATGTTATTGGGAAAGGTGCTATCCACTATGCTTTGATATGCACGTGCACTCCAGGAGAGTCATATGGCGTGTATGTTAGGTATAGTCTGATAGTACAGCGGAACAGATGGCAGTCGTCAAGTGATTCATCCAGGGTCAAGTACCCAACATTTCCTATGTTGTTGAAAGAATCTGAATGATCGATTAAAGCCTTTGATCAAAGCGGTTGTATTATAAGAGGGATTGGTGATCCCGGCTTAGAAGACTGGATCATTAGATGTCACAACACAATCATAGTTTTCTAAGGTTATTAGGGTTCGACCATCGCCATACCCTAGACCAAAGATGGAAAACTGATGAAGGGATTTTACTCACATGAAGATCGTACCTAGATAGGTTTGTTTTTCATCGTTGACATCTAGGAAGTCGTGGCAACGTTGCTAGACATCGAACCATGACCAATGGGTGCTTTGGGTTAATTAGTGAAGTTAATCCAAGGTCGCCTAGTTAATTATTGAGAATAATTAATCTAGCCTATGGGAGGACTTATTGCTAGCTTGTTAATGAGTCTGAGGAGTCACACACATAACTTAGTGTATTACCTATTGGTTAGTTAATTCTTTGTGAATTAATGGAGAGATTAATTAAATGGATTTAATTAATCGGGAAAAGGAATATAATAAATGGTATTAATTAATAGTCTTATAATTTAATTTTGGGTTATTAAATTGGAAAAGACTAATTAATTAATTTGTGAAAGAAAAAAAAAATATATATATATATATAGAGAGAGAGAGAGAGAGATGTGTACACATGCATGTGTTTAGGCTCAGCCAATTCATTTGTAAACACTATGATAGTCTTGTTTTGAATATATTAAATGGTATTAATTAATAGTCTTATAATTTAATATTGGAATATTCAATTGAAAAAAAACTAATTAGTTAATTTGTGAATGAAAAATAATATATATATGTGTGTGTATATATATGTACAAGTGTGTGTGTGTGTGTATGTGATTTTGGTGGAAAGATTTTATCTTGTTCCAAGTTTATATATATATATATATATATATATATAAATATATATCTTGTAATAAATTTAGTAGGATCTATTTTAATTAGTTAGTTACTAATTAATATGGAAAGATCTTATAAATATATTAGTAAAGATATTAGATAGATATGGTATATTTGAGATGATCTCAAATATATAAAAATATCTAGTTCGTTGGAAAGGTATCCAACTAATTAAGGAAGATAATAAAAGAGAAAGGAAATAAAATATATATACTTATATATATATATACACACATACACGCTTCTCATGAGAGAGAGTGTATGTGTGTGTGTATGTGTTTCCACTTTGGTGGACTCTATATGTATGTATATTCCATTTTTTGAAAAGATAAGTGAAGTGATTCAATTCCTCAAAAAGACTTTCTCTATTATTTTTCTCTCCAATCTTCTTTCACTCTAATTCTTCAAACTCATGTGTTGAGTACAAAGAACACTAAAATATATTCCTACCCTTTTCTCACAAAGCCAAAATTCGATATTCTCTTGGCTAGCACTGGTAGAGATAATCGAGGGTACGAACTAGGATGTGGATACATCTCAGAGGCCAACACTTGGGGCGCGAGGGCAATCTAGTTCAGTATTTTGAAGCAGGAAGTAGCTTAAAAATAAAGTTGTTGATTAGTTCTTCAAGAGATAAACACGAGAAAACTTCTTTTTGATTATGTTTTTGAATCTGATGGTACCATATCTACCTAACCTTGATTAGGGGATGTTGGATTTTCTTTACATCTATACTTTCCGCTGTGTTGGCATCCCCGGAATTGTACCGATCCCAACATAACATATATATATATATATATGTATATATATATACTTTATGTATTTACAGAATTAGACACATGCTAACTCATAAAAGGTAAGTATTATAATATATATTTATATAGGGTACAGATCCAATACACACCCTATATTAGATAGGATATAAGACCCAATCTACACCATTGGATCTATTAAATCCAACAATCCAAAAAGGAAGCAAAAAACAGGCGGGAAAATTGATTCCAATTGGATCAGAGGTATAATAGTCAAATGACGTCATTATACAACATCTACATACCAAAAAAAAAGGGCACAGAATCTCCCTAAAATCTCTCAAATTGAAACACACAAAATCTCCCCTACAATCTCTCAACGTTTTGTCAAAATTAACTAAATCAAATTATAGAAGCATATTAAACCTATAATTTCTTCTATTATCACCACAAAACGCATTCCAATCAGTCGATTCTCAACACAAAAAAACCTAAATTACAGAAGCAATGCATTCGATTTTTTTTTTATCAAATATGAGGTCGAAAAACGCTCCCAAGATTATAGGTAACCAATTATACAGTCGATTTTCTATTGTTGTTCGAACATATACTGGATAATGACATGTTTTTTGTGTTACAAAACGCGTTCTTTTTGATTTTCTGTGTCGATTAACTGTAGATTGGGGTCCAATAATGTGTTTTTGTTGATTTAGTATGCATATTTGTGTAATAGATGCTATATATTGTTAAACTAGTTGGTGTATTGTAACTGTATGATCTATAAACACACATTGTATAATAGGTTATATGATACTGTATACTGGGTTATAAGATACTACATAATGGTTTATAAGATTGTAACTGTATGATGTATACACACACACTGTATAATTGGTTATAAGATACTGTATAATGATTTCAAATCGCTAATTGTATGTCACTAATCACACACTGTATATCACCATTGTATTTACTGTATATTTGTTTATTAGCTATTGTATAATGGATAAATTAGTTATTGTATAATGTTTATTAGCTATGGTATTCACTATATAATGGGTTATATGATACTGTATACTGGGTTATAAGATACTGTATAATGGTTTATAAGATTGTAACTGTATGATGTATAAACACACACTATATAATGGGTTATAAGAAACTGTATAATGTGTTATAACATATTGTATAGTTGTTTATAAGATACTGTATAATGGTTTGAAATCACTAATTGTATGTCACTAATCACACACTATATATCACCGTTGTATTTACTATTTAATGGTTTATAAGTTACTGTATAATGGTTTATAAGCTACTGTATGATGGTTTAAAATCATTAATTGTGATGTCACTAATACCACACTCTTGGCGGCTCCTGCTAGAACACGTGCCAACGAGGAAGTGGTCCAAGCCCATGAAAAATGGGTTAAAGACGACCTCCGGGTGAGAGGATACATGGTGGGATCTATAACTAATGATCTTCAAAGGTCACATGATAAGATGCTCACTGCAAGAGCTATCCTAGATCACCTGGTAGAGCTCTATGGAGAGCATAGTCGAACTGCTCGATATGAGATATCAAAAGAGCTCTTCGGAGCCAAGATGAAAGAAAGTGAGAAGGTTGGTGATCATGTCCTCAAAATAATTTCAAGGATCGAGAAATTGGAAGCTCTCTAATTCACCATGAACGCCATCTTTCAAACTGACTTAATCTTACAGTCTCTTCCTGATTCCTTTTCCTAATTTGTGGTTAACTTTAACTGCAATGAGATAGAGTGCAATTTAGCTAGGCTAATGAACAAATTGGTTACTGCACAATCTCAAATGAAACCAAAGGGAAAGGAAACTGCCTTGCTCATCTCTTCTGGACCTAAAAAGTCTAAGTCTAAGAAGAAGAAGAACAAGAAAAAGTCTCGCGAGCTTGGAGCTCAAGGGGGTGTCAAGAAGGGTAAGGGAAAGTTCAAAGGTTTTACAAGAGCAAAGGGCCTAAGAAAACAAATAGATGTCTCAAATGCGGTGAGCTTGGCCACTGGAAGAGGAATTGTCCCAAATTAGGCAAAGGCACACAAGGTATAGAACTACTTGAGTAAATACCTGTATAATTGAATCACGGCGAGCCGTGTTTGAATATATTAATTCCATTGATATATTATGGCACAAACTCCCACTATTCCATAGTGGCCTACTGACACTCTTTGTCAAAGCTTGTGTCATACAAATCTGGTCCAAATGTCCAATTAAGACTTTTCAACTTGCGAACCCTTTTTAACTAATCAAGGAACTGATAGGAGTTGTTTTTATGAGTGTTTAAGCCCGTTATGTTTAGGTTTTAGGTTCATTTATCGCTTGATTCTTGCAACATGTGCATTCAATCACTGCATTAAGTGATTTCAGGCCTCCAATGGATGCAAACATAGAAAAGGGCAAAACATAATGTATCAAACAAACTCAAGATGAAATGCTTTGCACTCCGGTGCCCAGGCACCATTTCAGCCACGCCTAGGCGCCAGACGCAGAGAACAACAGTTGTGCCACGAAGTACGGCGCACCCGCGCCTAGGCGCCTTTATGTTCGCGCCCGAGTGCCAGTGTTTTCACGCCTGGGTGCCAATCAACTTCTCCCCCAAGATAACTCATACACGTAGGCGGCATCTAAGCACCGATTCACCCGCGCCTGGGCGCCGCTATAATCGTTTTTTGGAACTATAAAGCCAAATTTTCAGCACATTTGGGGGTTCGAATTCTAGGGTTTTGGGAGCATTTTCTTGGATTTGGACCAGCCTATCATCATCCTTGAAGAGCTAAGAAGAGGGAAAAGAAGGGATTCAAGCTTCCAATCAAGATCAAATCATCAACTTAGCATAGGGAGCTTCTTAGCCGAAACTCATCATTTGACAAATGAATATGATTTTAGTGTTGAGCTTATCTTTATGAGCTAATTTGTTAAACTAAGGCCATGTGAAGGCCTTGTTGCTAGTATTGATTATAATAAGATTATTTTCCAATTCAATTCATGTATTGTTATGTGTTTTGATTTTGTGATTGAATGCCTAACATATCCTTGATCAACATGTGTTAGATATTATGCCTAGGTGAATTATTCGAGAGAAAATTGACTTAAGGTGCAAGAATTTCACAACATCACCGACCAAATAGGAGTTGCCCTAAACATAGGTAAAGACTTCCGGGTGAAGTTGTTCGATTTTAATTGAGTAAGCTCTAGCGCTTTAATGCATACTTAGTGGTTAGATTTTCGGGTAGACATACTCAGGAAACCGCCATTTGAGTATAGGAGTCTATCACGAGACATCGGTTATTCTTTACCTTAGGAGCTTTCACCATAGCAATGTATGTCTAATGAATTGGTAATGATTTTAGGATAGCATTACGCAACATGTGCCCGAACACGAGCCTTAGTCACCTCTCTACCTTGGAAGTTTAATCTCTCTTTACTTTCTTTTTAGTTTATTCTACTATCCTTTTTAGTTAAATCTCTAATTACCTCGTTTTGTTATCGGAAATCATAAATTAAATAACTAGTCCTTGAGGTTCGACAACCTGGACTTACTGTCCATTAGTATTACCACACACGACTAGTGCACTTCCTATCAAGCACGTTAGGTTCTAGTGTGTCAAGTCTTTGGCGCCGTTGTAGGGGACTTGTTTATTTTTGTTTTTGATTTTATTTTGCTTTATCATAATTCTTAGTTTTTCGTTTATTTCTTGCTTTTCTTTTATTTTCTTATTAGTCTAATTTTGTTTTGTTTGTTTACTTTATAGGTTTGTTCTTGGTGCATGACCTGCTCCTCCAACGAGCCTTTACTTGATTTTGAGCCCGAAATTGAACGTGTTCTTCGGGCTAGTAGACGAGTTCGTGAAATGGTGAATAATATCTATCGACCAAATGCACGTTTCCCGTATATGAACTTATCGGAGAATCGGGAGTGGTTACAAGGCATTCTCCAAGCAATGCAACCGCCTCCTCCTCAACAACTTCCATCGGTCCGGGGGTAGTTTACCATCGAGGGTCCATACCATACCGAGGCCCGTGGTCTTGCTTAATTTCTATGCACCAAATTATCACATCTCGTCGCACATCTTTAGTATGGTGCAAAGCGAACCCTTCTATGGTGAGCCTCATGAATCTCCTCATGCACATTTGGAGACTCTAGACGATGCCCTTATGACTATCCAATTTCATCCATGGGATTTCAGTGCGATTCGTTTGAGAGTCTTCCACTTCTCGTTAAAGGACAAGGCGACCACGTGGTACAAATCTCTACCACCCCAATCCATCACAACATGGGGTGAGTTAGTCAATACCTTCTTAAATAAATTCTTCCCACCCACCAAAATCAACGAACTTCGGAGCAATATAAAAGGGTTTAGGCAAAGAAATAATGAGTCCTTAGCCGAGACATGGGCTAGATATAAAGGCATGCTCCGAAAATGCCCGGATCATAACTTCAGATTGAATGAACAAGTATTACACTTCTATGGAGGAGTCCGATCGCACATCCAAAATAAGCTCAATGTGGGCATGGGTGGTGATCTCCTTAGGTTAGATTGCCAAAATGTGTGGGGCAAGATCGAATAATTAGCCCGGAAAGATGAGCTCTATCCTGATGATAAAGAGATCACCCCCGCCAAAAACGTTAATTGTGTCCAAGAAGTAGTGGAAGAAGAGGTAGCTCTAGAACCATTGGTTGGTGACGTGAACTATGTTGGCAATGCCAACCGACCTCGAGCGAACTTCTACGTGCCCGAAAACTTCCCAAAGAGACCCAATCCACAACAAAACACCCATCCCAATTTTTATCAAGCTCCAAGGCCTCCATTCAACAATAACCAAGCTCAAAGGCAAGGTAATTTTCAAGGTTAAGGTCAAGTGAGACCTCCAACAACTGATGAACGTCTAGACGAGCACATTAAAAAGTCGGATGCATCGTTCAATGAGCTCCGCAACATGATGAAAGATATGTTCATGGAGATGAAACATTTGAAAACACATATGGGCCAATTATCAACCACGCTGAGTGAGAGAGCCCCGAGAACTCTACCAAGTGACACGGATAAGAATCCTAAGGAACAATGCTATGCGATTAACCTAAGGAGTGACAAACAGTTGGAGGACAATTTGGTTCGCAGATCGGCGTCCAAGTGCTCCTCTGACGGCACCCAGGCACTGGTGACATCCAGTTCAGAAGAGTTGCTTCGTAGCACCGCACCTAAGAGCCAATTGCCTCATACCCAGGTGCCGACATCACCACGCCCAGGCGCCGCCTCCTGCTTCTTCCACTCCTAGTTCTTCATCTCCGACACCCACTCCATCCATCGAGATACGTCTTCCTTTCCCAAATGGACATAAAAAGAAAAAGAAGGAGATGGATCCAAGCTTCCTTCGTATCTTGGCTATTCTTCGTAAGGTTAGGATCAACATTCCCTTCATGGGCGCTATTTTGCAAATGCTGAATTATGTTAAATTTTTCAAGGATATTCTATCTAACAAGCAAAAGTGGGAGGAAAATGAAACGGTTTGTCTAACCGAGTGCTTCGCTCTCTTACTTAACAAATTGCCTCGCCAACTCAAGGACCCGGGGAGTCTTACCATACCGTGCACTATTAGTCATTTCAACTTTGAAAAAGTTCTTTGCGATTTGGGAGCAAGTATTAATCTTCTCCTTTAATCTATTTTTAAGGAACTCGGCCTTGGAGATCCTAAGTCAACATCCATGTCTTTACAATTGGCGGATCGCTCTATCAAACACCCGAAGGTCATTATCGAGGATGTCATTGTACAAGTCGACAAGTTCTTTTATCCAATTGACTTTGTGGTTCTCTAGATGGATAGCGACATTGATGGCCCTTTGACCCTAGGAAGACCTTTCCTAGCCACTAGCAAAACTAAGATTGACATGGAAAGGGTAAGTCGACATTGAAGATAGGAGATGACAAGGTGATATTCAATGCTTATAAAGACATGAAACCATCCATATATGATCTTACTTGTTTAAATGTTAATGCTATCAACCCTTTGCTTGATGAGAAATGTGCAAATGGCAAAACGAAGGGCACTCTTGAGTTGGAGGATGGGGTCCCCAATGAGAACCAAGACAAGGTGAGAAAATAGGATTTATGCATGAAGTACATTCACCATATCAACATGTTTGTGAGATCGATAAGACAAATCCGACACGAAAGCCTAATCTCAAAACTCCGCAATATGAGTGGAGGCGAGTGGGACATGAGAAAAAAAGGAGGAATGACAAGGATATTTTCATTCTAAATGGGCCACCTATTTGAACTGTTGGGTTTCGCAAAAAATAATATAAACGCAGCGGAAGGATTTCAAAAATTTAATTTACAAATCCAAACTTTGATTTCAATGATCGCATATTCAAATTAACAATTTCGCTTAACGAATAAATACTTACCCGTTGAAGCGTAGTGGTTGAAAAATCTTCTTCTTCACTTGAATTGATGAATTCTTGATTTCTTCAATCCACGTATAATCTTCAATTCTTGAATTCTTCGAATTCCTTGAATTTGAACCGAACAATGAACTTATGCTGTCTCTAAATTATCACGCACAGATTGATTGACAAAAAATTCCCACTAATTTCTCTAAGGGGGCGACGACTAGTATTAGAGAGAGGGACGAGGATTTTTCTTCTTTCTTTCTAGAAGAGTTATGAAAGTCATTCACTTGTTCTAGGTCAAAGAGTCCTTATATACATCATAACTTATTGAACAAGACAAAACAAAAGAGACCTAGTAAATTGGGCATCACCTTGGACGCCCAATATGACCTAGTCTTCTTTAAGTCCGGGAATTGTTTTGTTTTAATTAATTTCTTATTCAATTAATAATTTATTATATCTAATAAATTAATTAATTAATTAAATAATCAAATTAATTAAATAAATTAATTCATTAATATATTTCCATAGAAAATTAATTAATAATTAATCTTACACTTATAATTAATTATTTCAACTAATGAATAATTAATTATTTCATTTATGCAATAGATTAAAACTCCTAGAAGAAAATAGAAACTCCTTTTTTACTTTTCTTTATCAATCCTTTAGCGCGACTCTTTAGGTTCATTTTGTTTGGCAATGAGAGGAAACCAAAGGAAGTGGATAACACCTAGCCAGTCACGTGGCCCACTTCGTAGCCCAAACGAAATCGAATGATTGGATCATTTCCACAACCTTCCAATCATAAATACCGTATAAGTATAAACCCTTTATTCGTGTACCCCAGTCAAGTGAGAGTCATGGCTATGTCATACTCACTGGACTTGACCATATGTATTAATTACAATAATACGAGATCATTAAGATCGATTTAGTGCCTAGCACAATCGTCACTTTTTGCTTTGGCCAAAGACTTTGATCTCTATTTATCTATAATCACATAGGGTACTTTCACACTCACTTATGAGAGAACAAATCCCATTTAGATATCAGCTAAGACTACCATTTGCCCATCAAGCCGCATTTCGAGGTCAACCCAACCAACAGGTGAATTGGGTCTAACTACTCTAATGAAATACTTGAGGTCACAAATGCATCTTCAGCATGATGTTTCAGGTCAAAGGTTCACTTACACCTATTACGCATAATCAGTTCTTTCATTGACAGTCACAGAGTGAAAACCCATGTGACAGAACCAATGCGAGTCGTGTTCGAGCATATCAGTTCCACTGATGTGCCTACAATCTTAAGGTCTTACCGTCCTATGGTACTAAACTAGCACTCCAATGTCAGAGATAAGTTTGTACAAGTGTTCTAAGTCTTTATTTGTCCATTAAAGACTTCATTTAACTTGAGAACTTGTTTTTAGTAATCAAGATTGATCTCGCTAGTGCCACTCTTCCTATCCCATAGGAAGTAGAGGGATCGCACTGAAAACATGGACAAAACATTTTACACTACTTATAGATGCAGATAAGATTTAAGTGAAAAGTAAATAATGCCTTTATTAATAATATCGAAATAAGTGAACTACAAGATAGATGCTCTATCATTCTATCATCTATGGCATCTGAGGGTATAATCCTAATAATCTCCCACTTGGACTCAATGCCACTCATTATGGTATCTTATGCCCATCCATTCCAGGTGTCGGTCTAGAACAGCCTGAGGTAGTGGTTTGGTGAACGGGTTAGCTATATTGTCAGCTGATGCTGTTTTCTGCGCTGCTATCTCTCCTCTGCCAACGATCTCTCTGATGATGTGAAATCTTTTTTTAATGTTTTTAGACTTGTTATGAGACCTTGGTTCCTTAGCTTAAGCTATTGCTCCATTGTTAGCACAATAAAGTGGCAACGAGAGTTGTGTACTATTAGAGTCATGCCCTCAAATTCCATAAGAGGATAAAATTATAGGTCATTAGTTTGTATCTAAACATTCT
Organism: Buddleja alternifolia; assembly: GCA_019426215.1. NCBI lineage: Eukaryota > Viridiplantae > Streptophyta > Magnoliopsida > Lamiales > Scrophulariaceae > Buddleja > Buddleja alternifolia. The sequence goes on from CM033395.1 coordinate 10,422,628, forward strand.
TGTGTTAATAAAGGCTTTTGATGTTGTTTCTTATAAGTATTTCTAAGGTTTAAATAAACAACAATTAGTCTTTGATATTAAGGCGAACATTCTACTCCGTATGGGTTAGGGAGAATGGCGCTAGAAGTGTTTGATCCTTAATATCTAAATTGGTTCGCAAGTCGAAGAAAGTATTGACTGGACATCATTACTGGACATAGACTTGTATGATATAAGCTTTGACAGGGAAGTGTCAGTCAAACAATATGAGTATGTTAGTGGGAACTTATATCATAGACACATCAGTTAGACTGGTGTGTTCGAACATAGCTGGCATCAATTATGTCACATGGGTTTTCACTCAATGACAAAACTGATAAGTTGTGATAGGTACGCGTGAACCTTAGACCTGAGTAATCACGTTGAAGATTTGCTTGTGACATCAAAGTCTGTCATTAGAGTAGTTACATCTAATTCACCCGTTGGTGGGGTAAACCTCGAAGTGCGGCTTGATGGGCAATTAGCAATCTTAACTGATTAGCAATATGAGATTTATTCTCTCATAAGTGAATGAGCTAAATATCCTATGCCGTCATGAATGAGTGAGGTCAAAGATTTGGCCAAAGCATTAGAGATACTTATGTTAGACATGAAAGTATACTCAGTGACCTTGATTTATTATGAGCTGAGCATATAGTCAAGTCCATTGAGTTTCACTAAACTGTGACTCTCACTTGACTGGGATATATGAATAAAGGGTTTATACTCGTACGGTATTCACATCGTGAATGGTTTGGAATGATTCTATACATTCGTTCTCAATTGGGCTACGATGTGGACTACGAGACTGGCTAGGTGGTATCCACATCCTTTTAGTTTCCTCCAATTGCATTTTGAGACGAACCTAAAGAGCCACGCTTAAAGGAATTATAAAGGAAAAATCATGGAATAAAACTTGAGAGAGATCTTTCAGTATTTGATATCGTAATTAATTAATTAATCATTATATGATCTTATTAATTAAGTTAATGTGTTAATTAATTTCCTTGTTAAATTAGTTTTGGAATTAACATGTCTTAGTTAGTTATTTAATTGATATATTTATTGGATAAATAGTATTAATTAAATAATTAATTAAATAAATACACAAAATGGACTAAGCCCAAAGGGCATTAAAACGCACAAGATGGGCGTCCATATAGTTAACTAGGTTAATTATTTTAGTTGTAGTATAAATATACTATTTAGTGAATAATTAAATCTAAGCCTCACTTGTGACTTTCTCTCCAAGAGAAACTCTCCACCTCTCTCTCATCTCTCTATCTGTCCAAAAGGACAAGAAAGAAGGGATTTTTGCTTTCGGTTCCAGTGTAGTGATTTAGAGGCTTTGACGTTATTGATGCTTCAAAAAGAATTAAGAGGATGGTTCAGAAATTTTAATTACGCGAAAAAGGTACATATTTCTCAACATGATTTGAATATGTAAAATCAAAGATGAATCCATCATCGGTATTTTATTTTCGTTGCGTTTTTATGTACAAAACCCAAAAGTGGTGTTAGGAATTTCATGTTAGATATTTTGATGATGACAATTAGGACTTTATGTTAGACCCCAAAAATCATTTAAGTTTGATTTTATTTAGAAATCATGTATAAGCTTTGAAGCGTTAGAATTGTAATAGGTTTTAAAGGTTTTGCATTATTTTATTCTAGATTGTTAGGCTAAGTGTTCTTAGACTGAGCGTCTGATAATTTCTGAGTGAGTTTATTAGTAGTTAAGTTTGAAGATTCAAGCGCCTGAAGTCTGAATGAAGATAAAGATTCCAAGCATCCAAACGACCAGCTACATCGAGCGTTTATTAGGACATAAATCATTCAAGGATGAATGAGCGTCTATGAATGACTGATTTCATCTGAATTTATTTCTAAGTCCAGAAGGAGTTTAATGCAAATACTCTTAGTGCATTAAGTGCCAACGGGCATTTAATTCAAATGCATTAAATGTTGATAAGAACATTAAATGTGATAAGCTCTTTCAAACGTACGGAGAAGCCACCGTATTGGAATGTCAACTTTCACAGACTGCAGCACCAACTTTTATGCAACAGATTTTCAAGAAAAAAGACAAAAGTTGTTCACTCGTGGAAGTGAGAGACACGCGCCTGTGCATGTGTCAAATGGACACTTTGTCCAAGAATGCCTATAAATAGGAGTTCAACAACAAGCCAAAAACACCGATGAATTCCAAGCCAAATTATTGTTGCATTGAAGTATCATTCCTTGAACTCTCAGAAAAGCCAGAATATTCAAGCAAACATTCTCTTTGCTTTTCTTCAATTCCTGAGACAGTCAACCAAAATCTCAAGCATTCTTTTCAGAGAAACCTACATTATCATTGAGATATTCCCAGTTGTTTGAACTTTACCAAAATCAAACAAACCTTTCAGAAAAATCCCATCCAAGCCTCGCGATCTATGTGAAGTCGAAGTTGGATAATTGCATTATTTCTGAGTGAAAAAAGCAAGAGGATAGAAGTGCATTGGAGCAGAAATCTGTGTGATCAAGGAGCTCAAGTCATCAACATCCATCTCTCCATAATTTGTAAAAGATTCTATGTGATTCTTTGAGAATCATTTTAGTGGATTGCCTCCAAGTGATCAAAGAGAAGAAGGACGTAGTCGGGATAACACCACCCAACGAACCTTACAAATATTGTGTTCTTTACTTTACAGTTAATTTCCATATTGTTATATCATTGCATAAATCTGTTAACTAAGACTCAAGTGAACGCTAAGCAACTAAGAAACAGTTTGTGATGCTAAAAGCTTTCAAACAAGAAGAATATAAATTTTCTTTATGGCATTTGCTAAAGTTCCCAAACTGATTGAGTCAAACTATGACACATGGAAATTCAAAGCATTTACATATCTCTATTCATGTGATGATGACATGTGCGATATTATTTCAGATGGGCCAATCAAAATATATAAATTTATCACTAGAGAGCCTGGAGCCACGGAAGACACTCTTGATGGTTACATGGAAAAGCCAAAACAAAAATGGTCTCCAAATTAGCGTCGAAGAGCAAATTTGGACAATATTGGTCGTAATGCTCTATATACATCTATCGGTGATAATGACAACTTATTCGACAAGATTAAGTCATGCAATACTACTAAGGAAATTTGGGATAAGTTAGCCATAATTTGTGGTGGTTCAGCTTAGATCCTAGTGAGCAAGCTTTCCATTGCCAAGGAACGGTTTAACAGCTTCAAGATGTTTCCCAATGAGACTTTAGAACAATTGGATATAAGATTCACAACTCTTACTACAGAACTAACATCTTGGGGCATGGATTTACAGAATCGGGAAATGGTGATCAAAATCTTTAGAAGTCTACCTAGTAGATTTTTGATGAAGACAACAGCTATGAGAGAGTCGAACAATTTGGATAGTTTAACTCTAGAAGATGCTTTTTTGGAACTCAAAGCATTTGAGTTTGAGTTGAATTTGACTAGTGATTCAGTGAACAGTCCAGTGGTTGAGTCTGGAGCGCTTATAGCATCAATCAAGGGTAAATCAGGTAACAAGGGAAAGGTGTCAGATATTAACGAGGAAGAGGAGTTGGCTTTACTGAATAGATTCAGGGAGTTCTTAAGATATGAAAAGAAAGGAAAAGGTTCCAGCAAATTTCATATCAAGCGTCTGCTCCAATACAACAACAGTTTCAAGCGCCTCAGTATTCTGTTCCTACACCCCAAGCGCATGTTCAGTACCAAGCGTCTGCTCAAAATCTCTCAGCGCCAGGGGTCTCAAAACCACACAATGCAAGGTTAACAAATGAACAAAAGATGAAAACTAATCTTTGTTATAATTGCAGGAAACCAGGGCACTACCAGGTAAATTGTCCTTATCCAAACGAATCAAAGGCCTCAAGGCAGAATTACGTGGATAGAAACCAATTCAGGAGCAACCTTTGTCAACAAGGTTTTCTAGCGGAATCAGAACCAGCATCCGCACCTGAATATTTGGAATCATCAAAGGAGAGTAGTGATGGTGATGAGCCAGTGGATGACTCAGCGCTTATTTGTCTCATGGCCAGAGATGATGAAGCGTCCCCTGAGGTAAATACTGAATTATCTCTTCCTCTCTCTTATGAAGAATTACTTGACAAAGTCAAAAAATATTACAATGATTGTCAAGATGCCGCCAAATTATACCAAAATCACTTTAATATCATTTCATCGCTCACAAGTGATAAAGTGACGCTCAAAGCAGAGTTGCAAGTTCATCAATAATGCATTGAGAAAAATAAATCGCTTGAGAGTGAAATAATCCAGTTGAAAAGTGATCTTGATACAATAGTCAAGAGAGAAGCTGAGCTGATTGCTAGACTTGCTAAATCAGAACAACTCGTCTCATCATTGTCCAAAGCGTCAAGAAAGCTAAACAATATGACTCGGGGTAACAAGGTTATTTAGTGAGAAGACCGGTTTAGGATGCAATGAATTCGATAAACAACCAAATAAAAATAATATTACGGCAAACAACAAAGGAAAGGGTGTTGTCTTTGTTGAAGAAGGTTCACAAGGTCAAATACGGAATGAACCAAACGATAATGGTACGAGGCCAAATGAGAAAGCCAAAGCTAACTCAGGCAACGGTAAGGCAAAGGCAAATGATTCACAAAGATGGGTTCATCCAAACGCTCAAAAGGCTAAGGACAAATCTAACCACTGTGAATCAAGTGCTAAGCGTCCAGCACCAAAAGTGCAACCCAAGTCAGCGCCAAGGAAATACCAGCGTTAATATCCAAGGCAGTCAAGATCATAATATCGATACTATGATGATTATGACTATGACTATGATTATGATTACTATTATAATCGAGGATATTATTTTACACTCAAACAAAACTCATAACACAAAGTGAAACTCAAGAAGGCCAGTATTCCTACAATGAAGACTAGGCAAATATGGGTTCCTAAAGTTTTAATTCAAACAAACAATGCTACTAATGTTGAAGGGCCCAAGCAACAATGGGTACCTAAACAGAAATAGAACTTCCCTTTTGATTGCAGGTACCTAGAGGTAGAGCCGATACATCTGTTTGGTACTTCGATAGTGGATCGTCAAGGCACATAACTGGTTCCAAGGATCTATTGATCAACTATCGAGCTGCCAATGGTCCTCAGCTTGTATTTGGTGACAAACCAAAGGTAAAACTAAAGGTATAGGTACTGTGCATAGGGGGAACATCATGAGAAGTGATGTTTATTATGTTGAGGGTCTGAAGCACAATTTATTAAGCATAAGTCAATTTTGTGATAAAGGCTTTGAAGTCATATTCTCAAGCGACTGTTGCTATATAAACGACGCTAAAACTAAGTCTACTAAATTGAAAGGTAAAAGAACAAACAACGTATATTTGGTAGATTGGGGTTCAACAACTGATAACAACCCAACATATTTTGTTGCTAAAAATGAATCTAAAACGGGTTGGATATGACATAGAAAAATGAATCACCTCAACTTCAAGACAATCTCTCAGCATATAAGTCAAATTCTTGTAGAGGGATTACCAACTGGACCATTTCACAAGGATCGCCTTTGTGACGCTTGTCAAATGGGTAAACAAGTCAAATCATCTTTTAATAGAAAACCTCATCTGTCTACCTCTAGAATACTTGAACTACTTACCATGGATCTGTTTGGACCTGTTCAAATGATCAGTGTGAGCGGTAAAAAGTATACTTTGGTGATAGTAGATGATTTCTCTCAATTCACTTGGTTGGAATTTCTTTCATCCAAAGAGGAAACATGTGACAAGTTAACAACACTTATTCGGAAACTTCAAACATTAAAAAATCTTAATGTTGCAAGAATAAGAAGCGATCACGGTACTGAGTTTGCTAACAAGATTTTTGAGAAGTTTTGGGTAGAGAATGAAATACATCATGAGTATTCCGCTCCCAGAACTACCCAACAGAATGGTGTTGCTGAGCGCCGGAACAGAACGCTCAAGGCAGCCGCTAGGACGATGTTAGCAGAGTCCAAGCTTGCTCCTAGGTTTTGGGCTGAAGCGATTAACACTACTTGTTATACTCAAAACTGTTGCATGATCAACAAACAGCACAGGAAAACTCCATATAAACTGTGGAAGGCTCGTAAGCCAAATGTTTCATATTTTCACGTCTTTGGTTCTAAATGTTTTATCCAAAATAATGGATCCCAAAACCTAAAGAAATTTGATCCTAAAGTGGATGAGGGAATCTTTCTAGGCTACGCCAAGAATGAAAAGAATTTTTGCATCTTAAACAAGATCAAATCGAAGGTTGAGAAATCTATTCATGTTGTTTTTGATGATGCTAACCAAGAACCGATTAAGGTTAATATGAATGATGTAGGAGTTGAAGATCTATGTCATTAAGAGTTTAAGATAACCATTGATGATGATAGTGACAACGATGATGAGATCTCAGTACTCTCTCCTAAGATTACTCGTGAGGTCATTTCTGATAAAAATACGAGATCTGCTGATGATCATGAAGAGAGTGATCATCAAGAGCAAACAAGAATCTGTGAACTTGAAGCATCTACGCAAGACGATAGTCAAGCGTCTAATTGACAAGTGCCTGTTCAACCTCTTAACCCTTTCCAACCAGATAGACTATGGCTGCATGATCATCCACCTAAGCAGATTATTGGAGATATTGAAGCGTCTGTTAGAACTACAGTCGCTACATTCAATAAGGCTATGTTCACAAGCTTTCTATCTCAAATAGAACCTCAGAAAGTGGATGAAGCGCTAAGTGACCCAAGTTGGATTGAAGCCATGAAAGAAGAGCTCAATCAGTTTGAACGTAGTAAGGTTTGGACACTAGTACCAAGGCCAACTCACCAAGGAGTTATTGGAACTAGATGGGTTTATAGAAACAAGATGAAAGAGAATGGCATTGTAAAAGGAAACAAGGCCAGACTCGTAGCTCAAGGATATTGCCAAGAAGAGGGTATTGACTTTGATGAGACATATGCTCCTGTCGCCCGTCTTGAAGCAATCCACATGTTTCTAGCATATGCAGCGTTCAACAAGTTTACGGTGTATCAGATGGACGTGAAGAGTGCTTCCTGAATGGTAAACTTCAAGAAGAGGTATATGTGGAGCAACCACCGGGATTCATCAACAACCATGGTAAGGGTATGGTCTACAAGCTAGATAAAGCACTTTATGGGCTTAAGCAAGCACCCCGAGCATGGTATGACACTCTCTCTATTTTTCTTATTGGTAAAGGCTTTTCAAAAGGCAGCGTTGACACAACATTTTAAAATCTGGGCAAAATATAAAAACTCTGCGATCGGATCGTGGAGGATAATATATGAGTGCCGAGTTTGATGAATTTTGTAGAGAACAGGGAATAATGTTACAACTAACATCACCAGCAACCCCTCAAGTAAATGGAGCAGCCGAGTAAAGGAACCAAACTTAGTTAGACATGGTTTGTTCTATGCTTAGTTACACTGATTTACCCATTTCATTGTGTGGACACGCACTCCTTACTGCTGATTATATATTGAACAGATGTCCCTCCAAATCCATTCCTAAAACTCCGCATGAGATGTGGAATAATAGGAAACCAAGTCTTAATCATAGTAAGATTTGGGGATGTCTTGCGTATGTCAAGAAGACTAAAATGGAGAAACTGGAGACACGATCCCTCATGGGATGTTTCATTGGTTATCCTGAAGATTCTATGGGATTGTTCTTTTACCTACATGATGATCAGAGAATCATTGTAGCCCTACAAGCCCACTTCCTAGAAGAGGAATTCATATTGGAAGGGGGCTAAGGTAGAAAGATTGTTCTAGATGAACAAAATGAAACTCCCTTTGAGACATCTGTCCAAGAACCAAGGCCTAACCCAATAGTAGCACAACCACCACGTAGATCTGGTAGAATACCACATGAACCTGAGACGTATGGGCATTAGTGATGGCAAGGTTGACACCTTTACAGCTAGGCTCGTAGCGAAAGGGTATAGTCAAAGAGAAGGAATTGACTATCAAGAAACCTTTTCGCCTGTGGCCATGATTAAGTCCATCCAAATACTGTTGTCCATAGCTGCATACTTAGATTATGAGATATGGTAGATGGATATCATAATGGCTTTCCTAAATGGATTCCTCGAAGAGGATATCAATATGGAACAGCCAAAGGGCTTTGTATCCGAGATCAATATCCATAAAGTATGTAAACTTGAGAGGTCCATATACAGTCTCAAGTAAGTATCTAGAAGCTGGAATCTCTGTTTTGATGAAGTAGTACAAGCATATGGCTTCATCAAGAACGAAGATGAACCCTGTGTTTACAAGAAGACTAGTGGGATCTCGTTCTTTTTACTGTATGTGGATTACATTTTACTTATAGGAAATGACGTGGGAATGCTCACCACAGTCAAGAAATGGCTTTCGAGTACGTTTTTCCTGAAAGACTTGGAAGAAGCAACTTACATTCTAGGAATTCGTATTATAGAGATAGAACGAATAGAATGATAGGTCTCTCCCAAGCCCTTTACTTAGAAAAGGTCGTAAAGAGGTTTAGGATGGATAGTTCTAAGAAAGGGTTTCTTCCCATAAGGCATGGAGTACACTTGCCCAAATCTATGTGTCCTCAAAGTGAGGAAGATAGAGAGGAGATGAGTAATGTACCCTATGCTTCTGTAGTTGGTAGCCTGATATATGCAATGTTGTGTACGAACCTGACATTGCCTATGTTGTAAGCGTGGTGAGTCGATTTCAAGCAAACCGGGGAAGTGAACATTAATAGTTGTGAAGAATATCCTAAAGTATCTCAAAAGAGCTGTGGATATGATTCTCATCTATGGAAGTGGAGACCTGAAGATGGAAGGTTACACTAACTCGGATTTCCAGTCTGATGTTGATGACCGTAAATCCACTTCAGGATTTGTTTTCACGCTTAATGGTGGGGCGGTGTCTTGGAAAAGTTCCAAGAAAAGCACAATCATGGATTCCACCACTGAAGCTGAATATGTGGCAGCCTCAGAGGTAGCCAAAGAAGCTGTTTGGATGAGAAAGTGCCTTGGAGAACTTGAAGTGGTTCCTAGTTCACAGCTCTCGTTCCCACTTTATTGTGATAACAATGGAGCAATAGCTCAAGCTAAGGAACCAAGGTCTCATAACAAGTCTAAACACATTAAGAGAAGATTTCACATCATCAGAGAGATCGTTGGAGAGGAGAGATAGCAGTGCAGAAAATAGCTTCAGCTGACAATATAGCTGACCCGCTCACCAAACCACTACCTCAGGCTGTTCTGGACCGACACCTGGAAGGGATGGATATAAGATACCACATTGAGTGGCATTGAGTGCAAGTGGGAGATTGTTAGGATTATGCCCTCAGATGCCATAGAGAATAGAATGATAGGGCATCTATCTTGTAATTAACTATTCGATATTATTAATAAAGGCATTATTTAGTTTTCACTTAAATCTTATCTGCATCTATAAGTAGTATAAAACGTTTTGTCCATGTTTTCAATGTCATCCGTCTACTTCTTATGGGATAGGAAGAGTGGCACTAGCGAGATCAATCTTGATTACAAAAAACAAGTTCGCAAGTAAAATGAAATCTTTAATGGACAAATAAATACTTAGAACATTTGTACAAACTTATCTCTGACATGGGAGTGCCAGTCTAGAACCATGGGATGGTAAGAGCTTAAGATTGTAGGCACATCAGTGGAACTGATATGCTCGAACACGACTCACATCGGTTCTGTCACATGGGTTTTCACTCTGTGACTGTTAATGACAGAACTGATTATGTGTTATAGGTGTAAGTGAACCTTTGACCTGAAACATCATGCTGAAGATGCATTTGTGATGTCAAGTATTTCATTAGAGTAGTTAAACCTAATTCAACTGTTGGTGGGGTCGACCTGGAAATGCGGCTTGATGGGCAAATGGTAGTCCTAGCTGACATCTAAATGGGATTTTTCTCTCATAAGTGAGTGAGAAAGTATCTTATGTGATTATAGATAAATAGAGATCAAAGTCTTTGGCCAAAGCAATAAGAGACGATTGTCTAGGCACTAAATCAATGTCACTGATCTCGTATTATTATAATTAATACATATGGTCAATTCCAGAGAGTTTGACATAGTCATGACACTCACTTGACTAGGGTACACGAACAAAGGGACTATACTTATACGGTATTTATGATTGGCAGGTTGTGGAAATGATCCAATCATTCTATTTCGTTTGGGCTACGAAGTGGGCCACGTGACTGGCTAGGTGTTACCCATTTCCTTTGGTTTCCTTTCATTTTCAAATGAAACGAACCTAAAGATTCGCGCTAAAGGATTGATAAAGAAAAATGAAAAAGGGGTTTCTATTTTTTTTCTAGGAGTTTTAATTTATTGGATAAATTAAATAATTAATTATTCATTCGATGAAATAATTAATTATAAGGGTAAGATTAATTATTAATTAATTTTCTATGGAAATATATTAATTAATTAGTTTATCTAATTAATTTGATTATTTAATTAATTTATTTTTTTATTAGATATAATAAATTGTTTATTGAATAAGAAATTAATTAAAACAAAATAATTCCCGGACTTAAAGAAGGCGTCTAAATGGATGCCTACTAGATCATATTGGGCGTCCAAGGTGATGCCCAATTTACTAGGGCTCTTTTGTTTTGTCTTGTTCAATAAGTCATGAGGTATATAAGGACTCTTTAACCTAGAACAAGTGAATGACTTTCCTAACTCTCCTAGAAAGAAAGAAGAAAAATCCTCCTCCCTCTCTCTAATACTATCCGTTGCCCACTTAGAGAAATTAGTGGGAATTTTTCGTCAATCAATCCGTGCGTGATAATTTAGAGACAGCGTAAGTTTGTTGTTTGGATCAAATTCAAGAAATTCGAAGGATTCAAGTATTGAAGATTATATGTGGATTGAAGAAATCAAGAATTCATCAATTCAAGTTTCAAGTGAAGAACAAGATTTTTCAACCACGTCGTTTCAACGGGTAAGTATTTATTCATTGAGCAGAATTATCAATTTGAATATGCGATCATTGAAATTAAAGTTTGGGTTTGTAAATTTAATTTTTGAAATTCAACAACAACTCTATCAATTACAGGTCTCCAAGCCAAAACATATACATACTCAATCATGCATCCCAAAACATCACTCCCTCTAATAGCAGCGAACTAATGCTTCCTTTACTCCTCATTTCTCCCTTTGTACCCGACATAATAAGCTCATCTGTAAAGGAAGAATGAAGAAGGGGTGAGTCCGAATGACCCAGTGAGGTAGGCTAACGGTTTGCTTTACCTTTTATCTTTGAAGTGGAATCTGCAGTGGAAGATTATAGTAGAGACATGCATATATACAAGCAAGTACATGAATCAATCAAGATATTAGAAGGACAACCAATCGAGTATCGAAATGAATTAAGAATGAAGAGAACAACTCATGTACTTTAGAACTTATGTCAAACGATTGTGCTCCGTCTCCCTACTGTCCCATACCAGCAGAAGACTTCACACCTTTCAATACATACCATATGGTTTCAAGTGTTGGGACTCTACAGTTGGCTCCTAGGGGTTCAAGAGATGGCTCCCGCCGTCGTGTAGCACTTTGCCCCGTATAGCACTTAACTCCCTTCACTGATCTATAGGTGTCGGGACTCTAGAGGTGGCTCCCACCCTGTAGTACTTTGTGCCAAAGCCTCAAGAGGTGGCTCCCATGGTGTAGCACTTAGCTCTCTTCACTCTGTCTTTAAGAATCAAAGCTTTAAATCAAGAAAAGAGACGTATCGCGGATGGATGCCAAACATAGGGACTCTAGAGGTGGCTCCCGCTATGTAGCACTTTGCGCCGAAGCCTCAAGAGGTGGCTCCCACGGCGTAGCACTTACTCCCTTATCCGACAGAGTAGAGTCAAGAAGTACTATGGTCTCGATGAGATGATGAAAGATACGAAATAGGTATTGGTACAATAAGACATAAGGTAATTGACACCGATCAGACCGAAGACCATGTCGAGGCAAGACATGTACTATAGACGCGAAAGAATCATCATCGAGGATAACGAGATATTGAACTGAACGAGATATTTAGGACTCAAGAATCATCACGAACCAATCAACCAGATACTGTACAAGGAAATCACAAGTAGGTAAAGCAATTAAAGAGTTTTGACGGCCTCAAAAACGCATATGAAAAACACGTTCAAAGGAGGCCTCAAAAACGCAAAAAAAAAAGTCAATCACACAAGCAATTAAACATAGAATTCAGAGATTGGCTATGATACCACTGTTGGGAATTATTTGAATAAAATGTAGCGGAAAGAAAATTTAATTCTCAAAGCCCGAATCATCTCTAATTCTCGTGTTTAATTGTGTATAGAAAGATTACCGTTCTCGCGTATGTTGATTTCTGAACGTGATCCTTTTCTCTAACGCCGAATTTGCCAACGTCTCTAATTCGTCACGCCGGAATCAAAAAGGAAAAACTCCTCCTTTCTCCTTGTCAAAGACGGCTAGAGAGAGAAAGAGAGGTGGGAGACTTTTTCTTGGAGAGAAAATTATGTAAGTTGCCTTGTGTTATTTTTCGAATCTTTTGTTCGCCAGTATGGCCTAGTCGAAGGTGCCATATCAATCGTTGGTTTATTTCAAGCCTACTACGTTTTCTTTGTTTAGTATTCACTGCATACTCATTCTGGACACTAAGGTAATACAATCCATTTATCAAATAAGCAAAGCCTACAAATTTATTACCATAGTAAATGTTGCATCGTTCATCAATAAAACGGAAAGTGTAACCATTCTTAACTAAAACGGGAATAGAAACAATGTTTTTAAGCCCATTAGGCAAAACTAAAACAATATCCAATAATAGTACATGTCCAGAATTTAAAAACAACGAGGTAGATCCTATTGCAGTAGCCGCGACGCTTTACCCGCTGCCTACTCTGATCTTCACCTCATCGTTGTCCAGCTTCTTTTCTCGCATCAAATCCTGATTCATACAATATATGTGAGCACTAGCTCCAGAGTCAAGAATCCAAGATGTAGAGAAGACGGACACAGAACAATAAGTTTCATGAACATAAAGTTCCATACCTTGTGCGCCAGGCCCCATATTCAGACAGTTCCTTCTCGAGTGGCCCAGCTCACCATAGTGTAGGCATCTGTCTGTCTTTTGTGGCCCCTTTCGTTTGCGAATCACAGGAGCTTTCCCTTTTCCTTTATCGACACCACCCTGAGCTCCAAGCTCGCCAGCCTGCTTCTTGGTTTTTCTCTTCTTATTCTTCGCCCGTCTGGGCCTAAAAGTGATAACCAAGGCAATCTCTTTTCCCTTGGGCTTCAATTGAGATTGTGCAGTGATTAATTTATTCATTAGCCCAGCTAAGTTGCATTCAATCTCACTGCAATTGAAGTTCATGAGGAATTGGGAAAAAGAATCAGGAAGGGACTACAAGATAAGATCGTTTTGAAGTTGTGGGTTCATTGTAAAATCAAGAGCTTCTAATCTCTCAATCCTCGATATCATTTTGAGGATATGATCCCCAACCTTCTCCCCCTCTCCCATTTTGGCTCCGAAGAGCTCTTTAGATATTTCATATCCAGCAGTCCTACTGTGCTCACCATAGAGCTCGACCAAGTGCGCCAAGATGGCCCTCGCTGTGGTCATATTGTCGTGGGACCTCTGTAGCTCATTTGTCATAGAGCCAAGAATGTGCCCACGCACTCGGACGTCGTCCTTCACCCATTTTTCATGAGCTTGGACTTCTTCCTCATTGGCATGTGTTCTGGCAGGAGGAGTAGGGATATCAGTGTCCAACACGTATCCTAGAGACTCCATATTGAGAACTATTCTCAAATTCCTTAGCCAATCCACGTAGTTGGGTCCGGTAAGGATATTCTTTTCAAGTAATACGGAAAGTGGGTTAATTGTCATTTTTGAAAAACGAGAGAGATAAAACAAATAACTGCAGAAAATAAACCAGACTTAATTAGAATATTAGACTAAACTAAGACCAAGTTTAAAATCAAGGACTTCGACTTATAACTTAGCTCCCACTACATTTTTCGAAATTCCACACTCCCACTATGAAATGACGGAAGCGATCGTTGATGAAAACTTCGTGGTGGGGATTGAGTTCTTTAATTAATATAATGGATGGCAACCCTTTAACGATATGTGGTCCATTACTTAATTAAAGTGATGTCAAACATCAATCTATCAAATAGACGGTTCAATCATATTTATCCCATAATCCACAAATACCGCAACCCTTTAACGATTTATTGGTAATGTGGACTATCTAAGTTCATTCCCACTAACTCCTCATAATCTAACATTTGAATTTCCCTTGCAACCCTTTAACGATATTTGGGGAGAAATATGTCTCGATTAAGGCATCCAATGCACTTAATAAAATTCTAGAATTAAATCTTAATATATGACCCCCACTTACTGGGAAGATGCCACATATGGATTTAATCCTTGATCTTATTAAGTTTAGTGGAGGGAAAGGATGCCTAGCACCCCTTACTAACTTAGTATTATTTTCGTTTGGGAGAATTCATGTTCAAAACATTTATTTCGTCTCACTTTGCACATTTACCAATTTATATAGCGCATATTGATAACACACATGCTTCATACAACTAATGAACATGCATCGAAAGCAATAAAACAACACACATGTCTATGGGCTTTTATCTAGAGGGCCCAAGCCAATGGGCCATTATAAAATTGAAAAAGAAAAGCCTAGCTAATCTTCGTGGGCTCCAAGTGATCTCCAACTTTAAAGGCCTATTCTATTTCTATTTATTACAAGAGGTAATTTAAAACTTATACATAAATCTAGAAATAAAATAAAATGGGCTCAAACCGGCCCTTACAACCCATCAAAAGAAGCAACCTAAGCCCATAGACATATGTCACCATCACATAATACATGCTCGCGATAAATAAAGCACTTATGTTGGTGATTAATAAAAATTAATTAGTCCAACATAATTAATTTTCACAATAAAATTTCAAATTTTATTGATTCATATGAAAATAATCCTATTTATGAGAATTCTTTATTTAAATAAATAACTTAATAAATAAAATTCTCCAAGAGTTTATTAATTAATTATTTCATTCAAATAAAGATCAATAAAAACTATATTGGACTTAATTTTATCAAAATTAAATTACCAACCATTGGCATATTCAAAATTAATTAATTAAGCCCAAAAACTAATTTATTGAATTATGCACAATTTTAATCAAAACAATTTGGGCCCCTTTTTAATTAAATCCGCGTCATCATCCTTTTGACCCACCCGGATAACTAAAATAGCCCAAACACCTATTCAATCTTGACCCATTAGGGCCCGAGTCACGAAAACCCGGCCCTCGAAACAGGTCCGTGCGTTGGGCGCATGGCACAGTGTATGTCGTGCGCCCAGCGCACTGTTTAATTAGGCTTGGGCGTCCGGCCAGCCCCTCCGACCGGCGCCGTGAAATGCCACGGTGTTGTGGCCCACCCAGTGTGTGCAGTGCGCATGCTGTGTGCGCAACGGGAGGCCGAAAAGGCCTCCTATTGCGCGCCCAGCGTGCAAACTGCGCATGCTTTTTGCATCGCGCTCGCTCGGGGTTATACTTCTCTAATTCTCAAAAACTTTATATGCCCAAATTCGTAACTCATTAAACTACAACTTTAATCAAGAAACTCAAGCAAGATTCAGAATATTTTCATATGAAAAACATGTTCAAAGCAGGCCTCAAAAATGCGGAAAAATAGTCAATCACACAAGCAATTAAACACAAAATTCAGAGATTGGCTCTGAAACCACTGTTGGGAATTATTCGAATAAAATGCAGCGGAAAGTAAATTTAATTCCCAAAGCCCGAATCATCTCTAATCCTCGTGTTTAATTGTGTATAGAAAGATTACCGTTCTCGCGTATATTGATTTCTGAACGTGATCCTTTTCTCTAACGCCGAATTTGCCAACGTCTCTAATTCGTCACGCCGGAATCAAAAATGAAAATCCTCCTTTCTTCCTTGTCAAAGACGGCTAGAGAGAGAGAGAGAGGTGGGAGACTTTTTCTTGGAGAGAAAATTATGTAAGTTGCCTTGTGTTATTTTTCACCTTGTGATATATTTATATCATTATGAAACAATAACCCTAGCATGCAAGAGCCCTATTTGGGCGTCTATTTGGCCGCCCCTTAGTGGGCTCGGAAGCCTTCGGGCTTTCGTCTTGCTTGCTAATTAATTAATCGGATAATTTATTTATCCAATAAATAAATTGATAATCCAATTAATTCAATTCCTAATTAATTTATAATTCAATTTCTCCAAGAAATTAATTAACTCATTAATTTAATTAATTAATTAAATTATCTAATAATTAATTAATTAATTACGGCATCCAATGCCGTGAATTTCTCTCAAGTCTTTTTCCCATGTTTTTCCTTTTGCACTTCCTTTAAGCGCGACTCTTTAGGTTCGTCTCAAAAGGCAATTGGGAGGAATCCAAAGGGGTGTGAGTGACACCTAGCCAGTCTCGTGGCTCACAACGTAACCCAATTGAGAACGAATGAGTAGGATCATTTCCAAACCTTTACGCCGTGAATACCGTACGTGTATAAACCTTTTATTCTTATATCCCAGTCAAGTAAGAGTCATGGTTTAAAGTCAAACTCATATAACTTGACCATATGCCTAAGCTCATATTACGTCGAGGTAATGCTTTGGCCAAAGACTTTCATCCTTACTTATTCATGATCTCATAGGATATTTTACTCATTCACTTATGAGAGAATAAATTCCATATTGCAAATCAGTTAACAATGCTACTTGCCCATCAAGTCGCACTTCGAGGTCGATTTCACCAACAGATGATTTGAATCTAACTACTCTAATGACAGACTTGATGTCACAAGTACATCTTCAACTCGATTTCTCAGGTCAGAGGTTCACACGTACCTATCACTACTTATCAATTTCATCAATGACTGTCAATGAGTGAATACCCATGTGATGAACTGATGCGAGCCGTGTTCGAACATATCAGTCCAATTGACACGTCTATGATATAAGTTCCCACTACCATTTCCATAGTGTACGACTGGCACTTTCTCTGTCGAAACTTACATCATACAAGTCTTTATTCACTATTGATGCCCAATCAATATTTCTTAGACTTACGAACCCTTTTAGATGTCAACGGTCAAACCATTCTAGTGTCTTTCCTCCTATCCCATAGGAGGTAGAAGGTTCGCCTTGTCATCAAGGATTTTACGTTGTTTATTCACACCTTATAAATGCCTATAAGAAAACATCAATCAACTGCCTTATATTAATAGAAAAACCATAGTTTAGTTACAATATTTATGCCCTATAAATCTATCCTCTTTATGGCATTCGAGGGCATATACTCTAACAACTAGCCCCTGAGTCCATAATCCACGAAGTAGAAAAAACGGTCATAGAACAATTTGTTTCAAAATCAAACAGTTCCATACCTCTTGCGCCTTTGCATAATTTTGGACAGTTCCTCTTCCGTGGCCAAGCTCACCACATTTGAGACATCTGTGCGTCTTCTTAGGTCCTTTGCTCTTACAGTCATGTTCTAATTTCTTTTAAGTCCTTGTTGATATGCTTTCGTGCTTTCTCCTTTTTCCATTTCTATGATCATCCAATGAGTCATTTTTGAAATTGATAGGAGAACCCCTCCTTTACTTCGTCCTCCTACGAGCTTGTTCAATTTCAAGCTACTATGATAGCCCAGCTAATGAACAATCGATATCATTGATATCAAAATTCATGATGAAGTAATAGAAGGAGCCTGGGAGTGACTATAAGATGAGATCAATTTGAAGATGAAGATCCATATAGAAATTCATTGATTTTAACCTTTCCATTAGGGTCATCATCTTGAGAACATGGTCTCCCACATCCTTATCCTCTCTCATCCTCGCTTTGAAGAGATCTTTCGATATGAAATATCTCACGGTCCTACCGCGCTCTCCAAACATTTCTTCCAAGTGTAGAGTTATGTCACTAGCATTGCTCATTTCATCATGAGAACTTTGCAGTTCACTGGACATAGAGCTTAGTATATATCCTCTAGCTTTATAGTTGTCACAAGTCCAACGAAAATGAGCTAGTTGATCTTTTTCATCCTCATTCCTCTTAGAAACAGCAGGACGATCAATCTCCAACACATACTTGATAGACTCTTCACTTACGACATTCCTTATGATCGTGAGCTACTCCATGTAGTTGGGTCTAATCAAAACATTTCTTTCGAGTAATTTGATAAGTGCGTTTGTCATTTTGAGAGAGATAAACGAGAAAATAACTGCAAAAATAAATCAGATTAAATTAGATTACTTGTATTTGACTTAACCAAGAAAAATTAAGGACATAAAATTTATCTTGGCTCCCACTGCATATTTCGAATCTCACACTCCCATGTGAAAATTGGGAATCATCATTAGCATTGATTCCAGAGCGGGTATTGTGGTCCTCAATTAATTACATGGGTTGCAATCTAACCGATTTCTGGCCCATTAAATTATTTGAAGTGATGTCTAACATTAATTTATCCAATAAATATTTCAATATCTTTCTCCATAGTTCACTAAACCGCAACCTAACCGATTTCTAAGCTCGTGAACTACCCGAGTTCATTTCCACTAACTCCTATAATCTAACATTTGAATTTCACCTTGCAACCGAACACGTTTCTAGGGTGAAATATGTTTCGATTAAGGCATTCCATGCACTTAATAAAATTTCAAATTATTTCTAAATGCATAACCCTCATAACTGGGAAGCATTACACATTTATAATAATTTAATTTTAGAAAGCTTAGTGGAGGGTGAGGATGTCACACATCTTTTTCTAACTCGGTATTATTTATTTGGGAGAATTTAAATTGTCAAACGTTTGGTCTCACTTTGCACATTAGTCAATTTTTATAACGCAACTATCACATATTGAACATGCATAAATTCTACTACTAATAAATATGCCTATCAATATTAATCATGAAATTAAATAAATAAATAAATCCATTTACACTCGATCATGGACTTTTCTAGAGGGCCCGAGCCAATAGGCCATCACATGTAGAGGTAAATCGGAAAAACAAAATTTTACGGGCTTAAATAATTCTAAATGATTTTACTACAATCCAGGAAAAGAAAAGTAAATCGAACATAACCTAAGTCCATGATCGGTGTTTCCATCACATAAGACATGCTTGCATCAATTAATACATGCTCGCAATATTAAAACACTTATGTTGATATTTAAAATTTTAGTCCAACTTTTATATATTATTTATTTCAATTAAAATTATTATAGTCCTACTATAGGACTTAGATATACGAAATTATAAAATAGGTATATCTACCTTTAATTAAAGTAATATTAGTCAACTAAATGAATACATAAAATATAGAATTCGATTTTATTATGATTTAAAGCAATCGTTAAATGGAAAAACTTTTTGGTGGTCTCAAGTGGCAAACGAAAGGGTCTATAGAGGGGTTGAATAGACCCTGAAATCTTTTTTGACTTTAAAAATTCGTATCACTTTTTAAAATTTGAACGCTTAGGAAGTTGAGGGCTAGGTCAGGCGCTACAGCAAAAATAACTTAGACTTAGGTAAAGCTTAGATCGCTTAATCAAGGTTAGCACAGTGGAAATAATTTTAAAGCTTTAGCGTTCATTTTGGTCAAATAGTCGCTTAGCCGTTTTACTTATCTTTTTCAAGATAAATGATATAATATAAAGTAAGACAATAAAATAGTAAATAACACAAGAACTTGTAAGGTTCACTGGGTGGTGTAATCTCAGCTACGTCCTTCTTCTCCTTGAACACTTGGAAGAATTCCACTAAATTGATAATCGAAGGATCACACAGGGCTTCTACAAAATAGAGGTGGGAATGATGATCTTGGGCTCCTTGATCACACAGACTTCAGAACCAATGAAAATCTTCACCAACAAGCTTCTCTCACTTAGAAATACTGCTTGTAGAGTCAACAACTTCTTCACACAGATAGATGAGGTTGAGGGTTTTGATCATGAGTTTGTTTGATTTTAGGAAGTTCAAACAACTTAGGATATCTCAATAATAAAGTATGGTTGTTCTTTGAAGATGCTTGAGATATCTACCACTATTTGGAATGTATGTAGAAAGCTTGAAAGAATTTTGGCTATGGAGTTTCTAAGCTTTTCTTGAGAACATATTTCAGTAGAGTTTTGACTTTTTTTTGTGTATGTACGTGTTTTTAGGGTTTGCTGAGGTAAGATATTTATTGGCAATTTCTTGGGATTTGTCCGCTGGACAAATGTAGGTGTGTGCCTCTCATGCGCGAGTGAGTCATACTTTTTCTCTGACATTCCTGAAATCCTGCCACACTGATTTGATGTGGCAGGTTTGAACTCTGAAATTCTGACAGTCTAAGCCAGTAGGTAGCTTGCACCGCATACAATCTGTCCTTATCACATTCAATGCTCTTATCAAGCATTTAATGCATTTGAATTTATTTTCCGTTGGAAATACATGCCCGTTAAATGATTGCATTTAAGTCCTTTGTGACTTCGGAATTTATTTCAGGTAAATCTGATCTTCTTGATCGCTTGATTGCTTTGAGCGCTTGATTCATAAATCCTGAAATAGTCCATAGCGATTGGCAGTCGCTTAAGATGAAATCTTCATCTTTTCTTGACTTCAGACGCTGATCTTCAACTTCATCTCTAATAGACTCACCTAGAATTCTACTATCGATTTGGTATCCAATACTTAGTCTAAAATCTACAAAGATAAAAATTACAAGCTTAATAAAATTACAACCTTTCAAACGCTTATACAATTGTTTTATGAGAATATAAACTTACATTCTTTTGGGATCTAACATAAAATCCTATCTTGTCATCATCAAAACATCTAACATGAAATTCCTAACAATTTCTCCCTTTTTGATGATGTCAAGACCTTAACTCTTATAACTCTTTTGTAGATTAAGAGTTTAAAGAAAAACCCAAAAAATAATCATAAATTAGCATTTGGAAAGTTAGTTAAGTTAGCTAATGTTAGATTAGCCTCAACAAGTTGTTTCAGCGATAAATCATTTATTCATTCATATGAAAAGTAAGCGAACATGATTTATACTGAAAGTAAATAATTTAAAGCGACAACAGAAACATACAAAAGAAAATATAAGCAATCATCTTTTCTGTCGCTTCTTGTTTGCCTCTTCTTGGCAGATTTCATTCGCTAAGTCCAGAAGAAGTCTATCAACGTCTATCATAGTGGTATGCTGAACTTCATCATAGTCATGTCTTCTCTGTCTAGCGCTTTCATTCAGCTCGAACAATCTTTCCACCCAACCCCTTGGAGGGATTCCAAGTTCTCGAATCAAGTCATGATAAATGTCTTGTCTTCGACCATTGGTGGATTTCCAATTCAGAGGTCTTTAAGAGATCTAGCGTATGGATGAAAACCCATACCCTCTAAAAATTCTATATCCAAGTCTGGAAGCCTGTGCCTGCCTAGATAGTATCTTGGCTTTCGCTTCTTAGTTAGCATCTTCTTTATGCATACTATTTCTTCGAACATGGAGCGCCAATGCTTATTATCTGTTTTAGAAATTGGCTCCTTTCAAGGCTTTGGACTTTTGATGCTTTTCTTTCTCATCTTCCCCCTTCTTGGCATCATCAAGAGAGGTTTTTAACTCAACGATGTCCCGGCGAAGAAGTTTGACTTCATCAACTAAGAGAGCAACTTGTTTAGCGATACTCTGAGAGACTAAATTGGAAGAAGTATGTCTCTCAGTATCAGCGGATGCATTCTGAGCAAGCGTCCAGTTGAAGTCATCAGAAAGTTCTTTGACAAGCGGAGCGATACTATCATGACAGAGATTGTAATCTTGTTAGCATTGTGCATGTCAGCGAGAAGCACTCTGTCCACTTGATTAAGCATTGAATTGCTTCGTTCTTCCAAACGAGAACAAGAGCTCATGATATTACTAAGAGAATTTCGAACGGCTTTTCTGAATCTCGAGCCTCTTGATGACTTTTGGAGTCCAAGTCTGAAGATTCAGTGGATGAGATAGGTCCTTGTGAACTAGAAACTGCGGTCTTTTCATTGGATTTATCTCGGATAAATGGCTCTTCAGGCTCTTCAGCAATTTCTACATGAACTTTGTCTATAGCTAAGTCGAGAACTTGAGTAGCTTCCTCAATCTGAACTACTTCTTCAACAATGGGAACCTCGACTGCTGGATCACTAGGGGCAACTTCAGTTTGCAGATCAGCGTTTGCGATTGGAGTGGCTTCCACAGTAGGAGCTTGTTCCTCTTCTAACTCAACAATCTCCATAGGAGGAGGAGGTTTCGCAACAGCAATGACTCTGAGTGGGCCAATCGCTTCCATGACGTGCCTTGGACTTTGATAGAAAGTTCACGGGACAAACATGATAGCGTCTTCATGTGCTTCAAAACATAACGCTAGATCAGCGTCTTCTGGGAACTCTAAGTGAGTTGTGTACAAATTCTTGAGTCCAACAAAAAAGGCACAAGCGCTTGATCAATGGGTCTTCTGATAAGAGATATCATCTTGGCGACTTGAATATTGTGCTCGCATAATAAAATGGGAAGCAAGTTATACCCTTTGAAGTCACTAAGACCATAACCAAAGTGTGGAGAAATGGTATTATCTAGTGATTGGGTATTTTCAACTATCGCTCGGCGTTCTCGATGAAATTCAGCAAGGTCATCAGTGAAGTCCATCATATGAGCTTCACTTGGTCTGGGAAGAGCATTACGCTTACTTGTAGAAGCGTCTTCATTCAGATCAAACTGCAGTCGCTGGGCAAAGTTTTCTCTTTGGTGAAATACATAGCCCCCTTGACTGATTTGAGTAAGCTGCTCTTGAATAAAACTCTCCATACTTCTTCTAAAGTACGGTAAATTGCTGATAGGACCCACAAGCAACTCACGATGTTGAATAAAAAATAGAGCATATCCCCTACGCCGATATTCTATTCCAAAGTTATATAAGAAGGGATACCTTAGCATTTCATCATCAGTATGGCACTGCAATACAAAGTTTTTTGCCCATCTTGAGGTCTCTGCTATCCAGCGTTTGCCTAGTTACTCAGCGAGTTCAAAATCTATCCTGGTGGCAAGCAACTTCTTGAATCGCTCTTTCTCAATATTAAAATTATCTGCCCACAGCCTAGCAAGAAACTCCCTTGCTTCATCTTCAACCCAGAAATTTATGGGGTTAGGGTGATCTTGAAGCATAGCACCTCACAATTTCAGCAGCTTTTTAGCGGAATTATTAGCTTCTGAGTGAACGATTTTGGGAAGAGCTGAGTATCCCAATTTCTGCAGTTGTTCTTCATCAGGATTCTTTCCCCAATCGCCCATATGTGGATTCCATATCTAGACATGAGTTCGGTGAAATGGATAATTGTGTTCCATGCTTTTGCCATATTTTGTAAAGTAGTTGCTCTCGAACTCATCTAGTGTCATCATTGCTGGTTCCAGATATCCTAGGCGGGCAATGATATCTTTCATTGTCGTCATTTCACTGGTGGCAAGCGTTTCAAAGACTGTGGATTTCTGAGCGTCTGAAAGCTTTGGATTGTAGAGGGTAGTCTAGGAATTGAACTCCATATCAATCATCTGACGAAGCGTCATCTCTCTCCAGGCATAATAATATTCTAAGTTTGAATTATAGCCTCTTGGAAAGAAGTTGATCGCTTGAGGAGGAGGATAAGTTTGAGTGGGGACAAACTCAGCCACTGCGGGTGATCGCTCAATGTCAGTAGTCGCTTCTTGTGCTGGTGAAATGTCAGCGTCCGTAAGGATTGTATCAAGTTCTCGAGCGATTTCCACCACTGTTGATAAATCAACATCCACTTCAATAGGAACCTCGGAGGGTGGAGGTGTATCAACGTCTTGTGCACTTGGAGCCTGAGGACTCTCGTCGACTGGTTCAATCGCTTGATCTATAGGAACTTCAGTTTCCATAGCCTCAGGCTCCGGGACTTCTTCAACAGGATCCTGAAAATGAGCAAGCCTCTCAAATGGAGTAGCGGCTTCAGGCTCTGGTATTGATTCAGGAACAGCGTCAGAAGGAAAAGGAGGGACACTCGTCGGTTCTGCAAGCGTTGGCTCGGCTGGAGCGCTGGGACCTTTTTTCCAGCGGTGTTGACGAAACCGCTAGCGCTTAACACTAAACTCAAAATAATCCCATAAGGTTGGGGAATGACAGACTTGGCCATCGCTGCCTTAAAGCGATTAAAAACATACAGCGACCAGTTGATCTTCAACTTGGTTAGAATGGCAGTCATCATCTTGTACTGGATGTTGGAGACTTTGTCAAAACTGCCTTTCCTGTACTCGATCGTCTTCGAGCAAATGTCAGCCAGAATGACATATTTATCTTTCATGTCATTCTTCTTGAAATTGGCTTCGTAAGCAGCTTCCACATCATCCTTTTTCACCAGTTCCCATATCTTGGTGGCGTCTCCAAGAGTGAATTCTTCAACTTCTCCTCCATCGTTGGGCAGTTGCAGTAAAGAAGATAAGAGATGAGGAGTGAGAACGACGGTCTCATGGGCAAACGGAAAGACGCAGGAAATGGAGTTTCCATCGTCAGAAATTTTGGCGTTCTTGAAGAAAAAAAGAGTTTCCTCGTCATGATGGTTGGAATGGGAGGTCAGAATGTTTCTCAGACCTAATTCTTGAATGAGGAGAAGAATGTTCCTCAAAGGAAAATTCTGGTTTTCGAAGAGGTATTCCCTGTTAACCAGGAATCCAGCATTGACTGTCATAGGTTTCTCAGTTTTGGAAGATTTTTCGGTGGTAGTTTTGGAAGATTTTGGTGGCGCCATTGATGAAAGTTTGAAGCTTTTTGAGAGAGTTAGAAATAATGTTTTTTGCCTTGAGAGAGTTTTTACAGTAAAGGAAATCTTGAGAAAGATAAAGCTCTTCTGTAAAAACTATGGAGGGTTTAAATAGAGGCAAAAATAACTCTTGAATAGCTTGGATAAATGCCACGTATCAAGAAATTAATTTCAAAAGTAACAAAAATTAAATCTGAGCCGTTTAGTCATGAATACGGATTTAAAAAGGTGCGATAAAATAGGATAGCTGTTGTGAATTATGAAACTTTAGAATCTGCAGTTGCTTTTTAAAAAATGTTTGAAATTTTGAAAATGTTCAGCGTGAGTTGCACGAGCCTAATGGTACACTGGCACGTACCCGGACACATGCTTGTACTGAACCGCCTATTTATAGGAATCATTGACCGACAGTTTGATTTGATAGGAGCGCGTGGGCAGTTGTCAAATCTTATCTTTTGGACTTATCCACACACTTCCTTTTAGCAATGAAAACAATGCAAGAATTTTAGAAAAGGTTACTTAGCATTTAAGTGAGACTATTATGCAAGAATTATAGAAAAGGTCACTTAGCATTTAAGTGGGAATATTCTTAACGTTGAAGTCTTTTAATAAAGTTCAATCACTTTGAAAAGACATTTTCATTGAATTTTATTAGAGATTGATATTGTCATGCATAGCAGATAAACGCTAATGATCAATGCACAGAATTTTAAAATTAATTTTTTATCATAGATGTTTATTGATTTGAATAAGTACAATTTTAAAGTTCCCCCTAAACTTGATAACTTATTTCAATTTTGAAATTGCTTGAGATAATATAATAAAGTGGATTCCCCCAAAATTTTATGCCTATAGATATCTTTCTTTTGAACATGGTCACGCAAGAAATGGTCGCGAATGTAAATGTTTTTAGTTCTAGAATGAATGACTGGATTTTGGGTCATAGCTAAAGCACTTTGGTTATCACAATGGATTGGGGTAGGACCTAAGATTGTTCCATAATGTATAAGTTATTGCCTCATCCGAAGGATTTGTAGCTTCCAGCGGCTACATATTCTGCCTCAGCGGTAGAAGTCGCTATGGATTGTTGTTTCTTATTATGCCACAAAATCAATCTATCACCTAGAAATTGACATGTACCACTAGTACTCTTTCTATCTTTTTTGCATCCTGCAAAATCTGCGTCTGAGTAACCAATTAGTTCAAAAGGAGAGTCTCTTGGATACCATAAGCCCACATTTTGTGTGCCTTTTAGGTATTTAAGGATTCTCTTGGTAGCATTTAAGTGTGATTCTTTAGGATCAGATTGAAAGCGTCCACACATGCATACCAAAAATATAATATCAGGTCTACTAGCAGTAAGATAAAGAAGTGATCCAATGAGACCCCTATAATTGGTGATATCAATTTTCTTCCCACTTTCATCTTTATCTAACTTAAGCGTTTCGCTCATTAGAATTTTTGAAGATGATGCATTTTCCATACCAAATTTCTTAATCATATATCTTGTATATTTAGCTTGGTTAATAAATATGCCATTAGGGAGTTGTTTAACGTGTAATCCAAAGAAGAAAGTTAAGTCACCCATCATGCTCATTTCAAATTGATCTTGCATCATTTTCGAAAATTTCTCACACAATCGCTTATTAGTAGATCCGAATATAATATCATCAACATAAATTTGGACTAAGAGAATATCTTCATTATGGGTAGTTTTAAATAACATTGTATCAACGCTGCCTTTTGAAAGACCTTTACCTATAAGGAAGATAGAGAGAGTGTCATACCATGCTCTTGGTGCTTGTTTAAGACCGTAAAGTGCCTTATCCAATTTGTAGACCATACTTTTCCCATGGTTGTTGATGAATCCTGGTGGTTGCTCCACATAACTTCTTCTTGGAGTTTACCATTCAGGAAAGTACTCTTCACGTCCATTTGGTATACTGTGAACTTATTAAATGTGGCAAACGCTAGGAACATCCGAATCGCTTCAAGACGGGCTACTGGGGCATACGTCTCATCAAAATCAATACCCTCTTCGTGGAAATAACCCTGAGAGACTAATTTGGCTTTGTTTCTTACCACAATGCCATCTTCATCCATCTTGCTCCTAAAAATCCATCTAGTTCCAATAACTCCTTGGTGAGTTAGTCTTGGTACTAGCGTCCAAACCTTGCTTATCTCTAATTGGTTAAGCACTTCTTGCATCGCTTCTACCCAATTTGAATCACTGAGTGCTTCATCCACTTTTTTTGGTTCCATTTGAGATAGAAAACTTGCAAACATGGCCTCATTGATTGTAGTGGCCCTAGTTCTAACAGGTGTTTCAATATCTCCAATCACTAGCTCTGGTGGATGATCTCTAAGCCATTTATGATCTGGTTGGAATGGGTTGAGAAATTCTTGATTATCAATCGCTTGGTCCTCATTTATCTCTTGCGCAGTTGCTACATCATTCACAGTTCCAATTTGCTCTTGATGATTATTCTCTTCATGATCATCAGTGATTCTTACAATATCGTCATTGATAACCTCACTAGTAATCTTAGGATTGGGCACAAAGATCTAATTATCCTCATCATCATCACTATCATCACCAAGATTGATTTGTGACGTTTGTTGGGTAAGATCTTCAATTCCTACATCATCAGGATTAACCTTACTCGGTTCTTGGTTAGCATCATCAAACACAACATGAATGGATTCTTCAACCTTTGATTTGATCTTATTAAGATGCGAAAACTCTTTCCATTCTTGGCATAACCTAGAAAGGTTTCCTCTTCCACTTTAGGATCAAATGTCCTTAGACTTTGAAATCCATTGTTATGAATGAAACATTTTGAACTAAATACATGAAAATATGAAACATTAGGCTTACGTCCCTTCCACAACTCATATGGAGTCTTCTCATGTTGCTTGTTGATCATACACCGGTTCTGAGTGTAGCAAGCGGTATTGATAGCTTCGGCCCAAAACCTTTGAGGTAGCTTGGACTCTGCTAACATCGTCCTAGCGGCTTCTTTAAGCATTCTGTTCCATTGCTCGACAACTCCATTCTGTTGAGGTGTTCTAGGCGCAAAATACGCATGAAGTATTCCAAAATCTGTACAAAACTTCTCAACAAATTGGTTAGTAAATTCAGTTTCTCTATCACTTCTAATTATCGTCACCTTTAAATCTTTTGAGGTTTGTAATTGTCGAATTAGCGCTGTGAGCTTGACACTAGTTTCATCTCTGGTGGCTAGAAATTCTACCCATGTATAGCAAGAGAAATCATCAACTATTACTAGCCATAACCAACCCAATTCATTTTGACTCTTAGCAACAAAGCATGTGGGGTTGTTATCAACTGTAGAATCCTAATCTACTAAATACACATTGTTTGTTCTTTTTCCTCTTAATTTAGTAGACTTTAGTCTTAGCGTCGTTAACATAGCAACAGTCACTTGAGAATTTGACTTCAAAGCCTTTATCACAAAACTGACTAATGCTTAAGACCCTCAACATAATATACATCACTAATCATGATGTTACCCTATGAATGATACCTATACCTTTGGTTTTACCTTTGGAGTTATCACCGAATATAATTTGAGGACCGTTGGTTGCACAATAGTTGACCAAGAGATCTTTTGAGCCAGTCATGTGCCTTGATGACCCACTATCAATGTACCAAACTGAAGTATCGATGTTGGCTCTAGGTACCTGCATTTAAAGGGCAGTTCTAATTCTTCTTAGGTACCCATGTTGTCTTGAGTCCTTCAATGTTAGTGGTTTTAGTTTGAATTAAAACTTTCGGAACCCATATTTGCCTTATCTTTATTACGGGAAGATTGGCCTTCTTGGGTTTCGGTTTGTGTTGTGTGTGCTTTTTAGGTGTATAGTAATACCCTCGATTATAATAGTAATCATAGTCGTAATCACAATCATCATAGTATCGATAATATCATCTAGATCTTTGAGAATATTGATGCTGGTATTTCCTTGGCACTGGCTTAGGAGTCGCTTTTGGCGATTGACGCGTAGCGTTTGATTTACTTGTAGATGGTTTATCCTTAGCCTTTGGAGCGTTTGGATGAACGTTCTTCTGTGAATCATTCATTTTCGTCTTTTCCTTATTGCTTGAGTTGGTATTGACCTTCTCATTTGGCCTCTTACCATTGTCCTCGGGTATATTCAGCATTTGACTGTTTGAACTCTTCTCAACAAAGAATACACCTTTTCCTTTGCTGGTTGTCGTAACCTTAGATGTTTTTTATTTTTGACCAAATTTATCACAACCTGAACCGGTCTTTTCATCAAAAAGTCTGGTTACCTCAGTCACATTATCTAGGTTTCTTGACGCTTTAGATAATGATGTGACAAGCTGCTCTGATTTGGCAAGTTTAGCGATCAATTCAGCTTCTCTCTTGACTATTATATCAACATCACTTTTTAATTGAATAATTTCACTCTCAAATGATTGATTCTTCTCAATGCATTGTTGCTGAATTTGCAACTCTGCCTTGAGCGTCATTTTATCACTTGTGAGCGACGAAATGATATCGAAGTGATTTTGATATATTTTGGCTGCATCTTGACAATCTATGTAATACTTAGTTACTTTGTCAAGTAGTTCATCATAAGAGAGAGGAAGAGATAATTCAGTGTTTATTTAGATAGCGAGTCATCATACGCTTCTTCATCTCTTTCCATAAGACAAATTAACGCTGAGTCGCTTGTTAGCTCATCATCACTACTTTCATCTGATGATTCCAAATCTTCTTCAGGTGCGGAGAATGGTTCAGATTCCTCTAGCAAACCTTGTTGGCGAAGGTTGCTCCTGAATTAGTTTCTATCCGCATAATCTTGCCTTGTGGGCTTAGATACATTAGGATAAGGTCAATTTACCTGGTAGTGCCTTGGTTTCCTGCAATTGTAACACAAATTAGTTTTCATTTTCTGTTCAGTGGTTAATCGCTTGGAAACTGTTGTCGCTGAAACATTCTATACTAGAGATGGAGGCGCTTGTATTGAACCGACGCTGGAGGCTGAGGAGCAAAATACACTGGTGCTTGATACTGCGGCGCTGGTGCAGGGGGGGGGTTTGAAATGAAGTTTGTCCAGAAGAGTTTCTCTTTTCATATCTTAGAAATTTCTTAACCAACAAAGCCATTTCCTTTTCCTCATTCGATTCTGTCGCTTTCACCTCACTGACTGTCTTTCCCTTGTTCTTAGTGGTAGCTATCAGGGCTCCAGATTCAGTCGCTGACGTAGAAGTCGTTGCGTCGCTGACTTCTCCTAGTTCAAACTCAAATGCCTTCAACTCTAAAAATACATGTTCCGGAGTCAGAGTTTCCAACGTTTGTGATTCTCACATGGCAACCGTCGTAATCAAATACTTGCTTCGAAGACTTCTTAATATCTTGTTGACCATTTCATTGTTAGTCAATTCCTTGTCCAGTGATTCTAACTCTTAATGAGCAAAGTGAACCTTGCGTCCAATTATTTTAGCGTCTCATTATTCTGCATCTTAAAATGCTCAAATCTTTGCATGGCTATGGAGAGCTTGTTCTCCTTCATCTGTGCTGAACCTTCACATATGATAGCCAACTTATCCCATATCTCTTTTGAAGTCTTACATTGCTTGATTTTGTTGAACAATGCATCATTGTCTCCTAACGCTGAGTATAGAGCGCTTCGTCCAACATTATCTAGATTCGCTCTTTTCTGATATTTTGGCATCAATTCTAACTTGGGCTTCTCGACGTAACCATCTGGAGTAGCCTCAGTTGGTCCAGGGGCTCGAGTTATAACTTTCATGATCACGGGTTTTGTTTGATTTTAGAAAGTTCAAACAACTTAGGATATCTCAATAATAATGTATGGTTCTTCTTTGAAGATGTTTGAGATATCTACAACTATCTGGAATGTATGTAGAAAGCTTGAAAGAATTTTGGCTAAGCTTTTCTTGAGAAAATATTTCAGCAGAGTTTTGACTTTTTTTTGTGTATGTTTTTAGGGTTTGCTGAGGTAAGGTATTTATAGGCAATTTCTTGGGATTTGTCCATTGGACACATGTAGGTGCGTGCCTCTCACGCGCGAGTGAGTCATACCTTTTCTCTGACATTCCTGAAATCCGGTTGCACTGATTTGATGTGGCAGGTTTAAACTCTGAGATTCTGACAGTCTAAGCCAGTAGGTAGCTTGCTCCATATATAATCTGTCCTTATCACATTTAATGCTCTTATCAAGCATTTAATGCATTTGAATTTATTTCCCGTTGAAAATAAATGCCCGTTAAATGATTGCATGTAAGTCCTTAGTGACTTCGGAATTTATTTCAAGTGAATCTGATCTTCATGATCGCCTGAATGCTTTGAGTGCTTGATTCATAAATCCTGAAACAGTCCATAGCGATTGGCAGTCGCTTAAGACGAAATCTTCATCTTCTCTTGACTTTAGACGCGGATCTTCAACTTCATCTCTAATAAACTCACCTAGAATTCTACTAACGATTTGGTATCCAATACTTAATCTAAAATCGACAAAGATAAAAATTACAAGTTTAATAAAATTACAACCTTCCAAACGCTTATACAATTGTTCTATGAAAATATAAACTTACATTCTTTTAGGGTCTAACATAAAATTCTATCTTGTCATCATCAAAACATCTAACATGAAATTCCTAACAGTTTTAGAATTCTACTGGCGACTTGATATCCAATACTTAGTCTCAAATCTACAAAGATAAAAATTACAACCTTAATAAAATTACAACCTTTCAAACGCTTATACAATTGTTCTATGAAAATATAAACTTACATTCTTTTGGGGTCTAACAAAATCCTATCTTGTCATCATTAAAACATCTAACATGAAATTCCTAACACTTTTATTTGATTAAAGAATTAATTATTAATCATCCAAGAAAAATAATATATATTCTATATTCAAATATTCAAGTAATATCCAAGTTGAGGAACAACTAATAATATTTAATCCATAAATTAATTATGTATCTCCAAAAAAAATAATTAATTACTCTAATTAAATATTTTATTCCAATTAATCTTATTGGGCTCGATTTCATTAAACCCTAGTTACCATCCTTTTGGTCTACTTGGATTTAATTCAATTGGGCTCAAATTAATTAATTAGGAAAAACATGCACAATTTATTAAATTCTATTGGGCTAGTTTTAATTAAAATCCAAATCACCTATCCAATAGCCCATTTGGAATTAATTAAATTAAGCCCAAACTAATTAATAAGTCAAAATTGATTAAATTTCTTGTTGGGCTTAATTAAATTATATCAGGTCATCATCCTTTTGACTCACCCGAATAATTAAATTTACCCAAACCCAAATTCCAATTTCGACCCAATACATAGCCCATTTATCAACTCGGATCCCGGACCCAAATCAGCGGGTTAGGTGTCGGAACACACGACCCGTCGGGCCGTGTGGCAGAGTGCGTGTAGCAACACGCTACACGCAGCGCACACAGCGTGCCCGCGTACTGCAAGCAGTCAGTTCAGGGCTCTCGAGCCCTATTTTTCCTCATTTCTTGATTGTTTTATATAATCACAAATATACCCAGATTTACAATAAATATGAAAAATCAAAATCCATGCTTAACCATAAAAACGCATATTTAATTAACACATAATCGCATGCTTCAAAAACACATATTATGCATATCATAAATCACATAAACACAATTAAATATGCGAATCAGAGATTGGCTCTGATACCACTGTTGGGTTTCGCGAAAAATCATATAAACGCAGCGAAGGATTTCAAAAATTAATTTACAAACCCAAACTTTTATTTCAATGATCGCATATTCAAATTAACAATTCCGCTTAACGAATAAATATTTACCCGTTGAAGTGAAGTGGTTGAAAAATCTTATTCTTCACTTGAAACTTGAATTGATGAATTCTTGATTTCTTGCATCCACGTATAATCTTCAAATCTTGAATTCTTCGAATTTCTTAAATTTGATCCGAACAACAAACTTACGTTGTCCCTAAATTATCATGCACTGATTGATTGACGAAAAATTCTCACTAATTTGTCTAGGGAGAGATGGCTAGTATTAGAGAAAGGGAGAAGTATTTTTCTTCTTTCTTTCTAGGAGAGTTATGAAAGTCATTCACTTGTTCTAGGTCAAAGAGTCCTTATATACCTCATGACTTATTGAACAAGACAAAACAAAAGAGCCCTAGTAAATTGGGCATTACCTTGGATGCCCAATATGACCAAATGGACGCCTTCTTTAAGTCCAAAAATTGTTTTGTTTTAATTAATTTCTTATTCAATTAATAATTTATTATATCCAATAAATAAGTTAATTAATTAAATAATCAAATTAATTAGATAAATTAATTCATTAATATATTTCCATAGGAAATTAATTAATAATTAGTTATTTTATCTAATGAATAATTAATTATTTAATTTATCCAATAAATTAAAACTCCTAGAAGAAAAATAGAAACTCCTTTTTCATTCGCACTCCAGCGCCCAGGCACCATTTCAGCCACGCCCAGGCGCCAGATGCAGAGAACAACAGTTGTGCAACGAAGCGGGCACCTAGGCGCCACATTACCCTCGCCTAGGCGCCATTACGTTTGTGCCCGAGCGTCAGTGTTTTCACGCCTAGGCACCAATCAACTTCTCTCCTAAGACAACTCTGACACATAGGCGACGCCTAGGCGCCGATTCACCCGCACCTGGGCGCCGCAGAAACCCTTTTTTGGAACTATAAAGCCAGATTTTCAGCACATATAGGGGGTTCGAATTCTTGGGTTTTGGGAGCATTTTCTTGGATTTGGACCAGTCTATCATCATCCTTGAAGAGCTAAAAATAGGGAAAAGAAGGGATTCAAGCTTCCAATCAAGATCCAATTATCAACTTAGCATAGGGAGCTTCTTAACCTAAACTCATCATTTGTCTATGAATATGATTTTAGTGTTGAGCTTATCTTTCCTGCATTTTATGAGCTAATTTGTTAAACTAAGGCCATGTGAAGGCCTTGTTGCTAGTATTGATTATAATAAGATTATTTTCCAATTCAATTTGTGTATTACTATGTGTTGTGATTTCGTGATTGAATGTCTCACATATGCTTGATCAACATGTGTTAGATATCATGCCTAGGTGAATTATTTTAGAGAAAATTGACTTAGGGTGCAAGAATTTCACAACATCACCGACCAAATAGGAGTTGCCCTAGACATAGGTAAAGTCTCCCAGGTGAAGTCATTCGATTTTAATCGAGTAAGCTCTAGCTCTTTAATGCAAACTTAGTGGTTAGATTTTCGGGTAGACATACTGAGGAAACTGCCATTTAAGTATAGGAGTATATCACGAGATATCGGTTATTCTTTACCTTAGGAGCTTTCACCATAGCAATGTATGTCTAATGAATTGGTAATGATCATAGGATAGCAATACGCAACATGTGCCCGAACATGAGCCTTAGTCATCTCTCCACTTTGGAAGTTTAATCTCTCTTGACTTTCGTTTCAGTTTATTCTACTTTCCTTTTTAGTTAAGTCTCTAATTTACTTTCTTTTGTTATCAAAAATCATAAACTAAATAACTAGTCCTTGAGGTTCGACAACCCAGACTTATTGTCCATTTCTATTATTACACACGACTAGTGCACTTGCTATCAAGCACGTTAGGTTCTAGCGTGTCAGGAACCGATACTTTTAGTGTCAATCTCCTCAATCCATGAAGAGTAGACACTCCCCCTTGATCACTGAAGACTAATATGTTTAATACTTTATTAATATCATTAAGATTGATATGAACAAAATCAAATGTCTTTTATTAATGAAAGATAGTCTGTACAATATAAAACTAAAAGTCCTAAATAATCTAATTCCTCATTGGCATAGAAGGTATAATCCAAACAATTGCAACGTCGCCATGACTACCTAGATGTTAATGATAATGGCAAACCTATCCAGGTTTCAATGATCATGTGATTTGAATCCCTCCATCTTTTTTCCATCTAAAATCTAGGATTTGGCGATGGTCGAAACCCTAATAACCTCAGATACTATGACTATGTTGGAAACATTAATGATCCGGTCTTCTAACAGGGATCACAAATCCCTCTTCTAAGACAGTGCTCCGGTTTGGAGGCTTTCATTGATCATTCAGAGTTTACACAACAGCATAGGAAATACCAGTCTATCAGCCCTGGATCCTATATCAGATGTCACCTAATCCGCTATACTACCAAACTATACTCAATGTATGTTGCTGTATGACTCTTTTAGAGTGCACATCAAAGAATAATGGGTAGTACATTTCTCAGACATGACATCTCAGGTTAAAGGATTCACCTCACACTACCAAATCGAAGGACATCTAGTTTGACCTGAACCACCGAGATGTCCTTACAGGGTCGTTCAATTCCATACTCACCCAAGTATGAATCTCCATATATGCATTGACCTGGCGAGTCATTATCTAAGGAACAAGACACACTTTTATTTGAGAATGACATATACAGACAAGTCTTGGCGCGACTGTGATATCCCTAAATCTCACATTCTCTATGACTTGGAAAGAGGTTTAGTATTACAACACTCGAGACTATTCCATAGTCACACACTTCCCTATCTTAAATTAATCCATGGGATCTTTATCTAAATTGATTAAATCTATATATGCGCTAAAGAATACTTTCAAAACAGGTTTGATATGATGCGAAAGACAAGACTGTCATAGTGTTTATGTTCTAGTTATCAAGCCTACAGATGGCTCGCCAGGCATACAACACTATCAAGAAGGCCAAAGCTTCTGATCAAATAAAATGATAAGCATTAACAATAAAAAAAGAGTTGGCATCAAGAGTTAACTCACCTAGCATATATTATTCATTAATGACATCACCCTAATGACCTAGCATCTATCGTTCATTGATATCAATCATGAATTCCTACTAAAATAAGATCCTAATTGATAGGAATTTAACCATAATCTAGCCATGGATTGAAATAAGCTAACTAGTTCTACACCCTAGGTAAGCACTTTATCAAACATTTAACATGTAAAACCAAGAAATCAAATATACAACTAGAAAAGTATTGAAGTTCAATGTCACTTATCAATATGATGAATTTGAATTATAATTACCTGGATGAGCTTTTTAGCCTATAATCATGTTCAAGGCAAAAATATATCAATAGTGTAAAAATCTGAAATGAGAAAGAAATGTCGATCAGAGATAACCTAAAAGTTAGTGCGAGGGTGCATCAATGTTGTGGCTTGGGTTGACTGAGGTCGCCGCCTCATCACAATTCCTCATTGCAGGGTGGATCAACGATACTGTTGTATCACCCTGTTCTTAAGAACCAGTCGATCCTATTAGAAAATCCACAGCATGGTTGGCGCGGGCATTCTTTGCTTTTGAGCCTAATGGAAAATTCACAACGCGGCATGAATGGCTAAGGTTGCGGCATCAGGTGTTGCATGGTAGAAGCCTTCAATTTTGTGTTGGTTTGCTCCATTACTTCCTTAAATTCACTACAATTGAAACAATGGCATATAGATATAATTTCATCGAAATAAATAGAAAGGATAAATCAAAATAAATAAATAAATATCTGTATCAAACCCCCCGCACTTAATCTCTTGCTCATCCTCGAGCAAACTACTAAACACTACAGACTTTAACAGCTAGTCCACTTTCGCAGGGAATATAAATTCATTTAGCTTACGTATTAAGCTTTTTAAACTCGTAGGTCTCCTAGTGGACGAATTATGCCTTATGGGGTTTCCGGAGATAAACCTATAAAATCAAGATCAAAAATAAAAATCAAAAGGAAACAAAACACTCACAATCCACATTAAGTAAGTTTATAAATAGTTTTCCATATAAAGTCTTAACTAGAAATTCGAAAATAAAATCCTTATAAATAACTCAATTATTCATTAACTTCTATCACCGCATACATGTATACTCAAAGACCATTTAAAACTTGGTAATCATAAAATTATTTATGTAATCATATAACTCGCAATCATCCTTTTTCTTTAATTTTTTTTTTGTTTAGATCTCGAGAAGAATAGAAGGTCGTCTGCTACGACGAAGTCTCTACTATTGTTTTCCTACATGACTTTAGTCAATTATTCATTTGTAGTTTCGTAAATCTGTTGAGATTTCAAAGTCTCACTCAATAAAAATCGAATAGAATTCGTAACCTAACGACATTTCTTAGGTGTGTCTATCCCAGATCAAGCTAGAATCTTAGAAAGATGACAATTACAATATATCTCTACTTTTTCGGTGTCTTCAACTTATACATAAAATTTGATGTATTAAATTATGCAAATATTCACATTGTTCAATCATGCTACATTGTGAACTTATGCAAACTTCTCTAAGAGCATGCACTTCAAATATCATATTTGTTTCGACACTTTTAATTTCTTTCAAATATAATCAAATTCTAAGTTAATCATCAATAACTGAATCACTTATCAATAGCTCAACTTGAATTCACATTGACCACTAACTCAACAAGAACAAATATCCTGCCTATTACACAAAAAGTACTACTAAATAGACGAAAAAAGGCAACAGACTTGAGACAAATTCAACATCTCCCACGAAATTAAGTTGTACATTGTCCTAATATAAAGCACACAAGGAATAAATCATGAATATCAAAAATTAAAGAGAGGGGGACAAGATAAAAATCTGGACATGGCATTTTAACCACTCTTAGGTTGCCTTCTCAACCTTGCATCCCTATCAACCAAGGTCTTGGATGGAACTTTGGCTAAAGCATTTGATATGGAGTATATCACTCCATAATTACTAGCCAAGCTTATTTGCCATAAAACTAGGGATCCGCATTGTTATAGTGCGGATCCCTTTGAAGTGACCCAACACG
Organism: Buddleja alternifolia; assembly: GCA_019426215.1. Classification (NCBI taxonomy): domain Eukaryota; kingdom Viridiplantae; phylum Streptophyta; class Magnoliopsida; order Lamiales; family Scrophulariaceae; genus Buddleja; species Buddleja alternifolia. Next base: position 10,460,494 of record CM033395.1, read on the forward strand.
CCAGAAATACAACCCCAATCGTGTGATCAAGACGCGTGAATGGCCCAGATGGTTCTCCAAAAAGCACATTATGTCAGATCCGTAGAACTCACAATCTCTATAAATACAGCACTATTCTACCATTATCAAGTAAGTACTATTCAGTGCTTTAACACATAACTGTGTGTTATTAGTTCCTCGTGACTAACTTGATCATCGGAGGGTCATCGCAGGGAGAAATCCCAACTTGACTGATAATTTTGTGATTTCAGGAAGGAGTTAGGAGAGTTGGAGCTCGATGAAGGCAAGACCTCAGTAGAGCTCCAATATCAACGTAATAGACCCAGATCATTTGGCACCGTCTGTGAGAAAGTTCCTGAAATCAAGAATAAAGTTACCATGGTCGAGAAGGTCATAGTGGAAGATGGAGAAGGCAGTGGAGAAACAACGCCAGTAAGAGCTCCTGAAGAAGGAGACCATGTGTCTCTGGGGTGACCCCGAAGAATTCGGAGAGAGGAGGACCATTGGGAGAACCCATAATCTAGATAACGAAGACAGACCTGAAGAAAATCATGGATGATTAGGGAAGAGAGCTCTTATCAAAGAGCAGGACACAGAAACCTCATCCCAGAGAAGGAGAACGAAGGGGACCCTGTGCAAGGAACACTCCTAGAGGTACTATGCCCCTGCCACGATAACTATTTATTGAGGAATACACTACAGATGAAGCGGTTGAGGATTTCCAAGATGAGGAGGAGCTCACTCCTACTCCACTTCGAGGAATTCCCCGAGGACGCCAGGAGATGCAAAGTAGCAAATGGTCCAATAAGGCTGAGAGCCAACCCCCATCATCCTTCGTAGAGGAAAGAGAAAGATTGAGGAAGCAAAGGGGCCCTAGCCACTACCATCCAATCTCAGATCAATCCCCAAAACTAGTGGAGAACATTAGAAAAAATTTTGAGCGTCATAACATTGTCCAACAAGTTTCCGCGAAGAGGAGGTCCCTTTTTCACGAGTGTATTTTGAATAAGACCGTGTCGCATAATTTTATAATTCCAGACCTACCTCGTCATAACAGAAGTAAAGGCCTGGAGAAACATGTCATACCTTTCAATCACATAATGGAGTTTCACGTTCAAACAGATCCAATCAAAGCTAAATTTTTCATCACAACCTTGTAAGCCCGAGCTTAAGAGTGGTTCATTTCTTTAGCCCCAGGAAGTGTAATATCTTATGAATCACTCACTTTGAAGTTTCTTTACCATTTTGCTAGTAAAAGAAAAGAAAAAAACTCTGTAGCATATTTATTAGGGATAAGGCAAAGGGAGGATGAACCTCTGAGAATCTTCATGGATTAGTTTGATAATGAGATGATAAACATCCAGGAGCTTGGCATCAACCTCGTTGTAAGCATTTTGATGCTGGGTTTGAAAGTAGGACCCTTCCCATCAGCCTTAGCTCGGCAAGCACATTATGACCTAGAAAATCTATTAGAAATAGCTCAATAGTACATTCAAGAAGAAGAGGTGAATGCAATGAAAGGCGCAGAGTGGTATGGAAATCATAGTCCGTTATCTCATCGTCATGATAAGGACCGAAAAGACGATAAGAGAGGGCAGAATTAAGGGAAAAAGTGAAAGAGGTCACCATTCAGGAGATATTCGGAATATACTCCATTAACAACTTCTAGAGCACAAACTCTTAGGAGCATTGAGAATAGTGGCCTAGAAGAATAAAGGAATCTGCTGGGCGGAAAGCCTCGCGCAAATATTGTCATTTTCATAAAGATAAGGGGTATGACACCGAGGAGTGTTACCAATTGAAGGGGGAGATTGAAAAACTGATAAAGCAAGGATATCTGAAGGAGTTTTTGGAAAAAGCAAGAGAGCCAGAGGACACCAGTCGAAGGAACAACTAAGACAGGGATCATAGCAAGTCAAGAAGCATGGATAGATTTCAAAATCGAGAGAATGAAGCAGGCAAGAAACCTCAAAGACCCAATGACCCAAAGCTCGAGGGAAATTCAGGAGCCAGAAAGGTGGTTATTAATATGATAGCAGGAAAAGTCGGCGGAGGAGACTCGGGTAAAGCAAGAAAGAGGTATGCTAGGAAAGGAGCTTCTCCCCTTAGAGCTCACCATGGTCTATTGACAATCGTCAAGAGTGATACCATAATAACCTTTGACAATGAGGATTTAAAAAGAATAATGAGCCCGCATGATGACCTTAGGGTGGTAGAGGTGGAAATAGCTAAGTTCTTTGTACGAAAGATACTGGTAGACAACGAAAGTTCAGCAGATATATTGTTCATGAAAACTTTGACGAAAATGGAGCTATACCTAGCTTATATATAATCTGTTAGTACTCTTCTAAGAGGATTTGGCAGAACGGAGGTGATGCCTTCAGGAACCATAGACCTACCCACGTCTTTTGGAGAAAAACCCAGTACGAAGACGATGTTGATCAAATATTTGGTAGTAGACACTCCTTTTGCATATAATGCCATTTTAGGACGGCTAAGTTTGAATAAATTCAAAGCTATCGTGTCTACTCTACACTTAAAAATGAAGTTCCCAACAAAGCACGGCGTGGAGCAAATCTTAGGAGACCAATAGCTAGCTAGGGAATGCCACAACATATCTTTAAAATCCTTGAGGGAGCCAAAATCATCTATTAACGCCTTGTGCAAAAATATCCACTCCAGATGAATTGCATAGCAAGAAAATGCGAAAGGAAGAGTAGAAGATCCAGCCTATAGACCATAAGACGATAAAACTTTTTCCTGTAGACTCGGAGCGAACAACTCGTATTGGAGCACAAATGAGCCCTATTTTGGAGTTGTTAACAGTGAAGCTCCTTCGAAATAATGCGAACATCTTTGCTTGGAAGCCATCAGACTTCGCTGGCATCGATCCTAGAACCATTATCCATCATCTGAATGTAAAGCCAGATGCAAAACCAGTAAAGCAGAGAAAGAGAAGTTTCGAGGCTGAGAGAAATCGTATCATTGAAGAAGAGGTCAACAGGCTCTTGACTGCAGGGTATGTGGAGGAGATTCAATTCACGGAATGGCTCTCTAAGGTCGTCACAGTTGCAAAAGCAGGAAAAAAATGGTGAATGTGCACAGACTTCACCGACCTCAATAAAGCATGTCCGAAAGATCCTTATCCATTGCCAAGGATTGATGTCTTGATGGACTCAACAGCCGGATGTGCCCTCTTGAGTTTAATGGACACATTCCAAGGGTATCACCAAATATTTATGGCAGAAGAAGATTGCGATAAGACCTCTTTTGTCACAGAAAAAGGGATTTATTGTTACAAAGTAATGCCTTTCAGTCTCAAAGATGCAGGAGCCACGTATCAACGCTTGGTTAACCTGGTGTTCCAAAAACAAACTGGCAAGATCATGAAGGTCTACATAGATAATATGCTGGTAAAAAGTCTAAAGGATGAAGAGCATATAAAGCATTTGGAAGAAACTTTTGGGGTCCTAAGGAAATTTGGTATGAAGTTAAATCCAAGAAAGTGCACCTTCGGCGTCAAAGGAGGAAAATTCTTAAGATACATAGTTACAGACAGGGAAATTGAAGCAAATCCAGAAAAAATAGCAATTGTGTTAGAAATGCCCCCTCCAAGGTCAATAAAAGATGTACAAAAGCTAACAAAAAATGGTATCATTGATGCGATTTATCTCCAGAGCAACTGACAAGGGAGCACATTTCTTTAAAAAATTGCGAAAGGTGAAAAAATTTGAGTGAATGGATGAATGCGAACAAGCGTTCTAAGACTTAAAAAAAGTATCTAACGTCACCACCGCTCTTGTCTAAACCATTTGAAGGAGAGCAGTTGTGTTTATATCTAGCAGTACCAGCAGAGACAGTGAGCTCAGTTCTAGTAAGAATAGAGGGAAATGAGCACAAATCTGTGTACTATACAATCAAGACATTGAAATGACCTGGAAAAAATTATTTTGAAATTGAAAATCTTACACTAGCATTGGTGACAACAGCAAGAAAATTGATACCCTATTTTCAATCCCATGAGGTGGTGGTGCTGAAAAATCATCCCCCAAGACAGATTCTTATAAAGCCAAATGTATCTGGAAGGCTTGTCAAATGAGTAGTAGAGCTGGTAGAATTTGCAATTGAGTACCAACCTCAAACAGCAGCCAAGGCATTGGTCAGTGCATATTTCCTTGTGGAAATGATGAGTTCGAAAAAAACCAACATGCCTAGCGTGGGAAGATAGATGTTGCACGTTGATAGGTCATCCATTAATAAGAGTGGAGGAGTTGGAATTTGGCTACAAGTACCTGAGGGAGTCAATTTGGAGTTCGCCATAAAGCTGGACTTTGAAGTTACTAATAATGAAGCTGAGTATGAAGCATTGATTGCAGGATTGGAAATGGAGAAAAAGACAAAAATCAAACACTTGGTGGCTTATACCGATTCAAAATAAGTAGCAAACCAATTTAAGGGACCTATGAGACCAAAGAGGAAAGTTTGACTAAATACTTAAAAAGAGTACAAGAGTTAGTAGGAGGTCTAGATACCTTTGAGCTCCATCAAATTCCTCTCGAAGAAAATGAAAGGGCAGACGCCTTATCAAAAATTTGCAAACCACATCGCGGGAACAAAAAGTAGTAAAGTAACATAAATAATAGAAGAAAAAGCGGCCACAACAGAATCACAGGAAATAATGCCAATAGAAGATATAGCCTCAAACTAAAAAAAGACCTCGTCAAGTACCTTACCTGACAAGAATAGCCAAGAGATAGAATTTAAGCAAAAAGAATCAGAAGCAGGGCTAGAAGATTCACACCGGTGCAAGGAGAGCTATACAAAAGTGTTGGGATAGTGTGGAGCCTCAGGGATGCCGGCGCAGCGAAAGCACATGGATTATAAAAAAGAATCTGCATCCCCAAATTAGGGCTAGGTAGACATGTACCATCGGATTCAAAACTAACTAAAAGTGAGTTTTCTCATGTTTACCTCTTGAAGAAATTAAAACAACAATGTCTTTTTAAAAAACTTCCTACTACACCTCTCCGGATGGATTTGCTCTAGCGCCCCAAGTGTTGCGCCTCTAAATTTATCCACACCTTAACTCGTACCCTCGATTATCTCCACCAGTGCTAGCCAAGAGAATATCGAATTTTGGCTTATGAGAAAAAAGGGTAGGAATATATTTTAGTTTTCTTCGTACTCAACACATGAGTTGGAAGAATTAGATGTGAAAGAGGTGGAAGAGAAAAGATGGAGAGAAAGAATTTTCGCAATAAAAATTGTGTAGAATGAATTAGTTAACCTTTGAATAAAATATCAATACACATATATAGAGTGAGAGTCCAGTATAAGTCAAACTCACACGCATGCACATACACGCACATAATAGGCGTGTATATATGTATTTTATACTTAGTTTTCTTCTATCTAATTTTCTTCCTTAGTTAATTAGATCACTAATTAACAAACAAGATATTTCCATATATTTGAGATCCTTCCCAAATATATAAGATCTATCTAAATAAGATCTTTCCATATAATTAGTCAACTAACTAATTAAATAGATCTTACCATATCCACAATATCTATCCTAATATATTTATAAGCTCTTTCCATATCAATTAGTCATCTAATTAATTAGAATAGATCTACCAAATATATTATAAGATATATATTAAATATATATAGACTTGGTGAACAAGATAAAATCCTACACCAAAGTCATACACATACATGCCTAGCTTGTATATATATATATATATATATTTCTCTTTCACACATTAATTAATTAGACCACTAATTAATTAACTAGTCTTTCCCAATGTAATATTCCAATACTAAATTATAAGACTATTATTTAGTTAAGACCACTTAATTAATTTATTCCTTTTTCCCTATTAATTAATTCCAATTAATTAATCTCCCCATTAATTCACAAAGAATTAACTAGTCAATAGGTACTACACTAAGTTAAGTGTGTGACCCCTTAGGCTCATTAACAAGCTAGAAATAAGTCCTCCCATAAGCTAGTTTAATTATTCATAATAATTAACTAGGCCTTGGATTAACTTCACCAATTAACTCAAGGCACCTATTGGTCATGGAGCGATGTCTAGCAACGTAGCCACAACTTCCTAGATATTAACGATGAAAAGCAAACCTATCCACATTTCGATCTTCATGTGAGTCGAATCCCTCTATCAATTATGACTATGTTGGTTCCACTAATAATCCAGTCTTCCAAGCAGGGATCACCAATCCCTCTTATAAAACTATGCTCTGGCCAGAGACTTTTATCGATCATTTAGTTTCACTCTACAGCATAGGAAATACCAAGCAGATAGCCCTGGATGGATCCCTTGACGACTGCAACTTGTTCCGTTGTACTGCCAGACTATACAGAACATACAAGCCATATCACTCTCCTAGAGTGAACGTGCATATCAAAGTATGGTGGGTAGTACCCTTTCCAATGACATCTTAGGTCTAAAGATTTTCTCACACTACGAGACCCAAGGACTCCAATTTCGACAGCACCAACGAGGAATCCTTATCAAGGCCGTTCAATTCCATACTCACCCAAAGTATGAATCTTCATGCATATAATGTCCATACTAGCCATTGACAATGGAACATGTCAACCTCTTGGGAGAGTTACACGCACGAACAAGTCTTGGTGAGGCTAGTGATATCCCACATCTCACATCCTCTATGACTTGGAATGTGTTTTAGGATTACGGTCTTTGAGAGCATTCCATATTTATACTAACCGCTGGGATCTTTATCTATACTCTCCTGAGCAGTCGACAATAAAGAAGCATTCCAACAATTTTGATATAATCTAGATGATAAGATTGACATAGTGTTTATGATCCAGTGATCAAGCAACATATGGCTAGCTGGGCATGCAACAATTTTAATCTCCCACTTTCCCAAGAGCCTACCGTTAATGTTCCTACACAGGTCCATCATCCAAATGACCTTTTGAACATGGCTCCTGCTCAAGGGTTTACAGCTCCTGCTCAAGGGTTTCGGTGAAAAGGGTTTGCCACGTTTTTCATCGAGTTGACTTGTTCCACTCGAACGTCGACTCTGATAAAATAATCTCTTATTCATCTCGCCACTAGGTAAGTCCAGATAGTAGGTGAGACCTCGCTCTTTTCAAGAGCTTACACCCTCATCGACAATCATAGTACTTATGTACTTGATATTCGATTGGTAGAACCTCATCTTATCCATAAGATGGGTTCACATATCTAGATACCTTTTATTGCCACATTCTTATGTGCAATTTAAATGGTAGAGTTAGACTTTGTCTCTTCTCAAGAGACTTTCTCAGCTCTTACTCTTCTACTTGGCATAAAACAAATCCTCGATCATCACTTAAGTTCATATCTTAAGATTAGAGATTCTAATTCCAATTTTTCCATGTTGTTTTTCCAGTAAACAACACCAATCCAATCCATTAGATCAATTAGGCATTCGACTCAGTACATAAGAAGTATTAGTCAACACTAATTTTAACTCATAGAATTGCATGTTCCTTTCGATTATGCTTTTACAGAAAGATTATCCTTTGATTCTTCCTTGTTGAACTTTAGTCAACATATCATCTATGCGTTCGGACAAAAAGATTACAGCAACCCAATGGGCTGCATATATTGCTATCTTGTGCAGTTGGGGAGCTATTCCCTTTTAAGTCCATTTTGGATAATTGAGATGATGATCACATGTATGTTACCCATGCAACTTTGCCAACATATGATACTAACAAGCCAGTTGTGCACCCATTAACCTTTAGAACTTAAGTTTTTGAAAAGACACAATCCGTAGATTGATCTTTGGAGCAGTTACACTTGAGGCCGGCTCCCACTACTTAACAAGACCTCTTAATTTCATACCTGGCTCATCAGCCAGCATCCACCTCATGAACAAGCAGTCCCATGAGCTCAGAATGTCGATGCTTTCCCCCCTTAGCACAAGCACTAAATCAGCAAGCTACTTTGGTTTCACCCTCTTTCAAAGTCTTAGGTAGCTCTAAAGGAGAGGTTAACGGCTAAGCGATTTCATAAGCTGACCTTTCCTTAACCAGCTGACCTTACTTCGTAATCACGCTCCTCTTCTTGTTACAGTAAGCGTTGCAATTGAATCTGTTGCTGGAGCAGAACTGTGAGGCTGCAGAATGGTTATCGATATCCTCCTAAGCTGTCTGCCTGGCTTTCTCTTAGTGTAAGTTGTCAAAGGGGTGAAATTATCATCAGCCTGTTATCCCCGGCATACCTTTGATCCGTTGAGCAGGAGCCCTTCCATACGGGAATCTTCCAGAGATCGGAAGAGTCATGCTTGAAAGCTGAGGTTGGGATCGATCGTTGAAGAAAGATAATGGAAGATCAGGAAAAAGGCTGGAGAAAGAGCAAGGTTCAGAAACTCCGGCGGTATATCAATGATTGTCTCATAATTCAAAACATGATAAAACATTCTTCAAAAAATATTATTTCATAATTAAAAACGACAAATAAATGATTTCTCATACTTCATCCTCATCTGCGAGAAAATGCCTCTTTGGCATCTTCAGGACCACGACCTCATTTCTATGTTCCTTGCTTCTTCTCACCATCTGCAATCCATTGCACAAGTGGGTACCCTTGCAATGTCATAACACTTAAGAAGCATAGTTAACTAAAAAGTTAACTTTACAACAAATGTACCTTTAATGCGCTCACGAGGAGGCTCATGGTATTGATCTTTCCAGTGTCTCTTCTTCTTGCAGTTAAAGCACTTCCCATCTTTCTTCATACCAATATTTTTATGCAGTTTGTTGCCCTTCTTCTTCTTCTTTCTCCCTCTGCTTTTCTTCTTATCAAAAGCGGGAGATGAAGAATTGTAGCAAGTAAAACAGGTTTTGCCTTCTTGACAGTTGCCTCAGCAGTGTGCAACATGTCCAACAACTCTGGAAGAGTGGCAACCAATTCATTCATGTTGAAATTCACAACGAACTGATCGTAGGCGGGAGAGAGTGATTGAAGGACTAAATCAATAGCCACTTTAGGATTTATCAGCACCTCCATATCTTTGAGTTTGTTCACCAAGGTAATCATTCTCAACACATGGTCGGGACTGATCTTCCTTCAGTCATGCAAGCTCTAAAAAATTAGTGAGAGATTGCAAACCTTTCATGGTGTGTCTTAACGCCGTACATCTCTTCCAGGAAAAAACAATCTCTGATGCATGTTCTACAGTCTCAAACTGCCTCTGCAACTCATTAGTCATGGAGGCCAGAATGAGATAACGTACATAGATATCGTCTTTGAGCCATTTCTCATACACATCACGAGCAGCCCTTGGAGCGACAGCCTCAGGGGCAGGCTCAATAGGCTGGATCAAGACACAGTCAAGGCCTTCAGGTTGCAGCACAATCTTAATGTTATGGTACCAGTTAGGGAAGTTCTGGCCATTTAGCTTATTAGTTTCAAGGATTACCAAGAATGGAGTTTTAGCCATTTGACTCTTACTTTGCGAAAACGGAAAATATTAGCATACAATCATAGATTATATCCACATGATATTATGGAAATTTTAACATCACGTGTACTCTCACTGTTTTTCGAATTCCATCACTCCACTGACAGAAGATGGGAAATGTAACAATTTCCACTGGACTAGAGCGTCAAATGTCCCATACCTTATTCCACGACTAGTGAAACAATGGGCGGTAACATTTGATCAGGCGCGACGTCCCCATCCACATCCAAGTGGTTCTCGAGATGTTTGCCTCAAATTTCATGTACGTCCCGAGAACACGATGCAATAGTACACTAGTCTGCATTTAAGTCTGACCCATCAAATTCTCATAGAATAACAGTAGCTAGGTGGTCCCACGACTTATGGACAACTCCTTAGCGAAACTGAAACCCCGTGTTCTCTTCTAATATAACACCATTGTTATATAGAATGCTTAAATGTGAGATTAGTACACTTAATCTTGCCACCATTCCATGACTCGTGAGACAATGATGACAAGCCTCACGCTATTCCCTCTCACATTTAGTGATAGAAGGCACTGGACCTAATCAACAGCTTCTGGACCCCCAATTTCTTCATTTATGGACTTAATATTTTAATATAGGTTTTTCACATACAAGGTCTCACCATTTTTCAGTTATTTATCTTTCTTAGGATATCATGCAACACAGCATATCATATACAAGATACTAATGATAAATAACAATGAGCATGCTAACATAAAAGCGGTAAATGTGATCTTTCTCAAGCCAATCCTAAAACACCCCAAGCCATTAAGGTGTCGACCAATCTAATCTAAGGACCCGGACCCTATACTAAGGTGTTCACAGCTCCTCGATCTTGAACGTCTTCATCATCGTCTTCAAGATGTCTTCATCTTCGTCTTCAAATTACAACAATACAAGAGAAGAAAAAAACCTCACCCTCTCACGTACATAAAATGAAAACATGGCACGCAGGGCTCAAATTAAAACAACTAATATATGGCTCGACCTGGATACCACATAATCACATAATACAAGCTTGCGTCATGCTTTCATAAACACAAATTTACCGATTTTAATTAAGGATAATCTAATTAAATTAGTACAAATTAATTATTTTCTAAAAACAAATTTCAGAAAATTCCATGGAAAATCATAATTCTCCTTTAATCCGAAAATTAATTCAATTTCCAAAACTCTAATATTATTCTATTCTAGGAATCAATTAATATCACATTAATTTTTCAAGAACTAAATAATAAATACACAGTTTGAAAAACAAATGAAAAAGTCCACTTTTACATATACTCCCGGAAAAAAAGCCCAAATTAAAAAAATATTTATTTTATTCAATTTCCAAAGTCCATAAAATACCAATTATATCTCATACTTGGAATTCAAATAAAACTTACATTCTTTGAAAAGCCATGAAGAAGGCCACTTCTTCATTTAATCACAAAGGTCCCCAATTTTATATTAATATTGAAAGTCAATAAAATACCAATTTTATCTCCTCCTTTCAAAATTCAAATGAAAACCCATATTTTGAAAACCCATGAAGAAATCTATTTCTTCAAAGGGGCTAATTCATAAATTCATTTTTATTCCAATTTCAAAAGTCAATAAATACCAGATTTATTTCTTCCTTTTAAAATTTAAATAAAAGAACCATATTTTCAAAAATCCATGAAGAAACCCTTTTTCAAAAACTCAATTTTTAGTTTAATATAGAAAGTCAATAAAATACCAATTTTATTTCGTCGTTTCAAAATTTAAATCAACATATTTTTGAAAAGTCCATTTTTGGGTCCCAGCCCAAAAATATATTCAATTGCATTTTAAACTCAAAATATAAAATTACGAAATAGCCTCACAGGGCCAAATTGCAATTTATCAAAATTCAGAAAAACCCTAGGGCCTAAACCCTAGTCAACGGCAGCCCGCTTTCAATTCACCGAGCAGCAGGCTGCTGCCCCGATTCGTATGTCGTCGCGTACAGCACCGCTATATTTAATAGCGCTGCTCACGATGGCTCATAGGGATACGAGATGGCACGCGAGTGCCTTCGTGGGTTTAATTATTCTTCTCCGTCGTAGAACCCAAATACGTATGAACCTTTACGAATCAAAAACGCAGTAATCCAAGTTTTGTTAAAAGCACAATTTTTCAGATTTCAAAAAATCCAATTTTCAGATCTAAATCAATTTTTTCAGATTTAAACTATTTTAATCGGTCCAAAAATAAAATCAGAAAATTCAATCTATTTTACATGCGATAAAAACAAATTTAAAGCACATAAACATAAACACAGATAAAGAATCCGACCCATGTCAAAAAAACTTGGATCACGTGGAGCCCCGGGGACGTCGGCGCAACGGAAGCACATGGATTATTAAAAAAAATCCAGCATCCCCAAATTAGGACTAGGTAGACATGGTACCATTGGATTCAAAAACTAACTAAAAGTGAGTTTTCTCGTGTTTACCTCTTGAAAAACTTAAAATAGCAATGTCTTTTTAAGCAACTCCCTGCTACACCTCTCTAGATAGATTTGCTCTAGAGCCCAAGTGTTGTGCCTTTAAGTTTATGCACAGCTTAGCTCGTACCCTCGATTTATCTCCACCAATGCTAACCAAAAGAATATCAAATCTTGGCTCAAGAGAAAAAAGGGTAAGAATATATTTTAGTGTTCTTTGTACTCAAGACATGAGTTGAAAGAATTAAATGTGAAAAAGGTGGAAGAGAAAAGATGGAGAGAAAGAGTTTTCACAATCAAAATTGTGCAGAATGAATTAGTTAACCTTTAAATAAAATATCAATACACATATATATATATATATAGAGTGAGAGTCCAACATAAGTCAAACTCACACACATGCATATATACGGCCATAATAGGCGTGTATATATGTATATATATATATATATATATTGTATACTTAGCTTCCTTCCATCTTATTTATCTTCCTTAGTTAATTAGATACACTAATTAACGAACAAGATCTTTCCATATATTTGAGATCCTTCCCAAATATGTAAGATCTATCTAAATAAGATCTTTTCAAATAATTAGTCAACTAACTAATTAAATAGATCTTACCATATCCACAATATCTATCCTAATGTATTTATAAGATCTTTCCACATCAATCGGTCATCTAATTAATTAGAATAGATCTACCAAATATATTATAAGATATATATTAAATATATATATATATACATAGACTTGGTGAATAAGATAAAATCCTACACCACAATCATACACATACACGCCTAACGTGTATTAATATATATATATATATATATATACCTCTTTCACAAATTAATTAATTAGACCAATAATTAATTAACTTGTCTTTCCCACTTTAATATTTCAATATTAAATTATAAGACTACTATTTAATTATGACCACTTAATTAATTTATTCCTTTTTTCCGATTAATTAATTCCAATTAATTAATCTCTCCATTAATTCACAAAGAATTAACTAGCCAATAGGTGATACACTAAGTTAAGTGTGTGGCTCCTTAGGCTCATTAACAAGCTAGCAATAAGTCCTTCCATAAGCAAGTTTAATTATTCATAATAATTAACTAGGCCTTCGATTAACTTTACCAATTAACCGAAGGCACATATCGGTCGTGGATCGATGTCTAGCAATGTCACCACGACTTCTTAGATGTTAACGATGAAAAGCAAACCTATCCAGATTTCAATCTTCATGTGAGTCGAATCCCTCCATATTTTTCCCGTCTAAGACTTAGGGTTTGGCGACAGTCGAAACCTTATTAACCTCGGAAACTATGATTATGTTGGTTCCACTAACGATTAGGATTCTATGTTAGACCCCAAAATATGTAAGTTTGATTGTATTAGAAACCATGTATAAGCTTTGAGCATTAGATTTGTAATAGGCTTTATTTATTGTCATTTTAGTCTGTTAGGCTAAGTAGTCTTAGACTGAGCATCTAATAAATCTGAGTGAGCATATCAGTGGTTAAGTTTGAAGACTCAAGCTTTTGAAGTCTGAATGAAGATGAAAATTCCAAGTGTCCAAGTGTTAAGCTATATCAAGCGTTGATTATAGGACTGAAGTTATCCAATGATGAATGAGCGTCTATCAATGACAAATTTCACCTGAATTTATTTCTAAGTTCAGAAGAAGTTTAATGCAAATATTCTTAGATCATTAATTTCCAACGGGCATTTAATTCAAATGCATTAAATGCTGATAAGAGCATTAAATGTGATAAGCACTCCAGGACGTACGAAGAAGCCACCCTATTGGACTGTCAACTATTCAAAGACTGCAGCACCAACTTTTGTGCAGCAGATTTTCAGGAAAAAGGACAAAAGATGTTCACTCGCGGAAGTGAGAGACACGCGCCTGTGCATGTGTCAAATGAACACTTTTTCCAAGAATACCTATAAATAGGACTTCAACAACAAACCAAAAGAATCCATCGAATGACAAGCCAAATTGCTGTTGTAATGAAGTCTCAAGTACTCAAACTTTCAAAAAAACCAGAATATTCAAACCAACATTCTCTTTGCTTTTATTCAATTCCTGAGACAGTCAACCAATATCTCAAACATTCTTTTCGAAAAAACCTACATTACTATTGAGATACTCCAAGTTGTTTGAACTTTATTAAAATCAAACAAAGCGTTGGAAAAAACCCCATCCAAGCCTCGCGATCTGTGTGAAGTCCAAGTTGGATACTTGCAATATTTCTGGCTGAAAGAAGTAAGGGGATAGAAGTATCTTGGAGCTGAAATCTATGTGACCAAGTCATCAACATCCATCTCTCCCTAATTTGTAGAAGATTCTATGTGATTCTTTGAGAATCATTTTAGTGGATTGCCTCTGAGTGTTCGAGGAGAAGAAGGACATGGTTGTGATTACACCACCCAACGAACCTTAAAAATATTGTGTTCTTTACTTTACAGTCAATTTCATTACTATCATATCATTACATAAATCTGTTAAGTAAACACAATCAAACGCTAAGCAACTAAGATGCATTTATGACTCTAAAACTTTCAAAGAGAAGATCTTAAAATCATTCCGTTGTGCTAACACTGATTAAAGGACTGAACGCTTAAACCTAACTGATTATAGTATTCAAATCTTCAAGTCTAAGTTAATTTCATAAAACAGACTTCGAGTAGACGCTCAGCCAAGCGCCTACATTTTTCAAGCCTCCAAACCAATTTTAATATGAAACTTGATCAGAGGTGTTTTTACGTGTTTTTAAGACCGTAATTCTTATGATTTGGATTCACATATTGCTTAAATCATGTCACATTTGCATTTAATAAGTGTGTTAAGTGAATATAGGTAATAAATGAGAATACATGAAGAAAAGGGAAGAAAAACGATGTACAAAACAAGTTCAAACATGTTTTTCAACACTTAGGCGGTTTATGCATCTCCTACCACATTCGAGCGATAATTCTGTACATTTCGAGACCGAATTGGACAACATTTCCTTCTACAAAGTTGTAGATCTATGTCTTAGCTTCAAATGGGAACTTGAATCATCCAAATCGGAGGTCTATAGAGATAATTATGAAGGACATACGATTGTTGCGCCAAACAAAGAAGTATATGCGCCAGGACACGCCCTAGCGCCTTCCTAGTCACGCCTAGGCGTGGACAGTCCGAATCTTACTCCTTTTCAGCCTAAATTCCAGCTCTTTATGATGGGAAGGAATCACTTTTAGCCATAATTGAGCACATGTGTTGAGGGGGAGTGTCATAAGTGTGTTTCTTGGTAGATTTACTTTATGGAATTTTATACTACACACTTTAGAGTAATGGAGGACACAAGAGAGGAACAACACATGGGAGGAAGAAGAATCTACACCTATAAAGCTAATCATCTCTTGCATTCATTCGTCATCAAGAAAAAGAGGGGAGGAAGGGACCGATCCATTAGAGAGAAAGGAGAGGGAGAAGGATTCTTGGATTCATTATCATCATTGGAGAAAGAATATTCACTTGGAGTTCTATCATCATTTACTTAGAGGGAGTTTTTATAGTCTTTTCATTTTCATTCATGTCTATGAATATGTGTATTTACTCATTATTGTTTTTCATATTATCTATTATGAACTAATTTCATAAGACTAAGGCCATGTAAGGTCAAATTGAAATATATGCTTATAATAGATGATTGTTGAGGTTATACTTATATTGTTATGTGATGTGAATTGTGTTTTTGTCTATCTTGCATATACTTGATCACTATATGTTAGAATCTTATGCCTAGGTTAATATTTCGGGAGAAAATTGACTTAGGGTGCAAGAAATTCACATCATGACCCGCAACTAATGAGGAATTGCCCTAGACATAGGTAAAGATTCCCGGGTGAAGTCGTTCGATTCAAATCGAGTGAACTCTAGTACATTAATGCATGTTTAGTGGTTAGATTTCCGGATAGGGATATTTGGGAAATCACGATCTAAGTATAGGAGTTTATACGCGAGACATCGGTTATTCTCTACCTTAGGAGTTTTCACCATAACAATATAAGTGTAATCCTTCAACAAGAACCTCTATAAGTATATTTGATCAATTTGGACCTAGCATGTGCCTTAGTCTCTCTTTACATATTTGTTTAAAATCATTTGTGCAACCTTGTTCTTATTGTACGCATTTTACATTCAATTTACTTTAATTGTATTTGTTCTTTATCGTTATAAAATCTTGAACTAAAATTCAAGTCCTTGTGGTTCGACAATCCGGACTTCTCATCCACTTTTATTACTACACACGACTAGTGCACTTGCTATTATAGCACGTTAGCTTTTAGCATCTCAAAACTTTGGCGCCGTTGCCGGGGACTTGTTCATTTTAGTTTTTGATTTTTCGTTTAAATTTTCATAATTCTTAGTTCTTCGTTTATTTCTAACCTTTCTTTTATTTTATTATTCTAACTTTTTTTTTTTTGTGTTTAATTGTTAGGTGTAATTTGTGGTGCATGACCCGCTCTTCTAACGAGCCTCTATACAATTTTGAGCCGGAGATAGAGTGTGTTCTTCGATCTAGTAGACGTGCTCGAGAAATGGCCGACAATCTAAATCCAAATGGGAATTTTCCCGACATAAATCTCCCGAAAAACAGGGAATGGTTGCAAAATCTATTCCAAGCTATGCAACCGGCACCTCCTCAAAGACTTCCATCGGTCCGGGAAAGTCTACCTCCAAGGGTCCACACTATACCGGGGCCCGTAGTCTTTCCAAATTTCTTTGCACCAAATTATCACATTCTGTCACACATCTTTAGCATGGTGCAAAGCGAACCCTTCTATGGAGAGCCCCATGAATCACCTCATGAGCATTTGGAGACTTTAGACGATACTCTCATGACTACCCAATTTCATCCACGGGATCTCGATGCAATTCGTCTAAGAGTCTTCCACTTCTCATTAAAGGAAAGGGCGACCATGTGGTACAAATCTCTACCACCCCAATCCATCACAACATGGGGACAATTGGTCGATGCCTTTTTGAGCAAATTCTTTCCACCTTCCAAAATCAACGAGCTAAGGAGCAATATTAAAGAGTTTAAGCAAGGGAATCATGAGTCCTTGGCCGAGGCATGGGCTAGATATAAAAACATGCTCCGAAAATGCCCGGATCACAACCTAAGATTGAGTGAGCAAGTATTACGATTCCATGATGAAGTTCGTTCGCGCATCCGAAATAGGCTCAATGCCGGCGCCGGTGGTGATCTCCTTGGGCTCGATTGCCAAAGTGTGTGGGACAAGATTGAGCAATTAGCTCGATAAGATGAACTCTATCCCGATGATGAAGAAGTCACACCCACTAAAAAGATTGCTTGTGTTCAAGAGTTGGGCGAAGAAATTGCTTTGGAAACAATGGTTGGCAATGTAAACTATGTCGGAAATGCTAATCGACCTCAATTGAACTTCCATGTGCCCGAAAATTTTCCAAGGAGGCCCAATCCGACACAAAATGCCCATCCCGGCGTCTATCAAGCACCGAGGCCCCCATTCAACAATAACCAAGCTCAAAGGCAAGGTAATCCTCATATACAAAGGCAAGTAAGACCTCTTACAACCGATGAGCGTCTCGATGAACAAATAAAGAAATCGGATTCAGCAATCAACGAATTCCGTACTATGATGAAGGATTTAATGATGGAGATGAAGGATATGAAAACACAAATGGGTCAATTATCCTCCGCCATAAGCGGGAGAGCCCCGGGAACTCTAACAAGTGACACGGAAAAGAATCCGAAGGAGCAATGTCATGCCATTACCTTAAGAAGTGGCAAACATGTAGCAAATGATGTTGTTCGCACATGCGCACCCGAGCGCCCAGATTACCACGCCCAGGCGCTGGAACCAACCCACAGTGAAAAAGTGCTTCGCACTTTCGCGCCCGAGCGCCCCGATGATCACACCCCGGTGCCCGAGTCACTGCGCCCCAGCGCCGAATGTGGCGCCCAGGCGCCCAACACATCACATCAGGAGAATTCGTTTTGCACTGATGCGCCCGAGCGTCTGTCGAGTCCCGCCCAGGCGCCCGAGTCACAGCGCTCTGGCGCCGATTTCCGCGCCCAGGCGCCACCTCCTGAATCCTCCACCACGGGCCCTTCAACTCCAACGCATCCTCCCATCAAGGTTCGTCTGCCATTTCCAAATGCAAATAGAAAGAAAAAAAAGGAGATGGATCCAAGTTTCCTTCGGATCTTAGCAATTCTTCGTGAGGTTAGAATTAATATTCCTTTTATAGACACAATTTTACAAATGCCAAATTACGTGAAATTTTTCAAGGATATTTTATCTAACAAACAAAAGTGGGAGGAAAACGAAACGGTATGCCTAACCGAGGAATGCTCCGCCGTATTGCTTAATAAATTACCAATGAAACTTGAAGACCCTGGGAGTCTCACTATTCCTTGCACGATTGGGCCATTATCCTTCGAAAAAGTTTTATGTGACTCTGGAGCTAGCATCAACCTCCTTCCGTACTCTCTTTTCAAAAAGTTGGGCCTTGGTAATCCAAAGCCGATTTCAATGAGCCTCCAACTTGCCGATAGATCAATCAAGAGACCACGGGGAATAATCGAAGATGTAATCATTCAAGTCGACAAGTTCTACTTCCCGGTTGACTTTGTGATTCTTGATATGGAGGAAGATGTTGAGGTACCCCTAATCCTAGGAAGACCATTCCTATCCACTGGTAAGGCGGTAATCGATATTGCCAATGGTAAGCTAACCTTAAATGTGGGAGATGAAAAGGTCACCTTTGATGTTTTTAAAGTGCTTAAACACCCATGTGATCCTGACTCATGTTTACGCATCGATGTATTTGATATGTTGATTGATGAGACTTTTCAGGCACAAATGGTAGACGACCCATTGGAGACATGTCTTTCCAAATCTATGGATGTCGATTCAGCGAGTGAAGAACAATTGGAAACCATGTTTAGCGTAGAGAAGCCACCTCTTTACCACGTCATTGGAGCTAAAAAATTAGAAAGATCACTCTTGGCTCCTCCTCGCCCTTCTATCGAAGAGGCCCCTATCCTTGAGCTTAAACCATTACCATTACATTTGAAATATGTATTTTTAAATGATAATGAGACTCTACCTTTAATTGTCTCATCTTCTTTGACAGGAGAACAGGAGGAGCGACTCATGAGAGTATTGAAGGCCAACAAAAAAGCCTTCGGGTGGAAAATTGCGGATATAAAAGGCATAAGTCCAGCGGTGTGCATGCACAAAATACTCATGGAGGAGTCCGCAAAACCTACACGCCAACCACAAAGACGGTCAAATCCACAAATACAAGAGGTGGTAAAGAAAGAGGTTATAAAACTACTCGATGCAGGTATAATCTATCCTATCTCTGATAGTGCATGGGTAAGCCCGACTCAAGTAGTACCCAAGAAGGGCGGAATAACTGTGATAGAAAATGCGAACAATGAATTAATCCCTACTCGAATGCTTACCGGGTGGCGTGTGTGTATAGATTATCGCAAGTTAAATGATGCGACTCGTAAGGACCATTTTCCCCTCCCATTCATTGACCAAATGCTTGAAAGGTTAGCCGGACATGATTTTTATTGTTTTCTAGATGGGTATTCCGGCTATAACCAAATTGCCATAGCACCCGAGGACCAAGAGAAAACAACTTTCACTTGTCCCTATGGCACGTTCGCTTATAGGCGGATGCCGTTTGGATTATGCAATGCCCCGGCCACATTTCAACGATGTATGATGGCGATCTTTCATGACATGGTTGAAGAATTCCTTGAGATTTTTATGGATGATTTTTCTGTTTTTGGAACCTCATTTAACACATGTCTTGATCATTTGGACCGTGTTCTAAAACGTTGTGAGGAAACAAATCTTGTTTTGAATTGGGAAAAATGTCATTTTATGGTCCGGGAAGGGATTGTACTAGGTCACAAAATCTCCCAAAAAGGGATTGAAGTGGACCAAGCCAAGATTGAGGTAATAGAAAAGCTTCCTCCACCTACATCGGTGAAAGCCGTGAGGAGCTTTCTTGGTCATGCCGGCTTCTATAGGCGATTTATCAAAGATTTTTCCAAAATTGCAAAGCCGTTATCTAACTTGCTTGTCAAAGATGCACCATTCAATTTTGATTCCCTTTGTTTACAGGCCTTCATGACTCTTAAGGAGCTATTGATATCCGCTCCCATCATGGCACCTCCCGACTGGAGTTTGCCCTTCGAATTGATGTGTGATGCTAGTGACACCGCGGTGGGTGCGGTCCTTGGCCAAAGGAAGGATAAGGTATTTCAAACCATCTACTATGCTAGTAAGACTTTAAATGATGCACAAATGAATTACGCAACCACGGAAAAAAAATTACTAGCCATAGTATTTGCATTTGACAAGTTCCATGCTTATCTCATTTTGAATAAAGTAATTGTGTACACCGATCACTCCGCATTAAAATACTTACTTGCCAAAAAGGATGCAAAACCTAGACTCATTAGGTGGATTTTACTTCTTCAAGAATTTGATGTAGAAATTAAGGATAAGAAAGGAGTAGAAAATGTTGTTGCCGACCACTTGTCTAGGATAGAAAATCCTACCCCCGAGTGCGTGTATGATAAACCTATTTGTGAGGAGTTTCCCGATGAGCACTTGTATGCTATACACAATAATGACAATCCTTGGTATGCCAATTATGCAAATTATCTTGTCACGGGAGTTCTTCCTCCGGATATCACTTATCATCAAAAGAAGAAATTCCTATTTGATGTGAAGCGATATTTGTGGGACGAACCATATCTATTTAAGATTTGTGCAGATGGCCTCATTCGACGATGTATCCCTGAGGAGGAAACAGCATCAATTCTCACCCATTGTCATGATATGTCGGTAGGTGGTCACTTTGGACCTTCTAAAACAGTGGCTAAAGTGCTTCAATCAGGTTTCTTTTGGCCTACTCTTTCTAAAGATGCATTTTTGTATGTTCAATCTTGTGATAGGTGTCAACGAACAGGTAACATCTCTAAAAGACACGAAATGCCATTGCATAACATGCTTGAATGTGAACTATTTGATGTGTGGGGTATTGATTTTATGGGACCTTTCCCTAGTTCTTGTTCTAATAAGTATATTCTTGTTGCGGTCGACTATGTCTCCAAATGGGTCGAAGCCGAGGCTTTACCAACTAACGATGCTCGGGTGGTTACTCGATTTTTAAGAAACAGGATTTTCACTCGTTTTGGAACTCCTAGAGCTATCGTTAGTGACGGGGGCACCCATTTTTGCAACAAACAATTCGAACACTTATTGAACAAGTACGGGGTACGGCATAAAATCTCAACCCCATATCATCCCCAAACGAGTGGTCAAGTGGAGGTGTCAAATCGGGAGATTAAACGCATTCTTGAAAAAATGGTTAACGCATCTAGAAAAGATTGGTCCCTTAAACTAAATGACGCCTTGTGGGCATATAGAACCGCGTATAAAACTCCGATTGGCATGTCCCCATATCGCCTTGTCTTTGGAAAAGCATGTCACTTGCCGGTTGAGCTCGAACATCGCGCTTTTTGGGCTATTAAATTTCTAAATTTTGATTCCCAACTCGTAGGTACCAAGCGTTTACTCCAATTGCACGAACTTGAGGAATCGCGCCATCAAGCGTATGAGAATGCCAAGCTTTACAAGGAGCGAACGAAAACTTGGCATGATAAGCGTATCATTCCTCGGGAATTTCACGAAGGAGACAAAGTGTTACTATACAATTCTCGCCTTCGACTTTTTCCCGGGAAACTCAAGTCAAAATGGTCGGGACCGTTTGTTATATCTCGTGTTTATGCCTCCGGTGCTATTGAACTTATAACGGAAAATGGACGGACCTTCATGACAAACGCCCAAAGGTTAAAACATTACATTGGAATTGACGGGTCAAGGGATAAAGTGACCATACCCCTCCGGGATCCTTAGCAACTCTTTGTCTCACGTCGAGCTACTGACTCTAAACTAGCGCTTCTTAGGAGGCAACCCAAGTTCCTTCTTTTCTCATATTTTTGTTTGGTTTGCTTCATTTTATTTTGATTACTCTTGCTTAATATTTGTTAGTTGTGTTAATTTTAGTGTGAATTGTTATTTTTCCTTTTGTTTACAGGAAATGGAATGAAATTTGCAACACAGCAACATCCACGCCTAGGCGCCATGTCTCCCGCGCCCGGGCGCCTCTTTCTTCAGTACAGGACCTGCTTCGCATTTCCGCGCCCAGGCGTACGATACTACACGCCCCGGCGCCTAATCATAGGCGCCCAGGCGTCAAAATCCTACGTCGGGGCGCCACGAGAGCTATTTTTGTCCAATTCCTTTTGCATTTCCGCGCCCAAGCGTGCCGCATATCGCGCCCAGGCGCCAAGCCCACGACGCCAAGGCGTCCCCCTTACACGCTCAAGCGCGGCGTAAAACTCAAAGTATTCAATTGATTCGCATTGAGGCGCCTAGGCGCCGATATACGCGCGCCCGGGCGCCGCGCAGGTTTAAACTTAACCTTGGCTGAAAAATTAGATCTATTTCTCAAATTTCTCTCTCTCTCTTCCGACTGCCGAGCAACAACCATCAAATCTCCACCTTAAAGCCACCATTGGACCTGCCCGAACCACCGTCTTCCACCACTCGCCGTCGAAGTTGCCGCCGTAAAACTGCAATGTCCGTTTTCTCTCGATCAAAAGGTGAGTGAATAGCTGTGTTCTTGCTCATTTCCAATTATTCAATCAGTATAAAGTTATCTTTCATCAGTGTTTTCGTTTCGGGCCTGAAATTGTTGCTTAATCCTGGTGAATATTCAATTGTGGGGAAATTTTCGGGATTTACAGATTTGGAGGATTGTTTGTGCACAATTTCAGTTTTGAAATACAGAATCATCGGGCTGTGTTATGAATTTGGGAATTACAGATTTGAATTTACATTTGTGATTATAGTTCCGTTTTGGTGTGGAAATTAATTTTACATTTCAAGGTTTGGGGTGATTTCTGGTTGATTGTTGTGTGGGTTGCTGTTTTCGGGGGAGTAATTGGGAATTTGGTATATCGATTAAACGTCATTACTCTGCCAAAATTTCTACAAAAAAAAAATGCCGAAGCACACTTCCAAAAAATCCAAAAGTAAAAAGAAAGTGGGAGAAGGGTCATCGACCCTGAACTACCCATTGATTCGACTATTCCGACCCTTGACCCTCGATTCTCTAATCCGGAGGTCCAAATAATCTGTCAATGCCTCCACCATCGAAATATCATTAAGGAGAAGTACTTAGTTACACAGGGACAGCCTTCGGTGCGGAACTTGGTTGAGTTTCATCACTTGCAATATTTTTGTCGTAAGCCCGAGATTATTTGGGTCCCTTTGGTTCAGGAATTCTTTGGTGCGGGGGCATTTCATGAACTTACAGCCTCGAGATATAGTGAGCCTGAGCACACGGTTCGCCATACCACGGTGTCATATGATGTCGGAAAGATTCGGGAGATTATAGGTACTCCTATGCCTCAACAGTGTGAATACACTACTCTTTATCACGGGGGACACCTACAAATCGATATGGATGAGTTAATGAGGGTCATAGCAAAAGAAGGTGAGATTTGGCCATCGGGCCAGGCCTATCTCCCCCGTCGAGCTTTACTTCCGGAGGCCACCTTTTGGCTTGAATTTATACGGTTCGATCTCATTCCTAGCACTAATAAGTCAGAAGCTAATAAACAAAGGGCCGCTCTCATTTTTTCTATCATGACTCGCAAAACTATTGACTTCTCAAAGTTGATCTTTGATTCTTTATTAGACCAGTTGAAGAAGTTCAAAAATGAGTTTGCTTGGGTAGTTGATCAGACGACACAACAGAGGATGGGAGTACAGTCGACAAAGAAGAATCCTCTGATTTTTCCCTCCCTTATCACTGCTCTCTGTAACAAGCATAGAATTCAAGTTTCCCCTCTAGAGCGACCCGAGCCACCTGGTTCATCCATCACTATGCTTGCCGCTACTCCACACGCTCCCCCTCCTCCTAAGCGTTCTCGTCCACCTTCATCTGCTCATGGTGCAGAATCAAGCCACACTACATCATTTGATATGGATGCCCTTCGGCAACTATTAAGGACAGAGATGCATACCATGATGAATGAAGGTTGTTCTTACGTTAGACAATTATTTATGGAGCAGGATGCATTTATGGGCCGGGGACCTTTCGAATACTCTTCGCCGCCTACTTTTTCGCATTCTTATACACCTCCGCAAGATGATATGCCCGATGTAGGTGCAGGTGCTTTAGTTGTTCGGGTTGATTCTCCTGAGCATGTCGATGGTTCCGATGATTTGCTTAACGATGACCATATTTTAGGAGATGATGAGCCTGTTGAGGGTGGAGGGGATCATGATGATGTGGACGCCATGTTTGACGATTAGTCCCGTGTTATTTTCATTTCCTGAATTTTTTTTATCTTAGATGTTTATTTGTGGTCTGTTTTTGAATTTTGATTAACCTTTGGAATTATGTTTTTTTTTTTTTATTGATGGATTTTATTTTGTTTTTTTTTCTTCTTTGTGTTGTGGAAAATATGTTATGCTTAACCGGATCATATGGATAGCACATGTTGATTTTGTAGTAGGATTCTCTTTCAACTAAGTCGCGGTTGCTAAACTTGGGACAGAATATCCTCAAGAGAACTCGGGTTTGCTTTTCAGCACCCCTTATGGTGAAGTGTTCTCTTACTCAAATTTTTCTCCAACATTGGGGACAATGTTTGTTTTAAGTTTGGGGGTCCATTCATGATATATATATATATATATATATATATTTCTGTCTAGGTTTGGGGATGTCGTATAGTGTGAAATATTTTTTTTAGCATATATATATATATATTTTTATATATAAAAAAAACCTAGTCCTTCCAATTGATGCATTGAAATTGATTGACTTGGAAAAATGGCATGATCTCTTGAAATAATTTGAATTTAATGGAATATATATCTTTGAAATTGCTCGTGGAGACACTAGACTAGGATTGATTTCCTTAGATGATTCACAATGCACATAAATCGAGGGTAGAGGAGTTGAGAGGATAACCATCTTGAGACACTTAAGGAATTTTTCCCGGAAATATTAACTTAGATTTCTCGTAAGGTTATAAGTTGAGTAGTAATTTTATATGCTAAACAATAAAGTGAAAAGGTTGAATTTTGGTATGACCAAAAGTGGTTAGACTAATACGTACTGGAAGTGAAAAGTTTCATGCCTATATACTGTACTATTATGCTAATTTGAGCTAAGCTCAAGCCAAATGGAAGTGAATTGTTTAAAAGATCTCGTTTTATTTCGTGGCCTTTGACACTCGAGTGATTAAATCCTTAGGAGTGTCTCTACACTTAATGCCCCAAAACTATCTAGTTTGGGAGTCATTGATCTAAAGCTTGTTACATGGGTGTCATAGAAAGTCTAATGGAATAAAACATTGCACATGATCTAGCCTTAATGAATTTAATGGAAGTTTCATACGAATTGAAAGTTGAATGTTGAGATAATGAATTTTAAATGGCTATGAGATTTTCTATAATTCTTGTGCTTTATGTTTGATCAAAAGTTGATAGATATGGGATTAATGTCCAAAATTTGGTAAGGATGCCTTTCGACTATAATACCTCAGATTTATTTTTCACTACACCCTAGGGAGTCTTTTCAAGTATTGGTGTCACATGAGCAAAAGTAGTTGATATGTATATATATTTGTGAACTTTAAAAGGTTGATTTTATGCCATTCATTCTTGTTGATCATGTTGAGGTGTATTGATTTGGTTGGATAAATTTTGTTAGATTTTGTGGGTATATCGCATGCAAACCCTCACGAGACTATAACTCGTCCTTTGAAGTAACTCAAAGGTTTAAAGGCTTGTTGCACCCGCTAAGTGCAATCGTTTACTCCACGAAAGTGAGTTAGTTAGTTGTTTTGTTTTCTCCCATTGAATGATGTTGATCTTGCCATATAGCTCTTATTGCTCGAGGTCGAGCAATTGATAAGTTTGGGGGTGTTGATAAGAGGTATTTTTACGTGTTTTTAAGACCGTAATTCTTATGATTTGGATTCACTTATTGCTTAAATCATGTCACATTTGCATTTAATAAGTGTGTTAAGTGAATACAGGTAATAAATGAGAATACATGAAGAAAAGGGAAGAAAAACGATGTACAAAACAAGTTCAAACATGTTTTTCAACACTTAGGCGGTTTATGCATCTCCTACCACATTCGAGCAATAATTCTGTACATTTCGAGACCGAATTGGACAACATTTCCTTCTACAAAGTTGTAGATCTATGTCTTAGCTTCAAATGGGAACTTGAATCATCCAAATCAGAGGTCTATAGAGATAATTATGAAGGAAATATGATTATTACGCCGAACAGAGAAGTATATGCGCCAGGACACGCCCTAGCGCCTTCCTAGTCACGCCTAGGCGTGGACAGTCCGAATATTACTCCTTTTCAGCCTAAATTCCAGCTCCTTATGATGGGAAGGAATCATTTTTAGCCATAATTCAGCACATGTGTTGAGGGGGAGTGTCATAAGTGTGTTTCTTGGTAGATTTACTTTATGGAATTTTATACTACACACTTTAGAGTAATGGAGGACACAAGAGAGGAACAACACATGGGAGGAAGAAGAATCTACACCTATAAAGCTAATCATCTCTTGCATTCATTCGTCATCAAGAAAAAGAGGGGAGGAAGGGACCGATCCATTAGAGAGAAAGGAGAGGGAGAAGGATTCTTGGATTCATTATCATCATTGGAGAAAGAATATTCACTTGGAGTTCTATCATCATTTACTTAGAGGGAGTTTTTATAGTCTTTTCATTTTCATTCATGTCTATGAATATGTGTATTTACTCATTATTGTTTTTCATATTATCTATTATGAACTAATTTCATAAGACTAAGGCCATGTAAGGTCAAATTGAAATATATGCTTATAATAGATGATTGTTGAGGTTATACTTATATTGTTATGTGATCTGAATTGTGTTTTAGTCTATCTTGCATATACTTGATCACTATATGTTAGAATCTTATGCCTAGGTTAATATTTCGGGAGAAAATTGACTTAGGGTGCAAGAAATTCACATCATGACCCGCAACTAATGAGGAATTGCCCTAGACATAGGTAAAGATTCCCGGGTGAAGTCGTTCGATTCAAATCGAGTGAACTCTAGTACATTAATGCATGTTTAGTGGTTAGATTTCCGGATAGGGATATTTGGGAAATCACGATCTAAGTATAGGAGTTTATACGCGAGACATCGGTTATTCTCTACCTTAGGAGTTTTCACCATAACAATATAAGTGTAATCCTTCAACAAGAACCTCTATAAGTATATTTGATCAATTTGGACCTAGCATGTGCCTTAGTCTCTCTTTACATATTTGTTTAAAATCATTTGTGCAACCTTGTTCTTATTGTACGCATTTTACATTCAATTTACTTTAATTGTATTTGTCCTTTATCGTTATAAAATCTTGAACTAGAATTCAAGTCCTTGTGGTTCGACAATCCGGACTTCTCATCCACTTTTATTACTACACACGACTAGTGCACTTGCTATTATAGCACGTTAGCTTTTAGCGTGTCAAAACTTTTTGAAGTCGAAAAAGACTTCAGGGTCTATTCAACCCCCCCCCCCCTCTTCTAGACCCTTTCGTATGCCACTTGGGACCAACAAGTGGTATCAGAGCGGTTAAAGTTAAAATTTTAAAATTTCCAAGCATAACAGCTTGTTTAGATCCTTTTCAAAATTTAGTTGCTTCAAAATTTTCCATGGCATTTGTTAAAGTTCCTAAACTGACTGAGTTAAACTATGACACTTGGAAAGTCAAAGCATTTACATATCTCTGTTCATGTGAGGATGACATGTGCGATATTATTTCAGATAGACCTATTCATATATATAAGGTTATCACTAAAGCGCCTGGAGCCACAGAAGAAACTCCGGATGGCTATGTGGAAAAGCCAAAGCAAGAATGGTCTCCAGCTAAGCGTTGAAGAGCGAATTTGGACAATGTTGGTCGTAACGCTCTATATACGGCTATTGGTGATAATGATACTTATTCAACAAGAACAAGTCGTGTAATAATACTAAGGAAATATAGGATAAGTTAGCTATGATTTGTGGTGGTTCAGCACAGATTAAAGAGAACAAGCTTTCCATTGCCAAGGAAAGGTTTAACGGTTTTAAGATGTTGCCCAATGAGACTTTAGAGCAATTGGACATAAGATTTACAGCTCTTGTTACAGAATTAACATCTTTGGGTAAGAATTTATAGAACATAGAAATGGTGATTAAGATTTTCAGAAGTCTACCTAGTGATTTTTTATGAAGACAACAGCAATGAAAGAATCTAACATGTTGGATATTCTAAGTCCAGAAGATGCCTTTTCATAGCTCAAGGCATTTGAGTTTAAGTTGAATTCAGCCAGTGATGTTGTGAGGAATCCGGTAATTGAGTCTGGAGCACTTATAGCATCAATCAAAGGTAAATCGGATAACAAGAGAAAGGTTTCGGATATCAGTGAGGATTAGGAACTAGCGCTTCTGAACAGAGTCAGAAAGTTTTTAAGATATGAAAAGAAAGAAAATAGTCCCAAGCATCAAGGACAGAGCTCATATCAATCACCTACTCCAGTACAACAATAGTATCAAGCGCCTCAACAAAATCTCTCAGCGCCGATTCAGTCCCAAGAGTCTACTCAACAGAATCTCTCAACGCCCGTGGTCTCAAAATCACACACAACTAGGTTAACAAATGAACAAAAGTTGAAAACTAATCTTTGTTATAATTGCAAGAAACCAGGGCACTACCAGGTAAATTGCCCTTATCCAACTGTATCCAAACCCTCAAGGAGGGATTATGTGGATAGAAACCAATTCAGAAGCAACCTTCGTCAACAAGTTTTGCTAGCGGAATCAGAACCAGCATCCGTACCTAAAGATTTGGAGTCTTCAGAAGAGAGTAGTGAGGATGATTAGTCAGTGGATGACTCAGCGCTTATTTGTCTCATGGCCAAAGATGATGAAGCTCCTGAGGTAAACACTGAGATATCTTACCCTATCTCTTATGAAGAACTACTTGACAAAGTCAAACAATATTACAATGATTGTCAAGATGCCACCAAATTATACCAAAATCACTTTGATATCATATCACTAAAAAGTGATAATGTGATGCTCAAGGCAGAGTTGCAAGTTCAGCAACAATGCATTGAGAAGAACAATTCACTTGAGAGTGATATAATCAATCTGAAAAATGATCTTGATATAGTAGTCAAGAAAGAAGCTAAGCTGATTGCTAGACATGCTAAATCAAAGCAGCTCGTCTCATCATTGTCTAAAGCATCAAGAAAGCTAGAAAATGTGACTGAGGTTACAAGACTATTTGGTGAGAAGACCGGTTTAGGATGCAATAAATTCGGTAAACAACCAAATAAATCTAATGTTATGGCATAAAACAAAGGAAAGGGTGTTTTCTTTGTTGAGAAAGGTTCAAAAAGTCAAACACATGTTGAACCAAGCGACAATGGTACGAGGCCAAATGAGAAAGTCAAAGCTGACTCAGGAAAGGGAAAGGAGAAAGCAAATGATTCACAAAGAAAGGTTCATCCAAATGCTCAAAAGGCTAAGGAGAAACCTTCTACCAGTGAATCAAGGGCTAAGCGTCCAGCACCAAAAGTGCACCCCAAGCCAGCGCCAAGGAAATACTAGCGTTAATATCCACAATGATCTAGATCATATTATCGTTACTATGATGATTATAATTATGACTATGATTATGATTACTATTATAATCAAAGATATTATTATACACCCAAAAGGCACACACAGCACAAGGTGAACAAAAAGCACACACAATACAATGTGAAACCCAAGAAGGCTAATCCTCCCACAATGAAGATTAAACAATTATGGGTTCCTAAAGTTCTAATTCAAACTAACAATGCTACTAATGTTAAAGGACCCAAGCAACAATGGGTACCTAAATAGAAATAAAACTTCTCTTTTGATTGCAGGTACCTAAAGCTAGAGCTGATGCTTCTGTTTGGTACATCGATAGTGGGTCGTCAAGGCATGTGACAGGCTTCAAGGATCTTCTGATCAACTATCGAGCTGCCAATGGTCCTCAAGTTGTATTTGGTGACAAATCCAAAGGTAAAACCAAAGGTATAGGTACTGTGCATAGGGGGAACATCATAATAAGTGGTGTTTATTATGTTGAGGGTCTTAAGCATAATTTATTAAGCATAAGTCAATTTTGTGATAAAGGCTTTGAAGTCAAATTCTCAAGCGACTATTGTTATATAAACGATGCTAAGACTAAATCTACTAAATTAAAAGGTAAAAGAACAAACAATGTGTATCTAGTAGATTGGGGTTCAACAATTGATAACAACCCAACATACTTTGTTGCTAAGAGTCAAAATGAATCTAAAACGGGTTGGTTATGGCATGAATCACCTCAACTTTAAGACAATCTCTCAGCTTATAAATCTAAATCTTGTAGAGGGATTACCTAAAGGACCATTTCATAAGGATCGCTTTTGTGACGCTTGTCAAATGGAAAAACAAGTTAAATCATCTTTCAAGAGAAAGACTCATCTATCTACCTCTAGGATACTTGAACTACTTCACATGGATCTGTTTGGACCTGTTCAAACAATCAGTGTGAGCGGTAAAAAGTATACTTTGGTGATAGTAGATGATTTCTCTTGATTTACTTGTGTGGAATTTCTTTCATCCAAAGATGAGACATGTGACAAGTTAACAACTCTTATTCGGCAATTGCAAACTTTGAAAAATCTTAAGGTTGCAAGAATAAGAAGCGATCACGGTACTAAGTTTACTAACAAGTTTGTTAAGAAGTTTTGTGCAAAGAATAGAATACATCATGAGTATTCAGCTCCTAGAACTCCCCAATAGAATGGTGTTGCTGAATGTTTGAACAGAACACTCAAGGAAACCACTAGGACAATGTTAGCAGAGTCAAAGCTTGCTCCTAGGTTTTGGGCCAAAGCGATCAACACTGCCTATTACACTTAAAACCATTGCATGATCAACAAACAGCATGGGAAAACTCCATATGAACTATGGAAGGGACGTAAGCCAAATGTTTCATACTTTCACGTATTTGGTTCTAAATGCTTTATTCATAACAATGGATCCCAAAGCCTAAAGACATTTGATCCTAAAGTGGATAAGGAAATCTTTCTAGGCTACGCCAAGAATGGAAAGAACTTTCGCATCCTAAATAAGATCAAATCGAAGGTTGAGGAATCTATTCATGTTGTTTTTGATGATGCTAACCAAGAACCGACTAAGATTAATATGAATGATGTAGGAGTTGAAGATCTATGTCATCAAGGGTCCAAGGTCACCATTGATGATAATAGTGACGACGATGATGAGATCTTAGTGCACCCTCCTAAGATTACTCTTGAGGTTATTTCGGATAAAAATGTAAGATATGTTGATGATCAAGAAGAGAGTGATCATCAAGAGCAAGGTAGAATCTGTGAACTTGAAGCGCCTACGCAAGAGGATAGTCAAGCGCCTGAGTAAGTGAACCAAGCTCCTGTTCAACCTCTTAACCCATTCCAACCAAATAGACTATGGCTGCGTGATCATCCACCAGAGCAGATTATTGGAAATGTTGGAGTGCCTGTTAGAACTAGGGCCACTACAATCAATGAGGCCATGTTCGTAAGCTTCCTATCTTAGATGGAACCTACGAAAGTGGAAGAAGCGTTATGTGATCCTAGTTGGATTGAAGCCATGCAAGAAGTTCTTAATCAGTTTGAGCATAGTAAGGTTTGGACGCTAGTACCAAAGCCAACTCACCAAGGAGTTATTGAGACTAGATGGGTTTATAGAAACAAGATGGATGAGAATGGCATTGTAACAAAGAACAAAGCTAGACTTGTCGCTCAAGGATATTACCACGAAGAGGGTATTGATTTTGATGAGACATATGCTTCTATCGCCCGTCTTGAAGCAATCTGTATGTTTCTAGCGTATGCAACGTTCAACAAGTTTACGGTGTATCATATGGACGTGAAAAGTGCTTTCCTGAATGGTAAACTCCAAGAAGAGGTATATGTGGAGCAACCACCAGGATTCATCAACAATCATGGTAAGGGTATGGTCTACAAGCTTGAAAAAGCACTTTATGGGCTTAAGCAAGCACCCCGAGCATGGTATGACACTCTCTCTATCTTCCTTATTGGTAAAGATTTTTCAAAAAGCAGCATTGATACAATGTTATTTAAAATTACTAATGATGAAGATATTTTCTTAGTCCAGATTTATGTTGATGATATTATATTTGGTTCTACTAATAAGTGTATGCGTGAGAAGTTTCTGAAAATGATACAAGAACAATTTGAAATGAGCATGATGGGTGAATTAACTTTCTTCTTAGGATTACTAGTTAAACAACTCCCTAATAACATATTTATTAACCAAACTAAATTTACACCTGATATGATTAAGAAATTTGGTATGGAAAATGCATCATCTTCAAAAATTTCAATGAGCCAAACGTTTAAGTTAGATAAAGATGAAAGTGGGAAGAAGGTTGATATCACTAATTATAGAGGTATCATTGGATCACTTCTTTATCTTACTGCTAGTAGACCTGATATTATATTTTCGGTATGCATGTGTGCACGCTTTCAAGCTGATCCTAAAGAGTCACACTTAATTGCTGCCAAGAGAATCCTCAAGTACCTAAAAGGCACACAAAATGTGGGCTTATGGTATTCAAGGGACTCTCCTTTTGAACTAATTGGTTACTCAGATGCAGATTTTGCAGATTGCAAAATATATCGTAAGAGTACTGGTGGTACATGTCAATTTCTAGGTGATAGGTTAGTTTCATGGTATAGTAAGAAACAACAATCCATAGCTACTTCTACAGCTGAAGCCGAGTATGTAGCTGCAGGAAGTTGTTGTGCACAAGTGTTATGGATGAGGCAACAACTTAGAGGTTATGGAATAATAATCCTAGCCATGACTCAAAACCTTGCTTTTCATTCAAGAACCATACATATTGACATTTGATACCATTTTCTCCGTGACCATGTCCAAAAGAAAGATATCTCCATGCACTTTATTGGTACTGACAAACAATTGGCAGATATCTTCACCAAAGCTCTCAACGAACAATGCTTTCTCACTTTAAGAAGTGAATTAGGTATGATTGATTTAAACGCTTAATCATTATGCATCATACTTTTATTAGACATATAATTTAGGGGAAATCCACTTTATTTATGCCTAAAAGATTTTTCTTTAAGTGTTACAAGTTATCAAATTTAGGGGGAACCTTAAAATTATACTTGAACATATCTGTAAGCGTCAATGATCAAAATTATTTTAATATGCATAGATCATCAACGCTTATTGTTATTTTGCATGATATGTTGGGACGCTCAAATAAAAAAAGAATTTAATTTCAAGCGTCCACAAAAATCTTACAAGTGGTATATGTTAAGCGTTGAAAACATTCCCTTCAACACTTAATACAAATCTTTTATAAAATTCATGCATAAGTTTTTAAATGACTAGTGACGTGATGGAAAAACTCAAAGATTAATTTTGACCTTTATCCACACGCTTCAATCACATCAAACTGGCGGGTAAACTAAAAACTTTTCAAAATGACGATTCAGAGTTAGCACGAGTTTGTGTACGTGTCAGTGTACTATCCAGCGCATGCATCACACTCTGAAAATGTCAAGCGTTTTTAAAACTTTCACTCGGACGTCAAAGCTTTATATATGGGAGTTACCAAATGTAACTTCCCTCTCGTACCAAAAACTCGCGTCCGCAGTTAAAAAATTTATGCCTGAGATTCAATTACTTTACACGTGTCAAAATCCTACTAAGACGAGAGAACACAAGTTTCAAAAATTTTAACTGTGTCATTCTAAACAAATTTTTGCAGAAAAACTATTCATTTTTTACTCAAGCTATCTGCAAAAGTACTCTCTTTCTCTCTGTCTCTCAAATCAAATCTCAGTTCATCTCTTTCAAAAATACTCAAATAGCACCCAAGAAATCAGTGAGCACTGTTGAAGATACCATCAAGGTTACTGAAGGCCTTGTAGTAGACTGGAAATTTCTGTATGGACAGAATCAGATCAACATGACGGACATGATGGACTCTGTGGCCAAGGCTGGGCCAGATTTTCTTGACGAAATATTCATATCTATTTGCTACTGAAGTAGACACTTTCTGGAAGACTGTTAAACTCTCAGAGGGCAAGACGTCTATCTCTTGCCTCTTCTCTTTGTCTAAGAAGGAGTCTCCGAAAGAATTTATTCTTTATGCTGCTACCATTGCCGAGAACTTCAATCTGCCAAATGAAGGTGAGGCATTGAAGTCTATTACTGCTGAACAAATCCAGGAAGCATGGTCAAGGATGCGTTCAGAAGATGATGTCGCATACAAACCGTACTTCAAGAAGAAAGATTTAGTGTCGAAGTATAGATTAATGGCTGACTTTTGCAGCAAGATTATTGAATGTCGGGTTGAACTTTCGATAAGGTCAACCCAATGCAGTTTCAGATGATGAATGCCATACTCCTCAACATCAAGATTAACTGGAGCGAGTATGTGTTCGGAAAGTTTAGGGACTGTTTGAGCGTCACAAACAAACCTTATGGAAATATTCTGAGTGATCCCTTGTATAGAGCC
The DNA here is from genome assembly GCA_019426215.1 of Buddleja alternifolia. Taxonomy (NCBI): domain Eukaryota; kingdom Viridiplantae; phylum Streptophyta; class Magnoliopsida; order Lamiales; family Scrophulariaceae; genus Buddleja; species Buddleja alternifolia. Next base: position 10,495,258 of record CM033395.1, read on the forward strand.
AAGTGTGTTCACTCTTCGGGGCTTCCTTTGGCTAAGGTTAAGTTGCTGGGGAAGAGAATTCTGACAAATCTCCTCAACCCTCCCCGAGTTGGTGGTGCTGCGAGACCATTATCTGAGCGCCAAGTGGTATGTGGAGTGTCCGATGAGGAAGCATAGCGTCCTGCTCCGGTTGAAGCCATGAAGCATCCGGCTGTACAGAAGAAGAGGGCTCCTCGGAAGCCCAAGGCTCCTATTGTTGAGTCTCCTCCTAAGGCTGCTGATGAATTAACTGATGAGGATGAGGAGGACAAGATTTCTTTAATAAAGCAGAAGAAATTGGAAGGAATCATTAAGAAAATCGATTTTGAAGAATCAACTGTTGCTCCTCCTGTCCATACGCTTAAGCTCGTTGAAGGAGTCAACGTCAAGAAGATTTTCAAGCGTTCCAGGACAGGAAAGCTTCAACCTGCCCATGCTCCTGAAAAGCCTGAGACCATTGAGCCAAGCGCTTAAGGAGCTGCTGTTGAGACAAGCTCTCGGGGTAAGATTATTTCTTCCCACAGTATTTCTTTTCCTACATCTGTAGAAGATCCTGCTCTTATAGAGGATAGTTCTTGTGCTACAGCTATTGTTCTAGTTGTTGCTGAAGCACTAATCGACGTCTATCTAGATGTTGATTTAGAAGAAGTGGTGGCCATTGCCAAAGATGTTGCAACAACCGTTGCATTGGATGCCGAGGAACCTATATCGGAAGGGGTCCAACCACTATTTTCTTCAGAGGTCACAACTGAGGCATGCTCAGAAGGTCAGAGCATTGCTGAGGACGTTACAAGACCAAGGCATTTCTTCAAGCTGGATCCTATCAAGACGATTGATCATTCATTCAACTACATGGCACCGGCCATTGAAGAAAACTTTATTCCAGTAGGCTACAATGAAGAAAGATACATAGTTTCTGAGAATGAGATTGTCATGTTAATAGAGCATGACAAATATATCTGTGAGATTCTATTCAACTCATATTTCACAGATGTGAAGCGGGCATATTATCAGGCCATTGAAGATGATCAACCTACTGGAACAATCCCTGCTTCCATTCTTATCCATGAAAACAGAACAGACGGAAGAACTCCCCCAACCGACATGGATTTAGTATATTTCCTAGATATGGGGCATAGCAAACCGACTGGTCTTGCTCCAAGAGATTTTAATATTAGATTCTATGAGCGTATCCCTGTTGAGTTTCTAAATCCAACAGAAGAACTCTTAAATAGAGACGGATACTCTCACTTTCCAAAAGTGGTGCACAGTGATGACAAAAAAAATTCAACTAATCCACTTCGTCTTTGGAAAAATAAGGGTGTTGTCAAGCATCTTTGATAGATTTGATTCAAGAAGAAGCGGATGACTACTTCCAGAGCATTTGGAATGCTAGATAAACAAAACAAATACCGCTTTGAATCCATTAGAGACACCATGAAGGCATTCGAGCTATAGTCAATGTAGGTACTGATAACTGCATGAATGAATGAAGTTAATTGGGTTGAAACATACATAGGCAATAAGTTTACATTCTAAGGTTTGGTCAACGCTCCACACTTGATTGGCATAGGCATGTGTGACAAGAAGCGTCAGTTTGCTAAGTATTTCCTGGAGAAGCGCAGACAGCGTGTGGGACCAATTGCTCAGTTTCCAAGCATTCTCCAACCAATAGAGAAGTTTCTGCGTTAAGCGCTACATAGGCTGGCAGTCACTCCTCTTAACTTCAATAGCCAAGCGTCTAGTAGTGGAAGTTTTCCAGTATCAGACTTATCAACAACTCCCAGCCACTGTGATGACAACTTTAGGTTGATGGTGAAGATCATGGCTCCCATTCTTCACTTTGATCATATCTTCATAGAAAACCTGCGGAAACCCATCGGCTCAAGGATTCACAACTTCCAGGGTTAATCCACTCCTACCAACTATCAAACAAGAAGTAAGCGAACACTATGCATATGTTATTTCCTTGCTGGAAAGGAATCAAGGCATCGCTCGAGCGGTTTATCCCTATTTGGAAGAGTACTACAGTATGTATGTGCCTACAGCTCACAAATCTGACCGTCTTCCAAAGGATAGGATCATTGGATTTTCTTTGCACTACTGGCCAGATATGTTGTTTCTGATCCCCAGACCGCAGTCAAGGATTTTCCAAATCATGTGCTGGATATCATGGGTCCAATGTATGTCAGGGCCAAGGATAATCCAATCCACACATTTACTCAGGGATCTTGCATTTCATGTTCAAGGCTGAACGAACTTCTTGAAGATGCGTCAAAATTCTATGCCGATATACCCTTAGCCCAGTTAAATTTCCAATTCACTAATTTTCGTCAAGAGGAATCAGCGCTTGTGGAAGTATCTGTGGATTTAATTGAAGAGTCTGCTCCAGAGCTTGCATCAGAAGTAGCAAGGATTCCAGCATCTGCTGAGGAACCAGTTCAAGCGTCTTCACTAGAGGTCAATCCTGACGCTTCTGAACCAGATGTTCTGGATGTTGCTAAGTTACCGATTCAAGCACGTGGCACCGTCTTTGATCCAGCACATCAAGTCTCCCTTGACTCACTCAAGTACACATCCAAGTTCAAGCGACCGGCTACTCAAGCGATTCCCTCAGATGTGAGTCAAACTTTTGGGCCACTACTGAAATCAGTTCTGGAGGAAGTGAGTGATCATGCCACTCAGAATGCTGAAGCCCTCTATTGGATCAAAACTGATTTGGCCAAGATTGAGTCTCAAAACATGAGCGCCCAAGTTGCTCATATGCGCAGTGCAGCTCAAGTGGCAGTTGCTGATTGTCTTAAGGAATTTCAAGAAATGAATGACGCTACAAGGGCAAATCAACTGGCCATGAAACAACATTTTGACAAACGTATTGACACTTTAGAGGCTTCAATGGCTCAGATTGCTACTCAAGTCAGCCTTTTAACAGAACACTTTTTGAAGGCTGATGATGGCAATAAGGGGAAAGAAAAGACTAAAGGGATGAAGAGGAAAGCTTCTAGTTCAAGAGCTGCTAGTCCTCCGACCAAGCGTCAAGTAACTCCTCCTACTCTTATCAGTTTACCAGTGCCCTCTCGAGCGTTACTTGAACAATTTGACATTCTATTTGAATAAGCGCCTATTCCAAAGCCTTCTGATCCCAAACTTAAGCTAAGGAACAGAGGGTGGCAGATTTCAACAAAACGTTCAGAATTTGTTTAAGGTGTATTGGTATTAACCTAGTTGAATGGGATAAGAAGTTTGTTGCTTATAAAGAGAGACAAAAGAAAGAGAAGAAGTTTGTAATTGATAGAGATCATGCTACCATGATCAGACTTGAAGAGAATATATCTGAAGTGATCAGGGCTGAAGTAAATAGAAGAGTCAACGCTCAAACAGAAGATTAAAAACTCTTGCTTACTTTACATTATCTACATTCTTGTCTCTTTCTTTTTTATTTTTTATTTTAGTTGTAAAATGCCTGTACTTTACTTGCTATATTAATGAAGTGCATTTTTCAGCTAAAACATCTCGTTGAGGCTTAACTAACCTTAACTAACTTTATCTAACCTTTATTCAAAGCTAACTTTTACATTTTGGTTGTCTAACTCTTGAACTATAAAAGAGTAAGTATTGTCATCATCAAAAAGGGGGAAATTGTTAGGAAATTTTTTGTTAGATATTTTGATGATGACAATTAGGATTCTATGTTAGACCCCAAAATATGTAAGTTTGATTTTATCAGAAATCATGTATAAGCTTTGAGCGTTAGATTTGTAATAGGCTTTATTTATTTTCATTTAAGTCTGTTAGGCTAAGTAGTCTTAAACTGAGCATCTGATAATTTCTTAGTGAGCTTATCAGTGGTTAAGTTTGAAGACTCAAGCGTCTGAAGTCTGAATAAAGATGACGATTCCAAGCGTCAAGCTATATCAAGCGTTGATTATAGGACCGAAGTTATTCAAGGATGAATGAGCGTCGATCAATGACAAATTTCACTTGCATTTATTTCTAAGTTCAGAAGGAGTTTAATGCAAATATTCTCAGGTCATTAATTGCCAACGAGCATTTAATTCAAATGTATTAAATGCTGATAAGACCATTCAATGTGATAAGCACTCCAAGACGTACAGAGAAGCCACCCTATTGGACTGTCAACTATTCAGAGACTGCAACACCAACTTTTGCGCAGCGAATTTTTAGAAAAAAGGATAAAAGTTGTTCACTCGCAGAAGTGAGAGACACGCGTCTGTGCATGTGCCAAACGGACACTTTTCTAAGGATGCCTATAAATAGGACTTCAACAACAAGCCAAAACAATCCATCAAATTACAAGCCAAATTGTTGTTGCATTGAAGTATCAAGTACTCAAACATTCAGATAAGCTAGAATATTCAAGCAAACATTCTCTTTACTTTTATTCAATTCCTGAGACAGTCAACTAATATCTCAGACATTCTTTTCGAAGAAACCTACATTACTATTGAGATATTCCAAGTTGTTTGAACTTTATCAAAATCAAACAAACCGTTAAAAAAAACCCCATCCAAGCCTCACGATTTGTGTGAAGTCGAAGTTGGATACTTGCAATATTTTTAGGTGGAAGAAGCAAGGGGATAGAAGTGTGTTAGAGCTGAAATCTGTGTGACCAAGGAACTCAAGTCATCAACATCCATCTCTCCCTAATTTGTAGAAGATTCTGTGTGATTCTTTGAGAATCATTTTAGTGGATTGCCTCCGAGTGTTCGAGGAAAAGAAGGACGTAGTTGGGATTACACCATCCAACGAACCTTACAAATATTGTGTTCTTTACTTGAAAGTCGATTTCATTACTATCATATCATTGCATAAATCTGTTAAGTAAATACAATCAGACGCTAAGCAACTAAGATACATCTTGTGACGCTAAAACTTTCAAAGAGAAGACTTTAAAATCATTCCGTTGTGCTAACACTGATTAAAGAACTGAATGCTTGAACCGAACTGGTTATAGTATTCAAATCTTGAAGTCTAAGTTAACTTTATAAAAAGTTTTCAAGTAGACGCTCAGCCAAGCGCCTACATTTTTCAAGCGTCCAAACCAATTTTAATACGAATCTTTTTGAAGTCTAAAAAGACTTCGGTCTATTCAACCCCCCCCCCCCTTCTAGACCCTTTGATATGCCACTTGGGACTAACAGCTGCCACTTGTTCTGCTATACTACCAGACTATACAAAATATACACGCCGTATGACTCTCCTGGAGTACACGTGCATATTAAAGTATGGTGGCTAGTACCCTTTCCAATGACATCTCAGGTCTAAAGATTATCTCACACTACGAGACCCAAGGACTCCAAGTTCGACAACACCAACAAGTAATCCTTAGTGGGGCCATTCAATTCCATCTTCACCCAAAGTATGAATCTTCATGCATGTATTGGCCATACTAGCCATTAACAATGAAACACGTCAACCTCTTGGGCGAGTTATACGCACGAACAAGTCTTGGCGAGGCACTTGATATCCCACATCTCACATCCTCTATAACTTGAAACATGTTTTAGGATTACAGTCTTTGAGAGCATTCCATAGGTATCCTGACCGCTTCCCCTAACTAAATGTAATCCATAGGATCTTTATACAATAAAGAAGCATTCCAATAGTTTTGATATAATCTAAATGATAAGACTGGCATAGTATTTATAATCCAGTGATCAAGCTAACATATGACTCGCCGGGCATACAACACTTTCAAAAAAATCTTTTCTGGGGACCATTACTCAAATGTCTTGACCAGTTAAAGCAGAATGTGTACTGAAAGAAGTCCGTCAAGGAAGTTGTGGTAATCACTCAAGAGGAAGGACTCTCGCACAAAAAATCATTTGGCAAGGTTACTTTGGCCGATATTAGCTCACGATGCCCTCATGTTCGCTAAGAAATGTCCTGATTGCCAGTTCCATTCAAATTTGTCGCATTCACCAGCAAATTTAATGGAACTTCTCAAGATAGCTTGCCTTTTTACCAATGGGGGATTGACATTTTGGGATCTTTCCCACCTTCAAAAGTTCAAAGAATGTTCAGAATCGTGGTTGTTGAGTATTTTAGCAAGTGGATCGACGCGGAAGCTGTGACAAAGATAACAGAAACCGAGGTCATGAACTTCATATGGAAGAACATAGTATGTCATCGCATGGTGCAAGGAGCTAAAAATTCAACAAAATTTCACATCCGTGGGATTTCCCCAAGCAAACGACCAAACAGAGGTCTCAAACCGTACAATATTGCAGCACTTGAGGACAAAGCTTGGAGGATCAAAAGGTGTTTGGGAAGAAGAGCTTCCTGGGGTTTTATGGGCTTATCGAATGACCTCGAGAACAAGCATAGATGAAACTCCTTTTGGTCTTGTTTACGGATCATAAGCAATAATACCAGCAGAAATTGGTGTAACCACTCAAAGAGTAAGCTCATACGAGTCAAGACAAAATCAGGAAGAGAGAAGATATGAGGCGGAGATCATAGAAGAAAAGCGAGACAAAGCCTACATACAAATTTTAAACCACAAGAGCAGCATGGCAAGAATGTACAACAAAAAAATTAAGACCCGCATCTTTCAAATAGGGGACTTAGTACTGAAAAAGGTGGAAGTTTTAAAGCATGTGGGAAAGTTAGATCCCAATTGGGAGGGACCCTACAAAGTCACAGAGACTACAAGAAGAGAATTTTATCGACTACAAGCCTTAAATGGAAAGGACCTCCCGCGACCATGGAACGCCCAGAACCTCAAAAAAATCTATGCCTAGTTTGTAAAATTCATTTTGAAAGTTTTATTTCCTCGTACTACAAAAATAGTTGGATCCAAAGGCTCAAGATCAATTTATGAAATGACAACTATTATTTTGGCATGCATATGATTGTGCTCCACAAAAATGGTAAGCTCATAAAAATCTAAGAGACCTCAAACTGATAGAAAACTATCAGTAGTAGAAAATGATCTAGATAAAGATCATCACAAAAAGTTCTATATAAAATGAACTTAACTTTATTATATAAAGAAAAATTGACCTCAAACTGATAAAAAGTTATCCGTAGTAGAAAATGATCTCGCTAAAGATCATCACAAAAAGTTCTATATAAAATGAACTTAACTTTCTTATATAAAGAAAAATTAACCTCAAACTTATAAAAAATTATCAGTAGTAGAAAATGATCTCAATAAAGATTATCACAAAAGGTTCTATATAAAATGAACTTAATTTTCGTATATAAAGAAAAATTGACCTCAAATTGATAAAAAATTATCAGTAGTAGAAAATTATCTCTATAAAGATCATCCCAAAAAGTTCTATACAAAATGAACTTAATTTTCTTATATAAAGAAAACTTGACCTCAAATTGGAAAAATTATCAGTAGTAGAAAATGATCTCGATAAAGATCATCACGAAAAGTTCTATGAAAAGTGAACTCCACTTTCTTATAAAGAAGAAACTAATCTCGAACTCATCAAAAATACAAACATAAAAGATGATCTTTTGACAAGAGATCACCACTAATAGTTCTATATATAAAGAACTTAAAAAAGGTGGTCAAAAACATACAAGGACTGCACTAAAAGTAATCATAAGGAACACTACAAAATAAGCAATAAGGTTCAAACGTTCACATTTAACCAAGGTCAAATAGGCCTTCCAACAATAAAGTTACATCAAGAAACATCCTCAAAAGTCCTAAAAAATAAGTAACCTTCTACTAAATAAGAAAGAGCTCAAGAAATCATTAACAAAAGAGAGCTCTATTTCACTTCTAAAAACCAAAAGGTCACCTAAGTCTAAGAAAAAATCAAACAGCGGGATGAGGATGAGCATTTCTCCAGAAGAGCCCAAGACACCAGGATCCTCAATAATATTAGGAACATCATCAGGAAATGCAATTTCCTCAAACGGTTTAAGCATTCTTAAATCAAACCCCTCTTTGACCCCATCTAAGGCAACAAATTGATTTTGGCTCTTAATGAAACCGAGGTAAGTATCCTCAGCAGCCTTACTCAAGAGTACATTTTCAAACTCAGGGGATTGTTGAAACTCTTGAGCTCCTTCCATCTTCAACCTCTTTTCCAAGTCATGATACGTGGAAGATTGAAAATATCGGCTTGTTCTTCTTGACGATCACGAGTATAAGCTTTTTGTTTTTCTTCCTCCAAAAGGGATGTCATAGTGGAAAAGTTACGCCTCACCTCATCAAGGTCACTTTCAAGAGACGAGACCCTTTTTTGAGCTTCAGATAAGACTGCCGCTTTTTCCTCTTCACGTTTCAAGGCCGCCTCTAAAGATGCTAAAATCTTAGCATTATCTGCTTCGAGTTTCTTCTTGAGGGTAGGAAAGTTAGAAAGGTCAGACTCAAAAACTCGAAGTCTCTTGTCCACAGCTCAAAACTCATGATGCCAATGAGCACACTTCAAGTTCAAGTGGCGAAGGTGAAGACCAGTTTGAAAAAAGAAAGCATACAAAGCTATCAAATATCAAAAATAAGTTTTTGTCATAAAAATATTAAGTACATTAAGTCGTTATACTTGATCCGGGTCTAAAACCTAGGTCATATCTTAAAGCTTGAGGTCCTTGAGGTCAAGTCCACCTTGAGCTCTAAGTTGATCTGGATCCGTCCAAAAATCACAAAGTTGGTTAGCCTAGCCGGGGTCACCCCTGGCGAAGACCCTCCGACGCTCAAGTTAGTATTGAGGTCTAACAAACACATAGTAAATTTGTAAAGGAGGGGAGAAAATGATACCTTGTAGTGGGTAAATGGTGTGGTATTTATAGAGTTTTTAGGAGTTGTAAGGATCTGACAAGTGGCGGAATCTGGGTCCTCCGTGTGTCTCCATCCAACGGCTGAGCGAAGAGCCCCAATCGGGTCGGGTTGTGTCAGAGAGATCCACGTGTTTTAGACCGCAGATCCTAGTTATTTCGTAATTACAAAGAGCCGCAGGGGTCATTATGGTCTAAGAGATCTTAGACCTCCACGTGTCCTTTAATGAACGGCTAGATTGTCGGGTCTAGCTGGGTCGGATCCGGGTTAGGCGAGGTCTATGGTAAGAACACGCGGATCCTCGGGTGACCTGTAATTATGAGCTTCTAGAAATGACATTTTGGTAAAGAGGTCGTTGTGGGGTATTTTACTCCATATCATCTAGTCCCCTAATTTCTTAATTTTTGGAGTGAGTTTATGAGCTCCAAGAGTAGGGAAATTAATAGTGAATTTACCCGTTAAATGGTTACAATCTAGCCAGTTTTTTGCACTTGCATTAGATGGGTGTATCTACACCACGTATTAGAATGGTAGAGCTCGCATTTTGTTGCTTACTTATGCGATTCTAAAAATATTTTTGGATAAAATCTTTTAATATCATAAATCTTATGCAGATAGTGATTGGTCCATATTGAACCATCTTTGAGAGTGTTGTTGTAATTTGTCCTTAAACATGGGTTGTCTTTAATCCCTTCTCCATTTTGTAAAGAGGTCCTCAATTTTGAGGTCATGCATGTAAGACCTTGAGCTTGACCTTTTCTAAATTTCTTTTTGTGCATGTCGCATTAGACCTTGAATTGGATCTTTTTTATATTATCTGAAGGTCATGCAAATTTTAAACCCTGAACTTGCTTCTTGATATCTTCTTAAGGTCATGCATGTTCAGCCATGGCCTCCTTCATGTTAGACCTCTTTGTTCAGATCACTTTTGAGATAGTGTGTGTTAGACCTTGGGGTCATGTTCATCAGGCCTCGAACGTGGATCTTCTCCAGATCGCTCAACAGATTGTGCGTATTAGACCTTAAGGTCATGCATGCCAGATCTTGAGTGTTAGTCTTCTTCAAATCGCTCAAGAGTCCTGCATGTCGTGCCTCTTAAGGTTAGTGAATGCTATACTCTTGGGGTCATGCATGTTAGACCTCTTGGGGTCAGTACACATTAGACTCATATTGCATTTTAATCTTTATGTAGATCTTTTTTGGTCATTGATGTTAGACCTCATGGGGTCAAAACATGTTAAAGTCTTTGATCTTTCTTTAGATCTTTTTTATGGTCATGCATATTAGACCTCATGGGGTCATTACATGTTAGACTCTTTGACTTTTCTTTAGATCTTTTTGGTGGTCATGCATGTTAGACCTCATGGGGTCATTACATGTTAGACTCTTTGATCTTTCTTTAGATCTTTTTGATGGTCATGCATGTTAGACCTCGTGGGGTCATTACATGTTAGACTCTTTGATCTTTCTTTAGATCTTTTTGGTGGTCATGCATGTTAGACCTCATGGGGTCATTATATGTTAGACTCTTTGATCTTTCTTTAGATCTTTTTGATGGTCATGCATGTTAGACCTCATGGAGTCATTACATGTTACTCTTTGATCTTTTTTTAGATCTTTTTGGTGGTCATGCATGTTAGACCTCATGGGGTCATTATATGTTAAACTCTTTGATCTTTCTTTAGATCTTTTTGATGGTCATGCATGTTAGACCTCATGGGGTCCTTACATGTTAGACTATTTTGATCTTTTTATGATCTTTCTTTAGATCCTCTTGATGGTCATGCATGTTTAGACCTCATGGGGTCATTACATGTTAGACCTTGGTCCTTGATATTAATTATATTTGAACTTTCACAATAATTAAAGAAACAAAAGAGAAATTAAATTTGATAAGAAAGTAAGAATAAAATCTTTTGAGGTTCTAAGCCTTCCGAGATCGAATGAGATCTTCTCCATCCAAAGCTTGTTGTTGATAAGCTTCCACCATTGATTTGATTTTGACTTACATATGCTCACCTTTGTTTGGTAGTCATTTATGGGGGTATGTAAGCCTTTAATTTGTACATAAGATCAAGTGACATCTCGTCTGTGCTAGCTCTTGAGGTACAGTAGACCCTTTAGGCTCCTAGCAATTTTTTTTTGTAAGAGCGTTCCTCCTCTATGAACATTGATCAATCAGTTTTATCCATGACCTTCTTGCCTCGATCCCATCGTCGGATTATTATTATTTAGAGCTCAAATATTTCACGATCTCGTTTCTTCACCAAATGTTTTATGTTCATTCTCTTAATCATCATCAGGCTTGAAATGAGTGCTTCATACTCCGCTTTATTGTTAGTTTCCGAAGAAATCTCTACCTTGATCTCAAAATTCTCGACCTCCTTCGGTGGGCCCTTGTAGTTAAACTCCAAATCCTTCTTTTTTGCTTATTCGATGACGCATCCTCGCTAAAATTTTACGCCTCTAAGTTTTTCATGGAGACCTCCTTTGAGATCTAATATTATAAAATTCGTAATGGCCGAACTTTGACCATTGGTCGAGCTTGATACTCCGTAGAGCACACCGAGGTTTCTTACTTCTTTGGAAGGTCTTCACGAGACATCCGGCATAGTTAAGATCTTTCTCATGAGCTGATTCAGCACTCACAACTATCTCTCACAACATCCTACTTATGTAGTGGCTTTGTTTACACTCACATTTCTATGCTTTTATCAAAATCGAGCTTGCCGTTTTTATTGAAATTGCTAGATATAAAATAGTTTCTCTTCCACGACTCGTTCAAGCAATAGCGGTGGGGAGGCCATTGTGGGGTATCATCTAGTCCTCCAATATCTAAACTTTGGAGTGAGTTTATAACCCAAGAATGTTCCTCATTTGATCGCAATAGTGCACTTGCTAGAGATCAACTTCATGCTCAACTTCTTTATAACTTGGGAAGCTTTATTTAGGTGTTTCGTCTGATCTTCTTCTTTCAAACTCTTTATGAGTAACATATCTTCATTAACCTTCATGGTTTTTCCTATCTGCTTGCGGAACATCATGTTCATCATATTTTTATTTGTTGCTCTTGTACACCAGGAACATACTCGTTAAGCTTAATCAACGCATGTCCAATCGTTGAATCTATCAAATATCAGTGAAGGTCATTGAGACACTCTACTTTGGTGAGATTTGCACATATCCTCCATTGTCCTTCATCTTCCGCGATCATGACCACAATTGAGAGCCATTTCATGGATTGGATCTCTATTATCTATCTGGCTTCCAAGAGCTTGTTGACCTCTACCATAATAATATTTGGGGTATGTGCCTTCGATAGCTGGACATGATAGCTTTTCTTGTTAGGTTCTGTCATCATAGATGTCGGGTGGTCCCTAGCTCCCACTTTCATGACCTCAATTCTTCCACAGATCCTTAGCGGCGTACTGACTAACTCTAAGATGATTAAATTGAGCTCCAGTCTTATTTAATGCCTCCATAAATGAGATGTTTATAGAGCCCATCTTTGTCTACTATTGCCTTCTGTTCCACAAGGTTAACTATATCAATAGTCACCACTTTGGAATCACTTGGCGGAGCTACTTAACTATGTTGATAAACCATCTCCTCTTCTTTGGGTTGAATCTCCCTTGCTTGGACCTCTTGCAATTATATGGATGACTCACCTCCGTGGTGGATTGTCTGCCTTGGACGTGGGTTCGACTGGTCTATGGGTCTTCCCAACATTTTCATCTTGACCTCTGACAAGCTAATACCTAACGTGCTTGAATAGCAAGTGTACTAGTCGTGGTAGTAATAAAAGTGGACAAAATAAGTCCGGGTTGTCGAACCACGGAGACTTGGATTTTAGCTTTAGACTTTCAATAAAAGAAAAGACAAATAAAGTAAATTGCAAGAATTGATTGAATAAACGAAGGATAAAAGAGGAAACGAGCTATAGATTAAAACTCACGTATGATAAAATGACTAAGGCACATGCTACAACCGAATCTACTCGTCAATATATATGGGTTACTCCTCGAATTATTAAACTCCTATTGCTTTGGTGGAAACTCCTTAGTTAACTATTACCTGATGTCTCGGCTCAAAATAATCCTATGATTAATTGACGGTTCTCTAAATATGTCTATCCGAGAATCTAATCAATAACCACGCATTAACGTTTTAAAGTTTTCCCGGATAAATCCGGCTAACAGCACCCAGAAATATTTACCTATCTCTAGGGGCAATTCCTCATTTGTTTCGGATGATGTGTTAATTCCCTTTAACCCTAACCTATCTTCTCTCGAATGACTAGATTAGGCAAGATAGCAAGCATATGGTGATCAAGCACATGATTGGAATAAAAGCATAAAATTAACACACAAAGCAATAGGAGAATTAATAGGAAAAATCACTTCATATATATTGACTCATAAATTTGGCCTTCACATGGCCTTAGTTCTACAAAATTAGCTCATCATCAATAGCTCAAGAAGATCAAGAACAATCATATACATAAACATGTAATGAAAGCAAATAAAACTCCCTAAGACTTGGCTGATGATGAATCCTAGCTTGGAACTTCAATCTCTAGCTTAGTCCCCCTTCTTCTCCCTCCAAGATTGATGAATTTTCAGCTCAAAATCCCAGAAAAATGCCTTCCTTCCCCAGATTCTCCCACCCAAATAATGTGCTGAAAATTGGGCTTTATAGGTTCAAAAAATGGTTACAGCGGCATCCAGGCGTAGGTGGATCGGCGCCCAGGCGCCGCCTACGTGGCAGGAATTTCTTGGAGGAAAAGTCGGACGGCGCCCAGGCGTGGATAATGTGGCGCTCGGGCGTGGGATGAACGGTGCCTGGGCATGGGTAAGTCTGCACCTAGGCGCGAGTCTGCGTGCAATTGCTGCTTCTCTGCATCTTCTGGCGCCTGGGCGCGAGTAATGTGGAGCCTAGGCGCCGGCATGCGAAGCATCTCCTCTTGATCATTTGATACGCCGTCTTTTGCCCTTTTCTTCATGTGCTCTCGTTTATCACCTGAAATCACTTAACACCCCGATTAAACGAAAATGTAGCATGATTTAGGCAATAATTGAATCTAAAGCATAAGCATCACGGGCTTAAAAATACGTAAAAATGCCTCTTGTCAACCTCTTGAATTCGTCCTTGTTCTTGGACCAATTCACTGACTTGGATGGTGCTCCTGATCATTTTTCGGCTAGGACCTCATTCTCTCGGGTTTTTAGCCACAAATTACTTCAGAAAATGTAGCTTGATTAGTAGATCAACTTTTTGTGCCTCAATTGAAAATACTCATTGAGATCGTGATCTTTATTGACGTGAAAACGATAATACTTGCTAGAGACTGTTTGGTTTGAGGACTCTTTCACTTCTCTAGACTGATTCAGCACATTGGAGCTCTCTATACTCGAAAGGGCTCGATCGCTTGCGGTCATTAATATAGTTTAGTCATTATGATTTCTGTAAAGGGGCCTTATTGGATATCCCTCGAGTTGAGGTCCTATCTAATGGTTCTTCTTGATCTTTTTTAGTCTGTCTCTTGACATATGAATCTTTCAATTCTTTGTTCAACATTTTTTATGATGTTCGACTCTCCGGATCGGGCTTCGTCTGGGCATATTTATGAGCCATTTCCTTTTGGTTCCTCCAAGTTCACAGGTGCTCCTGAGATAAGCAAGGTGCCAAAAGAACTGTTCAAGCCCATTTCTTCAAGATGCTCACCGCCAAAATAATGCATATCTCCTTATTTTGCCTTGACTCGAAGGGGGTGAGCTTCGGATTTCTCTGAATTTATCTTTTTGGCAAAATGGTACTTGACTTCTCGGGCTAATCGTTCATATGAGACCATTGTACTTAGGAGGTAAAGATGTGAACCTCTCCTGGACTCATCCGCTTTAATGAATATTTGGGTTCTTATCACATTCGTCTTATCGTGGGACGTCATTAGGCGCTCTAAGACTATGACATGCTCATCTGGATCTTTGATCCCATCACATTAAAGTAGGCTCGGGCTTCTAAAGTTGGGCAACACCGTTTCGGCCACGGTGTATTCGTGAAAGGGGACCTCTTCTTGGGGATAATTTTGACATATCTCAATCGATGCTAGAGATTTCTCCTTTCATTCTCCACTGACTTTGGGGACCAATTCAGCGCTATGTGATAATGACTAGGACATCATTGTCTTTTTGTCTTCTTTCATGCTTCAAAAAGGGGTGATCAGTTCGGCTCTTGGCCTCATGTAGCCTCTCACTACTATACATCTCTTGGCGCCCACACTGGATTCCTCTAGGTTGGCTCTCTTTCTTCATGGCCTTCTTCCTCCACTTCACTATGTGGGACTTCTAATGGAAACAACAATTGTGGTAGGGCATTACATCTCTTGGGATTGCTCTATCCATAGGTCCACCTTGCCCTCCTTTTTTGGGATAGGTCTCTGGAGTTTTACTCGAGAACAAAAGCACTCGATCGCAATCGCTCATTACCCTCTTTAGGGAATAACTAGATAAACAAGGGTATGCTCCTCCTTGGCACCATTCTAATTAAGGTCAAGCTAGAGAGAGGTTGTGAGCTTGATTATGCTCCCTCGTGCCCAATCAATTATTGTATTTCTGAGCTTTATCTGGGGCACCTGGGTCGCAAGTATTTTGATGGACCTCCTCAACATGGGCTCTGTGAGGTCACTCCAGTCCAAAGTAGATAGTCATTTTTCTTCGGGATGGATGTACGCGTTAGAGATCTGCTCTCTGGCAGTGGATTGGCTCTCTCGCGAGATGGAACTCCTCTTTTGGATCGTCATCGATCAACTCTTCTTCGAGAAATAATTGGCGAGGTAGGACATGTCTTCTCATGACAGAACTATTCTTCTAAATCATCATTGGTTGACTCCTACCCGGGAAACGATAGGCAAAGCGGGGGCATGTCCTCCATTAGTATTACTCCCACTCAAGGTCAAGTTTGTTGAGGGCCATGAGTCTAACTTTCTCTTCAAGATGGATTTTCTTTTAAGGTCCTCCACCTTCAAAGCTCTCAACCTCCGTTGATCATCATCTCTATGAGCTCGGCTCTGCCATTTGAACTGTAAGCTGTGGTGAAGGTCTTTCCTCACAAAAGCTCTGCGAGGTCACTCCATATCGAAATAGGTTAAACTTCCTCGAAAGGGGTATAGGTGTTGGAGATCTATTCTCTGCTTCATTGAGCTATGCTCTGCTTTAGACCTCACGTTGTTGATATGGTGGCTTCCTTGCTGGAAAGACCTGTTCCTTCTCATAGTGGTGCTCCTCTTCTAGATCATCATCGGTCCACTCCTTTTCTGGAAATAATAGGAAAGGAGGGGGCACATCCTCCATTGGTACTACTCCAACTCGAGGTCTTGTTTGTTGAGGGCCATAAGCTGGATTTTATCTCATGGATGTGTTGGCTCTCGACCTCCTCTTCATTTAGTGCTCTCAACCTCCCTTGATCATCATCTTTCTGAGCTCGACTCTGGTCATTTGGACCACGGGCTCCGATCAAGGTCCTTCCTCACATGGGCTCTGGGGGGTCATTTCAGAATGAAAATGGATGACCATTCGTCCTTGGTGCCTTCTCGCCTACCATATCTTCTTGAGGACCTCTTCATTTAGAGCTCTCCACCTCCATCGATCATCGTCTTTCTGGGCTCGGCTCGGCTCTGGTCATTTGGACCACGGGCTCCGATCGAGGTCCTTCCTCACATGGGCTCTGGGGGGTCATTTCAAAATGAAGATGGATGACAACTCATCCTTAGTGCTTTCTCCCTTACTAAATCTTCTTGGCTTATGACAATTTTATCCGTAATTTCAAGAGTGTCCCACAGACGGCGCCAAATGATCCGGGTCTAAAACCTAGGTCATATCTCAAAGCTTGAGGTCCTTGAGGTCAAGTCCACCTTGAGCTCTAAGTTGATCTGGATCCGTCCTGAAATCACAAAATTGGTTAGCCTAGCCAGGGTCACCCCTGACGAAGACCCTCCTACGCTCAAGTTAGTATTGAGGTCTAAGAAACACATAGTAAAGGTGTAAAGGAGGGGAGAAAATGATACCTTGTAGTGGGGAAATTGTGTGGCATTTAGGAGTTGTACGAATCTGACAAGTGGCGGAATTTGGGTCCTCCGTGTGTCTCCATCCAATGGCTGAGCGAAGAGCCCCAGCCAGGTCGGGTTATGTCAAAGAGATCCTCATGTTTTAGACCTCGGATCCTAGTTATTTCGTAATTACGAAGAGCCGCAGGGTTCATTATGGTCTAAGAGATCTTAGACCTCCACATGTCCTTTAATGAACGGCTGGATTGTCGGGTCTAGCTGAGTTGGATCCGGGTTAGGCGAGGTCTATGGTAAGAACACGTGGATCCTCGTGTGACCTGTAATTATGAGCTTCTGCGGAGGACATTTTGGTAAAGAGATCATTATAGGGTATTTTACCCCATATCAATACTCAAAAGCATTAGATGATGTGCACTTCTATCTTCAACTTGGAAATAATCCAAGGGAAAAAACGCCGCCTCATCTTTAGGTAAAATCAAATATCGATAGAGATCATAGAATGTTTCCCTAGGTTTACTATTCAAAATAGAGCTAGAATTAGTAACAACCCAATTTACAGCAAAGGGCGCATCTTTAGGATCTAAAAAAAGAGAAATGGCAAACCCTCCTTCGGGAGTTCGAGGACAAAGAAAATGTGCACGGCTGTCGTTATACCATTTGTGCAAAATTTCAATTGACCTAGGGCTCACTTCTACATTCTTATCAGGTAACACTTGAGACTCCTCAGGAGCTTTGTCCTTAGCTTCAGAACGAGACTTTTTGACCTGATCACAAACCATCAATAATATCATCTTTGATTTTCTGAGACTTTGTAGTCTTAGATCCCGAACCTTGATCCTTATCAATATCATGAGAGTTGCGTTTCTATGGAATAACTCTCTCGACCACCAAGGTTCGGGCCATGGGAGCCAAGCTCACGACCACCAACATCTTTAGATGAATGAGAACTACGATTAACCTCGAAAGGAGGAGTAAAGCCCCTAGAAGGAGCAGAGGAGGGCGGCGGCATCAGAAGATTAGAGTGAGGGGAGCGAGGTATTGGAGCTCTACGAGACCTCACCAAAGCAAGCAAACGCTCGCTCTCTTCCCTCATTTTGTTAGCTACCATGGTCTCGCGAATAGCTATTTCTGCAAAACAAAAACAAATTAAAAAAGAATGAGGCATAAAGAGCTAAACTAGCAAGAAATATTGAAAGCAAAAGTACCTAGAGATTGGGTTAACAGAACTGTTGCGAGACTGATCCCGGGCAAACACAAAATTTCCTCAAATAAAAGTTGTGTTGCATCAAATCAAGTTAAAGTTAACGAGTCTTGTATATAATCAGGATCCCAAGTTACATCACTATTTGAAGAAGGTTTCGGTTTAAATTGGTCCATTTATGAGGAATCTGCCAAGGAAGGTCAGGAAGAGCCTTCACAAATACAAAACTCTCTTTCCAATAGCCAAGTGAATTAGGCAGGTCATGTAAAAACTTACAATTCTAACAAGCGCTGAGATAGAAAAATGGGTGATTTCTACCAGACGATTGAGGCAAAGAAATCAGAGAATACAAAGTCCAAAAGTGTTTCCAGGACGGCTCAACCTCAAAAAATTGCATAATTATGATAAAGGCTAAAAATTTCCTATATAAATTAGGAAGTAATGGTGCAGGGCATAGGTCTAGATGATTTAAGATATCGACTAACGGACTCGGTAGAGAAAATCTAACCCCCGCCTCTAGAGCAACCAAATGAAAAGCTCTATATATACTGGCCAGGCTGGGGAGCTAAGAGCTCGAATTAGGGGAGATATGATATTCCCTCCTTATATCAACGAGGTCACCAGGGGATATGACGGACTCAAATTCAGAAGAAGTCGTAATCACCCTTTTCTGGTCAGATGATTCAAAAACCACATCTACGAGTTCATTACCTTCACTTAAGGCAAGACTAAACTTGAGGAGAAGTTGACGAACCGAGGTGACCTCACAAGGTAGCCCAGAGGATCCCATACAATATACTTATTCGTGTATTGTAATAGAACTTGATGACAAATCATGATTTTGTGGATACTAACACACACTTTAATATGAATTGAGCTTTAACATTTCCAACTACTTTCTACGCACTTTCACTAGATTTCTTCTGACTTTTGTCAGCTGTAGTTTCCAGTTAAGCGAATCTTAGCTTAAAAGTTAAAACTAAGGAGCAATGTATAGGAATCATGTAATGAATTACATGCATACTAATTACACAAAAAAGATTTTTTGGAAACAAAGAGATATTTCTCCAAATTGGCCAAGAATTACACCCGTAAATATCCATGAGTTGTATGCAATATAAATAGTTGTAAGTAGGGTTGTAAACGAGCCGAGCTCGAGCCGAGCCTGGTGAAATTTTCAGGTTCGAGCTCAAGCTCGATTATACTTTTTGAGCTCGAGCTCGAGCTCAAACTCGACGAGCCTCATTTTCTAGGGCTCGAGTTCAAGCTCGAAGTAGATGAGTCGAGCTCGAGCTCGAGCTTAAAGTAATAAATAATTTAATTTTTTTTTTAGAAAATAAAATAAAATGAATTCTGCTTTTTAGCTTATAACAATACGTTAATCATGTATAGTATACATTATTCACATATACAATAGGTATTATTAAGATAAATAATAATTAAATATCTTATATTCAATAAGTATTTAGAAAATAGAGGAGAGTGTCGTGAAAACATAATTTGATTAAATTATTTTATAGAAAAGTATATCATATCAACTAAAATATGTAATCTTATAATTGTTGTTGTTATTATTTTGCACAATTTAAATAAAATAGAAAAAAAACTTAAATATTATTAAACTATGTTGTATATAAAATTGTAAGTATTATTTTTATGAAATACGAATATTTTTAGACATATATTAAAAATTAATAAAAAAATAATAATAAAAACTCACGAGCCTGCTCATTAACATATGAACAACTATAAGTGAGTTCGAGCTCGAGTTCGAGCTGAGCTCCAGTCGAGCCGGCTCACCATTGAAAAATACTTGAATCAAACATAAGGATGACAGATTGACTAAAAGTTGGGCAAGCTAAAATGCTTTACTAAAACACCCATCCCAGGATCCAGAAACATTTACAGTTATTTGATATTAAAAGGAACTTGTTGTATGGTTATTCTTCCATAGCCCATGACTCAGATCTAAAAATATAGTTGACTTTTTATAAATTTTACTCTTATTTGCGGATTATTTTTAGATTATTTGCAGGAGAAATAACAAAACTTAACAATAAAAGTTGATTAAATTCTTGTGCATTATTTTTTTTTTTTTGTCTTGTGTTATTAACTCTTTTCTATTTAAACTCCCCATTCAATTTAGCACATTAAATCCGTATATATATGTCTTTTTTAACATATTTTATATTTTAATCAAGATATCGAAATGAATCAATTCTTACACTGTTACAAACTTTCTGAGTCAATCTACCTTTTTGTGTTGAAGTCTAAGCGTGAAAATGTACAAAAAAGGTCGAAAAATCATCCCGAAGATGACGAAAAAATATTTTTTTCCCGAAAAATCCGTATATGTGTGTCTTTTTTAACATGTTGTATTTTTTCACTCGGATATTGAAATGAATCAATTCTAATACCGTTACAAACTTTGTGAGTCAATCTACATTTTTTGTGTTGAAGTCAAAACCTGAAAATGTACAAAAAAAGGTCGAAAAATCATCCCGAAGATGACGAAAAAATATTTTTTTTTCGAAAAATCCTTATATATGTCTTTTTTAACATATTGTATATTTTCACCAAGATATCGAAATGAATCAATTCTTAGACTGTTACAAACTTTGTGAGTCAATCTACATTTTTTGTGTTGAAGTCGAAGTCTGAAAATGTACAAAAAAGGTCGAAAAATCATCCCGAAGATGACGAAAAAATATTTTTTTTTCGAAAAATTCGTATATGTGTGTCCTTTTTTACTTGTCATATTCCTTCACTCAGTATTGGAATGAGTCCATTCTTGTGTGGTTACAAAATTTATATGAAAATCTACAATTTATGTGTTCAAGTCAAAACTCAAAAATGAACGAAAAATGGAGAAAAATAAGTCGGAAACATAGACAAAGTTATTGTTTTCTTTAAAAAATTGTTCTAATGTGTCCTTTTTTACTTGTCATATTTCTTCACTCGGGTATCGAAATGAGTCCATTTTTGTGTGGTTACAAAGTTTTATATGAAAGTCTATAATTTATATGTTCAAATCGAAACTCAAAAATGAACGAAAAAAAGAGAAAAATGAGAGAGAAATAAAGAAAAAAACATGACTTAATTAATATATATATATATACACACACATGACTTAAAAAAATGAACAGTGAAGACGACATTTCTGTTCATAAATTAAAAAAAAATTGACAGCAGGGAAATTGCATCTTCCACGGACGGAAAATTTAAAAAAAAAGTGAACAGTGAAGGCGACATTTTTAATGTCGTCTTCACTGTTCATAAATTAAAAAAAAATTAATTGAAGATAATATTTTAAATGTCGTCTTCAACTTTAAAAAAAAACAAAAAATAAAATTAATGAAGACCTAATTTTTATTTCAAAAAAAAAAGAAAATTCAGGTGAAGACGACATATCAAATGGCGTTTTATATTAAAAAAATAATAATTTTTTAATTATATTATTTTGAGAATTTTTTTTATTTTATATTAATCTAATAAAAAAACCCAAGAAAAGTCTACAGCGGGCTGTAACTAAGAATGGGTGCAGAAGAAGGTGATGGAGAAATGGTGGTTAGAGAGAGAACAAGTAGAAAGAAAGAAAGTTTTAAAGAGATAGTAAAGGAGGTGAGAAGCAGAAAGAAGGCCCGTATTTATTAATCTAATAAAAAATCCCAAGAAAGCCCCCATGATAAAATGAAGTAAAGAGACTGACAGCACGGATCTCAAGAATTTGAAAAGAGACCTTGCAGACTTTGGAAATTTCTCATTTCTTCATATTTTGCAACCTTAAGAAATTAGGGGGACTAGATGATATGGAGTATTTCACTCCACAATTACTAAAGGACCAAAAAGGGCCCATGCGGCCCAGCTTATTTGCCATAAAACTAGAGATCCCCATGCACTGTAGTGCGGAACCCTTTAAAGTGACCCGACCTGCCAGAAATGCAACCCCGGCCGTATGATCCGTAGAACTTATAACTTCTATAAATACAACACCATTCTGGCATTATCAAAGTAAGTACTATTCATTGCTCTAACACATAAATGTGTATTATTAGTTCCTCGTGACTGACTTGATTTTCGGAGGATCATCGCAGGGATAATGCGATAAATCCCGTCTTGACTGATAACTTTGTGATTTCAGGAAGGAGTTAGGAGAGTTGGAGCTCAACGAAGGCGAAACCTCAGTAGACCTCCAACATCAGCATAATAGACTCGGATCAGCATTCATCTTGTTGACCACCATTATTTGAACCATCATTTTAACTTTATCAACAAAATAAATAGACTTCCCATTCGAATGACACCTCAGGGTGTCGACTAAGTTGAACTTAACAATTTCACTGTCGTACTCCATGAAAAGGTTACTCTCATTAACATTCACAATGGTGTAAACCATCTCAAGAAAAAGACATCCAATTGACATGTTGGGATTTCGGAAATTATATTTTGTTAGGATTATGCCCTCAGATGCCATAGAGGATAAAATGATAGGGCATCTTTCTTGTAATGAACTTATTTATTATTCATAGCAAAAGGCATTGTTTAGTTTTCACTTAATACTTATCTGCATCTATAAGTTGTGTAAAATATTTTGTACTTGTTTTCAGTGCAATCTCTCTACTTCCTATGGGATAGGAAGATTGGCACTGGAGAGATTGATCTTGATTACTTAAACTAGTTCGCAAGTAATATGAAGTTTTTGATGGACAAATAAAGGCTTAGAACACTTGTACAATCTTAGCTCTAACATGGGAGTGCCATTCGAACACCATGTGATGGTGGGAGCTTAAGACTGTAGGCACATCAGTGGAACTGATATGCTCGAACACGACTCACATCGGTTCTATCACATGGGTTTTCACTCTGTGACTGTCAATGACAAAATTGATTATGCGTAATAGGTATAAGTGAACCTTTAACCTAAATTATCAGGCTGAAGATGCACTTGTGACGTTAAGTCTTTCAGTAGAGTAGTTAGACCTAATTCACCCGTTGGTGGGGTCGACCTCGAAATGCGACTTGATGGGCAAGTGGTAGTCTTAGCTGATAACTAATATTGGATTTGTTCTCTCATAAGTGAATGAGAAAGTATCCTATGTGATTATAGATAATAGAGATCAGAGTCTTTCGCCAAAGCAAAAGAGACGATTGTGCGATGCACTAAATCGAGCTCAATGATCTCGTGTTATTATAATTAGTACATATGGTCAAATCTAGTGAGTTTGACATAACCATCACTCTCACTTGACTGGAGCACGTGAACAAAGGGTTTATACATATACAATATTTACGATTGGAAGGTTGTGGAATGATCCAATCATTCGATTTGATTTGGGCTACGAAGTGGGCCACGTGACTGGCTAGGTGTTACCCACTTCCTTTGGATTCCTCTCATTGTCAAACGAAACGAACCTAAAGAGTCGCGCTAAAGGATTGATAAAGAAAAATGAAAGGATTTTCTAATTTATTCTGAGAGATTTGATTTATTGGATAAATTAAATAATTGATTAATTTCTCATTGGATGAGATGATTAATTATAAAGATAAGATTAATTATTAATTAATTTCTTAAAAAATAATTTAATGAATTAATTTATCTAATTAATTTGGTTATTTAATTAATTTATTTATTTGTTGGATATAATGAATTATTAATTAAATAGATAATTAATTAAAACAAAAAGAAGTGTCGGGCCTAGGTGGGGGCGTCCATTTGGATGCCTCCGAGGGTTAAGTTGGGCATCCTAACGAGGACTCTTTTGTTTGTCTTGGTCAGTAAGTCAAGTGATAATAAAAAGACTCCTTGACCTAAAACAAGACTCAAACAATCTCATAACTCTCCTAGAAAGAAAAGAAAAACTTTTCTCTCTCTCTAAATACACTAGCCATCGGTCACATAGAGAAAAGGAGCGATTTTTCATCAAATCAATCCGCGCGATTATTTAGAGGCAACATACGTTCGTTGTTCGGATCAAAAATTCAAGAAAGGATCAAGGACTCGTGAAGATTGTATTGCACGTGTTCTTGAAGTCTTCAAGTCTACAAGGTTCGAATTTTTGAAGATAGAATTGAGTCTCCAACCACTTCGCTTCAACGGGCAAGTAATTATTCGTTTTAGAGATTAATCGATTCAATTATGTAAATCAATGACTCTGAACTGAGGACCTTTCTCAAGTTTTTAAGTTTGTTGATTTGGTTAGGCCAGTACAGATAAAATTCTCGAGCATAATATTAAGCAGGTTCTATTTCTAAGAGAGAGATAAAATAAACACAGAAAATAAACAAGATTCAATTAGGATGTTTATGTTGTACACAAGTAAAACTAGGACTTTAATTTTACTTGGCTCCCACTACATTTTTCGAAACATTGCACTCCCACTGTAATTTTCGGAAATCTCGTTGGATAGATTTCGTAGTGAGTATTGAGTTTTTCAAATAATTCAGTGGGTTGCAACCTAACCGATTTCTGGTCCACTGATTATTTAAAGTGGTGTCTTACACCAATTTATCCAATAAATGAATCAATACCTTTCCCCATAATTCACAAAGCCGTAACCTAACCGATTTCTAAGCCCGTGAATTACCCAAGTTCATCCCACTAACTCGTTTAATCTAACATTTGAATTTTACCTTGCAGCCTAACCGGTTTTTGTGGTGAAATATGTTTCGACTAAGCCATCTAATGCACTTAACAAAACTTCAAATTGTTTCCGAATGCATAACCCCCATAACTGGGAAGCATTACACATTGGTCGTAATTTTAATTTCATTAAATTTAGTGGAGGGAGAGGATGTCCCACATCCTTTACTAACTCGGTATTATTTAATTTGGGAGAATTTTAAATATTTTAATCAAGTTCTCACAATGCATATTAACTCCTAACATGCTAACATGCATATAAAGCGTAGAAAAACCTAACAATTCTACTATTACACATTTTCATGGACTATTTAGATCAGCCCAAGCCAATGGGCTAGTCAACATGTATATTTTAAGCGTGCATTATAAAACATAAATCCAAGTCCATGAAATGTGCATCTCATCACATATAACAAGCATTTAAACATAAAAGCATATATGCGATAAGAGCATAAAATAAATTTAATTTATTTTGTTAATCAAATCCAATTTGACTCGTTTAATTTTTTTTCTAAGACTAAATTCTATTTAATCGAAGTGAAATTAAATCCAATTTAATTTTTTGTGATCGAAAAATCTATATCATAATCAATTAAATCTAATTTTGTTAACAACAAAACTAAATTTAATTTAATTGTGATATGATGATTAAATCCAATTTATTCTTCATGGAATTAAATGCAATTCAATTTCCATTAGAAGATTAAGAATAATTTAATCAAAGCGATATTAAATTTATCTGAAATTAATTCTTACTTACTTTCAATGGGAGGATTAAATCAACTTTAATCTAAGTGGAATTAAGTCCTACTTAATTTCCATGAAAAAGATTAAACTGATTTCAATCATTGTGAAGACGAGTCTCACGTAATTTCCATGAAAATGATTAAATCAATTTTGATCTTAGTAAAATCAAGTCTCACTCAATTTCTATGAAAAAATTAAATTAATTTCAATCAGTGTGATATCAAGTCACACTTAATTTCAATGGGAATGATTAAATTAACTTTAATCTAAATGTAATCAAGTCCTACTCAATTTCCATGATAGATTAAATTAATTTCAATCAATATGAAATTAAGTCCCCACTTAATTTTTATGGGCTCACAAATCATTTACTAGGTCCTACTTAATCAATTACAAAATTAAATCTCATTTAACTTTGATGGGTAAATTAAATAGATTCAAAATATCAACAAAACTAAATCCCATTTAATTTCGTTTAATAATTTAAATCTTAATTTAATTTATGTAAATGAAATATTATTTAGTTTATATTAAATCCAATTTAACAATGATTTAATTTAATTTAATTTAATTTACAAGAAGGCTCGAAGAAGATTGATCCAATTAGTTAAAATTAGGTTTGGATTTTACCCCAATTTGTTTCAATCTCTCTCATCCTTGAGAGTCCTTTTCTCTCTCTGCATGGGAGGCGTATTCTTTTAGAACTAGGTTTAGGGTTTGGCTTTCTTCAGTTGAATCTTAGCCTTTTTTAGTGTAAACACGAGCATTTTGAACCTTCTTCTCTAGAGAGTCACGTAGATCTGCCATGGTTTTGCTCTGTGAAGTGGATGTAGCATGGACCATCGATGCCAAAATCTGATGATCTTTGGATTGTGGTTTTTTTGGATAGTTTGCCACGGCGCCGCCAATTTATCATTGCCGGTCCCTATTTGTTCTGCGCTTTTCGCTTCTTCTTTCTCCTTTATACCATCACGTTTTTTCTTCTTTTTTTTCCCTTCCCTCGTTTGTTTTTTACAAAAGGTTTGTTTGTGTGTTTTGATATTTGTTGTCTTGTTTTTCAGGATTCTCACGGCGCGAAAATTTGATTCATCTCCATAGTTTCCTCCGGATTTACACATCTCTTGTTCTTCATGGATCCCCACTCGGATCGTATGGATACAGAAATTCGGAGGTTGGAAAGGATGTTAAATTTGTCTGATACTGAAACCAAAAAAGTTGTCATTCCCGCAAACATATGGAGTATCGAACGCCCTAGATGCGAGTTCGTTCTTTTAGGCTGCCTTATTTTGAATCGTAGGATCAATTTTCCAGCCTTTAAGGATACCATGTTAGCTTTCTTTAAAGCGGTTCAGGGTATGGATATCAAACGCCTGGATACCTATCGGTTCCTTTTTGCTTTTAACCATATTGTTGACCTTGAACGTGTCTTACAAAATTATCCTTGGAATTTCGAAAATGATATTCTTGTGCTAAAACCTCTAGGGGATAATGAAGACCCTCTAACTGCCGAGATTAATTGGTCTGAGTTTCATGTTAGAGTCCAGGGGCTCCCTTTGAGTAAAATTAACTTGGCTTTTGCTGAAATTATTAGGAATAGTATAGGAGTTTTCGTAAAATTTGATGATTCTCGGTCGGCTGCTTTATGGGGAGCTACTCTCCGTCTTCGAGCTAAAATTGATATTACTAAACCCCTACCCCGATTTCTTACTCTAAGTAATCCTAATGGGGAGGAAATATCGCTAACTTTCGCTTTTGAAAAACTCCCCAATTTTTGCTATTTTTGCGGCGTCATAGGCCATATGCGTGATTTTTGCAAACTTCGGTATGATAATAAATTTGTCCATCCAGGTAAACTTACCCCTTATGGGCCGTGGATTCGTGCGCAAAATCGACGGGGCAGTAATCCCCCGGTCCCTTCGTACCTCCCTTATAAGTCTACAGGGCCAAACATGTCTCGAATTAATCCTTCGCGTGGCCCTACTATATGGGGTTCTGTAAGGGACTAATTCCATACTCCGATTCATAACTTGTCCACCCTTCTTACAAATCCGCGTCCAGTATCCCCTACTCGGTCATCGAATTTGTATCGCCCACCCCCACTGCGTAACTTTCCAGCTCGCCCACCTGTTCGCCGTCTCCAGCTCTATAACTCCTCCCCCCTGGGTACACAATCTCACCCCATCAATGACTCCGATATCGGCACCATGGTCCCCAACACTTTTCCATCTATACAGGCGGATTCATCTCCTTTATCTAATGTTCCTGGTAGTGATCAGGATAATAATCAACTCATCTTGCATGATAATCCTTTGTCCACGTCAGCGCCCATGCATGCAAAAAATCAGCGCACGCAATATGATCTTGCATCCCCTTCTGTCCTTATTTCAGCACAATATAATGAAGAAGCAGGACTTCATCTTAACACCATGGTTCACATTCCTAGCCACCTAGCATCTCCTCTTGTCGGGGCCCGATCTCACTTTCCTTCCCCGTTCCGTCTCACTCTGAGGGCTTCGTCGGCTATGAGTCCCATTCTCATCAACGTTCCCCTCCATATATCACACACACCACCCCGCAACCCTATGAACCTCCCTGTCCATCGTAAAATTGAGAAAGGTAAGCGTAAGATAACTCCAATAGCTTTCAAACGCCGCCTTCTCAATCTCACTGAGATCCCCATTTCTGATGACTCTATCACTAATCAAGTTGTTGCTCATGGCGACAACATGATTGTGGATATTCCGGCGGAGACTGCAGAGCAGTCCCGCCAATCGCCATGAGTCTCCTTGTTTGGAACTGCTACGGCCTAAGGGGTGCCGGAGCAGTTCATCAACTTGTGGAGCTTATACGCTTCCATAACCCCTTATTGGTTTTTCTTTCGGAAACCAAGTGTAAGAAATCTTTTTTTGATCAACTCAAACGCCGTGTTAATATGTTTGGCATTAATATCGACTCTGTTGGGATAGGCGGAGGTCTTGGTCTTCTTTGGGTTAAAAGTTGTGATGTTTCTCTCCTTTCATTCTCTATATCCCATATTGATGTTCGGGTTCGTCCGGACCTTTCTTCTCCTGCTTCTTGGCGGTTCACGGGGTTCTATGGCGAACCAGTGACCGCAAATCGTATTCATTCGTGGAACCTTTTAGAAAGTCTCGGCTTACAATATTCTGAACCGTGGCTTGTCGCAGGAGATTTTAATGAAATCTTGTCTCCCGATGAGAAAGAGGGTGGTCTTAGTCGACTACTATGGCAAATGCGAAATTTTCAGGAGGCTATGGATAAATCTGATTTACATGATCTGGGCTTTAGAGGTAATAAGTTGACATGGAGTAATGGATGGGTAGCTCCTCGTACTGTTAGGCTTCGTTCGGATAGGGCGTTAGGTAACACAGATTGGCTAAACTCGTTCCCTGATACTCGGGTCTCTCATCTTGAAACTCATGTATCTGACCATTGTATCCTCCTTATCCAGCCTATTCCTCCCCCTGATATTGTCCCTTCACGTCGTCAACGCCACTTTCATTTTGAATCAGTTTGGATCTGATCTAAGGTGTGTCAAAAAATTGTTCATGATTCTTGGAACATAAATTCTTCCTCCTCTGCTCTTGATCACACGTGGGAGAGTGTTAAGAATTGTCGACTTAGTCTCTTAAGTTGGAGTCGATCCACCTTTGGTAATACTAAAAAGCGCTTAGTTGCCCTTGAAAAACAACTTATTCGAATTCGGGCCGGGGTTATAACAGTGGACTCGAAGAGTCGCGAGTTAGCTATCCGGACTGAACTTGAAGAGTTGCTATCGAGAGAGGAAACTGCGTGGAAACAACGCAGCCGTGCCATGTGGATGTCTGATGGCGATAGAAATACTAAGTTTTTCCATCAGAGTGCTTCTCATAGGAAACAAATAAATTCTATTTATAAAATAAAAGATGGTTTGGGAGCCTGGCACACTAATGAAAAAGACATTCAGAATGTCATCCTTGACTACTTTCGGACTATCTTTACATCTATTAATCCGTCAGTGGAAGAATTAGATGGGGTTCTTAGGGATGTGACCCCGAAAGTTACTACAGAGATGAATCAAGCCATGTGTCGTGAGTATTCTGCGGATGAGGTAACTTTATCTTTATCGCAAATGCACCACTTGAAATCCCCGGGACCCGATGGCATGTCCCCTATTTTTTTCCAGAAATTTTGGCACATCATCAGGCCCGATATAATTACTAGTGTGCTTAGTAAGTTGAATGTTAAAACTTTTTTACCTAAGCTGAATTTTACTCACATTGTGCTTATTCCTAAGTGTGAGAAACCTGAGACCGTGGCACATTTCCGTCCCATTAGCTTGTGTAATGTCATTTACAAATTAGCCTCCAAAACCTTAGCCAATCGTATTAAGCCGTTTCTTAATTCTATTATTTCTGAAACCCAGTCTGCTTTTATACCTGGCCACCTTATTTCTGATAATATCTTAGTTTCGTACGAGATTAACCACTATCTAAAGAACAAAAGTGATGGTAAAGAGGGTCACGTTGCACTGAAACTTGATATGAGCAAAGCATATGATAGGGTTGAGTGGCTTTTTATTGAAAAGGTTCTTGTGAGGTTGGGTTTTCATCGCGACATTATTAATCTGATTATGACGTGTATTACCACTGTGTCTTATTCTATTATGTTGACTGGCATGCAATTTGGCTATATTCACCCTCAAAGGGGGATCCGTCAGGGTGATCCCCTGTCACCATATCTTTTCCTATTTGTTGCAGAAATTTTAAGTTGTATGGTGCAGGCGGCGGAAAATAGCGGTAGTATCAAGGGAGTGGCTGTTTCACGGCATGCACCGAGAGTATCACACTTACTCTTTGCTGATGATACGGTGATTTATGTTCAGGCGACGCACGGAGCTCTGAATTGTATTAAAGACATTCTGGGTCGTTATGAGTTG
The DNA here is from genome assembly GCA_019426215.1 of Buddleja alternifolia. Classification (NCBI taxonomy): domain Eukaryota; kingdom Viridiplantae; phylum Streptophyta; class Magnoliopsida; order Lamiales; family Scrophulariaceae; genus Buddleja; species Buddleja alternifolia. The sequence continues at coordinate 10,525,626 of CM033395.1, forward strand.
GCATCGGGCCAACAGATTAATTTTGATAAATCATGTGTGGTCTTTAGTAAAAATACTCCTGAGGAGCTTCGGGTTCAGTTGGCTAATATTATGGGAGTTCGTATGGCTACTAGTTTGGACAAATATCTTGGCTTACCATCTATTGTCGGCAGATCAAAGAGGGAAATATTTGCCTCCATCAGGGATCGAGTACATAGCAAGGTCCGTGGTTGGAATTCGAAATTTTTATCACAGGCAGGTAAGGAAATTTTGTTAAAAGCAGTGGTTCAAGCAATCCCGAACTATGCTATGAGCTGCTTTAAGCTACCAGATACTTTGTTGGGCGAGATTGAATCTGCCATGGCGAACTTTTTTTGGCATAATAAGCAGACAAGGAAAATTCATTGGCTAGCTTGGGATAAGCTATGTCGGGATAAAGAAGAGGGAGATCTTGGTTTTTGAGCTCTTAAAGACTTTAATATTGCGATGTTAGCAAAGTAGGGTTGGCGTTTGATTCAACAACCTGACTGTCTCCTTAGTCGCATTTATCAGGCAAAATACTATCATGGAAAATCATTTTTTGAAGCTGAGATTTGTGTGCGACCTGGTCTTACTTGGCGTAGTATAATGGCAGCAAGGGAAATTCTTATTGAAGGCACCAGATGGAGAGTAGGTTCGGGCAATTCGATTCGCCTCTGGACAGATAAGTGGCTGCCTCGTGAACCTGATTTTAGAATTACCACGTTGCCAAATTCGTTACCTCTAGATGCTACTGTGAGACAATTGGTCGATCTGACGACGGGGTGGTGGGATATTAACCTTATTGATGATATATTTGAGCCAGGTGATGCTCAATGCATTCGTTCTATCCCGGTGGCTTCTGATACAACGCCAGATCGTTTAATATGGGGGTATACTAAATCGGGTCACTTTACGGTAAAAAGAGCATATAAATTGACCTGTGTGATTCGAGCAAGGGAGAGCTCGTCTAATCTGACTAATCCTCCAAGTCAGTTTCGAAGCGAGTGGGATTTTGTGTGGGCAGCAAGGGTACCTCCTAAGGTTCGCATATTTACGTGGAAGGCATGTTCTAATGCACTTCCGACAACGCAAAATCTGTTACGCAGACGTTTGGAGGTCTCTAATTCTTGTCCAGTATGTGGAGTAAGGGATGAAGATGTGGTGCATTGTTTGAGGACTTGCAGCTTTGCTCGGCGAGTGTGGGTGCTTACCCCAATCCGTGGGGATATTTTGTATGGAAATTTTGGATCTATTCGAGATTGGTACAAAGCTCTTCACAACAATCTGGAACCATCTCAATATCTTGCATGCTTGGTTATTTGTTGGTATTTGTGGTTCAACCGGAACAAAAATCTTATGGAGAACAAATGCATGGAGCCCGAGTATCTTGTGTCGTCGGCATCTCTCTTCCTTCAATCCTTTAAGGAAGTTTCTTCTGCACCGCGTTCTGATTTGGAGAAAATCCCGGAACGAGGTTGGGTAGCTCCACCCCCAGGATGGGTTAAAGTAAATTTTGACGGGGCTTTTTTGGAGAGGTTAATTGCAATGGGCGGAGGAGCAGTTGGTCGTGACGCTGAAGGTAAGTGTCTTGCATGGAGTTGCAAAAAAGTTAATTACATTTCATTTCCAGAACATGCAGAGGCAATTGGGGCTTTGGAGGCTTTGCACTTAGCTAGAAGAAATGGCTGGCATAATATTGTGTTGGAGGGAGACTGCCTATCACTTATCAATCGTTTCCGAAACTCTTCTTCGGTGGACTTATCTCCTTTGGGAGCCATTTGTCATGAAATTTTTGCTCTTTTTCCGCTTTTTTCATCGATTTTGTTTTCCTTTACCAAACGTTTAGGTAATAGGGCTGCTCATTCTTTAGCTTTTGCTGTTGTTCAGAGTCAAGAGCCTGTTCTTACTCTGCCTCACGATACTTTGTGTGCCTTGTCATCTGACTTGGCATCTTTGGTTTAATATATCTCATCGCCTTCTTTTCAAAAAAAAAAGGTTTGGATTTTACCCAATTAATAATTCAATTGCAATTGGGTCCAAGTCCAATACCTAATTGAATTAATTCGTATTGGGCCAACAATTAATTAATTCATACTGAGCCAAGCCCAACACTTTTTAATTAAAATTAGGATGGGCTATTTATTCAATTATTTGAGTGGGCCAAGCCCAACTCTCCATTAATTTAATAAATTACTTTGGGCTTTTGTTTAATTAGTCTGAGTGGGCCAAGCCCAACTCACCATTAATTATATGTGCATTAGATCAAGCCCAACACAACAAATGCCCTAGCCCAACATCTCATCTTCTTCCTTTCTCCAGGCGCCGCCAACGTCGGCGCCGGCAGTCGCGTGAGTTTTCGGTCATGGCAGCGACGCCCAGAGCCGCCGCCTCAACCGTCGTTTCACGCCACCACCTCCGACATCGGAATAGCCGAAAGACACAATTTTTTCAGCAGCGAACAGCCGCGAATTTCAGGTAACTCCGGCGTTTCCATCGCTGAAGTTGGTGTTTTACCGGCCATGATTCACACGCCGCTCTCAACGACGAACGCCGACTTTACCACTAGCTTCATCTATGGATTATGGCGACAAGTTCATCGTCGATCACGCCGCCCTCAAAAATCTGCTCCAAGCAGATTCTTCGACGGCAGCCAACGAACTCACCGACGGCGATTCTCGCAACGATAACCAGCGAATATCGTCCGTCTCAGGCGACTTCAAGCAGCACCGCTCCAAACGGCGCACGTCGAACCCACCTGCCATCTCCGACAAACACCGAAATTTCAAGCCCATATTGCATATTCGAATTTTCCAGATTTTCATCGAAACAGGAATATATAAAATCAATCTAATTTTTCAGTTTTTAGATCCAATTAAAACTGAATTCATATCAATGAACATCCAGATTACTATTGAATTCGGAAAAAAAAAAATCAGCCCCAAATTCAGATTTCAAACCCAGCTGATTCAAGCAACAATTTTTAGAATCAGTTTTGTTTTCCAGAAATTCATAAATTGCAAATTACGATTTTCAGATTTAATAATTTATTTGAAATTTTCGATTCAATCTTAAATTCCAAAATAACAACAGATTTTTCGATCCAAACTTTTGTTAATTGAAAATCATCAATTGTGTTATTGACATGAACATACAATATGAACACGAAAAACACGCAAACATAATCAACGAAGCCAATAAACTCGGCTCTGATACCATTGTTGCGAATCCTGTCGGCATGCGCAGGGGAATATATCCCAAACCAAGATCAATTTGTGGCTTTCGCCGATTTTTAACAAAAAAAAGATGAATACGAAAAACTTACCTTTTCGCGTATTCAACTTTGATCTTCGCGAATCTTCAATCTTCTCTAACGGTTCAATTGTACCGTCTCTAGACAATCATGCAGGAACAAACTCCGAAAAATCTCCATTTTCAATATTCATGGCGGCTAGGCGAGATCGAGTGGACTAGGAAGAGAGAAAAACGTTTTCTACTCTGGTGTATTTTTGGTGGAGGATTTCACGTTATGTTTTTCAACTAACTGTCAACTGTGTTCTTTGGCTTGTTTTGGAGGATTAAATAAATCCTCCAACTAGGCCCATCAGTACACGCCCATATGGGCTATTGGACAATAATTGGGCTATATTGACACAGTCAACTTAGTCCAATTAATTTGATCATGTAACATTTAATTTAATTAAATATATATTGATTAAATCAATATTCTTATTAATTAATTAATTAACTAATATTATAGTTTAAATATTTTAATTATCCTAGTCGATTAAATATTTAAACTAATTAATTTAATTTACCATTGTTTAATCCAATTAAACAACCAATTAAATTAATTTGTCCAATTAATTAATTCATCCTACCCAGGGACAAATTACCAGAACACCCTTCAAATACAAGACTTGATTTCCCCGTCTATTCCTTTATAACGCGACTCCCTAGGTTCGTCTCAATTGGCAATGAGAGGATACCAAAGGATGTGGGTGACACCTAGCCAGCACCGTGACCCCACATCGTAGCCCAACTGAGTACAAAATGACTATGTCATTACGAACCTCCATATTATGAATACCGTATGAGTATAAGCCCTTCACTGACGTATCTCGATTAAGTGAAAGTCATGGAATACGTCAAACTCACAAGACTCGATGTTATGCTTAAGAATCATAGTAATATGAGATTACTAAACACGAGTTAGTTCATCAGCTCTGCCCAGAGACTTTCAATCTCATTTACCTATGATCGCATAGGATACTTCTCGTTTACTTTCGAGACAGTGAATTCCTTTCTTGGCAATCACCTCACATGCTACTTGCCCATTGAAACGCATTTCGAGGCCGACCTCACTTTTCAACGGGTGAATTGGGCCTAACTTCTTTAGTGACAGAATCTAACGTCACAAGCACACTGTGACCGTAACTCCTCAGGTCTAAGGCTCACGCATACCTTCACAATTAGTAATCCAATCATTGACAGTCACTGAGTAAAAATCCATGTGATCGGATTACTACGAGTCGTGTTTAATACACTAATCCCATCAATGTATCTATGACACAAACTCTCACTATCTCATAGTGTTCGACTGACACTCCTTTGTCAGAGCATGTGTCATACAAGTCCATACGAATCTCAATGCCTAATTGAGATTCTCCGACTTGCGAGCCATTTAAGTGATCAAGTATCAAACCCTTCCAATGCCCATCTCCTTAACTACTATAAGGAGTGCAAATGTTTGACTTGATACACATGATCAACTAGTTGTTCATTTAAGACTTTATACATGCTATCAAGAATTATACGAACAACATGTTATTGTCTTTATATTAATTAGATGTTGCACAATATAAACTCATGCCTCATATTCTAACTTATCATTGGCATCGAGAGCATATTCCCAACAAAGTAAATGAGAAAGTATCCTATGTGATTATAGATAATAGAGATCAAAGTCTTTGACCAAAGCAAAAGAGACGATTGTGCGAGACACTTAATCGAGCTCAATGGCCTTGTATTATTATAATTAATACATATGTTTAAGTCCAGTGAGTTTGACATAACCATGACTCTCACTTGACTGAGACACGTGAACAAAGGGTTTATACTTATACGGTATGTACGATTGGAAGGTTGTGGAATGATCTAATCATTCGATTTCATTTTGGCTACGAAGTGGGTCACGTGACTGGCTAGGTGTTACTCACTTCCTTTGGATTCCTCTCATTGCCAAACGAACCTAAAGAGTCGCGCTAAAGGATTGATAAAGAAAAATGAAAGGATTTTCTATTTTATTCTGGGCAATTTAATTTATTGGATAAATTAAATAATTAATTAATTTCACATTGGATGAGATGATTAATTATAAAGATAAGAAAAATTAATAATTAATTTCTTAAAGAAATAAATTAATGAATTAATTTATCATATTGATTTGGTTATTTAATTAATTTATTTTTTATTGAATATAATGAATTATTAATTAAATAAATAATGAATTAAAACAAAAAGAAGTGTCGGAAGGGTTAAGTTGGGCGTCCACTAGGAAGCCCAACGAGGACTCTTTTGTTTGTTTTGGTCAATAAGTCAAGTGATAATAAAAAGACTCATTGACCTTAACAAGATACAAGCATTCTCATTATTCTCCTAGAAAGAAAAGAAAAACTCATCCCTTTCTCTAGATACACTAGCCGTCGGTCACATAGAGAAAAGGAGGGATTCTTCGTCAAATCAATCTGTGTGATTATTTAGAGGCAGCGTATGTTCGTTGTTTGGATCAAGAATTCAAGAAAGGATCAAGGATTCGTGAAGATTGATTGCACGTGTTCTTGAAGTCTTCTAGCCTAGAAGGTTTGAATTTTTGAAGATAGAATTGAGTCTTCAACCACTTCGCTTCAACCATTTCTAATGGAATTTAGCTTTTTTACAGATTTTTTAAGAACAGAATGGGTGATTAGCTTATTTTATTAACACAAAAAGTTTTAAAATTTTTAAAATAACACATGGGGTTTTATGCAATTACCCCTAAAATTAATAGATGCATCCAAGTCTAACATGACATGTTCAAATTTAGTGTCGTGGATGATGCACGGAGTTGATCATAATTGGACTTTGGCCCAACAAGATGCATGTGTTTTTGCCTTTCAACAATTGGGACACTCACATAATTGGAAGAAGTGTAACAAAAGTGTTGTATAATTTTTGCAAAACTAGCCCAACCAACACCATATCCATATCCCACCTTCTCTATTCAATTCAAAAGGAGAAAGGGAAAAAGGAATCAAAACAGACAGAAGCCCTAATTTCTCGTCGGCGGTGGCCAATTAACCCTCCCATTCATCTACATTTGCTCTATTCTCACTTACTCTCGAATATCAATAATATCTACTTCGCCGGATTTGGTACTATTTTCGCCGCAACATTTGGAGTTGATCGAACCGCGATTTACCGATTGTCGAGCGGCTATCGAGCTCTCTGTGATCGCAAGGTGTGATATTCTTCTTCCCTCCAATCTCGGATCTTTCTTTTCTTTCCCTGCTCCATATACTTAACTAACTACACTACACTACGCTCATCAGGGGTTGTTAATTTTTTCCAGAATTGCAAGTGCAACTCTTAATTGCAGTTTAGGGGGAAGAAGAACGTGTTGTTTACTTTCATGTTATAGATAGTGTCTGGTGTTACTGCATACGTGTGTGTGTGTGTGTGTTTATCTATCTATGTTCTTAGTTGTTAATTGATCACTTCTTATTTCAATTCGTCAATTGCCCAGGGTTCATATTTCCACCCATTGCTTTGATTGGAAATCTACTGGGAAGTCAATAGAAAAACAAAATAAAATGTAAATGTTGTTGATGATGATAAGTGGGAAAATAGAGTTAGTCTGTTAGGTTGCTGAGAGTGAGAGTGCTCTTTCTGTTGGATACTGTGTGGGTTTACTCTTTTTTTGTTTGGGTGAGAGTAACAATGTTTAACAAAATTATGAAAAGAGGGCAGCGGAAGCCCTCAAAATCTGAAGCAATTGAGCCTCCAATACCTACATCGTCAACCCCCAATGTGACTGTCAATCATGCATCTCGACTGGCAGCTGCATCACCACAGCCGGTGACTCTTGCGACGGTCCCTCAAAACCCTGGGACAGTTGAGGCCTTGCCAATGTTGAGGGATGTGCCACTGTCTGAACGACATGTTGTATTCATCAAAAAACTTCAAATATGTTGTTTTCTATATGATTTCTCGGACACAATGAAGCATGTGCGTCAGAAGGAGATCAAGAGGCAAACAGTTGCGGAGCTTGTTGATATGGTGCAGTCAGGGTCATGTAAAATGAATGAAATAATGCAGGAAGAGTTGATCAAGATGATATCGGTGAATATATTCCGGTGCTTGCCACCTGCCTCACATGAGAATACTGGATCAGAGGCTGGAGATCCCGAGGAGGATGAAATGTTCATGGACCCTTCCTGGCCTCACTTGCAACTTGTCTACGAGTTGCTTTTAAGATATGTGGTATCGTCAGAGACAGACACAAAGATTGCCAAGAGGTATCTTGACCACTCTTTTGTATTGAAATTGCTTGATTTGTTTGATTCCGAGGACATGAGAGAGCGGGAGTATTTAAAGACTATTCTTCATCGAATATATGGGAGATTTATGGTTCACCGACCCTTTATAAGGAATGCAATAAACAACATATTTTATCAGTTTATGTTTGAGACAGAGAGGTACAGTGGGATTGCTGAGCTCTTAGAGATTCTTGGAAGTATAATAAATGGATTTGCGTTGCCAATGAAAGAAGAGCACAAGTTGTTTCTTGTACGAGCACTTATTCCATTGCACAAGCCTAAATGTATAGCATCATACCATCAGCAGCTGTCCTATTGTATAACACAGTTTGTTGAGAAAGATTACAGATTGGCTGATACTGTCATTAGGGGGGTGCTGAAGTATTGGCCCATCACAAACTGTGGGAAGGAGGTTCTCTTCCTTGGAGAACTGGAAGAGATTTTGGAGGTTACACAATCTGCAGAGTTCCAGCGCTGCATGGTTCCTCTGTTTAGAAAAATTGCACGAAGCCTCAACAGTTCACATTTCCAGGTTTGTGTTCTCATTGTTCGCTACCTTTCACCATATCATATACTTGTTTTATTTAGCACAAGAATGTAGGCGAGTAGAGGATCTTTCTGGATTGCTTAAACATAATCATTTTTCTAGAGCTATGTAAAAAATTATGTGTGCTATTCTATAAGTAGCATACTTGATGTAATTACAGCCAAAAGAAAGGGAAAACATACTGGATGTAATATGGTTGGGAAACATGATGCAAGAATCAGTATGATAATTATCAAAATTTGAATCTAAAACTAAGATTGAAGGACATAGGTTATTTATCCCGTCTTTGTACAGAATTTGTCTTATTATCGCATACATCCTTATGGTATATGTAAATTTGTGAATTATTCTGGAGATCTTGTGCCGATTTGCAATCTTAGAACGCTGGATTATGTGTTTATGTCTTCATGTCGTAGGAAACAGAACAAATTTCGCAAGTAGCTTTCTTGTGCTTTGGCAAAAACAAGGTTACAGTTTTCATGTACCGGTTTTATATAGTTCTCAAAGTTCCTTAGTCTGGAGCTAACAGTAAATACAATCATTGATTGACCTGAATCCCATCTTCCACCTTGGCTGATTTTTTATTCCTTGTTCTTATATTTGTAGGAATGAATTTATGTTATTTTGTATCAGGTAAGTTTATCAATTCTTCACAAGTAGACATGCATAGAATAGTTTAGGGAAATTTATCAATTCTTCACACATGGACAGTAAGAGGTTTGCTTTAGTTATAAAATTTTCAGCTTTACTTAGAAAGATTATATATTGCACTTGAATAATGAGCAAAGATAATTCTTACATGTTTAGTTGTATGTGTCGGATTTGTCTGAGGCTGTCAAGTATTGTTGTCCATTTTTGTCTACCTGGTTCTTTGTTTGCTCAGAATCATTTAAAATGACAACCCCATTGCTGGAGTAACATTGTCTCCAGGATCATGGGGTTGGAAATGGACCCCGAACGACAAAAGTTGGGCTTAGGCACAGTGTATTGGGGACAAGTTAACAGAATTTCTAGTGTCATTATTTCTTCACCTCAGTTTGAGCTCACCCTAGTAGAATTTTGCCTCTAGATTAGTCAATTGGTGGATGCTCTGCTTCAGTCCGTGATGTATCCGGGAGAAGGGATTTCTAAATAATTTGAACTGTAAGGAGATGCCTCTCTTTTTTCCCTAGTCCAAGCTTCACAGAATTTGGTCATGTCAAACCTGCAAGAGAAGATTTTCTATAACCCAGCAGAACTAGTATATAAAACGTTCTACGCTTAAATAACTACAATCCTTATTGACGCAGGATCTACATCCTTAGGTAAAACTTGATCAACTAAGGAAAAAGACGATATGTTTATTCCTAAACTAACTTGGGAAACACAACATAGAAGTAGCTCTTAAACAAGGTTAGTCATCAGATACCATGAAGCTGATCTTCTCTTCTCATTGATGGATCATTAAGATCTGAATTGAGCAAGTTCTTATACTTGGTTACAATGTGAAGCCCATCTCGAACAGCACGTGTATCCATCTTGGATTATCCGAACCTGTTTAAAAAGTATGTCAATACTAGTAAACATGTAGGAAGTAATAAGTCTTAGCAAGAAATCAATGAAAGCCCCCTCATTTGGGTAAAGAAAAGAATGAGGTCGTATAAAGTTGTTCTCTGGACAAGAATTAGAGAAGAGCTGAAAGTTTGTACAAAGTACATTTAATATCAGATGGGGTTGAAAATAGAATTAAGTTGTAGAGAGATGCTTGGTGTGGTGATAATGCCTAAGTGGTTAATTACGTCACCTTTTATAGTTACTGTTGATATTATTTGTGTGTGTGTGTGTGTGAGAGAGAGAGAGAGAGAGGAGATGAGCCAATTTTTTAACTGAATATTGACCTCGGTAGGAATCTGCTGGAGAAAAAGTTATGAATGCTGAAAGTTTATGGAACAAGAAAACGTGATTAAGTTGAGGAAAAAATATATGAGAGCTTGCAGTTGAGTATTGATATAGAATGAGGAATTGTATTATATTAGTACTTATCTAACGTCAAAACCAGTTTCGAGACCACACACTCACCTGAACTCGAATTCTGTTTTTGAACATTTATTTTATTTTTTCTGTGCAAGATATTCACACTTATGACCTCCTTTTTATCGTGTATTGATGCTACATGCTCACCTGAACTCAAATTCTGTATTTTGAACATTTATTAATTTTTTCTGTGCAAGATATACACACTTATGAACTCCTTTTTATTCTGATTGGCTGCTGGCTCTACATTTTTTGTTTCTATTTGACAGGTGGCAGAACGGGCTCTTTTCTGGTGGAACAATGAGCACATAGTAGCCCTGATTGCAGAGAACCGTCACGTTATTTTACCAGTCATATTTGATGCCTTAGAAAAGAATATACGAGGTCACTGGAACCAAGCAATCATTGGTTTGAGCTCCAATGTCAGAAGAATGTTCCTAGAGATGGATGCTGAGCTGTTCGAAGAGTGTCAGAGGCAGCATGAGGAAAGAGAAGGAAGGGCCGGACAATTGGAAGAGCAACGAGTGTTAACTTGGAAGAGATTGGAAGAAGCTGCTGCTCAGTTTACTGATGACGACAAAATGGACTTTGCTTAGTAATCTGTAAGGTTGTCTTTGGATTAAGGGATTTGAAAGCCATGGATTTCAAATTCATCAACAAATTCAAATTCATTGAGCTGATTATTTCAAGTTACAGTGGATTTCAAATCCCTTGATACTCATTTTTCGCTATATTTTCCGCCATTTTGGTGGATTTCAATTCCATTCATTTGAAATCCTTCCTTAAAATCCTTCAATCGAAACACAACCTAAGTGGAGTTGGAAAAAAGACGTAATTTCTGGAGTTTGCAAGGGAGAAAATGCTAGAAGACTTTGTGCTAACTTCCTATTTTGTCTGCTTTGCTATCGCTCTATAAGGTATAGGAATGACTTGTGAAAAGCCAAGTGAGCAGAAGAAAACGAAAAAGGCCAGAAAAAGGAAGGTAAGAGTACTTTTTAAAATTTGTTTTGTGATTTCCATGTTTAATTATTGTTTTCCACCTTAATAATGATATCGGTTGTAATCTATATGGCTTTTATTTGTTGGAAGTGTTTCAATGAGTCCCTTTTAGCTGAACCAAAAAAGGAATCGGCAGATAAGAAACGATGCGTTTGGTGATCGAGATGCTCTAGGGCTTTGTAGATATTCATTCAATTTATTCCCTTTGTTGGTTTGATTGTAGAATTGTATGAAGTAACATAATTTTAAAACAACTTAGTAGCTTTGTTGGTCGTTGAAGGTGATTTTGTTTTTAGGTTCATTGGTGAATTTGTTTAGTTATTCACAGTGGTATCCATCTCCCACTTTATGTGAGAGGTCTTGTGTTCGAATTTAGGCTGCCACAAGTTGTGGCTCTCCCCTCTTTTATGAAGCTAGATAAAGTCGTTATGACTTAGGATTATGACTATCAACCCGGGTTTGTCGGGCTAAATATATAGGGTATCCCTTTCCTCTTGAATTAAAAGAGATGGACCCCGTTCAATTTTAGAGAATTTAAAATTATTTTTTTCTATTTCTTTTCTCAAAGTTAAATCTTTCCATCCTATCCGCAACCCAAAAAATTGGTCCTTTAATTCTAGGAATTTGACCATTAGAATAATATATCCATGGTCTTAAATTTCAGTTTCGAGATAGATTTAGGTATAGGAAATTTTCGGAAATTTCGCTGGAAATTTTGGAGATATTCAAAATTTCAATTTCGATTTTAAAGAAATCATAGAAATTTATAAAAATATTTGAAAATTTACAATAACATACTTATGTTTTTTTTACATTAATAATATTCTATATATAATATATGGATAATGAATTTGTTAAATAATATCACTAAAAATTGTTGCGAAAAATAGGAAATAAATATAATTTGATAGTAAAATAATAACTAAATTTTATTAAAATAAAATGTACCAATATTTAAGTAAAAGTAATTATTCAATACCACATCGAGTTTCTAAGAATATCGAAATCGTTATAACTAGTATATGTTCTACCTCTATTTTCATATTGCAAGTGAAAAGTATTAGTTACAAGTTGACAATAGTCCTCCCATCACATGGAATGTTGGCAGTACATCATATAATGATGATGATGATATTCTTCTGCTGTTGAATCTTGACGAACCCCAATGAAATAGTACAATTCTTTATTCATTTTCACTTTTTTGCTTTACTGCTTCTTGTGGTTGGGAGGTAAGTGGTAGGTGTGGTTCTTATCAAGTATAAATATAATTTTTTAATTATATAATATTTAAAAATATAAAAAATATATTTAAAAAGTAAAAAAAAAAATTCGGCTGGAATTTTGATTTCGGTGAATGTATATAGAAATATCGGGTTTCGGTTGAAATTTTGATGGATATTTGACAAAAATATTTTAAATTTTGGGTTTCGGCAAAAATTTCTGAAAATTTCGGGTTTCGGCAAATTTTTTTGAAAATTTCAGGTTTCGGTCAAAATCTGCAAAATTGGATTGAATGTTCGATTTCGCTTCGGGCCCCCTGAAATTCGAAATTTCGGTGTTTCGACCAAAATTTAAGACCATGATTATATCATAACCAAAACAATATTAATATAACTTTACCGAAGCTGTATTGTTTTCTATATTATTTGCCGATCAAATTTAGTCAACAAACGAACTGCTACTTGTATCTTGCGATTGCCAGCTTTTTCTTCACTTTTTACTGAAAACTACTTTAACATATTCCTGAGCCATGATGGGTTGGGTCCATTATGGGTCCAAATTCATGGGTTCGATATAGGTTGGGTTTGATTTAGATTGAGTTGAATCTGATTGGGTCCTATATATGAAAAATAATTGCATTATAGTTGGATCTAGAGTAGACCCAACTTAGACAATATGGGAGTAAGGTCTTTAAGAGATTAAAGTCTATAAAGTACGGAAACTCTAAAAAATCACCACGGGCGGTGTTGTGCGCATTCAGACATAGACACGGCTATCATGTGTCCCTAATAAAAAATAAAATAAAATTGGAAACGGCTAGGACACGGCTGGACACAGCTTGGACACGGCCAGGTCACTTTTTATAAGATACTAAAACTTTGGGAGGTCAAATTATAAATAAAAATTTACAATTTTCTAAATCTAATAAAAACTTACCAACTTTTTATAAGACACAGATTTGAACAATGGAATATTTATTTTTGTTATATCATATTTTGGATTGAAAACATATTTATTGTTATATTTAGTTTATGTTTATATTTTTATTCTATATTTGTTATTGATAAGTAGTTGAATTATTTGCAATATACATAATTTTACGAAAAAACAAGTAAAATACAAATTTATATATATATATATAAAAAAAATGGACAGTCGTGTCGAAATTGTATTGTGTCCTATATTTTTCTTTAAATGTCGTTTTCCGTGTTCGTATTGGTGCATCATATAGATTAAAGTACATCGCCACCGCCTACTGCCTCTCCCTCTACAAAATTGCTCCACGCCCCTTCGTTGCCCACCGCCACAGCCATCCACAAATCTACTCCCGTTCCTCAGTCCACACCCTCAGCTGCCCAAAGTATCGCCTTTGTAAATCAGCCATGTTGGCCACAGCCGACGACCCTCAGCACCCCACCCCTCTGCCTCTACGAATCTGCCCTGTCCCCTCAACTCCCCTTTGCCTTCGCCCACGACCACCACCTCCCTCTCTAATCTCCTGCACCTCCTCCTTTGATAACCTACTCGCTTGGCAGCATGAATGTGGTGCGAGTTTGAGGGTGGAGTTTGGATGGGGCGAAGATCATGGGTTGTCGGGGGCTAATTTCAGACAGGGCATAAAAAATGAGCATTAAAGTTAGGTTGTGAGGAAGAAGATAGGTTGGGGAAGATGGTGAAAAAAAAGGGAAAAAGAAATAAATATACAATAATTAAAAGAAATGTAAAATTAACAAAAAATATAATGTAAATATTTATAAAATAGTTTATTGTTGACATTTCGTTGGCAAAATTGTTTTGGGGAAGCAGTGAACTATAAATTTACTCTTGCATGGAGCTTATATTGATAATGTTTATTTCGCAAGGAGGCCTTTGAAATTACGGATATCATATGGCTAAATGGATTTAACCCCATTATTTTTATTTTTTTTTGTTTCAACTTTTTCACAATTTTTTCTGATACCATTGCAAAAAAATGAGTTTCAATCATAGTAAACCACCATGATTGGTGGTAATACACAAAATTAGAATAATTAGAAAAGACAAAAAAGTAATGGTCGGCGGAGATGATTGTTTCAACGCCGAGCCGCTGCCAAATATCATTCCGAAGTAGTCATCGCCGCCGCTGGACCGCCCACCTCCATTTGCTCCGATGGTGGCCCCTCCACTGTTCGATACGCTAATACTATTGTCCCTGCATCATAATAAGTATAACAAGTTCAGAATTTTCGAAAAGGTTTTGCTCCATCATACGTAATTAGCATTCTAACGTTAGCTGGAAGACTGAAAACCAAAATCTAAATTACTCAGTACTCGATTCGAGATTGATTGTCAAAAGTTTGTTTGAACTTAATTTGTTTAATATAACAAACAAGTACAAACACATTACATGTATGATAAAATTTGAAGCTCAGCTAGATCAGTTAAAATAAATAAGAGAACATATGCAAAACTAACAAGTTACTCGATTAAAGCATATTTGACTTCGGCTCAATCAAAATATGCTACAACGTTATTTTTTAAAGCCACAATAAAAATTCTAAACAAGTTTAAACAATGTCTTATCCGTTTCACTTACATCCCTAGTAACAAATTTTGTCTGTGTCTAAAACTCGTGCGTCAAATAACATTGTGTGTTAGTATGCCTATGATGTCATCAACATCCAATAACCATAATCAAGTTTTTTTTTTCTCTAGACAAATATCACGCTACCCACTTGAGTACTATTTAAGTGAATTTATGAATAGATAGATTATACATGACAATGTCACATATTATCATATTCTTGTTTAATAATTTAGAAATCCACTTAAATAGTACCCAAGTGGGTAGTATAAAATTTCCTAAGGAAAAAAAAAACATCAAGAAGTCTCTAATTTATAGAGGGAAAAAGAGTATTTAACAGTCATGTAAGTTTCAATAAATTTACAGACTACTCCTAGCCACAAGTTGTGGTTGACAACCAACCGGCAACTAGCGATGCGAGTTGGGTGTTTTATAGATAAATTATTATCGATTCCATACATATCTTAATTTCATTATTAATTTCATATAGTACATTAAAATATCCTCATTAACCCCAATCATTCTTTATTAATTGCTCAGCTCGAGGTCGATCACTAAAATCTACATGAGAAATGTTGTTGGGATGATCAAGTACATCAGGAAATTGATTAGGAATGATAGATGGGACTTGATTACAACATTTTAATAAATCACGAAATTAAATGGCATTAATTACAATCATCCCATATGCTACCCGACCCCTTTGCCTAGCATGTTGCCGTTGGCTGCTTGCTACAATTTGTAGCTGAGAATTGTAGCTGAGAGTAGACTGTAATCTCTCATAAACTGCAAGATACTCTTTTTCCTAATATATATATATATATCTTGTAAATATATATATATATATATATATATATATCTTGTAAATATTGATTCATGCAATGGGCAAATATGTCATTCCAACTCCCAAGAATATGAGAGCAGCAAATTGGCCTCATGAAAAGCCCTTTCTCTAGTACAGACTACAGACTGAAATAAGCTGGTTGTCTCGTGGGTTCCTCGAAGTTAGTGGGCCAGGGCAGCTACTTCGAACTTAATGGGCCCCACATGCGTGGGCTGGAAAGCATAAAGCGGAGTAAATATTGTACACACTTAGTTTTATTTTCTAATTTTCACAAGTTAAAAAATGTTTTCATGAAGATGTGTTAATTTTATTTATTGAGATAATTTTATTATGTGATTTTCAAAAAGGTGAAAATTTGTTTAATTTTGTTGTTTTCAATCCCATAAAATAGGGATTTAACATCACAAAATTGACATTCTGCCAAAATAGAATATTCGGGATATTTTGGGTTAATTCTTGGTGGATCAAGATTAATGAAGCCGATCTACCCAATATCGTTGAATGCAGAACATAATTGTAAGAATCACATTAATCACTCTAATCAATAGTGTATGATAAATTAGCTTAATCAGACCCGATCCACCATAGAGTCACCCGATTCTGTCGCATTTGCGTTGCCTAAAAATAGATACTCGATTTCGCTAGAAGATGTTGATAAATTATGCAAGGTACTCTTTTGTTGAAGATGAACACTTGTGAACACTAAAAATGTTAGCAAATTTGGGGAACCTACTTTGACCCCTAAAAGATTAAAAAGAATAAGGATTCATAGTTAATGTTACTATTGACATTGTATTAGATGATGCATCCCCTCGTTGAATTATTTTCAACAGGGTCATTTTCGGTGACTTCTAAGACCCACGAGTATCGAGCGATCAACACCCTTCATTTAAAAGGAAAATGAATAATGCTTTTGCATACCTATATACCAAAGTAGAAACCACACCCATACTATCATTACAAGCATACAAAAAGAAAACATTGTTCATTTCCAACTCAAATAATGTGACATGAATCGGCAACCCTTCTTTTTAATCAAATTGGGCCCTCTAAAATTGCCAATATTTCTTAGAATTAGCTAAAATGTCCATTCTCTAACAGAAACAGCCTACATAATTTGTCAACATCTCCTAATAGAACAAAAAAGCCCAGTTTTAGTCAAAAAAACAGGCCCCACTAATTTGTTAGCATCTTTTGAAATTTACTTTCTTTTTCTTTTCTTTTTTTTTTTCAGTTTGCTAGAATCGTTAGGAGATTGAGGATGATGTGACTCGAATTTGGAGGATCAATCCTAGAGAAACTATCTCCTCTACCATTGAACAAGTTGATTGGTCACAAAAACAACTTTTTGATTGTCTAAGATCATGTCTTAACATGGCCAACCGACTTCTTCAGTGGTAGAAAATTGATTTCCTTAAGTTCGAAAGCTTCGCAATGCAGTTTAAAATTTTAATCTATCCGACCATCGATTTAAAGTTCGAATCGAGATATCAAATTGCCCAAAACTTTCAAATATCACTCTACTTTTGAACTATCTTGTTAACAAAGGCTAAGAGAACTAATATATCCCAACCATCGCCTATCATGGACATAACTCAAAACCATAAAAAAGTGATTCAAAAGTTCATAGACTAAGAGAATGTTTGAGTGAGCTTGTAAAAGCTTCTCACAATATTTTATAATATTTTGTAAGATGTTTAGCAAGTTGTAAGCTTCATCAAAGTGTTTGGATAATTTCTCGACTAGGAGCTTTTAAGCTCACAAAATCAGATGTTAAGGAGTTTATACTCCTTAAAAATAAGTTGGGAATCCTAACTTATCTTGTTTGAGCATCACAAACCTCTTCAATTTTTTCATGTTAGTTTTACAATTGTCATTACTGTATGATCTTATTTTATCCAGACCTTATTTTTTAAATAAGATCCAATATCTTATAAACATCTTATATTAAGATGTAAGAGCTTATAAGAAGTTTCAAATAGCTTATAAGGAGCGATTATAAGTGTGTACCTGGGGCCACCAAGAACGCCGGCATTCATGGTGAGTTGATCAATGATTGTAGCGGACTTGGGCTCAACGCTGGAGGCCTTGGAGTATAGCAAATTGGCCCCTTCACCGGATGGAACGAAAAATGCACCATTTATCATTATATCCCCATTTGTCCTCCAGTTCCAATCTGACCACTCCCCCTCGTTTGTGTCCTCACGTTTTGTCACCTGTTTAAAGACGGCCAAACAACAACTCTTTTATATACGTCCCAAATGTATTTCAATATTGTGTCATAAGTACGTAAAAATGTGTGTATGTAACAGTGCTCATGAGTATAATAACAATCAAGTTTGTCTAATGCAAGTGAAGCTGATTCTCAATTCGAAAACGAAAAAGGAATATACTAATTTTAAAGAAATAGCCGTTGAAAATACAAATCAAAAAGTTCATTACGACACTAATATCAAAAAGTTCATTACGACACAATTAATAACACACCCCAACAAATGGAATGCAAAATTTAAGAAATTACCTCTTTAGCACTAGGATCGGTTGGGGCAGTATAACGATTTCCTTCACTGTTAATGGTGGGATTAGCACTTCCGCCAATTGCATAACTTTTCCATTCGTAATAATCATTATTCACGACATGGATGTAACCCCTCCTGCACCTCGGCATCCTCTGCACCAGCCCCTCCCCAAACCGATTAAAAGCTATTGTCACCTATTTAATCAAAAACATTACACACTTTAAAAATATAACTATTTCAAACATTAACTATGCATGCAAGTATATAGATAAAACATTCATTACAACGAAACAGATCAAAACACGAATACAATTTATAATCCCAAATGTGATTTTGACATCTAAAATGTTATCCGAAGAACTTAGGACTTTAAGAATTCACTAAATGCAAGTTTTCGTCACTTGTCTTCTTAATTGAACCTTAAATAGAGTCTTATGGTATGATCACAATTGACTATTAACAACACATCTCATCGACAGTTCAGATTTCGAATTTGAAGAGATAAACCATTCATATTTATCAATTGGACGAGAGCTAACCTGCATTCCCGTGTCAGGCAAGTACTTATCATCGTGTCCCAACAACATAACCTCATTGTGCTGAGAAAAATAGTTATTAGATATAGTAATCGCTGTCGACCCCATAATCACATCCACCAATCCATCAGTGCAATGTGACAGAGCACAATGATCAATCCATATATTCCTCGACCCAAAAATCGATATCCCATCACCGTCCGATTTGCTCCTATACCCAACATGTGTAGGACTAGACCTTATGTTAGTATTCCCAGATGGCATGCAGTTGAAAACATGCACATTGTGGATGATAACATTACTAACATATTGCAAAGTAATGCACCCATTTCCTGTTATTTGCACATTTGCCCCTCGACCATCGATAGTTTTATAGTTGTTAACGATAAGCTCGTGTTTGAGCTTTATAACCATGTTTGATTGGAAGATGATCCAAAGTGGCTCATCTTGAATGACAGCATATCGAAGGGTGCCAGGGGTGGGGTCCACTGTGTCGTGATCAGAGGAATCGGTGACGACATAGAATTTGCCACCTTTGCCGCCCATTGCTGCCTGACCAAAGCCAATGGCGCAGTCAGCCAGGCGCTGGCGGTTGGCAGCCCAGTTGGGGTCGCACCGCCAGCAGTCGTCGATGGGGTTTCCGGTTAGGCATTGGGATTGGGCATTGATTGTGGGGGTTGCGAGGATTTGGCGCCTACTTGATATTGATGCATTTACTCGCCTGTTGAAATACCATAAAATTTAAGAAGATGCAGGAGTAGAAGATATACTTTGTTCCTCTAAAAAAATCCTAGGATAGATACTACCACACCACATCTTCTATTCCAAAATAGCATATATCATCATAAAACTCTTGCATGTCAAGTGTATATATTTCATGTCATCTTTATATATTTCGACGTATTTTATACTATTGGCGTGCATATATAATGTGAAATACAAGATGAAACATAATTAACACGGGCTAATCTTCACATTCTTCTTTTACCTCACTCTAATTTTGTTAAGTATCTCCTAAAATCCATCAACGTGAGCGAATAAATATCAATGATTGGTTAACAAAATCAGGGGAAGTGAGGGGAGAAAAATGTCAACATTAACTAACACATAATATTGCTCTTTTTCTTTTTGGTGAAGCTGAAAATGATGGGGGCCAAAGGATGAAATAATAGTAATAAATGTGCAAATGTAAATTGACAGAAATGAAAAGGAAAAAAGCAGTAAGTAAAATTAGAGATGAGAAAAAGGAATACAGCACTAGGTAGGACCATCCCCACATGGGATTTTTTATACAGCTGCAAAAAGTTGAAATGTACACACAAAATCAACCATGAAAGAACAGGGGAATATAATAAGCAAAATCTAAATTATTAAGTGAGACCCAGATCTTGAAATTATACAAAAATTAAAACCCAGATATTAAATCCAAAAAACATACAATAAGAAATAATGCAGAATCAAAAACCCAGATGCAGAGAGAGTTATGTTGTTTATGTTCACATTAAAAGCTCAACAACTTCTTAAAAGCACTTATTTCTGCTTGAATATAGAGATATGCCCAGATGAGATATATAATTTTTTGCAAAATGTAAGACAACAACAACAATGTGTGGAAATATATGTGCACCTTTGTACTTGTTGAGCTACAGATTCAGGGTTTGGGTGTTGATGAGGGAGTGTGAGATTGAAAAAAATGGTAGCAGCTGCTGCAATGGAAGAAGAAGAAGAAGGAGAGAGAGAGTTGAAGAGCCAAAACAAGAGAATGAAGGTCTGAGGAAGCAGCATCCTCTGAGAGCAGAAGAAATTAACAATGGGGAGAAGAATATGTATGTATGTATATTGCTGCTCTTCTTTGTTTCTGGTGAAGGAAGAAATGTCTTTTTTGCTTCTCGAAATGGAGATTTTGAGAGGATGGTAGTTATATAATAGAATATTAATAAGATTCCATTAAAAATAATAATGGTGTTCTAAACTCCTAATTAGGGAGTTGTTCAAGGAATAAACAAAAATGAAATGAACTGGTTTCTTGGGTTTTGGATGGTGGGGGACATGGAAGTTTTCTCTGTGTGTGTTGCGTGTGAGAGAGAGAGAGGGAATAGAGAGAGAGAGCTCTCTCTCACTACATTTTTTTCCTCTGCACCTATCTGTCTCTTCACATTACCCCGTTTGCTAGTTAAAAATGCATGGAACCGAAAATTTCAATTCGATTTTTGGTTAAAAAATTTTTAAAAACTAAGGCTTCGTATGGTTGCGTTTTCGAAAATGAATTTTGAGTTTTTTTTTGGGAATGTGTATTACAGAAATTCATGTGAAAATGTTGACTTAATTTGTTTGTTTGGATGTATTTTTAGAATTTGATTGAAAGAAATGTAGATGTAATATAAAATTGATTTTTATTAGAATTTGTTATATGAAATGATTGAGTTGGTTATGAATGTGATGATGATAGGGAAAAGATATTAAAATAATATTTTTTTAAATAATGTTATGAGTTAGTAATAAAAGAATATGTATATATGTGTGTATATATATATATATACACATATTCACACACATAATATAATATATAGAGCTATTAACGCTAATCATCCCCCATGTCACGCAAAAGTGTCACTTTAGTCCCTCTTGTGAAAAAATAATCACTCTCATCCCTCATGTCCATAATTTGTACCCAAATGATCCTTTTTTCGACATTCCGACCAGATTTTCCAGCTTCCTACGCGAAAATAGGGCTATCCACGCATATATCATGCGTGTTTTCACGAGAAAATTCATAACTCATTGTAGAAAGCTCGGATTGATGAACTGTTTTATTTCCATGAAACTAGACATATAGGGCTATCCATGCATATATCACACATAATCAAGAGACGTCTAGAACAAAGCAGTTTTGTATTAAAAAATTAGCTAAAAATTTGTTGGCTGTGCAGACAGCTGTACGCGTCTTCAAGAGAAAATTCATAACTTATTGTAGAAAGCTCAGATTCATGAACCGTTTTCTTTCCATGAAACTAGACACATAGAGCTATCCACTCATATATCACACATAATCAGGAGATGTTTATAACAAAGCAGTTTTGTATTAAAAAATTAGCTAAAAATCTGTCGGCTGTGCAGGCAGCTGTGCGCATCTTCACGAGAAAATTCATAACTCATTGTAGGAAACTCGGATTCAGGAACCGTTTTCTTCACATAAAACTAGACAAATAGTTCTATCCACGCATATACTGCACATAAACAGGAGACGTCTAGAACAAAGCAATTTTGTATTAGAAAATTAGCTAAGCATCATTTTCGACAGATTTTTAGCTAATTTTTTTAATACAAAACTGCTTTGTTCTAGACGTCTCCTGATTTTTTGCGATATATGCGTGGATTGACCTATGTGTCTAGTTTCATGGGAAGAAAACGGTTCATGAATCTGAGCTTTCTACAATGAGTTATGAATTTTCTCGTGAAGATGTGCATGATGTATGTGTGGATAATCCTATTTTCGCGTGGGAAGCCGGAAAATCTGGTCGAAATTTCAAAAAAAGGAACATCTGGGTACAAATTATGGACATGAGGGATGAAAGTGATAATTTTTTCACAAGAGGGACTAAAGTGACACTTTTGCGTGACATGGGGAATAATTAGTGTTAATAGCTCTAATATATATTATACAAATAGAATGAAAAGACAAAAAAAAAAAGAAGAGGCAGCCAGACAGTGGGGGGCGTTCATGGGTTGGGGAGGGGGGTGGGGTGGGGGGCGGGTATGGGTTTGTGGGGTGGGGGCCCTTCATTTTTAGTTTTTTTTTTGTCACCTGTTCATTTCTTTTTAGTTTTAGATTTTTATCTTTTTATCATTTCGTGTTTTCTTTTCAATTTTATATTTTATAAGTTCAAGAAAATTCAATTTTGCTCGTCTATATTTATAATAGTTAATGTAATTATACGGTTCGCATTGGACAAATATAAAAATAGGATGTGGTCCATATATGCAATATTTTATGAAATGTGTAAATATGATTGGAGCATAAGTAGTTCTATATTTCTTTTTCCATTTACATATAATATTTTATTTTCAATTTGATTGAGGCAAATTTATTTTCATCTTCTTATAATGAAATACTATGATATTACAAAAAATCTTTGCTCGAGCTCGAGCCGAGAAATTTGGTGAGACTCGGCTCGTGGGCAACCCTATTAAATACCACGTTAGAACCAAAATGAAATAATCGAAATTCAGTCGGTATTTATTTGAATATTGAGAAGCTAAAAAAGTATAATTTAAAATCAATAAACAACAAACGAAATTATTAAAATGAAATTATAAATCACACTGTATTGTATATATTTTTGGTAAAAACATGGCCAATTAAGTCTCAATTCAAGTACACATATTATTAAATATATATTAAATATTAAATCACAATTTTTTTTCAAATTATATATTATTTAATAATAATAATTGGAATAGTTGAAAAATTGAATAGGAATTTTTATTATATAAAATATGAAAAAGTAAGAAAGATAATTAGTTGGATAGTGGGATAATGTAATTAATGATAAAATATTGTGAAAAGATTGAAATGATTAGTTTTTATATAGGGTAATGTGTAGTGTATTTAAAATTTGACCATTTTCTGTTGAATTTGGCTTGGACTGTGTATTTTCATTTTTTGGTGATCCAAAAAATGAAAATATTTTCAGAATTCACAACCATATATAGCCTAAGTTTTTTGGTTTGTTTTGAGTTTTGATATTCAATTTGGTTAGGTTAAATTTTTAAAAAAATTAATTTTTTTGGTTTGTTTTGAGTTTTGATATTCAATTTGGTTAGGTTAACCGAAAATCAAATTTATTTTTTTGATGCGAATCTTTTTTATTTATATTATATATGCTTGTAATTAAAAAGAAATAAACATGTAAAAATGTGCTAATTCAAAATTATTCGAGCTAATTTTGTCAAAGTACATTTGTTCTCTTATCACTAACACTCACTTGAATGAGAAACCAACGTGACGGAAATTAAGCACATATCACATGCAATTTCAAGATAATTAATATTTATTAAATTTGGATCTTACATAGTTGTTTCACAACCTTTTTCACACAATTTAGATGCTGTAAAATGTCCACAATCTCAGTCACAAGGAGAGAGATGCCTTCCACAATCCAAGTGCTTCATAATGGTGAATTTCCTTTGCCAAATTACTCCAAAATGACACTTTTTATGCGTTTCTTTTTTAGCCCAAATTATGCTGCGAATTTCTGATAATTAAAATCATATTCTCATATTCTAATTTTCAAATTAATTAGGGAGATAATGCAGGGGAAGTTCGGATGGATTTTTCCTACAAAAATCACTCCCTCCATTTTTCAGATTTCAAATAAATGAACAAGGTCAGCCCTCATGGGTGACCCATAACTCGTACCATATTTGCAACATCTCTCACTCGCACATAAGAGTTAGACATACATTTGGTGTAATCATAACATCATATTCACAATTACATACAAGCAAATGGATCGTGTGACCAACAAGCATAATATGATGAGTTTTGAGCTATACACCGGTTAAGAATATATAGCAACTAAATATTGAAGAGTATGAGGACATCTCTCTATACCCCAGACTTCTTTTACTACACAAGTCAATGTATCTCTTATCCCTCAAATAATATTCAAGAGCATACCTAACTTTTAAACAATTCTATGTATTCACTATTATGTTTAAAACATGAAGTTTGACAAAATTGGCTGGCCTGTGAATACAAGTACCTGTCAAACAAATATAATCTTCTTTTTCCACTAGAATCTCTCAACTATATTATAGCTACTTCCCTAGAAATAGATTGCGTTCCCGAATTGTTTGTTACTATTGGTAATGCGCTAAAATAACAACACTAAAATAATTCATAAATGTATAAATTGGTTACAGATACCTCTGAGTCTCACACAATAAGAAAGTAGGGATTTTTCTCAATACTCCAATGGTCATATAAGCACACATGGTACGAAACACGTGCTACAATATTTTTCTTCCAAGTTGGAAGCGTAGGTCATGGTTCAAATCAATAGAATGTATAGCTCTTAGTGCACGTGTATCTCGACACTTAACTTGAGTCTTCTCCTTGTTTATCCTCCATCAATAACAACCTCAAGAAAACACATATCTGGTTACTAGATAAGTCAATGGATGGTGGAAATCCTTTTCGATTACTTGAATTCATAACAATCCCATCTTGATTATCAGTCAAGGCGAATGATTTTGCCACAAAATCAAAAATGTCTCATCTCTCCACATTACTCAATGTCAGAGGCGATGCTCGTGTGAGAGAGTCAATCTCAACTTATCAGACATATCTTTAGACATTGAGTGTGTATCATCACAAATATGCTTTGAAAGCATATCATTCAAATGTCAAACATTTATGAGCTTGAATCTCTATGAACATCAATAAGTTCAAAAGAGATCACATTATACGCAATCCTATATATAGGACTTGACCAACAAATACATCTATAGGTTAAGACTAAGCAAGAACTTTAGCTACCTCTAAATATGTAGTTACTTATTATAACCACTCATTGGTTTACAATGATATCTCTCACAAAATATATTTTGTGTCTACATTCGATTCAACAACAATAGGTCAATAATAAGAGCTCTTATGTAAGCATTGATTGGTTGTTTTTCGCGATATATATATATATATATAATGACATCTCCCACATAACTGCTTACAACTTTCAGATGCTATAAAACATATTCAATCAAATATTTTCTATATATATATATATATATATGTAATGACATCTCCCACATAACTACTTACAACTTTCAGATGCTATAAAGCATATTCAATCAAATATTTTCTCACAATGCAGATGCATGTGCCACAAATTATATCTTATTTGTGCACAATATTACAAAAAGTTGCTTCTGACTACTTCAAGATTAAGTATCTTAATAGAAGCAAATTAAGAGGCAGACTCACATCTATCCAAATCCCCTCCTAACTCTATATATATATGTTATTTCAACAACTTTCCTCCGTACCAGGGAAATTATCTGCAGTGTTTATCAACTATTGCCTAATACCTTATACTAGGATTGGACAATACCTTATGACTCATGGAGTAAAAAGTAATGGAGCGAGTTACCAGCCATATTGTACATCGAGATCCAAAGAACAACTATTGGATTATGGTGGTCTGGACATTTCTATTTTGAAATTTTGGACACATTTCGAGGTTATGTAGGAGTAGTAATGAGCTTATCAATATCCATTATAAAATCGCACTACAACAAACTATAACATGGATCTTGACACTGAGCAAAATTCATCTTGGACTATTTAAATGGATTTTAACATCAAATTAAATATTTTACTCTTCATGTCCTTACTTTAAAAGTTAAAGAAAAATCATTCTCAATGGCATAACCTACTCTTCCTCTCGGCTAATAAAGCATTACCAATAAAGAGATAGAATTCCAAGCATCTTAATGGACTTATAGTTAAGAAAACAATGGTCTACATCTATAAAGATGAAAACACATGTATAAGATCACATATTCATAAAATCTCTTACACCATTATTTTGAAAACTGATTCTGGCCACAAAGGTTATAAGTTCACAGACTTTACATGTTGACCTTTGTCTATGAAATCCTCAAGGCATTCCAATGTATATCTTTTCAATTGCATCCCTATCAAGAAATTTAGTCCTGTGCCCATTCAGACGTAACTCAAAATCTCAAATATCCATACTAATCAAGAAAAAAGAATAAAGTGAAGTATTATAACTAGCAAATAAGTTTGTCTAGGATATATATATATATATATATATATATATATATATATAACTCATTTGCCACTAGGTGAGCTTTTTACCTCAAAATCGAAATACCAACATTTTAGTAGATTTCGAGAACATAGAAGTTCTCAATAACCCCTCATTTAATGTTTAACCAGAATCCAAACTTGGTTTGATTATATACAATTGGGCAACTATAGCTAATAGAAATTGTCCAATTCAAATCTTTAAACCATGTGAAAGCTTAAATGCCACATTTTGAATACGACCTTACCACAAGGCTATTGTTGCAACATAGACAACTATCCCCTCATCAGCAATTAGCATGAGTTATTGGTGCCACACACATTTAAAGATTTTATAAGTTCTATAAATACTCTTTCATTGCATTAATTCAATTTTTCTCAGTAGAACAAGACGGACTCTTTTGGACTCTATTAAATCTTCCAGAGAATATTTTGTGCTTGCACAAAATTATAATTCAACTTTTAACTTGATCACTTTGATAAGTTTGCTCTCACTCAAATTTTGGGAACATAATTCTCTTAAGTGACCTATAAGGCACATAGTATCTGAATCATTAAACCAAAGCAAATGTCACAAAATTATGCATCAACCTTCCGCTTAACCACTTTGATAAATTTGCCCACACTCAAACTCAAGAACACAATTTTCTTAAGTGGTCTATAGGGAACATAGCCACTATATGCATCATTAAACTTAAGCAAAGGTTTAACAATTTCAAGATTTTTCATTCCAAAAATTATTCTCTGAAGATTCCGTGATTTTCTAATTTTACATCTCATCATGTTCACTTAAGACATGTATCCCTTAGATCATGTGTACATCTTCAAGACATAGATATATTGTCTCTTTAATTTGATTTTTCAATCTTGTTTGAAACGTTCGTTAGTTTGATTCTCTCCATAATCCCTAAGAAACATTCAAGCATTTCAGATTATGAGAAATCGAACAGACATGATCAAGGTATGTAAAAAGGTGATGGGATAAGGTTCATTTCTCAACGTTCATGTTAATTAAATCACATATGGCTAATAGAATTAATTACAATGGAAGATCAACTCACTAACCTCTGAATGATCACATGTGATTTACCACAATTTGACAACCAACTATGAAGGATATATTCAGAGAGTTTCTCTTATTTGCTCCGTGTCTTTGTTCATTGTGATTTAACCAAGTATGCAAAAGTCCATGCAAAGATGTTCACAATACTTAATGAACACATATTGATTGTGATTGAATAATCAATGTGCCTTGGTCTCAGCTCACCCTCAAACCATTCAAAAATATCTAGCACCACTTTATGTAACTAATCTTTAGATACTAACCAAATCAAAAACTCAAATTGCAAAGCAAAAGAACTATACAATCACAGAAGATCAATTCAAAAAGATCAAGTTCCAATGATCTTATAGAATCTCAGATGCTTTTTGATTTAACGTAACCATAAACCTAAATTCACATAGGACAAGATTTAGCAACTTAGTGCTTAATGTCTAAACAAGCACATATAAGCGTCTTACATTACTAGATTTTTAACTCAGTGCATACTTGAATAAAATGACCAACTGTATGTCAATTTTAGCACTTTTAACTTTAATCCACTTCTATGCATAATAGTGGTTAAGTTTGTTCTTCGTAGATCCATCTCTTGTCTCTTTCATGACTTTCTCTTTGTTCTACTCACATTTACCGTAAGAGTCTCAAGCTCTCTTAAAAACTAGACCAGACACAAAGTTCCAATTCATTATCATAGAAGCAATAAGTCTATTATGTACCAAACACAAAGTGGCTAACATCGTCTATGAAAGTCTTTTTACAATTAAATAGACTTGATCTTATTGAGTAGGAAGACTCGCAATAGGTCTTACATGACTTGGTTGCTGCCCTCTAGAGAAACAAATTCGATCTTACATATTTGAAAAGTTACGACATATAGTGCCACAATTTCTACTAATTAGTACTCATTTAGAACTTTTCTAAAAAAGCTCAATATTCATATGAGATTTTGGTAGTCATGGTCATATTAGAGATATTATGTACATGCTCATTTTTATACAAAATTAATTTCGTAGTAAGAAAATTGACATTTATGACAATCCACCATAATGTACCGATTCGAAAGGTCACATAGTGCCCAATTATTATCCGTGTCAAAATATTAACCATCACAAATTTAATTTCCTAGTACAAAATCTCATAAAATTCTAGGTGAGAATGACTTCATCCAACCTTAGAAATCCTACTTAATTCCATGATCCAAACATGTCATGTTATAGAAGAAACACATCTTGTAATACATATGCAAATCATCAAAGCTCAATGTCATCTTAAAGAAACAACATATATATATATTTTATAAACATATTTACATGAGCTACAATGAACAACTTTACAAAGCAAAGAACATATATACATGTGTTTCACTCACATGAGGAGTTCTAAATCTTTCTATACATATGAGATACCACATTAACCATTCCATTTGAGAGCCTATTTATAGGATCAAATTTCATACTACGACGAGAACAATTATTGATCCTCAAAGATAAAAAATTTCTCGTCATGTCTCTCTTCTTCCACACTTTAATTAATAAAGACTTTAAAATACGTAGACCTCTGTCTTAATTTTCAGTGTTAATCTACCAAATTCAAATCCCCAAAATTCAGTTAAAAAGTTTCTCCATAATTTCTCTCTCGGTCTAGACTACCAAAACAATAACCTTAAAGAAGAAGATCATTGTACTTTATTTTCATTATCTTAAAGTGTCCCTACAAAGAATGCTAGGGGTGCATTTATAACGCCTCAGGAATTCAAACTTTGCCAAGCGCACATGAGTTTTTCTCGCTCTAGCTGTCCTCTGAAGGATGAGAGAAGTAGACTGGGATCTCGCCATCTACGGAAATGAAAATTGGTATTAGATTGGACAAGAAGCCAATCATAATAATTTAACTAATATATGAAGATTCTAACACTTGACATCACAAGAAAATATCAATTCTACTCCAACGATTTTAGTTTAGGAAAAACAATTCTAAACGCATTAAAAATATGTGGATAATACGAAAAGTGTTCAAATGTCTTATCTTTGTAGCCAAGAAATGAGAAATAATTTCAGAAAAATAAATCATTTTTTTTCAGAATTTTTCTTGATCATAAAAATATTTTTCTATAATTTTACATCCTAATTACTTTCAAAACTGAAGGAAATTTATTTTTGATCTCTAAAAGATATATTTGAATTTTTCAAAAAATCAGAAATTAATTTCTGAGCACACATTAATTTTTTTTTAACCAAAAATGGCCCGAGAAAGACGCCGCATGGGGCACATGGGCACCTGATGCAGGGACAACGCATGTGGTTCCCGATGTTTTATGGCTCCAAAATTTTGGCTCCCCCCCCCAATTTTTTACTATGGCGAATCTAATGGTGGTGTCTATTTACTTTTTCGAGCACTGAAGGTTCAGGTGTGGAGAAAACGCAGCAGAGGCACAAGTGGGACAGGTCTTCGGTTACAGTTCATCTTCTTCACTAATTTTTTAGATTTTTCATCTCTTTCATTTCTAACTCATTTTGAACAAATGATATATGGTTGGAAATCCCGTGTCACAAAAATTCTAACCATACACCTATCACACAATAATATCAACAAAAGATAGTTAAAAAATGCGTCTAAAGTTTCTTAAATTTTCACCATAAAAATTTAATATCACATGGAATGTAAAACATGTTTTCATTTAACTTCAATTCATACAATGTTTATATAAGGTTTGAGGATGATTCATTTAAGGCATAACATGCACATTTCACAAATCTACCATGAATGATGCCATATTTCATGTAAAAACGAGAAGCATAGTAATGTAACACTTTAAGGCATAATCCTTTAACATATTTGAGTGAAAACAAGTCTGGAATACAACCAAACCTAGCTCACCATTGATGAAAATTAAGCACATATCACTTGCGAAGTTGGGATTTCAAGATAATAAATACTTACTAAACTCAGATCTTACGTGGTTGTTTCACAGCCTTTTTCACATGATTTAGATGCTCCAAAACGTCCATAATCTCAGCCACAAGGAGAGAGATGCTTTCCACAATCAAAACGGTGAATTTGCTTTACTAAGTTACACCAAAATGACACTTTTTATGCCTTTCTATTTCAGCCCAAATAATATTGCGAATTTCTGATAATTAGTGTCATATTCTCATATTCTAATTTTCAGATTAATTAGGGAGATAATGGAGGGGTAGTTGGGGTGGTTTTCTCCTTAAAAAAGCACTCCCTCCATTTTTCATATTTCAAATAAATGGGTAGGATCATTCCCTATGGGCGACCCATAACCCTTACCCTATTTTCAATCCAAGAAATATAAGGTCTAATGATATTGGATGACAACTTGGTCTCACAAAAATGCATTTTGAAATTTTTTAAGTTAAACTCATTTTATTTTTGTTTTTCAATTTTTTGATAAATGAAACTCATTTTAGTTACTCGTGTCTTCCATAAGCTCAAACAACGGTAAGAATAAGACTTATCATTTTTTTTTTACGAAAATTCAGTTTAATCGAAAATAGAATCGAACCATGAATTGTTAGGTTCGGTTTTCGATCCAAAATTTTGGTTCAATTTTCGACCAAACCAATGAACTCGCCTAGGTGATGAACATCCATGGACAACAATTTTGATTCTTTTTGGCTTCAAAATACCTTGGAAAATAATAAAATAAAATAAAAAATAGGTAATTAACCAGCTGGCTCTTTTTCAATTCATTCTGATTGTCTTGGGAAAAATATGCGATGAAATATTAGTTTCGAGAATGTACCTAAAAAATAATTTAGTCGATTAGCAAATAGCTGGACGTTAATTAAAATATGAACTCAGGAACGTATGGAGAATTAAAATTTGTTTTATTTTACTCTGAAAGTGGGTTATGTAATTTCTCCTCCTAGGAATATTGTTTACATACAAGAAAATTGGATTTGGGCCGGTAATTCATATATAGCCCAAATGAGAGGTGCAATCCTAATGAGAGTAGATGGGCCAAAAATTGGGTCTGTCAACTGTGGGGTCCAGAATTCGAACACCAGGAATAAAGAGCGAATCTTTGAAAGCCCAATGAGCACCAAAGAAGGAAAAAGCAAATGAAGTCTAAGGAAGCGTGATCCAATCGGGAAAATAGGCGCCAAGTAAAGTAAATTTAAAAAGGAAGTTGTGAGCAGTTTCCAAGAGTGGGCGAACGTGGAGGTTACAAGAAAATCAAGACAGAAAGCCAGGAGTATATATGCGAAAAAGAGAAGGGAATGAAGGACCGGACAATCACCACAAAAATCTCTCTTTTTTGTCATTAGACTAGCTTAGACATAATTAGATTTAGGGTAATCAGATTCTAGAATAATTAGTCTGTAGCCTTAATCGGTTCGTTGGCAGCGTTACTTTCGAGCACTTTATTTCCGTGTAAAGAAGAATTCACCGAAAAATTCATGGAGGTATATCTATGTTTGAGTTTTTAAGTGTTGATTAATTACTTAAATTTCAGTATATATTCCTTAGTTGTTGAGATATATTTTTATTTGGGCGTTTAAGTGTTGATTAAATTGCTTGAATATCACTATATCTTCTTGATTATCTTCTAGATTACGAAAGTTATTTGCAAGACTTAAACCACCACTAGCTCATATAGGCAGGGGTTATTATATAATTCAAGGTTGTGAATTATCAGGAGGCTTGGATCGAACATTCGAAATCCTTCCCTGGGCTAGTTTGTTCGAAAACACGAAACAAATATAATTTGGCTTTTGTTTTTTGAATGTCATGTAAAATATTATATCTAGTTGGTAGCTTCACATTAGGTTTTACATTATTATAATTGTAGTAATTGAAAAATACATACTTATATTAGGGTTGTGATTGGAAGATAATATATATATATATAGGGAAAATTACATTGGCTACCCCTAAGGTATTGCCTAATTACGGTTTACATCCCCTAATTTAAAAAATTACATTTAACATCCTGTAGTTTCATATAATGATGTAAGGTTGGACGGAAGTTGCAAATTGATCTAAATACCCCTAACAGAATATTTAAAACAAAAACAAAAAAAACAGAATTACCATGTTGCCCTTTCCATCTTTAGATTTACTTCTATACCAATTTCAAAATAAAAATTCAAACTTAAAGAAAAGTTAAATATTGAATATATATATATATATACACGCACATTATATCTATATGTGGGTTTGTTTCTTTGAAATCAACCATGGACAAAAATTGGAGATCAAATTCGTCCAAATATAGGGCATAAGTTGTGCGTTCATATGTTGTTGCAGCGGAGTGGCCTGAACAGCTGTGGCGGAGAGGCGGTGGGGCTAGTGGTGCTGTGCGAACGGGGTGGTCAGCGGCTGTGGGTGGAGGGTGATTGTGTGGTGGGTTTGAACAGAGATTGGGAAGGGGGTGGTGGCGAAGGGGGTGGTGGCAGAGAGGAATGGTGGCTGAGGGGTGGTCTTTGAAGTGGGGAAGAAGACGGCCATGGGTGCTGTCTTCTTCCCCACTTTTTCCTTTTTTTTTTAATTATTGAAGATTTCTTAATTATTAATTTCTAGGAAATAAAAAATACTAATTTTTTTATTTTTGAAATTATTAAAAATAAATTCGAATAAAAAAATAACCTATTGTATAAAAAATCTGAAAATTAATACAAAAACATTGTGTAAAGTATTAATATATTTTTTTATTTTTCTAGATAGTATTAAAAATATAACAAAATTAAAAATAATTCAAATATATTCAAATAATATTGAAATTTAAACAAAAATATTTTTATTATAAATAATAATTTATATACTTTATATACACAACATTACATATAAAATCTATACTTTTACAAAACATTATAAATAACACCGAAAGGGTATAGTTGTCCAAAAAAATAAGAGTTTTAAGGTTCAAAAAAATTTTCCGCCAAAATAAGGGGTATTTTCAGAAGTTTACAAAAAATTTAACGGTGTCGTACTGAAACCCTAACGGAAGGTGCCGATTGTTGGACGGGCAAAAATGCTTGGATGTTAGATGTAATTTTTTAAACTAGGGGATGTAAACCGTAATTAGGCAATACCTCAAGGATATCCAGTGTAATTTTCCCTATATATATAATAATTTAGTTTTCAAATTATTTTGAAAGAATGACCGGATGATTGGGAGAATCATTTGGGGAAAGACTTGCACTGTTTTTCTTGTTCTATTATTGAGAAATTGTCTGTAGAATGATTGAAAATAACCTGAAATTGTCTGTAGAATGTGTTCACATAATTTGTCGAGTCTGCAATTTCATAAACAAGAAAAGATAATATGGACAAATAAATAAATCAATTTAAAGAAAATTACAATTTTAGTGGCATAATTCTCCTATCGAAGACTAATCCCCTTATTCTTCCTTCAAAAACTTTGATTTGAATATTGGAGCGAAAATCACTTTTTTGATCTTCTCCAATGTTGATTTGAATATTTATAACATTGATGCGAGGGCTCGACAGCTTAATCTCGGATCAAACGATGTAAATGATTTGGGAAGGTTGAAAGCTTCAAGGTCGACTCGTCGCTTTGATCTTCCTTCAACTTGATTTGGACTTCTATAACGTTTATTAAAGGGATTAGCACCTTAATCTTGAATCAAATGTTATAATTTGATGAATTTTGCCAAGAACGCCTTGAAGTTTGCTTTGAAGGTATTCTTGAATTTGAAGAACTTGTAGAGAGAATTTGGGAACTTCTCTTGTCTTCTCTAGCTTCAATTAATTTGTGTGTCTTTATTGTGAGCTCCCAAGTAGGGATGGCAATGGGACCGGGTCTAACGAGTACCCGTCCCGAACCCGTCCCTAATGGGACGGGAATGAGTCCAAGAAAATGGGACCGGGTCCGGGTCCGGGAATCGAAATTCAAGACCCGGCCGGGTCCGGGACGGAAAATGAGTCCAGTCGATTTCCCGTCCCGGACCCGGACCCGTCCCGGTAGTATAATATATATTTTTTAAATTTATATATATAATAATAATTATATCAACCAAACCCTAATACTTTATTCTCTATTTTTCTATTTCTTTTTGGTAGATGGACATATATATATAAATGGACATGATGAAATTATGTGACTTTTATTTTAATTATCGGTTTACTGTAAAATTAATTAATTTATGTTGGATGTTTCAACTGTTTTTTGTTTTGTTGGTCATGTTTGTTGGTGTAGAAGAAGAAGAATAAAAAGAAAAAGGAAGAAAAAGCAGTAGGGAAGAAGAAGAAAAAGAAGAAAAAAAAAGTTTTTTTTTTTTTAAAAAAAAATCAGCCGGGTCCAACGGGAAGGACACGGACCCGCCGGGAAATAACCGGGTCCGGGACGGGTCCGGGACAGGACCGGGTCCGGGACGGGTCCGGGTCCAAATTTTTTTTAACGGGACGGGAAATGAGTCCTGCCCAACCCGTCCCATTCCCGTCCCGTTGCCATCCCTACTCCCAAGGACCCTATTTATAGGTGTAGGATGGAGAATTCACAAATGCTTTAAACACCTTTGATAATTATCTCTTTAATTTGGTATTTATTAAGAGATAAATATCATTTACTTTTGAGCCATTTGATTGGCTAATATTTGATGAGGATAAATTTAATAGATATTATCTCTTTAATATCTATATTAATTTAAAGAGATAAATACCAATTAATTTGGAGCCTTTTAATTGGCTAATATATCCACTTGGTGCAGTGTAATTGGTCGTTGACTTTTCAACGGCAAGACATAATTTGATTGGTTAAAACACCTCAAGTTGACACGTGGCGCGATTTGATTTGTCAATAAAAATAAATATTAAAATATCAATTAAATCAATTATTTAATTTTGGCATTAAATTTGATAAATCCCAAAATATAAATTAAATGACTTAACTTGATAATTAATATCATATTTTCCACTTGTCACAATTTAATTGGACGTGAATTTGCTTTGTCTACAGAATGAAAACAAGTTAGGAAAATAATCCGAACTATTTTTAGACTTCATAGTGGAGTTCAATTTAATTGTTGCGCATAATTAATTATAAAATAAGTGATTCTCGTAAAATTAATTATGCCAAATCTTTGAGTTTTCAACTTTGTCAAAACATTAATTTTCCAACCTGGATGATACAAAATGTAACAAAATTACTAAATCAAAATAGTGTTTGTCATTTAGACGCAGATTTTAACTTCTCGACTGAGGCTACCTAAGCTCTTAAGAAATGGACTTCAAGGGCAGCTTATCCAATGAGGAGCCATTTTTTTATTTTTTTTTTGTAATTGTGATGAATAATTTTCATTGGCTTTTAGCTGGTAATGAGGATTATAATTTATAAATGATTCTTGGATGGAAGAAGGAAAGCTGTAGTTCTGCAAATATTCTGCACACATCTTTTTTCTCTCCTTTTCTGGTGAAAATGACATCGTAAACAAAATCTATCGTGCTAAGGCCTGCAATTTCTTTTGCCTTTTGAGGACCACTAATTACAGTGAATATTAACCTTTTTGTATTTCCTTGATAAAAAGGTGTTTCGCCGATAAAACAAGTCAGAATGAGGTGGATCCGAATAGTTGTTTTAAGCCCCGTGATCATCTATAGTTTGAGATTGTCTTTCAACCCCTGTATTCGATATGCTGGATGGTGGTTCAAGTCTTTAATTAATTATTTGGTTATTAACTTCGAGTGTAAAAACAATTAATCGAACAATTCAAGTCAAGATAAAATTAACCTATCAAATACTTAAATCTGAAAAAAGAATAATTTATACCTCCATGAGAGTCTTCGATCGTGATTACAAGTGATTGTAGATACAAGCTTCGCAGCCGAATCCCTGAAATCTTTGACAAGCAACTACTAAATTATTCTACGGCTACTCGTAATTTACGCTATGAACTACTCCTAAAACTAAAACTAATTCTAAGAAAATGAAAATGTAGAAGTTGTGATTCTGATGATCCCTTTTTTTTTTCTTTTTTGGCCACATATATCTTGGCCTTGAGGAACCCACATTTTTCTTCTTCGGGAACTGTCTCCAAACGTTTCTTTCAAATTTCTCAACTTGGCGTGCCTTCCTTGAATACAGATACTAGCTTTTGGGCTCCCTTCTTTTCTTCAGATTCGATTATTGGCTTTTTATTAAATAAGCCCACATCTTATCATTTTTTGAATTTAATGGGACTTGTCTTATTTATTTGTGGGCCCCAATTCCTTCTTTTCGAATTTCCCCAACCTGGACTATTTGGGTTTTATAATTCGAAAATTCAAATTACTTTATAGTGTAAATAAAGGGCCAATTGCTTTTTAACATATTAATTTTTATTTTGAAATTGCGTTTCATTTTATTTTTTATTTTCCATACACACATTTGTCTATTTTAATCCGTAACGCACACTCGCTACATGTGCAAATAAAAAAATGATAATGAAACTCTTAAATTAAATATTTAGATTAAGTGAAAGAAGAGAAGAAAAAAATGTTCAAAAAAGTGAGAATTTGTCAGGCTAAACCGTTACGTTAACTCTTCAATATATCTTAATATAGATAAAAATCACGTCATTTATGAATTAAAAAAAAGAATTATACACAAAATATATTATGTGATATAGAAAACTAGATTAGAACAAAACATTTTCTTAACAAATCATATGCACTGATTTATTTTTAATTTGAGTTTTGGGCTAAGTACAAATTTCCTATTTCATCACATGCTCGGGCTCAGATTCATATTCAGCGCAACACTAACGGCTCTTATTAATTATTATGTTTGTAATTGTGTCTTTCTCCTTTTACCCTTACATGTTGCACATCACAACTATATCACAAGTTGCATTATCATATTCACCGTCGTAAAGTTCAACAATCAACAATGTAACACAAAACCCGTTGACTATTTTTTTTCAAAAAAGTTAAAAAGAAAAAAAATGTACATCAATGTCCAGATTATAGAACAAAATGCTCTTGACGTGTACCTCTAGGGTATTTTTTTTTAAAAAAAAAAAAAAATCACAAATATCCTTGAAAACAATCAATTTAAAATTTAGATTAAGCACGAAACACAACTAAGAGAGTGTCGCTCTTAGTGCTCATAAAATGTTTTTGAAACTTATACCTTCTCTGTCTTATAAGTTCTTAATTTTATAAAACTTAAAAGCTCCTAACAACTTATATTAAGATTTTATAAGTTGTTTTACTGAAAAAGTTACCAAATATTATGAAGGGCTTAATAACTATCATGTCCCGGCTTGTTATTTAGGGTTTTTGGCGTATAATGTTCCATGATATTTATACTATGCAGTAAAATATAAGATAATGAGAATTTCAGAGACGGTGAGAAGAGAAGATTGAGAAATTATGAATGAGACGAACAACACTGCAACGCAGAGAAGATGAGAAAAATTAGACTTGCTCACCCTCCGAGAGTTTCCTATATATGGACCAATGAGAATGAAAACCCTTTAGAAGATAATAACGGCTTTCCCAAATTGCCCATCCTTTTTCTTCTTTTAATTCCAATAATATCCTTTTTGGATACCAGGGGTGATGACATTAGCACTCAAACAATTTATAAGTTATTTTGAGGGCTTATAACTTAATCAAATATTCTCTAAGTTCATTAGACTACTATTTTAGTGAAGATTTAAATGCAAATAATTATCAGAAAAAAGAAATAACAAAAGAAAAGAAACTATATCTCATAGAGGTCCTGGTGAAATATCAAGTTTTTTGATGGGGTAACGGTAAATTACGTACATAAATGAATTTAAACAACTTATATTACTTGTATTTCATTTTACTAGTCCTATTTGATTTTATTAGTTATATTTACATCAAAACTTTTTTATTTTGTAAACATATATATATTCCTCTAATATATATATATATATATATATATATTATTATTCTTTATATTTTCTTTATTTTCCTCCATTTATTTGAACTACAACACTTTCAACAATTTTCGGTTAAACACCAATGTAAATTTGAAACCACCGCTTAACATGTGTAATTAGGTCACACAAAAGGGCATGAAGCTGAGACGATTGAATTCTAGTGTTTTTTTTTTCTTTCTTGTAACTAGAAAATGAGAAATCAAGTATACTTATACAGGATGAAGACTGATTAGCCAACATTTACATAGGTATCAAGTTCGTGTACAAACTGTCACTGTGACGCCTAGGTACTTAGATCATTAGATGTAAAATGAAATGTAAATATAGGTACCTTAAAATTATTGTTAGGACATGTTTTAATTCTAATAAATTAGGTTTTATGTGTGATTTTATTTTGTTAAGATTTTTTTCTTTTAAAGACTAATTTAAGTAAAGCGATTGAGAAAACATCAAAGTTAAACTCGCCGTCTTGAAGGGATTCAAGTTGAAGTCTGAAACACCATTCGAGACTTTCCTGTAAAAATAAATTTAACATGAGTGAAAATGGAGCTAAAATTTCAAGAGCAGAACATCAACGAAGAAATTAGAGTTGAAGTTCATTGTACATGTTAATATATTTATTACAATGGAGAATAGCTCTAACAATAACATATTAAATTTGAATGGCGGAAAAAAGAACATTTTATTACGAGGTGATTGATGCACAACCAAGGACTCAACCCTACCTATCTAAGAGATCCATAGCAAGTATATAAATAAATAAAAAAATTAGGACTTGAGAAGTTTGATTCAAAAAGATTTTCAATGAGCAAATCACCTGAAATCAAGCAGAGCAAAAAAGATTCTCAAAGTTTAATAGACCGTCAGTTCAAAATCTCTAACTCACAAACTCTTGAAGAAGAAAAACAAATTAACGTTGAGTTAGAAAATATCGTCAAATATCTCTACAACCATTATTCATGTGAGGAGAAGTTAAAGTACAAGCCCTAAATATGTGTTATGTGTGAAAGAAGCTTTGAGCGAGCTTGGAGCTGAAATCATGTGTGGACCAATGATTTCAAGGAATCAGGATAGTCAAATCTAAGTTGATGTTGGATAAAATGGTACAAATTGTGGTTGAGTACGAAATTCGAACGCCGTTAGTATCCGGGATACTTAAGATTATTGGATAATCTTAATCTACGTTCCGAGTAGATGAGTTTAGCATTTCGAATTTCTCTAATCGGAACGAATGAGAAATTAAGTGCTAAATTGAAGGGTTTGAATTTGTGTATCCCATATTTTGATATAATTTTATTTAATATGTCATGCATATATCATGAATGACACAACACATTTTAATGGAAAATATGTCATGAATACATCATGAATGACATATGAGCACTTCAAGGTGGTGGAGCATCTTGGATGGCTAAGATTTGATCTTAGAAATGGATGGTGTGGATTGATTCTTATGGAAATGGATTTTGCCTATAAATAGCAACCATTCCAACCATTTTGAAACACACCAACTCAAAACACAACATATTCTCTCTAAGTGTTCTTGAGTTCTATAAAATCATCTTCATCTTTTTCTTGAGATTTCAACAGTAAATTAAGTTCGTAGTTTCTGAAATTGAAGTGGTTCAATCTTCAGAAAAGTATATCGTTGTATCTTGGGACACTTGTTGTAAGAACTTGTACCACCAAGGCGGGACAATTTAGTGTTAAGGATAGAGAGTTCTCTCTCGCCTCGATATAATATTTCTTTGTTAGCAATTTGATACGTTTGTGAAGTTTTGAAACAACAAACTTAACACTAAATTTTTCTTGTTGTTGTTCAAAAGTTATCACTTGTTCAAATGGAAAATATGGGAAATGTTGATGGTGCTACTCTTGATTTCGGTCTTGGACCAGGTGCTATTCATGGTCTCGATATTATCAATGGCTCCGGTGGAGGTTCTGGTTTTAGTTACGGTTCAGGGCTGGGTCCTGGTTCCGGTTTTAGCATTGGCTCTGGTGGGGGTGCCGGGCTAGGTTCTGGTTCAGGGTTGGGCCCTGGTTCCGGTTCTGGCTCTGCTCCGGTCCCTCCATTTGTTTCAATGGCTAATCCTGTTATACCGGTTCAGACTGAAAAACCGGAGAAGTTCAGCGGGGCTGACTTCAAGAGGTGGCAACAAAAGATGTTGTTTTACCTCACGACTTTGAACCAAGCAAGGTACTTAAGGGGAAATGCTCCTTATGTCCCGGTTGAGTCAACTGATAGTGATTTGAGGAAGGCATATGATTCCTGGATACATGGTGATTTCCTTTGCAGAAATTACCTACTCAATGGATTGAATGATTCGCTTTACAGCGTATATTCTGAAGTAAAAACTGCCAAAGACCTCTAGGAGGCACTGGACAAGATGTATAGAACTGAGGACGCTGGACTAAAGAAGTTCGTGGTCGCGAAGTTCTTAGACTTCAAAATGGTAGACTCTAAGTCTGTGACAAGCCAAGTTCAAGAGTTTCAAATTATATTACATGAAATTCATGCTGAGAACATGGCTCTGAGTGAGTCCTTCCAAGTAGCTTCTATCATTGAGAAGTTACCGCCTTCTTGGAAGGATTTCAAGAATTACTTGAAGCACAAACGAAAGGAGATGAGTCTAGAAGACTTGGTTGTCCGACTCAGAATTGAGGAAGACAATCGGGGATCAGACAAGAAGCTCCTTGTGCAGGCAATGGCAAACATTGCTGAAGTTCCGGAGAGTTCTGACCGGAAGAGAAAATTCCAAGGAAAATTCCAAGGAAATTCCCAGAAAAAGAAGGCTGCCGGGAAAGGAAAGTCAAGGGCGGGAGACCGCTGTCACAACTGTGACAAACCTGGTCATTGGGCCAGAGATTGTAGAGAGCCCAAGAAAAACAAGTTTCATGGGCAAGGTTCTGGCCATAACCAGAACAAAGGCAAGAACCGGGTGCAAAATGAAGTGCACCTAGCTGTTGATGATGTCCAGGGTATCAACAAGATGATCGATGACCTGTCGGACAAACAGGTGCCGATCGATCTAACAGATCTTGATCTCACTGCCGTCGTGTTCGAAACCAACTTGGTGGACAACCCGAGGGAGTGGTTTGTTGACACTGGAGCTACTCGCCATATCTGTTCAGATAGGGCTGCCTTCTCGTCCTATACCCCAACTGAAGGACGAAGACTGTTTATGGGCAACTCAGCCACATCTCCAGTGGTTGGAATGGGGAAAGTTGTGCTGAAGATGACTTCAGGCAAAAAACTGACATTGACTGAAGTTCTGCATGTTCCGGAGATTCGCAAGAATTTGGTATCCGGTTCAGCTTTGGTCAAGAATGGGTTCAAGATAGTCTTCGAGGCTGATAGATTTTCTTTAACAAAGAGAGGATTTTATGTTGGAAAAG
The DNA here is from genome assembly GCA_019426215.1 of Buddleja alternifolia. Classification (NCBI taxonomy): domain Eukaryota; kingdom Viridiplantae; phylum Streptophyta; class Magnoliopsida; order Lamiales; family Scrophulariaceae; genus Buddleja; species Buddleja alternifolia. The sequence continues at coordinate 10,567,609 of CM033395.1, forward strand.
GTTACCTTGAGCAGGGCCTTTTCAAGATGAATGTAATGAATGTAATCCGCTCTGTTGTAATTGAAAATGAAAGCAATAAAAGTATTGAGAATTCTGTTTATTTGCTTGAGTATTCTAATTTGTGGCATGTCAGACTAGGACATGTAAATTATAATACTATTCGAAGATTGGTCAACTTGAACTTATTACCAACTTTTAAAGTTGAAAATGAACATAAATGTGGAATTTGTGTTGAGGCAAAACTAGTCAAACAACCGTTTCCTTCAGTGGAAAGAAACACCGCACCACTAGAACTTATTCACAGTGACATCTGTGATTTGAAGTTTGTGCAAACTAGAGGTGGGAAAAAGTATTTCATTACATTCATAGATGATTGCACAAAGTATTGTTATGTGTATTTACTAAGAAGTAAAGATGAAGCTCTAGGAGCGTTTACACATTACAAAACGGAAGTTGAAAATCAACTTGGAAAAAGGATAAAGGCTATCCGTAGTGATAGAGGTGGCGAATACAGAGCACCGTTTGATGAATTTTGTGCAAATTCAGGCATTATACATCAAACAACGGCCCCATATTCACCACAATCAAACGGAATAGCGGAGCGCAAGAATCGTACTCTTAAGGAGATGATGAATGCGTTGCTGATTAATTCAGGTTTACCTGAGAATTTGTGGGGCGAGGCGATCCTCTCCGCCAATTATATCCTTAACAAGATTCCCCACAAAAGTAGGAGTGAGACTCCGTACAAACTTTGGAAAGGTCAAAAGCCTTCTTACAAGTACCTCAAAGTGTGGGGATGTTTGGCTAAGGTAGAAATACCCAAACCCAAACAAGTTAAGATAGGGCCTAAAACTATTGATTGCATATTCATAGGTTATGCACTTAATAGTAGCGCCTATCGATTTTTGGTACATAAATCAGAAATATCTGAGATTCATGAAGGTACTATCATGGAATCTAGAAATGCTTCATTTTTCGAGGATATCTTTCCAAGTAAGGAAAGAAATGAACAAGTTCCTCTCAAAAGAACATTTGATGAGTCTACGAGTAGTTCTAATCCCGGGGATGAAGAACCACGTCGTAGCAAAAGGGCAAGAGTTCCAAAATCATTTGGTCCCGATTATGTATCTTATACATTAGAAGGGGAGCCAAGGACGATTAAGGAAGCTATGTCCAGTCCAGATGCTCAACTCTGGAAAGAGGCTATCAATAGTGAAATCGAGTCTATTTTGCACAACCATACCTGGGAGTTGGTTGATCTTCCAAAGGGAAGTAAGCCTTTAGGCTGTAAATGGATTCTGAAAAGAAAGTATAAGGCTGATGGAACTATTGATAAGTATAAGGCCCGTTTGGTAGTCAAAGGATACCGACAAACAGAAGGTCTTGATTTCTTCGATACTTATTCTCCAGTAACGAGAATAACATCCATAAGATTATTCATCGCTATTGTTGCGCTGCATAACCTTGAGATACATCAAATGGATGTTAAGACTGCGTTTCTGAACGGAGAATTAGAAGAAAAAATATACATGGAACAACCCGAGCGGTATGTTGCTCCTGGAAAGGAGAAGAAAGTGTGTAAACTTGTAAAGTCGCTATACGGACTTAAACAAGCGCCAAAGCAGTGGCATGAAAAATTTGATAGCACAATGTTATCAAATGGTTTCAAGATCAACGAGTGTGATAAGTGCGTGTATGTTAGACAAACACATAACGCATACGTCATAGTGTGTCTATATGTAGATGACATGTTGATAATGGGTAGTACTCATGAAGTTATCATGAATACTAAAGGAATGTTAAAGAAGAACTTTGACATGAAGGATATGGGACTTGCAGACGTCATCTTAGGGATTAAAATCCTGAGGACTTCTGAAGGACTAGTCTTATCACAATCTCATTACGTTGAGACGGTTTTGGAAAAGTTCCTTCCGAGTGATAGTGCACCAGTTAAGACGCCAGTGGACTTGAGCGTTCATTTACGCAAGAACCATGGCGAACCCGTATCACAGTTAGAATATGCTAGGGTCATTGGGAGTCTGATGTATATCATGAACTGTACTCGCCCTGATCTAGCTTATTCTATGAGCAAGTTGAGTAGGTTCACAAGTAATCCAAGTGAAGAGCATTGGAATGCTTTAACTAGAGTTCTTAAGTATTTAAAGTATACTAAAGAATATGGATTACACTACTCAAGATATCCAGCTGTAATAGAGGGATACAGCTATGCTAATTGGATATCAGACACGAACGACTCTAAGTCCACAAGTGGATATGTATTTACCGTTGGTGGAGGAGCAGTGTCGTGGAAATCTTCTATGCAAACTTGCATAGCTCGTTCCACGATGGAATCAGAATTCATAGCTTTAGATAAAGCTGGTGAAGAAGCTGAGTGGTTAAGAAATTTCTTAGAAGATGTTCTCTGTTGGGAAAAACCTGTGCCTCCGATTTTGATTCATTGCGACTGTATGTCGGCAATTGGGAGGGCTCAGAGTAGTATGTATAATGGTAAGTCTAGACATATTCGTCGTAGGCATAATACCATTAAGCAGTTGATCTCTAACGGGATTATTTCCATTGATTATGTGAAATCAAAGGAGAATATTGCAGATCCTTTGACGAAAGGATTGCCTAGAGATCAAATATACTGTCTATCAAGAGGAATGAGATTAAAGTCTACAATTTAAGAATAGACACAGCGGAAACCCAACTATGTTGACTGGAGATCCCAAGATCATGGTTCAATGGGAAAACTAAGTTGTGAACATTCATTGAGGCACTTAAGAGTTAATTAATAAACTCTAAACCCATTGCCTAGGATAAAGAAGTGCAACCTGCAAGTTGTAGCAAAAGGTTAAGCCGGGCTTTTAATGATTCCTATACTGTCTAAATGAAGTGGAGTATGGCAGGATACTCTTAATTAGGAAGTCACCTATGTAAGTGTGAGGTGTAGGCCGCCTCAACATTGAGTAAAATGTAAACACTTCTGAAACCAAGAGGGGGTGCCACGGCCAAAATGGACCCAACCGTGAGAACTGAAAAACTGCTGAAAGTTTATTATGTGAATATTGTTGTCTAGATTTACACGAACGGCTGACCAATTCAAGACATTACGTTCATTGGAGAGCCTAGTAAATCCGATGATATTTCACTAGGAAAGGTTCAAAGCCAAAAGCTACCTCTTTTGATGTGATAAACTTTCAATCGAAATCTCAAGAGCATGCATTGCATTAATTTCATTCGTGTGGGGGATTGTTGGATAAAATGGTACAAATTGTGGTTGAGTACGAAATTCGAACGCCGTTAGTATCCGGGATACTTAAGATTATTGGATAATCTTAATCTACGTTCCGAGTAGATGAGTTTAGCATTTCGAATTTCTCTAATCGGAACGAATGAGAAATTAAGTGCTAAATTGAAGGGTTTGAATTTGTGTATCCCATATTTTGATATAATTTTATTTAATATGTCATGCATATATCATGAATGACACAACACATTTTAATGGAAAATATGTCATGAATACATCATGATATGAGCACTTCAAGGTAGTGGAGCATCTTGGATGGCTAAGATTTGATCTTAGAAATGGATGGTGTGGATTGATTCTTATGGAAATGGATTTTGCCTATAAATAGCAACCATTCCAACCATTTTGAAACACACCAACTCAAAACACAACATATTCTCTCTAAGTGTTCTTGAGTTCTATAAAATCATCTTCATCTTTTTCTTGAGATTTCAACAGTAAATTAAGTTCGTAGTTTCTGAAATTGAAGTGGTTCAATCTTCAGAAAAGTATATCGTTGTATCTTGGGACACTTGTTGTAAGAACTCGTACCACCAAGGTGGGGCAATTTAGTGTTAAGGATAGAGAGTTCTCTCTCGCCTCGATATAATCTTTCTTTGTTAGCAATTTGATACGTTTGTGAAGTTTTGAAACAACAGTTGATATTTAGATTTAATTATAAACCATTTATGTACACTATTTTGAAGTAAATCCCGAACTGTGAAAAAACAGTAAGGCAATGTTTGGTTATTTTTTCATATTATATTTGGTCCAAAATTCTCACCAAATTATGATTGGTTCACAAAATATTTGGTAAAAAATACACTACTTTTTTTGTCCAAAAAATAATAATTATTATTTTTCATCTTTCTACACCTACTTTGTCCCTACACTCCTCTCTATGTCCTCTCTCTCTCCTCTCTAACAGACAAAAGTTTCATGATTTGACTGTTACAGTAGCTTTTGTTCCATCTGGAAACAAAACCAAACATTATTTTACAAAAAACCCACCCAAAAATCAACTCCCAAAATAAAACCAAATGCAATTTCATCAAACACGCACGTATCCCCATAAATTTTTCACCAATAATTCTCACCAAAATATCATCCCAAAACACAACCAAACATAGTCTAAAAAATTTAAGACTATAACTGGATGGCAAGTTCATCTCAAAGAAATTTTTTCCATAGAAAAGTGGAGAAAAGTATTTTTTAGGGATAAGAAAATTGTTGTTAAAAATGTGTTTGGATGAGTTATTTTTTAGAGAAAAACATGTGATAATTATGATTGACGTGATTGTTTTTTTTATGAGAATTTTGTTTGAATTGGTGTTTAGATATAATTTTTCATATACAAACTTTACTCGAAGTCATCAATGTAGACTTCAAAAAATAGGCAAAATGGATTTTATTTTGTGTCGTGTTATTTCACATTAGAATATGTGATTAATTTGCCTTTCGGTGTTGTGAATAGTCTGATAAAACCCTTTTAATCGAGATGTGAACTGCCAAATCATGAATAATTTAAATCTACATTTCATCTTTTTTTTGCAAGAATTTTTACAAAAACTAACTAGTTTTTTCAAATTTTGCAAGATAAAAGTAGAAACTTCGAGATTTTTTTTACAAGAAAATCTTGATAGAATGTCATACAAATGCATTTTTCAAAGATTTTTCTTTGAAAAATTAATTTTCAACAAATGCTATGTCAACCAATTAGCCCTCAACCCTTTTTTATATACTCTTTATATGTTGCTTGACACCAACAAATTTTATCAGAGTGATTAATTTTGCAATAAGAGGTTGGCACGCTTAAAAGCATGATCAAGATTTTTCAAAACCAAATGTTTTATTTATTTTTCATAACCTTCATCTATGCATTTCTGTTGGCAAAATTCTAATTTTAGTCCCACAAGATCTCGTTATTCTAGTTTTAGCCCCACAATTTACGAAATTCTAAAAAAGGTTCCAAAATATTTCACTTTTTCCAAACTTGGTCCCAATTTAACTTAAAATTAGCCCCACAAAATTTTTTCTGTTAATTTTACACGGAATCTAGCGCGTGCACGTCACCTCCCCCTTAAATCCTTGGGCTCAAATTGAAGTGTCTAATTTTAGTCCCATAGGATCTCGTGATTCTAGTTTTAGTCCCACAGTTTACGAAATTCTAAAAAAGGTCCCAAAATATTTCACTCTTGTTAGAACTCATGATCGTTATTCATTCTTAATGAAATGGTTGTAGTTTTAGAACTTTTGTTCGCTCAGTAACTAGACGCTAGACATTAGTCGCTGTTGTACATTTTTATTTCTTTCTATGATGCACGGACACTTGAAAAATCATCTCGTATAATGTCGGACACGTGCCGTGTCCGTGTTCAGCTATTGAGATAAATGAAAAAATACACATGTGAACTCGTATCCGACATGTCTGTGTACTAATATTTTTAGAATTGACGTGTCCCGCGTCCGTACCCGTACCCGTGCATCATAGATTTTTTTAAAATTAGCTTGAAATTTATTTGAGGTTAATCTACCAACCATTCAATCAAATATCTCAAAAATCGATGGTCAATATTAAATTTTAGATATTGATTAATCCAAAATAATATTAACCATAGATATTGATAAAGATTAATGGCTCATATTTAACACCATACGTTATATATATATATATATATATATATATATATTTGATGCGCATAAATTCTGCAACATGTATTTTCTGAATCTTTCATTTCCCCTTCACAAACGTAATCCACTGGGTATTTATCCTCCCTCCTTCCAAAATACAATTATAAGTTTGCAGGATGTGGGCCATAACTCGGCCTATACAATAGTATACTAATTTAAGGACTAAATGCACAAATAAGCCAAATGGTCTAATCACGATCTAAGTTATTATTAGGCTCATACTTTTGTAGGGTTTGTCATAAGATGGTGAGCCCAAATACTTTGGAACCAAGTTTGGAAAAAGTGAAATATTTTGGGACCTTTTTTAGAATTCCGTAAACTGTAAGACTAAAATTAGAATCACGAAATCCTATGAGACTAAAATTAGACACTTCAATTTGAGCCCAAGGATTTAACGGGGAGGTGACGTGCACGCGCTAGATTTCGTGTAAAATTAACGGAAAAAATCTTGTGGGACTAATTTTAGGTTAAATTGGGACAAAGTTAGGAAAAAGTGAAATATTTTGAGACCTTTTTTAGAATTTCGTAAACTGTGGGACTAAAACTAGAATCACGAGATCTTATGGAACTAAAATTAGAATTTTGCCCATTTCTTTTCAAAAATTTCAATGTTCTCTAAAGATCATAACTACGATGATACATAGAAAGATTCGATAATTTGCCCATTCTGCATTAAAAAATGGTTTAGCCTTGAAACTATATGTAATTAAGTGAGAGTCTATTGCTAAAATCAATAGTTATAAAATTCTGTTTTTATATAAAGTATAAGAGTTATTTGCATGAAATATGCCCGACCAGATAAGAGGAGACAAGATGGTGTCACCGTCTTATGTACCGACCCCCTTATGGAATCCAATAAATTAATTGTACGAAACGACAAGGTCACATAAGTGCACCTATATCTCTGTAACTTGACTGGCTAAATATTTAATTAAAAGCAAACAAGTAAGAAAAATCATGGAGCTTTAAAGTTATGGAAATCCATGGCTGTGTTTGTTTATGTTTTTAAATGAATTTTGGTCAAAGCTTGTTTGCTTTATATTTTTTGATCAAAAAGAATATTTTTGGTCAAAAAATTTGTCAATTATTATCGTTCTATTTGTGTCAATTTTAGGGTGCCTATTAATTACACCAATTACAATATATATATATATATATATATATATATATAACCATAATATTATAATCATTTAAAATTTATATTATATTATATTTTTCAATCATTAACTAATTATAAACACAATTTTTCAGATAAAAACTTACATAATTTGACTGCTAAAGTAACTTTTGTCTCTTCTAAAAATAAAATTAAACACATTTTCATCAAAATACACATTTTCATAAAAAAAACCCCTCAAAATAGAAACAAACATAGCCCATGTTTCACATGGCTCATGTAATCCCAACCATAGATATTATCTAAGTAAAATTGTGAATTATTAATTTATAATTATAGGGTAAATTATATTTAGCACCTCCAAAGTAAGGCCTAATTACACAAAGACCCCTCTCTCTCTCTCTCTCTTTTATAATTATGACCACATCCCTTCACATTTGCCTCCTCCTTACAAATGACCCCCGACTTTCTGCATTTGAAAGTAGAACAAATATAAATAATGTTTTTTTTTTGAACCCTTTACACTTATCTTTTACAAATGAATTTGACCATTGTTCTCTTCATTATTCAAATGACCGAGATTTTCATTCCTTTACGAAAGTGATCTTGAGCCATTGATCTAAAAGTCATAGAAAGGCCCCTGATATTTTTACTTTTAAAAAAAAAAAATTACCAAAAAAATGATGCATCGTTCCTTCCATCTCCATCGTTAGGTCCTCCAACACATCCGTCACCGTACTTGCCTCCAATCAAAGCGTCAACAACACCTTACTTGCAGCCTTTCGCGCCACCCCTCCTGCAAGCACGCCACAACCCCACCCACCCCCGTGGACGGAAATTAAATATGAAAATTTTATCTCAGATTCCCATGACAGGAGGTTTTACGCATATAAGAAAATCACATTCTTGAATTTTCTGACTCGAGTGATAAATATGCCACTACCTCTACATCACCACGCATTAATATTAATATTGATGAAACTTTTTCTCTTTCTCTACTGTAAAACACGGCTAGTGTCTATGAGAGATGGAGGGGATTTTCTGTTGGATGTTTGTATTTTCAGAGTGTAACTTATTACCTAGGTTTTTGACAAAGTGATATATAAATATCACAAGGCAAAAACCATCGGAATGGATCTTCTATTCGTGTGTCACGTTATTGTGGGAATAACAAATGTAAATTTAAAAAAAAATTGTTAATAATAATTCAAATTAAATGGACACTTATCAATCTCACAATGATTCGAAAAACCAACGCGTAAAAGCCCATGTACTGGATGCCTAATTTGAGCCAGTGTGCACTCAATCGAGTCATGGCTTTTAATTTTAATTAAATTAATTATTTAATTCAATTACATAATAATTAATTAATTTTCTCCTCCAAGAAAATAACTAATTAATTAATCTTATTTTAAATAAATTAATAAAATTATATAATGATTAATTAATTTATTTGTCTCTATTTACTTATCCAATAAATTAAATTTGGTATCAAATACCCAAAATACCCCTCAACACAAATTCCTTCAATTCCATTTATATTCCATTAAGCGCGACTCTTTAGGCTTATTTCAATTGGAAATGGTGAGGAAACCAAAGGATGTGGGTAACACCTAATGACGCAGCCCACATGGTAACCCAAATAAAAACGAATGATTGGATCATTCTTAACCTTTCCTATTGTGAATACCGTATGAGTATAAATCCTCCATTCTAATATCTCAGTCAAGTAAAAGTTATGGTTATGTCAAACTCATAGACTTGATTATATGCTTAGATAATAATAAGTCGAGATCAATGAACTTCCTATTGTGTCTAACATAAGTAGTTCGATTATTTCGACCAAAGACTTATGATCTCACTTACTTATTATCGCATATGATGCAAACTTGGTCACTTACGAGAGTACAAATCCCCTCTTGGATATCATTGAGACTAATGTTTGCCCATAAAGGCTGCACTTCAAGGTCCTCCCCACCAAAGCGTGAATTGGTCCTAACTATTCTAAAGGAAGGTCTGATGTCACAAGCATATCTTCAACTCGACACCTCAGGTCGAAGGTTCACGCATACCTATCACAACTAATCAATTTTGTCATTGACTGTCAAAGAGTGAAACTCATGTGAAAAATTCAATGTGAATCGTGTTTGAGTGCACTAAACCTATTAGTGCCCTATAATATAAGCTCTCAGTATCCCATAGTGTTTAATTGGCACAACTCGTGTCAAAGCCTACATTATACAAGTCTTGACGAATCTCAATGCCCAGTTGAGACTCTATGACTTGCGAATTTATTGAGTACACAAGTATTGGACCCTTCCAATGCCTACTTCCTTTCTCATAAAGGAATGGGAGGTTTACTCGCGTATACAATGATAAACAGTTGAATACTACTTATAAATGTCTATAAGATTTACGTAGAACAACGATAAATCCTTTTTGTTAATTAAAAGAGTTCAAAGTTACATCATTAAATCCCTATACTAATCTATCCTTTACAACATTCGAGGACATAATCCTAACAGGGAAACCATCCACCAGAACGTGGATTTTAGACGAGGGGTCACTACATTGAGTGAAACTCCGAGAAATGTTTGAAAAAGAAGCGGAAGATGACTCTCACTCAAATGGTGGTGGGTTTACTATGCCATTTGGAAGTGACAGAGATGATGGAGCCATAGGCAGCGGTGGTGGGACCGAGGACAATTTGCGTTTATACGCAAAACAATCCACTCAGCCCATCTCTTCCTAACCCAATGGATGACGGTTGTGGTGGCCTTGTGCGGATTGGGTGGGTGGGGTTAGGATTGGTGAAGAAGACGATGATTTTGAATTTTGTTTGTTTTTTATTTTATAAGGGTTTTTAAATAATTATAATTTTGGTTTTTAAATTTTTAATTATTAAATAATTATATTTTGTTTTATTAAAGTTATGTAAAACTTTACAAATAGCTTCAAGGGCATTTTTGTCTCCACATTCTCACTGAAAGCACTTGAGGCAAAATACGAAGTTTCCATAAATTTCTTAGCTGGAAAATTATATTTGGGATCATCTGTAAGCCGAAGAAATGTTAGAATATATCTTCTAGATTAGCATAGGATCTTTCCTTATTTTAGATTTTCTTGTATTTATCTTTATAGTTTAGAATATTTTTCCTTGTATTTATCTTTCTTTGTATTTATCTTTTCTTATTTATAGCTTAGAGTTTACTTGTTTACAAAGTCTATGTAACTCTATAAATATATTACTCAATAATACAAGTTCCCTGCGGGGTTTTCTCTAATCTAACATGGTATCGAGCTAAAGGATTTCTTCTCTCAACCCTCACGATCTCTCGCTTCCGCCAGCCCCTACCATCGCCGTCCCCGTCCGGCTCCCTAATTTTTTTTTCTCTCCTTCCCACACACAACAATGGCAGACCACCACTCTTCGTGTAGAGCAACTCCTGCCAACAAATCTCTCTCTCTCTTTTTCATTATTTCCACATCTTTAATTCTTACCCATTTTCATGGCGTTGAATTGCGAGTTGTTCAACTTCTATTTTCTTTTTCTTTTTTTTTAATCTTAAAAAAAAATCCACATATATAAGTATATATGGTGTTCTTTTGATTGTTGTTAATATAAAAGAATAGTCATCTTTTCCTTCAAATTTCGTGTGCAAGGTATAATTTTCGGTTGCGTGTAGCCCTATAGTCGGGTTTAGTATCTATGGGGGTTCCTTTTTTATTTTTTTTCTGCCGTTGTTTGTTCGGCTTCTACATGTTCTTCTTCTCTCCTATTTCTCTCTCTCTCTCTCTCTCTCTCTCTCTCTCTCTCTCACTATATATCTCTCTATTTTTAGCCTCTATTCTTACCTTTTTCTGTTTTTACATTCTCTTTTCTTTCTCAATTGTTTACACAAAATTACATTATATGGTTGTGAAGTGATTTGTTGAAGGAGGAATTGCTTCTATCGTGGCCCGTTGCAGTACACAACCTCTTGATTTAATCAAGAGCCATTGAAAATTATATCTATCAATCCAGAAGCAAAGAAAATAAAAGATGCTACTAAAAAGCATTCTCTAAAGGAGTACCGTCCCGGCTCCTCTTGGATTCTCAGTCCAGTCTCAACGTTCGAGAATCTCTCGTTTCGACTGTGGGGGAGTGTTAGAATATATTTTCTAGATTAGTATAAGATCTTTCCTTATTTTAGATTTCCTTGTATTTATCTTTATAGTTTAGAATATATTTCCTTATTTATAACTTAGGGTTTACTTGTTTACAAAGTCTATGTAACTCTATAAATATATTACTCAATAATACAAGTTCTATACGGGGTTTTCTCTAATATAACAAGAAAAATATGAATGGATGAACCTATAATTCTAGAGTTAAGAGTTTTTTTTTGTAAAATTAGTCTTACCTCAAGGGTGTTATGTCTAATTTACCCTAAATTATAAATAGTGAACTTTGAATTTCATAATATTAACTCCAGTACCATCCGCTTAGATAATAGTGGAGTAACATAGAATTTATCGTCAGAACTGACCAGTGTAGGAGATTTGGACTTTTTAGCAAAATTTATGCACGCAATCACATATAGGCCTGTCAATGGGTAGGCATTACCCAGGTCCAGGCCCAATAATTTCATATTAGACCCTGCCCAGATCCGATTATTTGGGTCTGAGACCCGGACCCGACCCGGACCCGATGGTAGTAAGGAGTTCGGGTCCGGGTCGGGTCTGTACCCGAACAAGACCCACGGCTCCTTTACCCGAACAAAATCCGATCAATACCCGAACAAGACCCACGGGTCCTTTACCCAAACAAGACCCACGGGTCCTTTACCCGAACAAGACCCGATCAATACCCGAACAAGACCCAAAATTTATTTTTTCAATTCACTTTTGTATTTTTATCAGCTTTTATTTTATTTTTTCCTGTGCATTTTGTAAATAGAACTACTGTCACTAGTGTATTTGACCATTTTTTGTTCTTATTTTATTTTAGATTGTAAATTTTACTAGTATTTGTTAGCTGACAGGAGAAACTTATTTTGTCTCTAATATGGAATTAGGAAAAGAGTAATATTAGCAGCCTTCATGTATGGAAGAGATCCAAGACACCAAGTGAGATTCTTCTAACCGGAAAATAAATAATAGTTTTGATCGAGACATGTTTTACAGTTCTATAAATACATAAAATATATAATGAACAACAAACTCGGACGATCACAATTCGCAAAAAAAATAAAAATAAAAATAAAATTATAGGACCCGACCCGGACTCGGACCTGAAACTCCGGGTCTGTGCAGTGGACCCGGTTTTCGGACCCATCGGGTCTGCGACCGGGTCGGGTCCGGGTAGGGTAAATGAGGCATTCTGTGGGCATTTTTAGGGTCTGGGCCTGGGCCTGGGTAATGCCTACCCAATGCCAGGCCTAATCACATATGTAAAGCACATTATATTTACCTCATTTTAAGATACCTTGAAGGGGATACATGTAAATTATATAAATGTTTTGTTCCATGAACCCTTAGGATGAGACATTGGCTAGGTTTATTTATGAAACTTGACTTATTGTTCAAACTTGTTCATGTATCTCAAGTAGCGGGGAAACCCCATAGATCTTTTTGTATTCAAACTATGTTATCTTAGATATTATTGCGATTGGTGAAGTCTTTTCAATAGTCGATGAAGCCTAGTTTTATTGGCGAAATTAAGGCCCCAAAACATTAGATTTTGGGTTCGACTCCTACTTGCGTGTGAGTTTTCTCTATTTTCATAATAGGTGAGTTAATTGTAATTGTGTGGACTTTATCTACTTTCATATTAATTTTTTTTTAAATTATAGACGAAGTGGGATACCCTGACCTGACAATTTCGGGTCAATAATTTTTTAATTATGGGTCACACAGACCCTATAAAACTCCAAATAAGGTAAGAAAAGTCACAACTTGTGACAACCTCGATTGAATACAGGACCTCCAACATGAAAATGGAAACTGATACCATTAGGCAAACAACTATTTGATATTCGTGACAAGTATTGTCTAACTCGCTTATTGAAAAACAAATCTTCTCAATTTATTACAACTAAGCAATGGGAGCGGAATATAGACGGTCAATCGATTACTAAAGACGAATTATGTAATAGAAAAAGTAATGACTTTGTCAATCTAATTAAATCAAAATTGTTTCTATATTCAAATTTTTTGTATTTTATTTTTAACCAAGTTAGGTAATAATATATAGTTTTTTTTATATATATAAATGATCAATGAATATAATGCGTAGCTGACTTCAGACAAATTCTAATCCAAATCTCATTTGACCGGTTTTAATTGTAATTCACAATGTGGGTAACTACTCATAACAAATTATAATTTACTTCCTCAGTGAATTACAATTGGATTCTACAAAGCAAGTTTGGACTAGAATTGAGCCCATATTTTCAATTTTAAGTTCATAAATCTAGAGGAGCTTAGTTCAGACATGAAACATCTATTATTAAAGCATGTTTATGAAAACTTGTGCTTTTAAAAAAGTGTTGAATTAGAATAAGTTGTAGAAGTATCAAAAAAATTGAAGTTGAGTTTGTTTGCAAAAGTGTTGAATTAGAATAAGTTGTAGAAGTATAAAAAAAAACTGAAGTTGGGTTTGTTTGCAAAATTTGCTAAAAAACAAAAAAATAAATAAGTTGGTAAAAATACCTAAGGACATGCTTTTACTTTATATTTATTTTCAGTCTTTTTTTTTTAAAAAAAAGTAGAATTAAAAGCAATAAAACCAAATAACAAAAAACAACTTAAATCTAACCAAAAGCTCAAAGTTGGGTTTTTCTTGTTTTATTTCAATTTTTGCAAACAGACCACATACGTGGATTTATTTTAATTTTTAAGTCGACTCATAAATCCCGAGTGATAGTATTAAAAAGTTTTCCACTAGGCTTCGTAGTCAGTTACTAAGCCCAATTTCTTAGGCTGTTCCTTTACAAGCCATATATATATATATATATATATATATAGTTAAGATCTATTACATACCCTATATTAGATAAGATATAAGACCCAATATACACTATTGAATCAATTAAATCAAACCGTCCAAATTAAACACTAGAAACAGGCGTGAAACTCAATTGTAACTGGTTAAGGGGTATAATAGTAAAATACACACCATTATACAACAAAGCACGTCCTAAATTAATTCCACAATCTCCTAAAATCTCTCACATTTAAACCCAATTGCAGTAAAAGTCTTTCTTCTCTCCTCTCTCTCTCTCTCCCTTCCTCTCGTCCTTGCTGCAAATACCTTTTAATTCTTTTCTGATTCCTTTTTATTGAAATTGCCGTGTGGATTCTCATTTGTGAGCTGGAGACAATTTCATTAAATGGTGGATTGAATAGCTTTTTTTTTTATATAAATAAGCATTATATATTCAAAGGTGGGCGCAGAAGGTGGATTGAATGCCCCATTTACAAAGAAGGTGGGCAACAACATTGAACTTTCTATATTGTAATTCCTTATATATTTTCCTATCCCAATATCGATTTATAATTCAGTATCTTAACAAGCAATATTCAGTAACTTATATAGTATTATTCAGTAAATATACATGTGATATACAGTATGTTAATATGTAACAATCAGTATGTGTTTATAACATATTAAAAATATTCAATTATACAGTATCTTATAAGGTATTATACAATATGCTATAACACATTATACGGTATATTATAACTCATTATACAGTATGTGTTTATAACATATTAAAAATATTCAATTATACAGTATTTTATAAGCCATTATAGAGTATGTTATAACACATTACACGCTATATTATAACTCATTATACAGTATGCGTTTATAATATATTAAAAATATTCAATTATACAGTATCTTATAAGTCATTATATAGTATATTATAACACATTATACAATATATTATAACTCATTATACAGTATATTAGCCAGAGGATTATTCATTCATTATCCCATTACCTGTGCGTAGTCTCATCTGGTTAAAGCTTTGCCATAATAATAAAACTGAAATTATGCGTGATTAATTAGTTTCCAATTTCTCATTAGGAGATTTCAAATTCAAATCAATTATTTAAATAATAACAACTTCCACCATGACTGTTCTTGAGGAGAAATCATCATCATCATCAGTAATGGTTGTTCTTGATGTTGAATTGTCGATGATTCCGAGCTGAAATTGCCGATGATGAATTGATGATATATGAATTGAATATGAATTTAAAGTTTTCTGTATCAATTGTAATTTTCTGTGCGCTGAAATTGGAAGGAATAATTAAAAAGGAAAGAGAAATCTATTATTGCATATAACAAGGGATTTAATTTTGATTCTGCATATTATTTGCATGAGTTTGTTAGATCTATTGATTAAAATGCCCCTATCATCATTAAATCAAAGATTAAAACCAAAATAATGACTTTAATTATGGACCTTGGGATCAAATGGTTTAGATTGAGTCTTATATCTTATTAAATAGGGAACGTATTCATGTCCTATATATATATATATATATATACCGTGAAAATAGAAGCCCATTTCAAAGGCTCCAATCTCCATTTTATTTTCCCTCCCTCGTTTGAATTGCACTATATCATCAAGAAGGGAAGAGAGAGAGAAAGTTAAAAAACATTTGTGTGTGTGTGTGAGAGAGAGAGAGAGAGAAGGGTGTGCACTGATGTCGAAGGCTGAAGGATTTATGATTCTTGATACACAGAATGGTGTAGCAGTCGGAGGTAATTCTTGATTTTTCGAGTACATTATTAGGTTTTTAATTAGGATTTTTTTTTTGTTTCGAGTACATTTTTAGGGCTTTTAATTAGGATATAATCCATGTGAAGGTTGTAGCTTTTCTTGTACTTAAATTTTTAGGGTTTTGCTTGATATTCGTCTGTAATTTCTATGTATTTGACGGTCTGCTTGGTGAAAAAGCGTCAGCTTTGCTTAGGAAGCTTCATTCTTGAGTGTTGATTAGCTTATCTGAGTGCTTAATTTGGACTCAACAACCTTTAATTTCATTTATTGAATGTCATAATTAGACCTCAGGCAGTGTCTGCTAATTTCATCCAGTCTCAAATTTTCTCCAATCATATGTGAATAGCTTTATGATGAATTATTTTGCGTTTCCTTTGCGGTATTAGGGCCTTCTCATTTTGTATCATTTGTAGAATTGTGGCTTCCTTTTTGATTTATGATACAATTTTGTGAGTCTACTTGCTTTAGCAGCTAAAATATGGTTTTTAGGTAGAGATTTTGGATTCACTTTTAAATTTCTGAACAAAATTCTAGATATAGCAGAGAAAGCAGCTAGGCCACGTATTCAAAGTGTAGGGAGGACGAAGCTGGCAGACATTAGCAATCTGACACAAAAGCCGGCGCCATTAATTCAAGAGAAGTTGCAATCTATTCCCACCATTACTAAAGAGTACATTGACCAGCTCCAGAAGGTAATATTATTTGTGGGTCTTATGATCTTTTCACGTCTGATGTACTTCTTGTTATAAGTTAATTAGCTTGATTTTGCTTGTGGATCAGGAAAACATGGCTTTGGTGAAGATGCTAGCACAGAGAAAGTATCCTTTTTGGATTTAATTTGTCTTAATTGTTTTTGTTTTGGAAAACAATTCATTCCTTCAGACAAAATGGATTCTAATTTGGTTTTACTTGTTTTGGGTTCCTTCAACATTGTTTTGTATTAGCAAAATCATTGAACAGAGTGGAATTGAGTTGGACAGATTGAGAGTAAATTTGCTTAAAATGCAGGAACAGAATCAACAGCTAGCTCTATCAAACACCCATATGCTAGCGGTGTTTTTTTTTTACTCATATCTGTAGTTGTCCATTTCCTGGAAGTTCTTTTTTGTTGAATTTTGTTAACATTCGTTGCTTGGTTAATATTTCAGGAATTAAATTCAGGTAAAGATCGGGTAGGTGCAATTATACTTCGTTTGTTTTTACTGCATATAGTAGATTATGCAGCAGTTTTTAATGTTGCCTCTATTTCAGTTGAAAGCATTGCAGCATGAACTTGGATGCAAAAGTGGTCTACTTAAAGCAAGAGATTTGAATCTTGAGGTCTATTTTTCAACTTTTTTTTAGCCCTCTAGTAATAAATCGTCATACTAGTTTATTTTTAACTTACTGCTTGTAACCATATTTTTCCTCAGGAAAAAGCAAGTAAGAGAGTGTGCCATAATTCTAATGCAGAGGTATAAAATCCACTTTAATTGATTTTCTTATTTTCAACCTATTGTGTGTATCCTGACCTGGTTACTTTTGCTCCAGTTGTTTAGTGTGTGATTTGTTGTTTTTACATATGACACAGCACCTCTGTGCGTTTTTGCGTTGCTTATACAAGATTATAGTTTTTAAGTTTTTAAACCTCATTATCTGCTTTAACCTTCTAAATTGTGAAGTTGATAAAGTTTCAGAACAAAGCGGAGCCCTCAAAAAAAGGTAGAGATGCTGAAAAACCTCGTAATACCAAAAGGAGATTTCCGTCAAACAGTGAGTAAATATTTGTGGAAGTACCTTGTCTGATTTGAGAAGGATGTCTTAAATTGAAATGTTTTCCCTTGGTCATGCCTAGGTTTGGGCTCATCTGAACAAATCCAACCTAAGGAGAAGACTGAAAATACAAGGTCCTTTTCTGCTTGCTGTTAAACTAGGCATAAAGAATTTTAAATTCTCATTTCATTTTTCCTTGCTTTTTTTGTTTTAATACTTTGGCTTTTGTGTGTTGTCATCGCAGGCCTTCCGTCAGGAGGCAATCTGCCAGGTTTAAAACTGCGGATTTAAAACCTGCTGAACAAGATGAGTTACACAAAAATCCCGTCCCAGAAAAAGGGTCAAATTCTGAGAATGCATCAGCAAAAAACAAAGATAACGGATGCAATTCTAGCCTCAGACAAGAGTTCAAAAAGGTCCACATATACAAGAAGATATCCATAAATGTCAAAATGCTCAGACCCGATTGAGGCATACATAGTTATATTCTTTTACTAACCTTTTAGCTATTTTATTTCTCTCAGGAAAAAGCAAGTATGAGACCATGCAAAGATTCTGATGCAGAGGTATAAAATGCACTTTGAATGAGTTACTTCTATTTTCATCCTAGTGTATGTATATTGACTTGAATATGTGTTCTCCAGTTGTTTAGTATGTCCATTTTTTCTGTATATATAATACATCACCTTTATCTCTGTTGCTTATACATAAAGTTGATCCAGTCTGGGGAGGAAGAGAAGTCCTTAAAAGAAGATAGAGATGATGAGAAACCTCGCAATAGCAAAAGGAGCTTGCAATCTAACAGTGAGTATTTAGATCTTTTTATACCTTAATAAAATTTTAAAAGTAATGTTCTTATAATGATTTTTTTTGGGTCTGGGGCATGCATAGGTGTGGGCTCTTCGGAACAACGGCAAACTAAGGAGACGGATATAAATAAAAGGTTTCTTTTTTCTTTTTATTTATTTACTGCCCTTTTATCTTCCTTGTTTTCTTGCTTGCTATTAGACTAGGAGTAAATTAATCGTAATCTTTCTTTTGATTATTCCTTGTTTTTAACTTTGATTTTGGTGTTGTCATTGTAGGCCTTTCGTGAGGAGGCAATCTGCTAGGTTTAAAGCTGCAGATCCAAAACCTGCTGAGGACGATGAGTTGCATCGTGATCCTCTCCTGGAGATAGGATCAACGTCTGAGAATCCATCAGTAAAAAATGAAGATAATGAATTCGATTCTGGCCTCAGATATGAGTTTGGAAGATCATCTCTCAGCAGGCCATCACGTGTTGCAGCCAGAAAGGTTCAATCCTATAAGGAGATCCCATTAAACATCAAAATGCGCAGAACTAACTGAACCTTTTTTGTTTTCTCACTAACCCTTTAGCTATTTTGTTTCGTTAACATGATCTGCAGAAATTTTAGTGTTAACCTACTGTAAGATTTGATCAACAAAAAGTTTATGTATAATGAAAATACATTCTTCTGAAAGTTCCACTAGGGTCCTTTGATCTCTTTTGTGTGGCTGTGTCCGTGTAAACAAAGTCGATTCGATGTTATGTTGATCAGTGGTAGAAATATTTGCTTTGTGTGGTGTTGTAGTAATGTTGACCTCTAGATGAACCGGTAGTCCCGTGAGATCTCACTGTTCAATGTAAGAATCTCATGTGTGAGCCCGTGTATAGGGGTGGAAATTACAAGGTTGATTTTCTTTGGTGGTTTTAGTTTGATTGTTAGTTGTTATTCTGTATCTAATCATATTTGAGACACTATTTTGTTGTCTCTAGTTTGGCAAGTATGGTTATTTAAGGTTGTCGTTTAATGATTTGATGGTTCATTTAAGTTAATTAATTTTAATAATATTAACCTTATTTGAATTTCGAAACATAATGGTTCGAATTCGAACTGAAACTTTGGGTGCTACATAAGGCCCCTTGCGAAACAGAGTAAATATAACACACAATTTGAATCTGACATTCCAGTGAAGTAATATTGAGGAAAAAAGTTGATATTCTTGATTTGATTTTGAAATAAAATACCAAAAAAATTGTATGAGTATAGTTACAAAATGTACTTGTTGATTAATCTAGTTATTTAGTTTCTGTTGCAATTGTATAAGTTTGTAAAATAGTATCTTCTTTCCATAAAAAGGAATTCTGGGGGGAATGGATTTTCGTCCTCCTATTCTCTTTATCTTTTCATACTAGTGAAATAAAATATTGAATATTAAATTCCATTAGATTTTCTTTTGAACATAATAAGTATCAATTCTAGTATTTATATATTTAATTGGTAATAATGAGTGTAACCAAATGAAATATTTATGTAAATGCTTCATATGGCTTAATATATACAATTTTCTTTTGGTAGAAATAGTCTTACGCTCTTAGTAACAAATAAATCTTTTACACCTTCCCTCAAAAAAAATAAAAAAATCGTTCCATCTCTCGCCATTTTTAATCATTTTTTTATGAGAGTTATCCATCGACTTATCATCTATGATGCACGGATACTCCTAAAATGACTCGGTACAATATCGTATCCGTATCTGGCACAGATACTCTTGGATACCATGTTCGGAATATTTTTGAAGTGTCCAAAAAATAAAAAGTTCTTTTTTTATGGACACCGTATCCAATATAAAATTTGAAGTATCCGACATGTCTTGTATACCAGCCAGAGTATTCTTTAGTATTATACAATACTTTTTGTGCTAAAATAGGAAAAGAGATAATATTTTCGGCCTTTTGTTAAAAATTAAACATAAAAGTTAAACAAATCAGAAAGAAATTTAAGAAACTAGACAAAATGTTAATTATGTCAATAAATTTATTGAATCAAATTTATTCTTAAATATTATAATTGTATATATATAGACGTATCCTCAACGTATCATATACTGAAATTTTAAAATTTGTCGTATTTCGTATTAGTGTATATCGTATCCGCATTCTCATATCCTTATTCGTATCCTTATCCATATCCGTATATCATAGCTTATCATATTAATCATTTGATAAATTTCAACATAATGAAAACTTCAAAACTTTATTATATTTTTTTATATTATTATATTGATTTACAAATACTTTTATTTTACTATGAAATATAATCTAGCGAATCGCAGCAAGGAACATTTTCTCTTTAATTTGTTTTTTCCGGATGAAATATTAAGTAAAGAAGATACATGATACATCTAAGTATTAGATCAACCAAATATCCTCCGACATATACCGAAACAAGTAAAAAAAATCAACGGAGGTAGATCTTAGTATACAGAAAGCTTATCTAAGGGGTATCACCACAATTCCATTGATAGCACTTCAGAGGTTTATGTTGAACTTCCAAATGTGAGATATCTCGGGGAAAAAAATAGTGAATGAATTATATAAAAGAACAAAAAGACAAAAGCTTGACATTAATCTTAAACATCAATTCATATCCAAACAGCCCAAACCGTGTTGCTGCACGAACTAAAAAGAGAGTAGCACTACTAAAAAATAATGTCCAACATCTTTGTATCCCGTCCTCTCTTTTTCTTTTTGGTTTCGTGTACTCATCAAGCCGGAGTTTCAAAATTAATCCCTCGAGGTACGGTCAGTCACAATTATGGAAACTTCTCACAAGAAAGTTTTTCGCATCCATAAAGACTTGAACATAAGACCTGTTGCTTAAGTGACCAGAGCCATTTCCACCCATACTGATTTCTCTTATTTTCCCCTTCTCTCCGATCTTGGTGACAAATGCTCTAAAAAGAATAAAAAAGACTAAAAGTAAGAAAAACAAAATAAAGGTTAAATTATTATTACGAATTGTAAATGGAGGCGCCAAATTTTTGGAGGGTCTTTTTGAATCTTTTATTTGATAGGAAGAATTCCAAATTTCTTTTTATAATGGATCCAAAAATAAGACGAACTCCGTGAAATCCGTAGGTAGGCCCTCCTTTTTTTTTTCCAATTAATTTTAGATAGTCTTGAAATGGTGTGATGCCAAGAAATTATAGCGTTCATGTTGTGAGTCCACATTGGACCAACATGATCGATGGTTGAGATCAATGGAACCATGGTATCTCGAGAAATTACACTTTTGCAAGTGAAATTTGCTCGTAAAATGATTCCGGTACCTCATTATTAGAAATAATAGATTTAGCCCCTATTTTTCAAATAGTGAACACATCGAGTCCTCGATCGGATTTTTTTTCTTTTTTTAGTGAAGTGATATTACACAAGTCATTACATTAGATTAAATATAGATAAACAAGAAGTGAATTGACAATCATCAATCAACGATTAACATTATAAGTTATTAACAAACAACTACTACATAAATAAAGATATATACCCACACATCTGATAGAATAAAACCCATGACCTTATAATCATGGGGCCTCAACCTAACTACCAGAGCCAAACCTCTGCTATTACTTTGAGTTAAGTTGTTCATTTCTAGGTAAGTAAACACATTTTGTATTTGCAACTAACTCGAGAATTCTTAATGATTTCATCCTTTTATTTCAAGTAATTAATGACCATATTTTAGTAATACAGACTAAATATAGTCATTGCTTGTAACATTCGGAAGCAAACTTATTGACAATAAACGATCAAGTATATTCACTTATCTAAAACATAAGTAACTTACGAAATATAGGGAGTGATCATTTTAGTGTAAACTTCAGAGTCTAAGACTATGAGGCCCCAATTGGATGATACATTGTTTCTCATTTCTCAATTTCTTGGAGATTCTTTTCATCAAAAATGCATTTATTTGACATCTTCTAAAAATATCTCAAAAAAATGCTACACACAATTTCTCAAAAGAAAATCTCAAATCTCTTTGGAAAAAAAATAGATTCAGTGGCATTTCTCTTGCATTTTTCTCACAAGGTCACCACTGTTAATATCATGATTAGAAAGTTTACCTAATAATTGAAAGTACTTTATCCGTCAATATCTTAATATAATCATCAAAATAATTACATAGCTTTATTTAAAATGATGTAAGCTACGAAATAAAATCCACTTTGTATATTTTTAGATGCCCTAATCGATGAACTTAACTTAAATATATTTAAATTTTTATAAAAACAAAACTCATCCATACCAATTTCCCACAGAAAAATAATTTTTCTTACAAAAAAGACATATATCACATCACACTTAATCATTAAATTTTTTTCTATAAAAAAAAGCTCACCCAAACAAAATTCCTCCATCATATCTCTATTTCCTTAAAAATAATTTCTCTTATTTTATCGATAAAAAATGGGAAATAAAAGTCCATCCGATCGAGCCCTAAGGCCGCAATTGGATGGCACGCTATATCATATTTTTCGATTTTTCAGAGATTTTTTTAATAACAAATGCATTTGTTTGGTATATCCTTAAAATATTTCAAAGAAATGTTATACTTAATTTCCCCTAAAAAAATAAATCTCGAATTTCATTGAAAAATGGATTTAATTAACATTTCTCTAAGATTTTTCTCATGAAAGTCAATTTTTTTAACTATTTATGATTAGACAGCTCACTCAATAATTAAAAGATCTATATCCGTCATTATCTTAACAAAGTTATAAAAATAATCACATAGTTTGATTCGAATGAAGTTAGATATAAAATAAGATCCACTTTGAATATTTTTGGATGCCTTGTTATATGAGTTTAACTTAAATATATCTAAATTTTCGTAAAAAATAAAAACTCTTCCATATCAACTTCACACAAAAAAATAAATTTTCTTAAACAAAAATAAAAATAAAAATATCACATTACATTTAATCATTACATTTTTTTCTGTAAAAAACCCAAACACACTTTTTCTTAGAAAATGAGAAATGAGAAATAACAATGTTTCCAATTGGGCCCTAATTTTATGGCGGTCCTACTCCAACTGAAAACCATATCTATAATCCTAGGACTAAAGCAAGGTTAATAGAGCTGCAAGCTACGCAAAAGATTGGAGTGATTGGGCATGAAGAGAAAGTAGGCCATGAAACGGGTGAAAGTGAAACTCCCCAAAAATTCGGTGGACTGCTCTATGAATCAATCAAAAAAATTTATGTTAGACCGAATTCAATTGTTTTAATATTTATATTTCTTACACAATAAAATATATTATGTACGGCTCGCACACACATTTGTATGAGTATGAGAGAATAGACAGAGAATTTAAGTTCAAATCATTGAATTCGATCTGACATATAATTAACGGCCCGAAACAATTATTTCATTTGAGTGAGACAAGGGAGAGTGGTATTTCATGTGTAGGAGTAAAATCAACTTTTTTTTTTTGAAGGATTGCCAAAAGCGAAGGCAACTCTGTGGGTCCACCAGTGCTAGGATGCGAAAGCATGGGGAGCAATCAAGATAAGGCAAAAACTGCGTCAATTAATGTAAAAACTTAATCATACATATATGGATTAGTGGATTGTTTGTCCTTTTTAATCCTTTTATCTTTCATCTCAAGTAACAACAAAATTAAGAAAGAGAAAAGATACTTGCCAAGAAGTTGTATTTGCCACAATCATTTCTTTTTGTTGTCAAAACGCGTTTTTATTACATCAAACATGATTGAAATATGATAAGATTAATTCTTTAGAAGGAAACAACAAAATCTTTACATTATCCTTCTCCTATGAAAAAAGTACCGGCGGTTGAAAATGATATCTTCCTCTATGTACTAATTTGATAACTAATTCAAAACATCATACTCACAAGATTTCTTCATATCTTTGCAACGGTCAAATACACCATTATATGACAACCTTAAGTAATAATAAATCAAGGATAATATATAAGTAACACAGAATAAAAACCTATATAGCTAACTTGTATAAGATTCGAGTATAAAATAAAAAATAATTCTAATAATTAAATGTGAATTGGCGATGTCATATATATATATATATATAAGATATGGATCAAATGCATCCCAATTCATTAGATAAGATATAAGATCCAATCTACACCCTTGATACCATTTGATCCCAAGGTCCGGATTTAACTCCAATTTTCTGATTTTATAATTTTTTTTTATTGCTGTCAGGGGCATTTTAGGCAATAAATGATAACAGACACATGCAAATTTCAAGCAGTATCAAATCAAATCCCATATATTACGCGCCATAACCAAATTCAATATTTTCTTTCCATTTTCAGCTCGATCAGATCACAAATCATTCATTTTGATACCAGTATTCATCATCAAATTCAATAAATCAGCAAAGATCGTTCATCACAATCCATTTTGTCCATCAAGTTTCAATTCGATCAGATTAAAGCTCGTTTCACAGCAATCCATTTCGTTCAGTTCCACGATTGATTCGAATCAATAAATTATGATCGGCAATTCATCCTAAGCTTCAGTTTCTCGTTCATCAATTATCGTCATCGTCAGTTCCGTGTTTACCAACATCGTCAGTTTAGCGTTTATGGATGAGATGGTTTTAGGTATTTTTTATCATCATCATATCGATTTATGCGAAAAAATTGCAAAAGTTTGTGACATTTTTGCAATTTTGTGATATATATCATATTTATACACCATAGTCGATGATGTTTCATTGTTATACACAATTGTCAGTTCCGCGTTTATGGACATAAGTTTGATATACATCATCATATACATTAATATACAGTTTGTGTAATGATGTTATACATTATGATTTTATTAAGAACTTATATTTATTGTATACATTTCAAGCAGTAAGATAAATACATTATACAACATCTTATATGACATTATACACTATATTATACATTACTATACAGTACATATAGTGATGTTATAGAGTATCTTATTAAGTCAGCGTATGTTTATGATAGACTAAATAATCAAACATCATCACAGTTTTTGATGTTTGATTATTATTAACAGGATCAGTAGTGTATAGCAATAATGATGTTGAGAATCAATGTGGCGGATCTTCTTCGTCGTCTAATTCTATATCATCTCCGGGCGGTTCAAAATATTGGGAACCAGTGTGTGCTACTGAGTTTAAACCATGCATTGGTAAGGCATTTAAAAGCTTGAAGTTTGCATTTGAGTTTTACAAAAGCTATGCTCGGTTATGTGGTTTTGATGTACGCAAGTGTTCCCAAAAATCTCATAAGGATGGTACGGTCATATCTAAACATTATGTATATAGTCGTTCCGGTGTTTACAAAAACTGTGATGATGTTGGTAGGAAGAAAAAGTGTATGATTGGTCGATGTGATTGTAACGCTAAGATTGTAGTGAGGTTTAGTGCTTCACAGGGATATGTTATAAAGAAATTTGTTGAGCGGCACAATCACGAGTTGGCGACCGACGAGGGGAAATAGTTTCTGAAAGTTAATCGAAATATTGATCCGTCCCAGATTATGTTTTGCTTAAACGCATCAAAGGTGAATGTTGGCGTCATTAAATCACATTCATTCCTGAAGGAGATTGCAGGTGGGTTTAATAATGTTGGGTCGACTTCTACAGATTTCAAAAACGCAAAAAGGGATGTGAAACAATACGTCGGTGAGAACGATGGGGAGATGATTGTTAGGAAATTTATGAATTTGAAAAAAGCGTGTGAAGGATTTTTTTTTTATTATGCCATAGATGATGACGGTTGTATGAGTAAGTTGTTTTGGGCTGATCCGGTTGCAATAAGGAATTTTGAACTGTTTGGTGATGTTTGCTCGGTCGATGCAACATTTCGATCCAATAAGTAAGCACTCTTGTTTGAATGCATAATACATATTCTTTTAATAGGTACTGAATATATGCTGTATAACACATTATCAGTTACTGTATAGTATTCATTCAATGAATGTATAATGAATCATTACTTAATGTATAGTTGATTTACAGTGCCTGATTACCCTGTTAATAAATGTATAATGATTCATTAATTGACTGTGTAATTGCTTTTCAGGTATCAAATGAAATTCGTTCCTTTTTCTGGTTTAGATAACCACAAAAGAATAGTCACATTTGGTGCTTCTCTAATCGCAAAAGAAGACATTGAGTCGTACACGTGGGTTTTTGAAGCTTTTACACATGCAATGGGACGGGAACCAATCTATATTGTATTTGATCAATGTCCTGCTATGAAACAGGCTATTCCTAGTGTTTTTAAAAAGGCTAGGCATCGGCTTTACGCGTGGCATATCATGAAGAAGTTCCCAACCAAGGTTTGTGTCTTTACTGCTTTTTTGAATCCATATTATATTAATGTGTTACAATAGCATTTGACATACTGTAGTATGATATTGTATTTAGTGTACAATGCATTTTAATAAGATTTAAATTTATAATGTATAATGTGTTTGTACTAGATTTTATAATGATACTTTTAAGTAGTGTATAGTACAATATATTATGCTGTATAATATGTTTTGCATTTGATTGTTTTTTCTCCAGATTTCACCACATACAGGTAAATATGCTGAAGTAGTGAGAAAGGTGAATAATTTTGTGTATAATGACGACATCACGCCACGTGAGTTTGAAGATGGTTGGAATGATCTTATTTCAAAGTATGGGCTAAGCCATATTGAATGGCTTTCTGAAATTTACGACAACAGACATTCGTGGGTATCCGCATTTTATTGAGATGTTTCGATGGGTGGGTTATTGAGGACTACATCGATTTCAGAGTCGGTTAATTCATTCTTTAATCAATTCTATGTAAAGGGTGACACAATCATTGAGTTCTATAGTAGATTTGAAAGTTCTATAGACAGGCAAAGGCATACGAATGCAAGATTAAATCACGAGTCTTTGGTCTCTAAACTATCAACCGAAACCCCTCTGTCGTTAGAGGAGGATGCTTCAGAGGTATATACACGCGCTGTTTTCTATGATGTACAAGTGGAGATCAAAAAGTCTGCATATCAAGTGATACTGCAAAGTCTAAATGTTGTTGATGGTGTGAAATCATTTGTCGTATTTGACTCCGACAACGAATCAAAGTTATATGAGGTATATCATTTTTTATAGTGTATGTTATTATTATATATGTTGTATATTATTAAACAGTTAATGTATGTTACAGTTTGTTAATTGTATTTATGTTATAGGTGAAACATTTTGCATCGAACAATCAGGTTGATTGTTCTTGCCGATTGTTTATGAGGCGGGGTATTTTGTGCAGACACATTTTCTTTGCATTCAACCAAAGTCGAATACTCAAATTGCCCGCTGAGTATGTTCTGAATAGATGGAGAAAAAATGCAGAAATTATGGCTTCCGATATAATTAATAACCAAGTCAGACATTATCGCGCGATGATTGAGAAGAACACAAATGATGTGAGTCAAATTTGGATTGACTTTCAATCATGTTTAAATCTTGCAGGTTTTAACAAAGAAAAACTCGACTACATAAAAAATCAATTGGTGGATATGAAGTCTCATTTGAGTGTCGGTGCGGACGATAACAATAAGAATAACAAGAATGCTATTATCGAGACACTGTGGGACCCCAAATTGAGAACGAGCTCGGGATCAGAAATCCTCAAATGAGCCGATCTAAAGGGTGCGGTAAAAGAATTAAGAGCAGTGCCGAGATATCAAAGCATGTTCCTAAGAGGAGAAAATGCGCTGCATGCGGAAAAGTTGTTGGGCATAATGCAAGAACATGTCCATCAAAAGAAAAATAAAAGTGTTTTCTTTTTTTACAGTTAGTATTGTACAATGAAGTAGTATTCAATGTATAACATATCAGTATACACTGTATAATGATGTGTTAATCAATGTATAATGATTCAAAGGATCTTTGTGTATACTGAAACATTATTGAAAGTGAATGAAGTGTATGTTAAAAAATGTCATAATGTATGTTGTATATTTTTTAGTGTTTTTTTAATTATACAGTTTAATTATATACTTTAATTGAGTTTTTTTATTATGTACAGTGAATATATTTGGGCTGTTAGACTGTATAATTATGTGCTGTATATAACATTAACACTTAAACTCAATGACCATAACAATATAAACAGGATATGAGCAATGAACAAACTTTTTATATATTTAAACTGTTCAACTAAACCTAATAACGTGATGTACAAAAACTAATAACTTGTACAAAAATTAATAACATGTACATCTAACAAAAAATGTTGTAAACGTATCACGTTGTTTATATCTAGCGCTTCTTCCCCTTTTTCATTTGGGCTTGTTCACGTTCCAAATCCCTTGATCGTTTGATAATGTCGTCCTTGAGTGTGTTCAAATCACAAGTAAGGATTTTTTCTAGATAAAGTGCTCTCAATCTTGTGAGTTTTGCAACTTGTGCTTTCTGCATTATATAAATATTAAAGTTAGATAGACAGGAAAATAAAGATTTTCAGAAACTTTCATTTCGTAGAATAAAAAAGTGTAAATCATTACGTTTTCTGCACCCAATTCTGGATCCCAATTCTTTAATCCCCCACCGAAGTAAGTTTCCATGTGACGCATTACAAAAACACCACAGTCCGAGCTGTTTCTGTGTGTACGCCATGGCATTGGAAGCCTTTCCATTTCTACCGTTGACAACGCTTGTGCAGCTGGATGGTTCATATCATTCAGGAACTTGGTAACCATGGCCTTCTGTTTTGAAACAAACAAACAAAAAAGCCATAAGGCAGTGTATAAATATATTAATATCATTATAGAGTATATTATTGACTCAATATACAGTGTATAATTAATAATTATACACTGTATGCTGTTCCATTATACAACAGTATAATATCATTTAACAGTGTATTATCATATCATTATTAAGTGGGTTAGTATACAATTTGTATGGTGCACCAGTGTATAATGTAAAGTTAATTGTGTGTTAATGAAGATTTAACACATATATATTGACATAAAAAAAATTAACATTAGTGTTTAAAGGATTGTTACCAAAGTGAATGGCACATGTTGGTATTTGTTTTCGAACGACACATCCGTTTTGCTATTGTTAAGGATCTCAATAGCTGGCTGCTTCAAATTAAAGCACATCACGTAGTAGTGTCTAGCGTAAAGAATAGGAAAGACAATCTATATATCGATGGTATGAAAGTGGTGTTAATGAATCTCCATAAAATTCGATAATTTTAACAATCTAACGGTGTTAGCTTACCAACGTAACATCGGTTGTGTTCACTCTTGGAAACATGTTCAGACGATTTTTGATGTTTTCCACGAATCTTTGATGCAGCGCATCATCATGTTTGGCTCCTTTGTTTGATGTGAAGAAAACCTGTTATCAAATTTTTTTTAAAAATTAGTTAGCGAGCAGAACATTATATCGTATGTATTAACAAAAATTAAAGAAGTATATTTTACCGTGTCGGACACGTGGAAAAAAAATCTAAGCGGTGATGTTGGTGCTCTTGTTGACTCGCCATTGTTCAACAGGTATGACCAGACGTCGATGACTCCAGATAAAAGCTCGGTCCGTTGAGACAATGTCTTTACATCCCAAATATAGCCAATTACATCCCCACTTTTGAAAACAACAATTCTGGAAAATCATTATACATTGTAATAAGTTATTGTTCATTATACAGTATGTATAATGGTTTAATATACAACAATCAATATTACCATTATACAGAGTACATTCAGTTATTATATAGTGTATATTTAAAATTCAAAGGAATACAAATAGAACAATTGTATTATACATATACTCACATGTCGTCCTCAGTAACGCGATTCACCCAATCCCACAACCTTTTTTCATTTGCGCCCTGTTTTGAGATTATATTCACAACCCGTTGAACATATGGAGAACACATGTCTGGAGCTGGTTTGAATTGTCTCTTTGTTTCTCCAATGATCTCAACAGCCGGGGCAATGGTAATGTCTGGATGAGGGAATCGTTCTGTGACAATGGAGTCATCATCCTTTGTTGTCACATCTGGAGGAACTTGCTCAGAGATGTGGGAGATGTCACCAGTGTATTGTTTAGCAATTGACAACACAGCCACCTCTGGATCCTCCTGACGCGGTTTCTCCGGTGTTTGTGTCAACAAGTTGAAGGTTGGCTGTGAATGTACTGGTGAACTTATTCTTTTAACCGGCGTAGATTGTTCGGGTTGGAGAGGCGGATCAGCTTGGGCGGCTGCATGTTGTTCAGGTGAGGAAGGGGCCTCTGGTTGATATGTACTTGTCTCTGGTTTTGTTCTATACAGTTTTTCAACATGATCTAACACCCTTTTTTCAATTACCTTCAACCGTGGATTCGATGGAAGAATGGAGTCACATGATTCGATGTATCCATTGTACTTAATAAGTTTATCCACCAGGTCCAATGCAACCCTTTCCAAATTGAAAATCATCCCCTACGTATACAGTAGTTTACAAACCATTATACACTACATTTAAGTACAATTATACAGCATGTGATTGTACAGTATACAGTTATAATAATTTTACTAATTACATAAATATGCATACCTCTTCAAACGTATTCCAGTCCTTGATGGATGCATCTGATTCTGTGGGAGCTTCTAAAGAGGTAGTGGGTTGTTTTGGAGCTTCAATATGTTGTGCAACATGTTTCCCTTTGTCAGCCTTCATTTCCCACTGCCCCTTTGATATGATCCCCTGCCCAAAAACTCCCTGTTGAATCTCTATGTTACTCTTTTCGCGTAGCGCAGAGTCTGTCCAAGTGAGCCAAGTGGGGATTGATCTTGGTACTGTCATATGCCCCTTGTAGTTGACTCTGTCAGCATACAATATCTGAATTTGGAGGAAAAGAAAAAAGTTGAGATCATACAATTATACAGTAACATGTAAACCATTATTCAGTATATTATAAACCATTATACACTAGATAATATACCATTATACAGTGCTAGTTCATATAACACTATAACACATTATAGGGTATGAGTTATACACTGTAAAATATACACATTATAACTCATTAAAGTGTATGAGTTATACACTGTAAAATATAGTGTTAGTTCATATAACACATTATACACCAAATCAACAAAAACACATTATACACATTACACACATTATAACACATTATAGTCTATGAGTTATACACTGTAAAATATAGTGTTAGTTCATATAACACATTATAGTGTATGACTCATACACTGTAAAATATAGTGTTAAGTTCATTTAACACATTATACACATTATACACCAAATCAACAAAGGCACATTATTGGAACACAATCAACATCAGAAGAGGCACTGTAAACTTACAATCAGAAATAGAAGAGGTCCAGTGTACATGCGTTTTGCTGGATCTTCTTCCCAAACGTGTTTCGTGTTTCCCAAACTATTTAGAACTAGTCCAGGCCAATTGTAACTTGACAACTCATCAAGAGACCCCTTGAAATTCAGTATCTTCTTGTTGACAAATGGTGTGCCAGGGGTCTCTATCAAGCAATTATACATAATCATCATAAAATTCAGCTTGAATTGATCTGTGAGTTGTTTATCAGATTGAATTGCCTTCACGACCATTGATGCTGAAACTTTAAACTTTTTGGACTTATCAAGCCCAAATTGGTCAGTGAATGCGTCCGATCTCTTTGGATTTTTTACAGTGAGGTCTATAGGCCGAGCCCCGTGTGGAAATCCTAAAACCTCGGCCACATCATACTCTGTAATATTGATTTTTCCTCCGGACAGAGTAAGCCTGAAATTTGCTGGATTTAAAGATTTTACAACTTTATAGACAAGCCTGTGAGGCAGCTCTGTAATGTTGAAATCCAAAAAGGATCCGAACCCGGATTGTCTCACCCATTCCCGTTGTGGTTCGGTCAGTTTTGAAAGAGCATCCACCAAGACCTTCAACGATACTCTTATTCGTGTATACTCAACCACCTTCTTTTCCCCCTGTGGTTGATGTTTGGATACGGTCTGTGTTTTCCATTTTTTAGATTGTGTTTTTACAGGGCAGTGGTGTTTCGCACGTCTTTTCCGAGCAGCAGGTTTTTGTTCTGATTCGGTCACTTCGTCTTGATTAGACGATTCTTCTGCTGATTGTACATAATCATCATCAGTATTAGGTTGTTCAACACTAAGAGGCTCAACAACATCGGCAGGCACAAGCTGTAACCTATCAATTGAATTGGTTGAGGATGAATCTCCTTCAGCAACTGCATTACAGAGTAGACAAATACATTATACACTAAAAAATTTAGTATAATGTATACTGTAAATCACAAATCCAGATTATGACCATGAATCCCCTATTTGTATCCAATATACAGTATGTCAGAAATAAAAATTCATTATAATTAGTGCTTTTAAATAATTATACATTAGTGTATAAACCATTATACATTACATACAATTATGATATACATTGTGTGAATAATGAGATATGAGATATTATTAGTGAGTTCATTCCATTATACAGAATTTTATACACAAATATATAGAATGGTATAGCAAATTATACATTAGATTACACCCAAATATACAGTATGTGCATACACAATACAATTAATATGATGTATAATATTATACACATTGTTATTCATTATTATACACTACAATGCAAACCATTATACATCGAAGTTTGATATATTATACATTTAGAATGAAGAAAATAATGTAATTATATACAACATATATTACTCAAATATGCATATAACCTAACCATAATATTGTCACCCATAGGTACATAAGCCAGCAAAACGAACAAAACCAGCGTATAGATACATTGCGTGTTCCCAATATAGTTATAATATACAGAGTATACGTACAGAAGCCATCAAAATCCACAAAATACGTAATATTGTCACCCATAGGTCGAACAAGAAATGAAAAATGTGTGTATAATCGATACCTGTTCTTCTGGATGGATTTTTTGTCCTCATTTTTGATGAAAATGAAATCGGTTTGGGAGCGTTTTAAAACTAGGGTTGCCAGCTATAGAAAATTACAGTTTAATTTTCGCAGGTTTAAAAATGGGAGAGATTTCAATGAAATCGGGTATGTTTATTAGGTTTAAAATTGGGAGAGATATCAGGGGAGACGGGGGAGAGAATTTAGGAGTGGATCGATGTATAATGGGTGTAAATTACCAGAATACCCCTCAGACAGCTTCATATTTGGGGTTCCCGCGTTTACAGTGAATAATTTGGACTGTTGGATTTAATTGATCCAATGGTGTATATTGGGTCTTATATCTTATCTAAGAGAATGTATGTACTCGATCTTGACCCTATATATATATATATATTTGTTGAGCGATAGAACTTCACTTTGTCACAAACTCACAATAATGATTTTTAGTGACAATGCTTCCCTTTTAAGTTGTTACTAGATATATATAATGAGTAACAATTGTTTTTATTTGGTCACAAATAACTATTTTAGTGACAAGAATTTTTTTTTTAGGTTATCACTATTGACAATTATTGACATATGTTTGTGGGTGTTCGGCTAAACTGCCAGAAAATTAAAAATTCGGTCTTCGGTCTTCGTTTTTTTTTTTTACAAAAATTCAGTTTTTGGTTCGGTTAATCGAATACTGATTTTTTTTTTATATATATATATATATATTTTTTTTTTTTACTTTTTTTTATATGGTATAATATAGACCAAAAAATTATAAAAAGTGTGTTTCCTAGTGACAACTCAAGGAAAAGAAAATAAATAAATTAAAGTTAGTCATTATTAAAATCTAGTTATTTATTTATATCTAGTTTTTATTTTTTTGTGGAAGTTTAAGAAACTCAATTGAATTGCATGCTCCTATATTGATTAGTTGCTTCGACCACTTCATAATTTATATTAATCTATTTGGACCTTATACAAAAAAGGTGAGAGTCAAAATTCAAATCTAGCCAATTATTTTTTTCCCTTTAATTCGGTTCGACGGAAAATCGAACCGAACCGAACCAAACCAAACCAAACCGAAAAGTTCAGTTTTTAACCGAACCGAATCTAACTTTTATGGTTCAATTTTCTGTCCAAAATTTTGGAAAACCAAAATTTCGGTCCGAGCCGATGAACACCCCTACATATGTTTAGTGATAATTTAGTGACAATACAAATATATATATATATATATATATGTTGTCAGTAATTATGAATAGTGACAACAATTTCTTTACCAATAATTATTAGGAGTGACAACATATATATATACAATTTTGTCACTATTAAGCTTTTGAAATCGTTTTTGTGGCAAGACAAATATTCCTGTCACCCAATATATATATATATATATAATTGTAATAACATTGACAATGTCAGTTTTTTTTTTAAAATTTTAAATTCTAGTTGAAGGGAGTACCTTTATCCGACAAAAATCGGGCCAATAGTTTTTAATCATGGGTCACACGGATCCTATAAGATTTCAAGTAAGGAGAGCAAAATGACAACTTGTGATAGTTTGAAATTGAACCTAAAACCTCCCACATGAAAGTGAAAGCTGTACCACTAGGCTAATATGCCCTATACGACAATGTAAGTAATTGAAATCTTGTCACTAATATGTTATTTCATTACTTACATTCCTCAAAGCATTTTGACCTTAATCTTACTACCTATGATGCATGGACATGGACACGGACACTGCCATGGACACGAGACACGTAATTGTTAAATAATTTAAGACACAGCAGGACTCTGACACCGCTATGCAATCTACATACATACATATATATATATATATATGTTTATTAATTTATTTATTAACTAGAATACGTAAATTGGACTTTTGATTTCAATTTATAAAATTTGCATTTTACTTGCGAAGTTCTACATGTCTGAAAGATTTAAACTTCTTATTAACAATATGTCAATAACAAAGTATAAGACCATGCCAGACTGGGTGCATTGGAGCTGGTGTACTTAGCACCACATATTTATGGTGGGGTGGGTGGTTTTTGCATGGGTGTTGGGTGATGAAAACCACCCACCCCACCACAAATGTGTGGTGCTAAGTACACCGGCTCCAATGCACTCGGTCTGGCATAGAATTGCCCACAAACAAATGCAAAATGAAAACATAATCATAGACTAAATATGAAATAAACATGTTTTCAATTGAATAAATGAAATAAACAAACAAAAAAATTTCACTGCTCGAAACCAGTTCAAATAAGTGAATAATTATTAAGTGTCATATAATATTTATCACGCATGAGTTTTGTTTTTTTATTTTGCTAAGAATTATATTAGGAATTTATTTTTTTATTTTGCAATTTGACCACATGCTTCTTAGTCTCTCACAAAAGTCACACCGTGTTTTCATGCGTATTAGACATGCCCCTCGGGCGTGTTCGACAAGGTGTCATAATATTTTTTTTTTTATTGAAGGACACGAATTTTTCGAGTCGGACACATGTCAAAGGAGTGTATGTCCACACGTATTCGACACAATACATTGCGATTTTTGAAGTGTCTGTGCTTTATAGCTAACTACCATAACCACAACAACAAAAAAGAAAAATGATGACACCATGCCAATTGACAATGTTAATGTTGTTATTAATTATATACCCCTAGCGACAATTATTTGTTATTTCATTATAATAACTTAAAAGATTTTTTGGAGCAAAAAACTTTACAAGAATATTGCTGACGAAAAAATGGATTTAAGTTGTCATTATTGACAAATATCGGCGTATATCTTTTGTGCAACAAGGAACAACACTTCTGATGCACTGCTGGCCGTTTGACTATAAGGGTGGATAGTTTTCACTACCAAACTCAAATCGAATTACCGTGAATGCACCAAAAGTGTGGTGTTTGGCTCATAATAGAATCAAATCAAATATTGATACATGTATAGTGACAATGACAATTAAGGCATTGTCATAGTGTTACAATTGATATTTTTGTTGCAACTTAGTAGTAAAAAATATACAAGTCACTAATTATCGAAATGATAATTCAGATATAATTTTTCTCATTATTAAGTTTCTACATATTATTATTATTATGCAAAATATAAATTGTGCATTGCTGGCCGTTTGACTATAAGGGTGGATAGTTTTCACTACCAAACTCAAATCGAATTACCTTGAATGCACCAAAAGTGTGGTGTTTGGCTCATAATAGAATCAAATCAAATATTGATACATGTATAGTGACAATGACAATTAAGGCATTGTCATAGTGTTACTATTGATATTTTTGTTGCAACTTAGTAGTAAAAAATATACAAGTCACTAATTATCGAAATGATAATTCAGATATAATTTTTCTCATTATTAAGTTTCTACATATTATTATTATTATTATACAAAATATAAATTGTGCACTGCTGGCCGTTTGACTATAAGGGTGGATAGTTTTCACTACCAAACTCAAATCGAATTACCGTGAATGCACCAAAAGTGTGGTGTTTGGCTCATAATAGAATCAAATCAAATATTGATACATGTATAGTGACAATGACAATTAAGGCATTGTCATAGTGTTACTATTGATATTTTTGTTGCAACTTAGTAGTAAAAAATATACAAGTCACTAATTATCGAAATGATAATTCAGATATAATTTTTCTCATTATTAAGTTTCTACATATTATTATTATTATGCAAAATATAAATTGTATCACTTAGTATATATCATCAATGATAACTTAGACGTTATCACTTAATATCTCGTCTCTATTATTTTCTCTTTTCACATCTTTACAATTTGAATTAAACTTCATTTTCTGTAATCTCATCATAAGCCCAAAATTATGCAGAACATTTCTAAAAAGGCATATTTTGCTTTCTTATTAAGTCAAATTTGTACATAATTTCTTTTCCCCATTTACATTAGGTAATAGATGGAATTGTTGGTAAAATATGTATCAAGATGAGCAACTTAATAATTTTGTCCCCTTGTTTAGTAGGCTATAAAAGTAATAACAAAGCATCATAGTTTGAAAATGTGGAATTATTAATCATTATATGTTTTTCCACAACCTGAAGTACTCCTAAGCCGTATGACATTAGCCACTAACTTATCCCTAGTGAATCATAATGATAGAAACTTTCAAAAATAAAATAAAAAAGGTGTCATAATGATAGAGAAATATATTCCATGGGACAAACAAATTATTTTTGTTGGATTACTATTGGAATAAATTAAGTCTCGAATGTGACTTTATAGCGTGAGTGTTCAACTGTTGCATAATTGACTACGAAAGAATAAATTATGAAAGAATTGATTTTTATAGATTTAATAATGACAAGATGTTGAATTTTCAACTTTGTCAAAATGTGATTTTCATACGTAGAGTGCAACTCTGACTATACCTACCTAGTTTGGATTATATTAAAGGAGACCAAACAGTCATGTGAATCGCGTTTAATGTCTAAACGTAGAATTGAATTTCTCAACTATTGGGTCAAACATGCCCTAAGCATTTGTTTACTTTAATCTTCATTATAATTATCTAGTTGTGATTAGAGCAACGCCAAACATAATTCTTAGAAATTTTTTGCGAGGAAAAAGATAAGGATGATAACATTATATGTGTATTAAGTAGAGAACATAAATGTATCACACATATAAGCAAGAATGATTTGCAATTCGAACATATATATAACTTCATGACTTATAGAAATAAAAAATTGCTCTCTCTACCATAGTGGAAAACATATAAAAAATTCACTCTTTTATTTTTTCCAAGTGTCTTTATTTGTTTTCCACGTTGTCCATACATTTTCAAAGTAAAATTCCCAAATTAGATGAGGATTAAATTAGAACTTAAATGGTTCAGCGGTTAAACAATTTTTTACTTTGAATTATAAGCAGATAGAAGCTCTCCATGCTTGCATCTTTTTCGCTTTATAGGGTTGTGCATTTTTCAAATAAACATTATCCAAATCTTTTAGATTGACAATGATGTGATTTTGGACGGACTTTTTTAAAAAATAATATAGTTTTTAATAATAATTATAAAAATAATATACAAAAAATTAAATATTTACAAATGGCATAATACGCCATTGGTAATGGCGTATCCAAGTGGATACGCCATTACCAAGGCGTATCCACATTTCCATTTTTTTTTAATTGGTGTGACTGGGTACGCCAATAGCATAGGCGTACCCAAGTCAATTTTATATAAAAAAAAGAAAAGAATTTTTTTTGTTATTTTCGAATTGATTTTTAGACATTTTCGGGCTTCGACTTCAATACAAAAAATGTAGATTGACTCACAAAGTTTGTAACGGTGTAAGAATTGATTCATTTCGATATTCGGGTGAAAAAAAATTACACATATACGGATTTTTTGAAAAAAAAATATTTTTTCGTCATCTTGGGGATGATTTTTCGACGTTTTTCGTACATTTTCAGGCTTCAACTTCAACACAAAAAATGTAGATTGACTCACAAAGTTTGTAACAGTGTAAGAATTGATTCATTTCGATATCCGAGTTAAACAATACAACATGTTAAAAAAGAGACACATATACGGATTTTTCGAAAAAAAAAAAATATTTTTTCGTCATCTTCGGAATGATTCTCGACATTTTCTGTACATTTTCGAGCTTCGACTTCAACACAAAAAATGTAGATTGATTCACAAAGTTTGTAACGGTATAAGAATTGATTCATTTCGAAATCCGGGTTAAAAAATACATGTTAAAAAATTACACATATACGATTTTTTCGGAAAAAAAAAAAATTCCATCATCTTCGGGATGATTTTTCGACATTTTCGGGCTTCGACTTCAACACAAAAAATGTAGATTGACTCACAAAGTTTGTAACGGTGTAATAATTGATTCATTTCGATGTCCGAGTTAAACAATACAACATGTTAAAAAAGAGACACATATACGGATTTATCTAAAAAAAAATTCGTCATTTTCGGAATGATTTTTCGACGTTTTTCGTACATTTTCTGGCTTTGACTTCAACACAAAAAATGTAGATTGACTCACAAAGTTTGTAACGGTGTAAGAATTGATTTATTTCGATATCCAGGTTAAACAATACAACATGTTAAAAAAGAGACACATATACGGATTTTTCAAAAAAAATATATTTTTTCATCATCTTCGGAATGATTTTTCGACGTTTTCTGTATATTTTCGGGCTTCGACTTCAACACAAAAAATGTAGATTGACTCAAAAAGTTTGTAACGGTATAAGAATTGATTTATTTCGGTATCCGGGTTAAACAATACAACATCTTAAAAAAGAAATTCATATACGGATTTTTTTTAAAAAAATATTTTTTCGTCATCTTCAGAATGATTTTTCGACGTTTGTTGTACGTTTTCGGGCTTCGGCTTCAACATAAAAAATGTAGATTGACTCACAAAGTTTGTAACGATACAAGAATTGATTCATTTTAATATCCGAGTGAAAATATACAATATATTAAAAAAGACACATATATACGAATTTTTTGGAAAAAAAATGAATTTTCTATCAAGCTTCGGGATGATTTTTCTACATTTTACGTATATTTTCAGGCTTTGACTTCAACACAAAAAATGTAAATTGACTCACAAAGTTTATAACGATATAAAAATTGATTTATTTTGATATCCGGATGAAAACATACAACATGTTAAAAAAGACACATGTATACGGATTTTTTCACAAAAAAATATTTTTTCGTCATTTTCAGGATGATATTTCGATGTTTTCTGTACATTTTCGAGCTTTGACTTCAACACAAAAAATGTAAACTGACTTACAAAATTTGTAATGGTGCAAGAATTGATTCATTTGATAGCTGGGTGAAAAAATACATCAAATTTAATAAAGACATTTTTTAACATGTTGTATTTTTTCACTCGGATATCGAAATGAATCAATTCTCATACCGTTAAAAAATTTGTGAGTCAATCTACATTTTTTATATTGAAGTCAAAGACTGAAAATGTATAGAAAATGTCAAAAAATCATCATGAAGATTACAAAAAAAAATATTTTTTTTCCCAAAAATCCGTATATGTGCAATTTTTTTTAACATATTGTATATTTTCGTTCGAATATCAAAATGAATCAATTATTACACTGTTACAAACTTTGTGAGTCAATCTACATTTTT
This sequence comes from Buddleja alternifolia, assembly GCA_019426215.1. Taxonomy (NCBI): domain Eukaryota; kingdom Viridiplantae; phylum Streptophyta; class Magnoliopsida; order Lamiales; family Scrophulariaceae; genus Buddleja; species Buddleja alternifolia. The sequence continues at coordinate 10,608,184 of CM033395.1, forward strand.
GGTGTTGAAGTCGAAGCCCGAAAATGTACAGAAAATGTCAAAAAATCATCCCGAAGATGACGGAGTTTATTTTTCCCCGAAAAATCCGTATATGTGTAATTTTTTTAACATGTTTTATTTTTTAACCCGGATTTCGAAATGAATCAATTCTTATACCGTTACAAACTTTGTGAATCAATCTACATTTTTTGTGTTGAAGTCGAAGCTCGAAAATGTACAGAAAATGTCGAAAATCATTCCGAAGATGACGAAAAAATATTTTTTTTCCCGAAAAATTCGTATATGTGTCTCTTTTTTAACATGTTGTATTGTTTAACTCGGATATCAAAATGAATCAATTCTTACACTGTTACAAACTTTGTGAGTCAATCTACATTTTTTGTGTTGAAGTTGAAGCCTGAAAATGTACAAAAAACGTCGAAAAATCATCCCCAAGATGACGAAAAAATATTTTTTTTTCAAAAAATCCGTATATGTGTAATTTTTTTCACCCGGATATCGAAATGAATCAATTCTCACACCGTTACAAACTTTGTGAGTCAATCTACAATTTTTGTATTGAAGTCGAAGCCCGAAAATGTACAGAAAATGTCTAAAAATCAATTCAAAAATAACAAAAAAATTCTTTTTTTTTTTTTTTTTATAAAATTGACTTGGGTACGCCTATGCTATTGGCGTACCCAGTCACACCAATTAAAAAAAAATAATGGAAATGTGGATACACCATTGGTAATGGCGTATCCAAGTGGATACGCCATTACCAATGGCGTATTATGCCATTTGTGAATATTTAATTTTTTGTATATTATTTTTATAATTTTTATTAAAAACTATATTATTTTTTTAAAAAGTCCGATTTTGGACATTTGTATGATTGGGTAATGCTCCTTTTTTTATTTTTTTAGAATGGGGAAAATAAATATTCTTTTTATTTTATCTTAAAGAAAAAGAGTATTAAATGTTATTTCATCGTCCCTAGCATTTTCTCTCCATATAATTTGACCTTCGCCAAGTTAATGCAACTTTATTCTTATTAGTTTTTATTCTTTCAACATTAATTTAAATCTTTTCTAAGATTTTTAATGGAGTATACATATGTATTGAAAAATAAAATTATAGTGGTTTTGAATAAAATGTGTAGTCCATAAGTGTAATTGTTTTAACATCTGTCATATTGGCAAAATCAATCAAACAGGTTCGTTATTTCCTTTTTTTTTGGATTTTTCTTAACTACTTTTTAAGTGAATTCCAGTTCGTAACTCCACCCTTAAAAGGGGACGTAATACTAATGGATCAAGTATCACAAGAAATAAACTCCAGCACTACTCTTCTCTTTTACCAAAGACGTACGAATTCAAACTCATGCAGCACAACTCTGTAAAACGAAAAAAAATAAAAGACGTACTATACTTGCCCAAATGATAACCAAATGGTGCAAATTCACCAGAAGCGCCCAATAAGCACTTAGATCATTCAGGAATGAATAAGCATCCATATGATGCAAATTCACCAGAAATAAATCCGAAGTCAAGAAGGATTTAAATCAGGGGCGGATGAAAGTGTAAGCAGGAGGGGAGGGGGAGGGGGGGGGGGGGCGGTACCCCCACTGAAATTCTTCTTTTTTTTTTTTTTATATACAAAATTTTTTAATTTTAATTTATTAATTGCATTAATGCCCCCACTCAAAATTATTAAGTGCCCCCCTCAATTTTGAAAGTATTAAATACCCCCTCTTAATTTTGAAAAATTATTTTTTTACCTTACAAAATTTTTTATATTTGAATTTCGCCCCCCCTCAAGGTCGAAAAATATCACGTTTTCTCCCTTTACTTTGAGTTCACCCCCCAAAACCCGAAATTCTGACTATAACAAAAGAAGTATAAAAGTATAAATTATGTCAAAAGTTGTAATTGAACCTAATTAGTTATTATATTTCCCCCCATAAATATAGCGTATCGTACCGCGGGGGGCACCCTCTCAGTAAAATTCCTAGTGCCCCCACTGAACTCAGTTTCTGGATCCGCCCCTGATTTAAATGCAACTTAATAATGGGAATTTATTAAAACGGATATTAAATTTCAAATGAATTAAAGGCTTAATAAGAGCATTAAATGTGATATGTACATTAGACGTATGGATTAGCCTTTGTGATTGGACTGTCAGAATATTCAGACTGACGTACCAATGTTTGTAGCAGAATTTCAGAGATTAAAGGACAAAAGTTGGTTCACTCTCCACAATGAAAGGTGTCCAACGGACACTAGTCCCAAGAATACCTATAAATAAGACTTCAATAGAAATCCTAATGCACAACTCATAAGCTTACAGGCCAAATTTTTGTTGCAATTTAGTCTTGACCTAAACTTTCAGAAAAGCTAAATACTCCATAGCCAAAATTCTTCAGGCTTTTCTTGATCCCAAAAAGATAGTCAACAAATATCTCAAATATCTTATTTAGAAGAAACCCAAAAAGAACCTTAAAAAAGACCTTCACTATTATAGAGATATTCCTCAATTTGATTTTATCAAACAAAACCATTAACAAAAACTTTCTAACCCTGCAATCTGAGTGAAAGATGTAGTTGAGATTTGCCTTATTACATTTCTGGGCGAAAGAAGCAAATAGTTCAAAGAACCTCGGAGCAGAATCTGTGTGATCAAGGTGCTCAAGCCATTCTTTGTTCCCTTATCTACTACATTGCAGAAGTTCTCTGTGTGAAATTTTAAAGATCATTTAGTGGATTCTTCAAAGTGAAAAAGGAGAAGAAGGACGTAGTTGAGATTACAAAACCCAACAAATCTTAAAAAGCTTTCGTGTTATTTATTGCTTTCTACTTTCCATTTACTTATCATATTCATCGCTGAAATCATACTTTTATATCACGAATCTTGTTTTTGAAGCAAAGCAACTAAATACCAAAGTGAATGCTTCCAAACTTTAATTATTCTAAGTCCAACTATTCCATTGTGCTAACTCTGATATAAGTGTTGAGGACTCAATCCTACTTTGGTTGAATGTTCAAAACTTTTATCCAAGTTATCTTATAAAATGATTAAGTTAACGCTTGCTAAGTGTTAAAACTTTTACTAAGCGTTCAAAAATCTTTGAAACGAAATTTTTTGAAGTTCGAAGAAAACTTCAGGGTCTATTCAACCCCCCTTCTAGACCCTTTTCGTATGTCACTTGAGACTAACAAGTGGTATTAGAGCGGTTGAAGTAGAAATCGTAGCGTTTTCGAGCATAGTTTTTTGTTTAGATCCTTTTCAAAACTAGTTGCTTATTTTCGAAAAATTATCTCATGCATATTCTCACTTTGGGAAAAAAACATTAATCCCCTTGAACTTTGGCCGTTTTCACACTTTTTTTTACGAACTTTTGTTTTTTTACATTTTACCTCCTAACCTTTGTAAAATTAACATTTTTTTATATTTCGGAGGATTTAAAGGGCAAATATGTCATTTTGTCTTAAAATTTTAATTAAATAATTTAATTTATGAAAATAATATAAATATATATATAATTATACATATATATATTTTAAAAAATTTCTTTTTTTTTCTGCATATTAATTACATATAAATATATACATGTGTGTGTGTATGAGAGTGTGTGTGTTTTGCTCTGTGTGTGTGTTTCGCTATGTGTGTGTGCGCGTGTGTGTGTGTTTCGCTGTGTGTGTATATATATATGTGTGTGTATATATATATACGTGTGTGTGTGTGTGTGTATCCATGGAAGAAAATCAATGGAGGAAAAAAAATTAGGGTTTGAATTTGGGGAAGATGGAGTGGAAAAAGCAAAAATGATGTTGCAAGAAGCAAAATCAAGATTGAAAAAAGCAAAAACAAGATTGGAAGAAGAAAAAATGGCAAAAGAGTAATTAATCAAAATTCATCATCTAAAATTACATATTTGCCCTTAATTCCACTGGAATATGCCAAAATATAAAAAAAATGCAAATTTTGCAAAGGTTAGGAGGTAAAGTGTAAAAAAAAAAAAATTCGTAAAAAAAAGTGTGAAAACGGCCAAAGATCAGGGGGTTTAATATTTTTTTCCCTATCGCTTTTACAAAGATGCCTCAGTTGACTGAGTCAAACTATGACTCGTGGAAACTTAAAACATTTACTTATTTAGGTTCATCTCATGATGAAATATGTGATGTCATTACAGATGGGCCAGTTACTATCATGAAGGTTACCACTAGAGCGCTAGGGGCTGATGAAGCTATGCCTACAGGTTATGTAGAGAAACCAAAAGTTGAATGGAGTCCAAATGAGCGTCTTAGAGCACATTCGGATAATGTTGGTAGAAGTACTTTATATTCTGCATTGGTAATATTGATGCTTTATTTAACAACATCAAGTCTTGTAAGACTTCAAGAGAAATCTGAAACATGCTTGCCGAGATTTTTGAGGGTTCCGAACATATCAAATTGAATAAGCTCTCTATAGTGATGCAAAAGTTCGAACATTTTAAGATGAAACCAAATGAATCTCTCGACGAACTTGATTCAATGTTTACTGCCCTAACAACATAGTTAGAACATTTTGGAAAGGTTCTCAAGAATAAGGAAGCGGTAGTTAAGATTTTCAGAAACTTACCACGCAAGTATATCATTAAGACAACTGCCTTGAGAGATTCCAAAGTATAGAGTTCTTTACACCTAAAAGTGTTTCAGAACTTGAGGCTTTTGAGTTTGAGTTAGATGAGATTAATGAAGTGTCTACTTTAGGGACAGATTTAGGAGTGTTGTTAGCCGCTGTGATTAATAAGTCAGCAACCAAGTAGCAAGTGTCAGAAATTATTAAGGGTGAAGATGTCGCGATGTTGGCCAAAGATTTTAAGAAATTCATGATATACAGAAGGGAAGGAAAACCATATTATCCCAAGCCTAAAGGACAGAATTCCCAAGCTACTCCGCCGCCATATCAACAGAATTACCAAGCACCTCAGTATTCTGCACGCAACTCCAAGCACCGATTCCATATCAAGACTCCCCTACTCAGAACTACTCAACGCCTGCATTTACAAGACCCCATGTTAAAACAAAGTTAACCGATGAGCAAAATTAAAATTTGATTTGTGTTATAACTGTAGTCAACCAGGGCATTGTTAGAGTAGATGCCCGGCGTGCTAATAATTTGAGCGCCATTATCTGTAAAAGAAATACTCTATGTAGACAATCCTATCCAAATAAATAAATTCAATCTTTTTATATGGCAAACATTATTCTTAAATGTTTATTAAATACTTAGAATAGAGTTGCTTGGATCACACTATGGATATGGGGCATCATTGCGTTCATCAGGTATGGGTGATGATGGAATGTACCTCCAAGGCCGTGGTCCTTAAAAAACTAGTTCCAAGTCATGAATGAGACCGTCAAGATGTGGGATATTGATAGTCCCAGAGACTTGTTTGTATGCCGATGTCCTTAGAGGACATGCCATGTTCCATAGGCACCGGTACGGTGAAAGCTTATATGTATATGAGGGTTTCCATCTGAGAGATGGGTAAACTAAACTGCCCCACAAAAGTTTTTTAAATGGAATCGTAGTCAAATCTGGAATTTCCAATAATCACGTAGGTGTAAGAGTAATCGTTATGGACTTGAGGTTCCATAGGTTACTTTGTGCGTGGTCTACTATGCTTTGATCTACTTCATAATTCCATTGCGAATTGTATATGTGATATTTTGGGTATGGTCTGATCATCTGAGAAGGTGCATTGGATCCATCTCTGATATAGCAAATCAGACATCTCGTATGTTTACATAGTGAGTCGATTTAATATATCTTTAGCCAAAGTATGATATCGAAGGGGCATAATGTTTCCTTGTTTAAATCTGTAAATCGACATGACATGTATATGGAAAATATAATAGTCGAGTTATTAGTGTTTCGACTTGACCATAACACTATATTTGACTCAGGAGATATGATGGAAGGATCTTACTTACACGAGGATCGTGATTATGAAAGGATGTCTCTTTATACATCATTTATGTCTAGGTCTTCATGGCCTATTGCTAGACACTAACCATGATTTGTAAGTACCTTGAATTAATATGGTGATTAATTCACGGCATTCCATTTTAGGAAAGTAAACTGATACTTTGGGAAAGCGTACTTACTACTGGCATATAAACGGTCTTAAGAGGTCACACACATAACTCGAAGTAGCTTCTCTGCTTGATTATGTGATTAATCGATTCTTGGAGAAATCGAGAAAATTCGGAAAGGCTAGTACTTCCCTTATCAGAAATATTAATTAATTAATGGGTATTAATTAATTAGACTATTTAACTAATCATGGTGGATTAATTAATGAATGGACCTTGAAGGATCCAAGTAATTTATTTAATTAGTTTAGGTTTAATTAAATAAATGATTAAATTGCTAGTTAATTAAAGTTAGACTTTAATTAATAGTTAATTAATTGGATTGTCTAATAAATTAATTAAACTTGGAAGACAAGAAATAAACTTGGAAGACAAGAGATAAATCAAGTAGGATAAATTTCTTAGTCTCCAAGTCTTTCATGGGACGTGCAATAGGCGAGTATTTTGGGGAGAAAGTTTCCTCCCCATGCATTGATATGACTGTTGGCATCGGTTGAAGCCCCCAAGGACGCCGGCGCAACGGAAGATACAAATTAAAAAATTAAAGCGGCATCCCCGAAATAAGGGCTAGGTAGACATGGTACCATCGGATTCAAAAACTATCCTAAAGATGAGTTTTCTCATGTTTACTTCTTGAAGAAATTAAAACAACAACGTTTTTTAAGCTACTCCCTGCTACACCTCTCCAGATTGGATTTGCTCTAGCGCCCCAAGTGTTGCGCCTCTAAGTTTATCCACACCTTAGTTCGTACCTTCGATTATCTCCACCAGTGCTAGCCAAGAGAATATCGAATTTCGGCTTATGAGAAAAAAGGTAGGAATATATTTTGGTGTTTTTCGTACTCAACACATGAGTTGGAAGAAGTTCTTTGTGAAAGAGATGGAGAGAAAAAGAAGAGAGGAAAAGAACACACAACTCTTAGTTGTGATAAGTGAATTAATTAATTCCTTCAATATTATATTAATATATCTATATAGCGTGTGTATATATATACGATATTAAATAAAATTCTTTCTTTTTCAAACTCTTAGATATCTTCCTTAATTAATTGGATACTTTCCAGCTAATTAGATATTTCCATATATTTGATATCATATCAAATTTACCATATCTTTTCAAATAAGATCTTTCCATATAATTAGTCAACTAACCAATTAAATAGATCTTACCATATCCAAAATATTTATCTTAATATATTTATAAGATCTTTCCATATCAATTAATTACGTAATTAATCAAAATAGATATACCAACTATATTATAAGATATATATTAAATATATATATATATATACATAGACTTGGTGAACAAGATAAAATCCTCCACCAAATCCATACACATACACACGCCCACGTGTATATATCTATTATATATTTATTTATTTTCTTTCATACATTAATTAATTAGACCACTAATTAATTAACTAGTCTTTCCCAATTTAATATTCCACCATTAAATTTTAAGACTATTATTAATTAAGACACTTAATTAATTTATTACTTTTTCCCGATTAGTTAATTCCAATCAATTAATCTCTCCATTAATTCACAAAGAATTAACTAGCCAATAGGTACTACATTAAGTTAGTGTGTGACCTTCTTAGGCTCATTAACAAGCTAGCAATAAGTCCTTCCATTGGCTAGATTAATTATTCATAATGATTAACTAGGCCTTGGATTAATTTCACCAATTAACCCAAGGCACCTATCGGTCGTGATTCGATGTCTAGCAACGTCGCCACAATTTTCTAGATGTTAATGATGAAAAGCAAACCTATCCAGATTTCGATCTTTGTGTGAGTCGAATCCCTCCATCTTTTTCCCGTCTGAGGCTTAGGGTTTGGCGACGGTCGAAACCTTAGTAGCATCAGAAACTATGACTATATTGGTTCCACTAATGATCCAGTCTTCCAAACAGGGATCACCAATACCTCTTATAAGACTATACTCTGGCCAGAGACTTGGATCGATCATTCAGTTTCACTCAACATCATAGGAAATACCGGGTACTCGTGACCCTAGATGAATCCCTTCTGACTGCCACTTGTTCCGCTGTACTACCAGACTATATAGAACATACACGCTGTATGACTCTTCTGGACGTGCATATCAAAGTATAGTGGGTAGCACCCTTTCCAATGACATCTCAGGCCTAAGGATTATCTCACACGACGAGATCCAAGGACTCCAAGTTCGACAACACCAATGAGGAATCCTACAGGGCCGTTCAATTCCATACTCACCCAAAGTATGAATCTTCATACATGTATTGCCATACTAGCCATCGACAATGGAACAAGTCGACTGCTTGGGAGGTTACATGCATGAACAAGTCTTAGCGAGGCCAGTGATATCCCACATCTCACAGCCTCCATGACTTGGAACGTGTTTTAGGATTACGATCTTTCAGAGTCTTCCATAGGTATCCTGACCACTCCCCTAACCATATATAATCCATGGGATCTTTATCTATAGTCCCTGAGTAATCGACAATAAAGAAGCATTCCTACAGTTTTGATATAATCTAAATGATAAGACAGTCATAGTGTTTATGATCCATTCAAGCGAACAGATGGCTCGCCGGGCATACAACACTATCAATCTCCCACTTGCCCAAGAGCCTACTATTAATGTTCCCACACAGGTCCATGATCTTTTGAACATAACTCCTACTCAAGGGTTTAGGTGAAAAGGGTTTGCCACGTTTTTCGTCGAGTTGACTTGTTCCACTCAAACGTCGAGTCTGATAAAATAATTTCTTATTCATCTTGCCACTAGGTATGTACAGATAGTAGGTGAGACTTCGCTCCTTTTTTTAAGATCTTACACCCTTATCGATAATCATAGTACTTTTGTACTTGATATTCGATTGGTAGAACCTCATCTTATTCATAAGATAGGTTCACATATCTAGATACCTTTTATCGCCACATTTGTGCGATTTAAATGGTAGAGTTAGCCAATGTCTCTTCTCAAGAGACTTTTTCAGCTCTTACTCTTCCATTTGGCATAAAACAAATCCTCGATCATCACTTAAGTTCACATCTTAAGACTAGAGATTCTAGTTCCAATTTTCCCATGTTTTTCCATAAACAACACCAATCTAATCCATTGGATCAATTATGCGTTCGACTCAATACATAAGATGTATTAGCCAACACCAATTTTAACTCTTAAAATTGCATGTTTCTATTGGTCATGCTCTACAGGAAGAATCCCATTTGATTCTTCTTCTTTCTCCCTCTGCTTTTCTTGTTATCAAAAGCGGGAGATGAAAAAGTGTCAGCAAGCAGCATGGGCTTAGCCTTCTTGACAGTTGCCTCAGCAGTGGGCAACATGTCCAATAACTCTGGGAGAGTGGCAACCAATTTGTTCATGTTGAAATTCACTACCAACTGATCGTAGGCAAGAGAGAGCGACCGAAGTGCTAAATCAATAGCCATGTCAGGATTTATCGGCACCTCCATGTCATTGAGTTTGTTCACCAAAGTAATCACTCTCAACACATGGTCGGTGACCGATGTTCCTTCAGTCATACGAGCTCTAAACAACTCGCGAGAGATGGCGAACCTCTCACGGCATATCTTAATGGTGTACAGCTCTTCCAGTGCAGCAGCGATTTCTGATGCGTGTTCCACAGTCGTAGACTTCCTCTATAACTCATTAGTCATGGAGGCCAGAATGAGACAACACACATAAATATCATCTTTGCGCCATTTCTCATGCGCATCATGAGTAACCCTTGGAGCACTTGCCTCAGGTACAGGCTCAATAGGATGAGTTAAGACATAGTCAAGACTTTTAGATTGCAGCACAATCTTGAGGTTGCAGTACCAGTCAGGGAAGTTTGGTCCATTTAGCTTATTAGTTTCAAGAATTACCTAGAGTGGAGTTTTAGCTATTTGATTATCACTTTGTGAAAATGGAAAAACACTAGCATTCAATCATAGATTGTTGAATTAAGCACTTAAATACTCAAGCGATCAAGGATCAGATTCACTTGAAATAAATTCTCAAGTCATGAAGGACTTAAATGCAATCATCAACGGATATTTATTTCCAACGGAAAATAAATTCAAATGCATTAAATTCCTGATAAGTGCATTAAATGTGATACGCTATTATGACTTGTGGACAAGCCACCTTTTGACTAGACTGTCAGAAATCAGAGTTCAAAACCTGCTCCTGTCCAATCAGAACCAGCATAAATTGAGGAATGTCAGAAAGGGACTGTTTAACGCTCTGCGTGAGAGACACGCGCCTACATGTGTTCAATGGACAAATCCCAAGAAATGTCTATAAATAGTACCCTCCAGAAAACCCTAATTACACACGTACATGCACAAGAAAAAGGTCTAAACTTTGCTGAAACTATTTGAGAGGAAAACTTATAAACTCCATAGCCAAAAATCCTTTCAAGATTTTTACACATTCCAAAGACAATCAAAGATATCTCAAACCTCTTCAAAGAAGAACCCTAAATTCTTATTAAGATATCCAAAGTTGTTTGAACTTCCCAACATCAAACAAACCCCTGACTAAACCTTCAATATTTTTCATCTGAGTGAGAAAGTTTGTTTGTTCTACAAGTAGTATTTTTGTGTAAAAGAAGCTTGTTGAAGAAGGTCTTTATTGGACCTGAAGTCTGTGTGATCAAGGAGCTCAAGATCAACTTCCGTTTCATCTATTTTGTAGAAGCCTCTGTGTGATCCTTCGATAATCAATTTAGTGAATTCCTCTAAGTGCAAAGGAAAAGAAGGACGTAGCTGGGATTACATCACCCAGTGAACCTTACAATATCTTGTGTTATTTCCTGCTTTATGGCTTTACTTTACTCATTCATATTGGTTATTCACTTTTGAAGGTTTTGAACATGAAATTATAGAAATTTTAACTTCACGTGTGCTCCCACTGCTTTTCAAATTCCATCACCCCACTGTCAGAAGACAGGAAATGTCACAATTTTCAGTGGGCTAGAACATCAAATATCCAAATAGCATTCCACGACTCGTGAGACAATGGGCGGCAACAGTTGATCAGGCGCGACAGCCCCATCCACATCCAGGTGGTTCTCGAGATGTTTACCTCACATTTCATGTACGTTGCTAGAACATGATGCAACCGTACACTAGTCTGCGTTTAAGTCCGACCCATCAAATTCTCACTGCATAACAGTAGCCAGGTGGTCCCACGACTCATGGAAGACTCCTTAGTGAAACTGAAACCCGTGTGCTCTTCTAATATAACATCATTGTTATATAGAATGCTTAAATGTGATATTAGTACACTTAACCTACCACCATTCCACGACTCGTGAGACAATGATGACAAGCCTCGCGCTATTCCCTCTCACATTTAGTGATGGAAGGCACTGGACCTAATCAAGGAGCTTCTGGGCCCTCGATTTATCCATTTATGGACTTAATATTTTAATATGGGGTTTTCACATACAAGGTCTCACCATTTTCGGTTATTTATCTTTCTTAAGTGATCATGCAACACAACACATAATATATAAGATACTAACGGTAATTAACAATGAGCATGCTGTACATAAAGCGGTAAATGTGATCCTAGTCAAGCCAATCCTAAAAACACCCCGAGCCATTAAGGTGTCGACCAATCTAATCTAAGGATCCAGACCTTGTACTAAGGTCTTCACAGATCCTCGAGCTTGAACGTCTCCATCATCGTCTTCAAGATGTCTTCATCTCTGTCTTCAAATTACAACAATACAAGAGAAATGGAAACCTCACCCTCTCATGTACATAAAATAAAAACATGGCACACAGGCCCCAAATAAAAACAACCAGTCTATGGCTCGACCCGGATCACCACGTAATCACATAATACATGCTCGCATCATGCTTTCATAAACATAAATATACCAACTTTAATTAAAGATAATCTAACTCAATTAGTGGACCAATTAATTATTTACTAATAACAAATTTCAGAACTCCCATGGAAAATCATAATTCATCATTAATCCGAAAATTAATTCAATATCCAAAACTCTAATATAATTCTATTCTAGGAATCAATTAATATCATATTAATTTTCCAAGAACTAAATAATAAATATACATTTTGAAAAACCAATGAAAAAGTCCACTTTTCATTTAATCTGAAAAAGCCCAATTTCAAAAATCTTATTTTATTCAATTTCCAAAGTCCATAAAATACTAATTTTATCTCATACTTGAAATTCAAATAAAACTCAAATTCTTTGAAAGTCCATGAAGAAGTCCACTTCTTCATTTAATCACAAAGGCCCTAAATTTTAACATTCTCAATTTCATTTTAATATCGAAAGTCAATAAAATATCAATTTTATCTCGTCCTTTCAAAATTCAAATGAAAACCCATATTTTGAAAAACCATGAAGAAATCCATTGCTTCAAAGGGGCCAATTTCAAAAATTCAATTTTATTCTAATTTCGAAAGTCAGTAAAATATCAATTTTATTTCGTCCTTTCAAAATATTTATAAATAAAAACCTTATTTTCGAAAATCCATGAAGAAGCCCTTTTTCAAAAACTCAATTTTATTTTAATTTCGAAAATCAATAAAATACCAATTTCCTTTCAAAATTTAAATAAAAGCAAATGTTATTGAAAAGTCCATTTTTTGGCCCAAGCCCAAAAATATATTCAGTTGCAGAAAACATAAAGTTACAAATTAGCCCTATAGGGTCAAATTGCAATTTACCGAAATTCGGAAGAACACTAGGATTCCAACCTTAGTGGGCCGCAGCCTACGCAGCCCGCATACGGGTGGCGCAACCCTCGGTTGGCCCCCGACGAGCAGCAGCGCAGCCACGTCCGGCGGCGCCGCATCCTTGCGACAACGCCCATGGCAGCAGCACGCGAACAACGCTGTTCGCTGTAACGCACAGATTCTGCACGTACGCAGTTCACGTGCTCCTTTGCCATGTCCGAATAGCTGCTATTCGCGCAACCTTTGATCTATAAACACAATTTTAGATTTAAAAAATCCAAATCAATTTTCAGATTTAAACAATTTTAATCGGTCCAAAACTAAAATCAGAAAATCTAATCTATTTTACATGCGATAAAACAAATTTAAAGCATATAAACATAAACACATACAAAGAATCTGAGACATGTCAAAACCTTGGCTTGATACCACTGTTGGGATTGGTGGAAGCCCCCGGGGCAGCGCAGCGGAAGATACAAATTAAAAAATGAAAGCGGCATCCCGGAAATAAGGGTTAGGTAGACATGGTACCATCGGATTCAAAAACTATCCTAAAGATGAGTTTTCTCGTGTTTACCTCTTGAAGAACCTAAAACAACAATGCCTTTTTAAGCTACTCCCTGCTACACCTCTTCGGATTGGATTTGCCTTAGCGCTCCAAGTGTTGCGCCTCTAAGTTTATCCACACCTTAGTTCGTATCCACGATTATCTCCACCAGTGATAGCCAAGAGAATATCGAATTTTGGCTTATGAGAAAAAGGGTAGGAATATAATTTGGTGTTCTTCGTACTCAACACATGAGTTGGATGAAGTTCTCTGTGAAAGACATGGAGAGAAAAAGAACACACAATTCTTAGTTGTGATAAGTGAATTAATTAATTCCTTCAATATTATATATATATATATATAGGTCACCAAAATTGGTTGACTTAACACACACACGACACCTACTGTTGGGAATCGTGTGAGTAAAAACGCAGCGGATAAAAACGATTCCCAAACCATGAATCAATCCAATTCATTGTTGATTTCTTGACAAAAAAAGGAGATAAACAATTTACCTCTTGAAGCGTGAATCGATTCGTATTGATTTGACCGTAGTAGCAATCCCCGGGAATCCTACCTCTAGATATCACACGGAAGAAAAATCTCTAAGAAAGCTCCGATCTCCTCCCCGGCAACTATGGCGGCGGCGGCTAGTTGGAAATGATGGAGGGAGTTTTTCTTTTCTTTTGCTGTAGGTTTTCTGGCTCAAAGTCAGATTCAGAATTGTGTGTTGTCTAGAATTCTAACACTGACTAACAATTTATACCAAGTAATAAAACCCCTAATCCAATAAGTGAGGGGCGGCCCACTTGGCCTGTGGAATGGGCTTTTGGGCTTCGTTCCATCTTAGTCCATGTGTAATTAATTAAATCCAAGTCCAATCCAATTGACAATTAATTAATTACTTTAACCCAATTAATTTAATTCAACTTATAAATTAATTTTCAATTAATTTAACTTATGAATTAATACGATTTAATTAATTTATTAAATATATTTAATTAAATCATGCCATCCATTTTGTTAGTCAATCACAACAAATGTGATTTTACCAAAATATCCTTAGCATTGAAAAGCATTCATTTTCTTCACATAGCGCGACTCTCTAGGCTCAATTCAATTGGCAATGGGAGGTTTCCAAAGGATAAGGTTGTCACCTAGCCAGCGCCGTGGAACCAAATCGTAGCTCAATTGAAAACGAGATGATCATGTCATCACGAGCCGTGACTACGAATACCGTATGCGTATAAACTCTTCACTGACGTGACCCGATCAAGAAAGAGCCATGGTTTAGTTAAACTCATAGAACTTGATGCTGTACTTAGAATCATAATAATGTGAAAGTACCAAACTACCCTCAGTGACAATCACGGGACAGTTTATATGCTTTGGCCAAAGACTTATAATTTCAATTACTTACGATGGTACAGGTCACATACTCGTTTACTATCGAGACGGTGAATCCCATTTTGGCAAGTTATCTTATAATATCGAATGCACTATTGGACCGTACTTCGAGGTCGACCCCACCTATCAGGTGACACAAGTCTAACTACTCTGATAACATATCCAATACTACAAGCATGTTATAAATGACTCCTCAGGTCTAAAGTTCACAAATACTATCGCAATTTTAATCCCAATCGTTGACTGTCAAACAGTAAATACCCATGTGATTGGATTAATGCGAGTCGAGTTGAAATATGTTAATTCCATTAATCATATTCATGACACCAGCTCCTACTATCTAATCAGTGTACGACTGGCACTTCCTTGTCAAAGAAGGTGTCATATGAGTTGAATATTAATGCCCAATTAATATTCGTTAACTCACGAACTCCCAGTTTAAGAGATTGAGTACTTGACTATTCTAGTGCCTCCTCTTGTCCATAAGAGGTGGAAAGTCTATCTTGAAATCTCATGGACTTATTTGTTTAATACAATTAAATGCCATTAGATTTATATGAACAAAACCCAGTGCCTTATATAATATAATAGTTCGAACAATATAACTAAAATGCCTTCCTTAATCTAATTCTTCCATTGGCATTGAGGGCATATACCTAACACCTATATATATCTATATAGCATGTGTATGTATATATATATATAAATAATATTAAATAGGGTTCTTTCTTTTTCAAACTCTTGTTCATCTTCCTTAATTAATTGGATACTTTCTCACTAATTAGATATTTGATATCATATCCAATGTACCATATCTTTTCAAATAAGATCTTTCCATATAATTAGTCAACTAACCAATTAAGTAGATCTTACTATATCCACAATATATATCTTAATATATTTATAAGATCTTTCCATATCAATTAGTTACCTAATTAATTAGAATAGATCTACCAAATATATTATAAGATATATATTAAATATATATATACATAGACTTGGTGAACAAGATAAAATCCTCCACCAAATCTATACACATACACACGCCCACGTGTATATATCTATATATATATATTTTTTCTTTCACACATTAATTAATTAGACCACTAATTAATTAACTAGTCTTTCTCAATTTAATATTTCAATATTAAATTATAAGACTATTATTAATTAAGACACTTAATTGATTTATTGCTTTTTCCCGATTAATTAATTCCAATCAATTAATCTCTCCATTAATTCAAAAAGAATTAACTAGCCAATAGGTACTACACTAAGTTAGTGTGTGGCCTCTTATGCTCATGAATAAGCTAGCAATAAGTCCTTCCATAGGCTAGATTAATTATTCATAATAATTAACTAGGCCTTGGATTAATTTCACCAATTAACTCAAGGCATCTATCGGTCGTGGTTTGGTGTCTAGCAATGTCGCCATGACTTCTTAGATGTTAACGATGAAAAGCAAACCTATCCAGATTTTGATTTTTGTGTGAGTCGAATCCCTCCATCTTTTTCCCGTCTAAGGCTTAGGGTTTGGCGATGGTCGAAACCCTAGTAGCATCGAAAACTATGACTATGTTGGTTCCACTAATGATCCGGTCTTCCAAGTAGAGATCACCAATCCCTCTTCAGAGACTTGGATCGATCATTCAGTTTCACTCAACAACATTGGAAATACCAGGTACTCGTAACCCTAGATGAATCCCTTCTGACTGCCACTTGTTCCGCTGTACTACCAGACTATACAAAAACATACATGCTGTATGACTCTCCTGGAGTGCACGTGTATATCATCGTTTTCTCTTGCGACACCGTCCCCCAGCCTATTTATTCTGAAGTGACTTTTTCTCATGTGTTGAGATTAATCACTCACTAGATATATTCCTACATCCTTTTACTAAAAAGACTTTTTGTTAGAAATAATTACTCTGTTGGCTTGAACTAAGAAGGAATTAATTGGAGATACAGAACTGGGTTTGGATAGCATTAGAGGCATCAAGTTTGGGGTGCTCGAACCGGAGATACAAATGCGAGAGGAACAATGTTTTCACTCGGGGTGTTTAGAACAAGTTTAAGTGGGTTGATAGTTTGATCCATCCGACAGAAACTTTTATTTTAACGATTTATATAAGTTTTATCGTTTTATGTTTACCATAGACAATAGAGCAAATCAAATAGTCTCGTTAGGTGGATAGATTTAGATTAAATTTTTTAAATTCCACTGCGTTAAGCTATCTTCGGGACTAGTTAACCCAACAGTGGTATCAGAGTCCGGTTTGCCCGTTGACCGCTGTTTTATGTATTTTAATATGCTTTCGGCTTTTATGTTTTATAAACATGAGCATGTTAATTCAACATATTCGTCATCTTTATATTGAATTGATTTTTCGCATGAGCATGTTAATTCAAAATATTCGTCATCTTTATATTGCTTGATTTTTTTATTGGGATTTAATTAATTTTTGCAAAAGATTTAATTTCTGGAAAATCGAGTTTGGTATATTGAGAATTAAAATCTTGGAAAATTGGTTATGGTAGTGATAAATGAAATTTACGAAATGTCGGTGGTGGGATATTGTAAAATGGGTAGGTCGAAGGCCCGCCTGTCGACCAACGGGGCTCGGCCCGAGGCAGGCCTTGTTTGATGTATCACTTCCCGACTGAGTCACTACCAGACATGATCCAAGATCTTGATTTTAAAATATCTTTTTTATTTTAATTAATTTCTAAAAACTAGATTTTTGGAAATAGAAAATTATTTAAGTCTTAAATATTATTGGTGGTCCCAAGTGTGCATACGAAAGGGTCTAGATGGGGGGGGGGGTTGAATAGACCCTAAAGTCTTTTTCAACTTCAAAAAGTTTCGTATTAAAATTGATTTTGACGCTTGAAAATGTAAACGTTTGGCTAAGTGTTTACTAGAAGACTGTTTGAAAAGATTAGCTTAGACTCAAGACTTGAATACTATAACCACTCAGGTTTAAGCGTTCAGTTCTTTAATCAGGGTTAGCACAACGGAATAATTTAGAGTCTTCTCTTTGAAAGGTTTTAGCGTCACAAAATTTTCTTAGTTGCTTATCTTTAAATCATTTTGAACACTTAGAGAGGTTAGCGTTTGGTTAAGTGCTTAAGACTGGTTTAAAAGCTTAGCGTTCTCTTTGACTTAAATTAGACGCTTGACTGTTTTATATGCTTTTTCAAGATATAATGTGCAACTGTAAGTAAAAAAAATAAAACAGTAAATAACACAATAAATTGTAAGGTTCATTGGGTGATGTAATCCCAACTACGTCTTTATTCTCCTATGAACTTGGAGGAATTCCACTACATTGATTATCGAAGGATCACACAGAGGCTTCTACGAAACAGGGAAATAGATGAATGTCGATGTCTTGAGCTCCTTGGTCACACAGATTTCTGCTACAAGACACTTCTATCCTCGGAAGACGATCTCGAGCTTCTTGATCACACAAATTTCAGCTCCAATAAAGACCTTCTTCAACAAGCTTCTTTTACATAAAAATAGTGCTTGTGAAACAACAAACTTTCTCACTCAGATGAAAGCTATTGAGGGTTCTATCACAGGTTTGTTTGATGTTGGGAAGTTCCAACAACTTGGGATATCTCAATAGGAGTTTAAGATTCTTCTTTGAAGAAGTTTGATACATCGGTGACTGTCTTTGGAATGTATTTGAGAAGCTTAAGGGATTTTGGAGGTTCAATAAAGACCTTCTTCAACAAGCTTCTTTTACACAAAATACTGCTTGTGAATTAATGAACTTTCTTAAATTCCAATATGGCTATGGAGTTTATAAGCTTTTCTCTCAAATAAATTTAGCAAAGTTTCTCTCTCTGCACACTCTAAGGTTTTGCTGAGGGGTACTATTTATAGAGATTTTGGGATTTATCCGTTGGACACAATCGGACGCGTGTCTTTCACGCATCACGTTAAATAGTCCCTTTCTGACATTCCTCAATTTCTGCTAGTTTCGATTCGACATAAGCAGACTTGAACTCTGAAAAGCTGATAGTCTAGTCAAAAGGTGGCTTGTCCACAAGTCATAATGCCTTGTCACATTTAATGCACTTATCAAGCATTTAATGCATTTTGAATTTATTTCCGTTGGAAATAAATGCCCGTTGGATTGCATTTCAGTCCTCCATGACTTGAGAGTGTATTTCAGGTGAATCACTTGAGTGATTTGAGCGCTTGATTCAACACTCCTGGAACATTCCTTTAGCGTTAGCTAGGCCCTAAGAACATTATCTTGAACGCTTGATTCATAAATCCTGAAATAGTCTTTAAGCGTTTGACAGACGCTTAAGACAAATCTTCATCTTCACATGACTTCAGACGCTGATCTTCAACTTCATCTCTAATAGACTCACCTAGAATTCTATTAGCGACTTGGTATATAATACTTAGTCTAAAATCTACAAAGATAAAAATTACAAGCCTAACAGACTAATGAACTTTCAAACGCTTATACATATATTCTATGAAAGTATAAACTTACATTCTTTTGGGGTCTAACATAAAATTCTATCTTGTCATCATCAAAACATCTAACAAGAAATTCCTAACAATTATTTTGACTTAAAAAATAATTTTCTGGAAGATTGGTAAATTTTGGTTATTGCATATATATATGTGCTTGGCATGTTTATGTGTGGATGAATCACGAGCCTAATCTAGTCCTGATTGTTTGATGTATTGTAATTTTCTAAAGTTGTAAAAATATCTGGTTTGGTTCTTTATATTTCGGTCTTTAGTTTCATAGAATAGTTTAGAATTGTTTTATGATGAAGTAGACGGTGCCAAACGAATACTTCTGTGCTATGCAGATTCCATTGTAATAGTATAGGTGTTTTTATTTTCTAGAAGTCCAACCCCCCCTTGGCTCGGTGGGTTGTTAGGTTAGGGCTGAAGTGGTTCACCTATTTACCGCTTTGTGAGAAGTTTATCCTTTTTGTATCTAGGTGATGTATATGTTTGTATACTTTAGATAGAAAGGTTAAATAATATAATTATAATCTAATGAGACCCTTAATTGTTATGTATAAAACTCTCCTGTGAAATAATAGGCCCATATGGAGTAAAAATGGGATCTATCATAAGTGATGACTTGGGGAAACGCCACTAAAATCGAATTTGGGATCATATAATTGGGGTGAATTCGGTTGCCAGTAGGCTGTGATCATCACTAAGCATACGGTGCTCTATGGGATTTGACTTGTTGGTAGGGCTCATATAATTGGGGTAATGAAGCGGAAAAATCGACCATGGAATATTTGATGGGCTTGGCCTAACATTGAGCTACTATTTGGGCTCATATAATTGGGGCATATGCGAAAGATGAGGTAAAATAATCTCTAGAACTACTTTGGAAGTAGAAGACCCCGTAAGGTTACTAGTGGACTAAATCATATAGGCTCATATAATTGGGGTGTATGGTTGAAATCTCCTAGATCTTGAGCCCACTAAGGAAAAATGATTTTTCCCCAAGTCTGTCAAAGGGGTGATGGATTTTAAGAAAATAGTAGGAGACTTGTACAATAATTGTTTAAGAACTTTATTTAGAATATATGCTGATTGTTCGCCTCATTTTGTTTTTCTATAGCTTTCACCATGTCGAATGCTTTTAAGAACCTAATCAAAAATAACAAACTGACCGGTCCTAACTTTGAGGATTGGCTTTGAAACCTAAGAATCATTCCAATCTCAACAGAGGGAATATATTCTCTCGGTCCCGGCTCAAATGGAGCTTGATGAGGATGCGACTGAAGAAGAAAGGTTCGAGTACCAAACCTGGAAAGAGGATGACATGCAAGTGAGATGCCTCATGTTGGCTTCCATGAGCAATGAGTTGCAAAATCAACACGAGATGATCAAGAATGCATTGTCAATCTTTACACATCTTCAAGAACTGTATAGAACTCGAACAATAAGAGAGAGAGATACACGGTATCTAGAGAACTCTTCTGAGAAAGGATGACTGATGGCTTTGATGAGAATTCACTCGTGCTCAAGATGATCAGGCTGATTGAAAAATTAGCTGGTCTAGGTGTACAACTCGACAATGAGCTAGATATGGACATAGTCTTGCAGTCATTTCCTAGGTCTTATGACCAATTCGTTGTCAACTTGAACATGAATCAATTGAAGGCTTGGCATCTCGAGTTATTGAATATATTGAAAGGACAAGCACGTGCTACTTGTTAACACTTCTTCTCGCCCAATGGAATAGGTAGGTAATGCGAAAGAGAAGAAGAAAAACAATAAAGTAACAAGAAGATGAAAGGGAAATGAGGAGTGAAAAAAGTGAAGAAAGTCAAATCCTGTGACAAGTGCTTCCAATGTGGAAAACCTAGGCACTCGAAGATGAATTGCAAAGAGCCTAAAGCTCAAGGTACGTTCTTTGTTGAAGTTAACTTTTCAGTTAACAATCCTGCTTTTTAGTGGAGGGACAGGATGCCTAGCGCTCCTTTCTAACTTAGTATCATTTTTGTTTGGGAGAATTTTTTTTTTAAACATTTATTTATGTCTCACTTTGCACATTATCAAATTTTTATATAGCATGATAGGAAAATACATGCTACATACATCTAATGAAACATGCATGAAAAGCCATAACACATCACATGTATCCATGGGCTTTTCTAGAGGGCCCAAGCCAATGGGCCTTCAAAAAGGGAAAGAAAAAATTAAATTATTCTTCTTGGGCTTCAAGCTCCTTTCCTTTTTGGATCGAATCTTTCTTCAAGGCCTATTCTAATTCTATCTATTACATAAGAATTTTAATATCGTATACATAATTCTAAGAATAAAATAATGGGCTCAAATCCGGAACCCATAAAAAGAAATACATCCAAATAAGGAAACCTAAGCCCATGAATAATGTCACCGTCACATAATACATGCTCGCGATAAATAAAGCAATTATGTTGGTGATTAAGATAACAATTAATTAGTCCAACTTATTAATTTTCTAATAAAATTCCAAATTTTAATCATATTTACATTAATAAACCATCTAGTGAGAATTTATTATTTAAATAAATAAATTAATAGAAATTCTCCAAGAATAACTAATTGGATTCGATTTCATCAAACTTAAATCACCAACCCATTGGTCCATTTAAATTTAACGAGTTTGGCCCAAAACTAATTTATTGAGTGTCTAATATTTTAATTAAACCAATTTGGGCTTATTTAATTAAAACCTGGATTAGACCCGTTTTTGACATGAGCCGATCCACACGACCCGGGTTGAGACCCAGGTCCCCATGGGTGCACGTCCCAAAAGGCGTGTCTCCGTGCGCCTCTTGTGCGCACGGTGTGCAATTTGTCTGCGCGCTGTGCTCGCAGACAGCGCACGTCTCGGGGTTTTTCAGCCCCGTTTCTCACACAACTTGATTTTTTCGATTCATCATATTATCATACAATAATATCCAAGAATAAATGCAGAAAAATCATGGCTTAAAATCATAAATTCAACATCATATTCATCATGCTTCAAAAACACGAAAAACACATAAAATCACGTATTTGATTAAATACGAAAATTAGAGATTGGCTCTGATACCACTGTTGGGTTTTTAGGCTCTGATACCACTGTTGGGTTTTTACATATAAAACACAGTGGAAAATTAAATCCCATGGTGGTTCATCTCTGATTTCGTGTATTCAAATCATATTATAGAAAAGTGTACCTTTCTTCCTATAATTGAAAAATCTGAACCAGCTTTTGATCCTCTTTCTGAACAGCGAACCAGCCACTGTCTCTAAATCACCACACCGGAATTGAGAGCAAAAATTCTTCTTTTTCTTCCCCTTATGGACGCCTAGAGAGAGAGAGAGAGAGAGAGAGAGAGAAGTGAAACCTTTTTGACTTGGAGAGAAAGATAATAAAAGAGGCTAGAGTTAATTTTTCACTAAGTAGTATTTTTATACTACACAAGAAATAATTAACCTATGTAAACTAAGGCCTTCGGGACGCCCACTTGGGCGTTTTTTATGCCCTCGAGCTTAGTCCAAGTTTGTGGTTTTATTTTAATTAATTATTTAATTAATATTATTTATCCAATAAATAAATCAATTAAATAACTAATCAATCCACGTTAATTCTATAATTCATTTCATAAAGAAATTAGTTAACACATTAACTTAATTGATTAATAAAATCATCTAATGATTAATTAATTAATTGCGATATCAAATAACAAAAATCTCTCAACCCTTATTCCATAATTTTTCCTTTGCAATTCCTTTAAGCACGACTCTTTAGGTTCATCTCAAAAGACAATTGGGAAGAAACCAAAAGGATGTGGGTAGAACCTAGCCAGTCCTGTGGCCCATATCGTATCCCAATTGAGAACGAATGAATAGAATCATTCCAAATCTTTCACGTTGTGAATACCGTACGAGTATAAACCCTTTATTCATATATCCCAGTCAATTGAGAGTCATGGTTTAGTCAAACTCACAGAACTTGACTATATGCTCAGTTCATAATGAATTGAGGTTACTGAGTAGACTCTTATGTCCAACATGAGTATCTCTAATGCTTTGACCTCATTCATTCATGACGGCATATGATATTTTGCTCATTCACTTATGAGAGAATAAATTCTATTTTGCTAATCAGTTAAGATTGCTACTTGCCCATCAAGTCGTACTTCAAGGTCAATCCCATCAATGGGTGAATTGGATCTAATTACTCTAATGACAGACTTGATGTCACACACACATCTTCAACGTGATTCCTTAGGTCTAAGGTTCACACGTACCTATCACAACTTATCAGTTTTGTCATTGACTGTCATTGAGTGAAAACCCATGTGACATAACTGATGCGAGCCGTGTTCGAACACATCAGTCTAATTGATGTGTCTGTGACATAAGTTCCCACTAACATACTCATAATGTTCAACTGACACTTCTCTGTCAAAACTTATATCATACAAGTCTTTTGTTGGGTTTCGCGAAAAAACTCATAAACGAGCTGAAGGATTTCAAAAATTTTAACAAAAACCCAAAGTGTTTCTCTAATCGCATAATTGAATAAAAAATGCTTTAACGAATAAATCAATTTACCCGTTGAAGCGAGGTGGTAGGAGAATCCAATTGTTCTTCAACTCTTCAAAATGATGAACTTCTTGAATTCTTCAATCCTCGTATTCTTCAAGTCTTGATTTCTTGAAGCTTCTTGAAAGTTAATCCAAACAACGAATCACGTTGTCTCTAAATTATCGCGCACAAATTGATGATGAAAATATCCCACTTCTTCTCTATATGGGCGACGGCTAGTGTGTGTATAGAGGGGAAGGATATTTTTCTTCTTCTATTATTTGGAGAGTTACAATGAATTGTTATTCATTAATTACAAAATTATGTCTAGATTAAAGTCAAGAGAAGTCTTTTATACCTCAGTGACTTATTGACCAAAACAACAAAAGATTCCACTTTGATCATCCAACCTAGCCTAATGGGCGTCGCCCCAAATGGGGCCCGAAATTTCTTTTGCTTTGTTTAATTAATTCTTTATTCAATCAATAATTTATTTTATCCAATAAATAAATCAATTTAAATAAAAAAATTAATTAGGCAAATTAATTCATTAATATATTTCTCCAAGAAATTAATTAATAATTAATCTTATCCGTTTAATCAATTATCTTATCCAATAAGTAATTAATTAATTATTTAACTTATCCTATAAATTAAATCTCTCCAAAAATAAAATAGAAAATCCTTTTCAATTTTCTTCATCAATTCTTTAGCGGGACTCTTTAGGTTCGTTTCATTTGGAAATGAGAGAAAACCAAAGGAAGTGGATAACACCTAGCCAGTCACGTGACCCACTTTGTAGCCCAAATGAAATACGAATGAATGAAGCATTCGACAACCTTCCAATTGTAAATACCATATATGTATAAACCCTTTGTTCATGTTCCCCGATCAAGTGAGAGTCATGGTTATGTCAAACTCACTAGACTTGACCATATGTACAAATTATAATAATACGAGATCATTGAGATCGATTAAGTTCCTAGCACAATCGTCTCTTTTGCTTTGGCCAAAGACTTTGATCTCTATTGATCTATACTCACATAGGGTACATTCTCATTGACTTATGAGAGAACAAATCCCATATTAGATATCTGCTAAGACTACCACTTGTCCATTAAGTCCGCATTTCGAGGTCGACCCCACCAACGGGTGAATTGGGTCTAACTACTCTAGTGAAAGACTTGACGTCACAAGTGCATCTTCAGCCTGATACTTCAGGTCAAAGGTTCACATATACCTATTACGCATAATCAGTTCTGTCATTGACAATCACAGAGTGAAAACCCATGTGACAGAACCAATGAGAGTCGTGTTCGAGCATATCAGTTCCACTGATGTGGCTACAATCTTAAGCTCCCACCATCACATGGTGTTCGACTAGCACTCCCACGTCAGAACTAAAATTGTACAAGTATTCAAAGTCTGTATTTGCCCATTAAAGACTTCATATTACTTGTGAACTAGTTTTAGTAATCAAAGTCGATCTCTGTAGTGCCATTCTTCCTATCCCATAAGAAGTAGAGGGATCGCACTGAAAACACGGGCAAAGCGTTTTACACAACTTATAGATGCAGATAAGAATTAAGTGAAAAACTAAATAGTGCCTTTTATTAATCATAATTAAGTTCAATACAAGATAGATGCCCTACCCATTCTATCCTCTATGACATCTGAGGGCATAATCCTAACAATCTCCCACTTGCACTCAATGCCACTCATTGTGGTATCTTATACCCATCCTTTCCAGGTGTCGGTCCAAAACAGCCTGAGGTAGTGGTTTGGTGGACGGGTCAGCTACATTGTCAGCTAAGGCAATTTTCTGCACTGCTATCTCTCCTCTGCCAACGATCTTTCTGATGATGTGAAATCTTTTCTCAATGTGTTTGGACTTGTTATGAGACCTCGGTTCCTTGGCTTGCGCTATTGCTTCATTGTTATCACAATAAAGTGGTAACGGGAGCTGAGCACTAGGGACCGATTCAAGTTCTCCAAGATACTTTCTCGTCCAAATAGCTTCTCCAAGAAACTTTCTCGTCTAAACTCACCACGCTCACAACATAGGCAATGTCGGGTCTAGTACACAACATTGCATACATCAGGCTACCAACTGCAGAAGCATAAGGTACATTACTCATCTCCTGTCTATCATCCTCACTTTGAGGACACATAGACTTGGATAAGTGTACTCCATGCCTTATGGGAATAAACCCTTTCTTAGAATTATCCATCCAAAACCTCTTTAGGACCTTTTCTAAGTAAAGGGCTTGAGAGAGACCTATCATTCTATTAGTTCTATCTTTGTAGATACGAATTCCTAGAATGTATGTCGCTTCTCCCAAGTCTTTCATGGAAAACGTACTCGAAAGCCATTTCTTGACTGTGGTGAGCATTCCTATGTCATTTCCTATAAGCAGAATGTCATCCACATATAGTACTAAGAACAAGAGTTTGCTCCCACTAGTCTTCTTGTAGACACAGGGTTCATCTTCGTTCTTGATGTAGCCATATCCCTTTACTACTTCATCAAGATTCCAGCTTCTAGCAAAGGTTAGAGATTCCAAGCAAAGCACAACCACGCGGACTCCACCATAGAGGCTGAATACGTAGCTGCCTCTGAGGCAGCTAAAGAGGCTATTTGGCTTAGGAAGTTCATTGGAGAACTTCAAGTAGTTCCAAGTGTAGAGCTCTCGTTGCCACTTTATTGTGACAACACTGGAGCAATAGCACAGGCAAAGGAACCAAGGTCTCACAATAAGTCCAAACACATTGAGAGAAGATATCACATCATAAGAGTGATCGTTGCAAAAGGAGAAATATTTGTTCAGAAAATAGCCTCAACAGACAATGTCGCTGACCCATTGACCAAACCATTGGCACCTGCGGCGCTAGAAAGATATCTAGAAAAGATGGGTATAAAATAGCAAATGGCATTGAGTGCAAGTGGGAGATTGTTAGTGTTATGTCCTCAAATGCCATAAAGAGGATAGATTTATAGGGCATTGAATTGTAACTAAACATTCTTATATTAATAAATGACTTATTCATGTTGTTTTCTTATAGGCCTTTGTAAGACATAGTAAACAACGTAAAGTCCTTGATAATAAAGCGAACCTTCTACTCTCTATGGGTTAGGGAGAATGGCACTAGAATCATTTTTGTCACATGGGTATTCACTCACTAACAGTCAATGACAAAATTGATAAGTTGTGATAGGTACGCGTGAACCTTAGACCTAAGAAATCACTTTGATGATGTCCTTGTGACATCAAGTCTATCATTAGAGTAGTTAGATCCAATTCACCCGTTGGTGGGGTCGACCTCGAAGTGCGGCTTGATGGGTAAGTACCAATATTAACTGATTAGCAAAATGGAATTTATTCTCTCATAAGTGAATGAGCTAAATATCCTATGCAGTCATGAATGAGTGAGGTTAAAGACTTTGGCCAAAGCATTAGAGATACTAATGTTGGACATGAAAGTATACTCAGTGACCTCGATTCATTATGAGCTGAGCATATGGGCAAGTTTTGTGAGTTTGACTAAACCATGACTCTCACTTGACTGTGATATATTAATAGAGGGTTTATACTCGTATGGTATTCACTGCGTGAAAGGTTTGGAATGATCCTATTCATTCGTTCTCAATTGGGATACGATGTGGGTCACGAGACTGGCTAGGTGTTACCCACATCCTTTTGGTTTTTTCCCAATTGCCTTTTGAGATGAACCTAAAGAGCTACGCTTGAGAGATTTTTAGGCATTGGATATTGCAACTAATTAATTAATTATTAGATGATTTCATTAATTAATTAAGTTAATGTGGTAATTAATTTCTTTATGGAGTTAATTATAGAGTTAGCATGGATTAATTAGTTATTTAATCAATTTATTTATTGGATAAATAATATTAATTAAATAAATAATAAAAATAAAACCACAACTTGGACTAAGCCCAGAGGGCATTAAAAGCGCCCAAATGGACGCCCAATACATAGGTTTAGATAGGTTATTTATTTTCTAGTGTAGTATAAATATACTACTTAGTGAAAATTAACCTAAGCCTCATTCATTATCTTTCTCTCCAAGTCAAAGTCTTCCACCGCTCTCTCTCTCTAGCCGTCTTCAAGGGAAGAAAAAGAAGGCAGTTTTTTGCTTCAATTCTGGCATGGTGATTTAGAGACAGTAGCCGTTTTGCTATTCAAAAGAGGATCACAAAGCTGGTTCAGAATTTCAATTACGCGAAAAAGGTACACTTTTTCTAAACCATGATTTGAATATATGAAATCGGAGATGAACCACTGTGGGATTTAAATTTTTGCTGTGTTTTATATGTAAAAATCCAACAACCTCTAAGGCGTTTGAGGTACTCTATTTGATCTTCGCGTTTGTGGTTGTGTTATAGAAGATTCGGTTCATACTTTTTGTGCAGTTGTATCCACTGGAGTTTCATTATGTTCTTCAAGAACAATCTTTCTACCTGTTCCACCTTCTTGAATGAACTCATCTTCAGAAATTGGGCTTGTAAAGCTACAATGATCCTTTGATCATCATGCAGGTAAAAGAGGTATCCCATGGAATCTTCAAGATAACCAACGAAACGCCCTTTCAAGGATCTAGCCTCCAACTTTTCTACTTTAGTCTTTTTGACATAAGCAGGACATGCCCAAATCTTAATGTGATTAAGACTTGGTTTCCTATTCCTCCATATTTCATATGGGGTCTTAGGAACGGACTTGGACATACATCTATTTAAGATATGTACAGCTGTAAGGAGCGCGTGACCCCACAGTGAAATGGGTAAGTCAGTGTAGCTAAGCATGGAGCAAACCATGTCTAACAAAGTTCGATTCCTTTGCTCGGCTACTCCATTTAATTGTGGTGTCACTGAAGGTGTGTGCTGTAATACTATACCATTCTCTCTAAAGTATTCATCAAACTCCACAATCATATATTCCCTTCCTCGGTCAGATCGAAGAGCCTTTATATGTTGCCCAGTTTGATTTTTCACTAAAGCCTTGAATTCTTTAAATCTTTCAAGGGATTCAGACTTTTGCTTCATCAAGTACACTAGCTATGAACCACCGCTTAAAGCAATCAAGCAATCAAAAGATCAGATTCACTTGAAATAAATTTCAAAGTCATTAAGGACTTAAATGTAATCATCAACGGGCATTTATTGCCAACAAAAAATAAATTTAAACGCATTAAATGCCTGATAAGAGCATTAAATGTGATAAAGACGAATAGCATATGGAACAAGCCACCCTATTGGCTAAAGCCGTCAGAGTTTCAGAGTTCAAACCTGCTACATCAAATCGGTGCAGCTAGATTTCAGGAATGTCAGAGAAAGGACTATTCACTCGCTACGTAAGAGACACGCGCCTACATGTGTCTAACAAGCAAATTCAAGAAATCTCTATAAATAGTACCTTTCAGCAAACCCTAAAATACACGCATGTACACAAGAAATAGGTTAAAAACTCTGCGGAAATATCTCAAGAAAAGCTTATAAACTCCATAGAGAAAAATCCTTCAAGCTTTTCATACATTCCAAAGACAGTCACTGATATCTCAAACCTCTTCAAAGAAGAACCTTACACTATTATTGAGATATCCCAAGTTGTTTGAACTTCTCAAAATCAAACAAACCCTGTGGCGAAATCCTCAACTTATTTGATCTGTGTGAGAAAGTTGTTGATATTTGCAAACAGTATTTCTGAGTGAGAGAAGCTTGTTGAAGAAGATCTCAAGTGGAACTGAAGTGTGTGTGATCAAGAAGCTCAAGATCAACTTCATTTCATTCACCATTTGTAGAAATCCTCTGTTTAAAGATTTTGATAATCATTTAGTGAATTCCCTCTGAGTGAAAAGGAGAAGAAGAACGTAGCAGGGTTTATATCACCCAGTGAACCTTTCACATCTTGTGTTATTTATTTTTACTGTTTTATTGCTTTACGCACCATTGCATATCATTATTTAGAAGCATTAAACTCAGTAAGCGACTAATCGGATAAAACGAATGCTAAGCATTAAAATCATTTCCACAGTGCTAACCCTGATTAAGTGATCTAAGTGTTACCCTACTTTGGTAATTGCCCAAATCACTAAGTCTAAGTTATGCTTTCTCTAGCGCTTGACCTAGTGCTTTTCTTTCTAAGCGTTCATAATCTTTTAAGTGATACGAAATTTTCGAAGTCGAAAAAGACTTCAGGGTCTATTCAACCCCCACTTCTAGATCCTTTCGTATGCAACTTGGGACCACCAAGTGGTATCAGAGCAGTTGAAGTAGAAACCTAAGCGTTTCCAAGCGTAACTGCTTATTGAGATCCATTTTTCAAAACCTAGTCGTTTTTCGAAAAAATATATATCATGGCTTTTACTAAGATGCCAAAGTTGATTGAGTCAAACTATGACTCATAGAAACTTAGAGAATTTACATATTTATGCTCATGTGATAACAAAATGTGCAATGTTATTACAGATGGCTCCATTCAAATCATGAAAGTTATAACTCGAACCGCTGGAGCGACTGAAGCGACTCCAGATGGTTATGTTGAGAAGCCAAAAGTGGAATGGATGCCAGATGATCGAAGAAGAGCAAATCTGCATAATGTCGGTTCTCACTCCCTGTGTAGATGTATCCAGTGGGGTTTCATTTTGGTCTTCTAAAACAATCTTTCTACCCGCTCCTCCTTCTTGAATGAACTCATCTTCAAGAAAGTGGGCTTGTAAGGCTACAATGATCCTTTGATCATTGTGCAGGTAAAAGAGGTATCCCATAGAATCTTCAGGATATCCAATGAAACGTCCCTTTAAGGACCTAGCCTCCAACTTGTCCACTTTAGTCTTTTTGACATAAGCCGGACATCCCCAAATCTCTATGTGGTTAAGACTTGGTTTCCTATTTCTCCACATTTCATAGGGAGTTAGAGGAACGGACTTGGACGGACATCTATTTAAAATGTGTGCATCTGTAAGCAGCGCGTGACCCCACAGTGAAATGGGTAAATCAGTGTAGCTAAGCATGGAGCGAACCATGTCCAACAAGGTTCGATTCCTTCGCTCTGCTACTCCATTCAACTGTGGAGTCGCTGGAGGTGTGAGTTACAATACTATACCATTCTCTCTGAGGTATAAGTCAAACTCGTCGCTCATATATTCTCCTCCTCGATCAGATCGAAGAGTTTTTAGACGTTGACTTGTTTGATTTTCCACTAAAGCCTTGAATTCCTTGAACTTGTCAATGGATTCAGACTTATGCTTCATCAGGTACACTAGACCATATCGAGAATGGTCGTCAGTGAAGGTGATAAAGTAAAGGAAACCTCCTCTGGCCATTTCTCCAAATGGACCACAAACGTCAGTATGCACTAAACTTAAGATTTGTGAGGCCCTTTCAAAGCTTCTTGTGAAGGGCGATCTAGCCATCTTGCCTTTGAGACAAGATTCACAAGTAGGATAGGGATCCAATCCCAGTGGGCCAATTAGCCCATGTTTTTCCATTTTGCGAATCTTTTGTTCGCCAGCATGGCCTAGTCGAAGGTGCCATATCAATCGTTGGTTTATTTCAAGCCTACTACGTTTCCTTTGTATAGTATTCACTGCATACTCATTCTGGACACTAAGGTAATACAATCCATTTATCAAACAAGCAAAGCCTACAAATTTATTACCATAATAAATGTTGCATCGTTCATCAATAAAACGGAAAGTGTAACCATTCTTAACTAAAACGGGAATAGAAACAATGTTTTTAAGCCCATTAGGCAAAACCAAAACATTATCCAATAATAGTACATGTCCAGAATTTAAAAACAACAAGGTAGATCCTATTGCAGTAGCCGCGACGCTTTGCCCGCTGCCTACTCTGATCTTCACCTCATCGTTGTCCAGTTTCCTTACTCGCATCAGATCCTGATTCATAAAACATATGTGAGCACTAGCTCCAGAGTTAAGAATCCAAGATGTAGAGAAGATGGTCATAGAACAATAAGTTTCATGAACATAAAGTTCCATACCTTGTGCGCCAAGCCTCATATTCAGACAGTTTCTTCTCCAGTGGCCCAGCTCACCGCAGTGTAGGTATCTGTCTGTCTTTTGTGGCCCCTTTCGCTTGCGAATCACAGGAGCTTTCCCTTTTCCTTTATCGACACCATCCTGAGCTCCAAGCTCGCCAGCCTGCTTCTTGGTTTTTCTATTCTTATTCTTCGCCCGTTTGGGCCAAGAAGTGATAACCAAAGCAGTCTCTTTTCCGTTGGGCTTCAATTGAGATTGTGCAGTGTTTAATTTTTTCATTAGCCCAGTTAAGTTGCACTCAATCTCATTGCAATTGAAGTTCATGACGAATTGGGAAAAAGAGTCAGGAAGGGACTGCAAGATAAGATCGATCTGAAGTTGCGGGTTCATTTTAAAATTGAGAGCTTCCAATCTCTCGATCCTCGATATCATTTTGAGGACATGATCCCCAACCTTCTCCCCTTATCTCATTTTAGCTCTGAAGAGCTCTTTAGATATTTCATATCTAGCAATCCTACTGTGCTCACCATAGAGCTCGACCAAGTGCGCCAAGATAGCCCTCACTGTGGTCATCTTGTCGTGGGACCTCTGGAGCTCATTCATCATAGAGCCAAGAATGTACCCACGCACTCGGACGTCGTCCTTTACCCATTTTTCATGAGCTTGGACTTTTTCTTCATTGGCACGTGTTCTGGCAGATGGAGCAGGGATATTAGTGTCCAACACGTATCCTAGAGACTCCATATGGAGAACTATTCTCAAATTCCTTAGCCAATCCATGTAGTTGGGTCCGGTAAGGATATTCTTGTCGAGTAATACGGAAAGTGGGTTGATTGTCATTTTTGAAAAACGAGAGAGATAAAACAAATAACTACAGAAAATAAACTAGACTTAATTAGAATATTGGACTAAACTAAGACCAAGTTTAAAATCAAGGACTTCGACTTATAACTTGGCTCCCACTACATTTTTCGAAATTCCACACTCCCACTGTGAAATGACGGAAGCGATCGTTGATGAAAACTTCGTGGTGGGGATTGAGTTCTTTAATTAATATAATGGATGGCAACCCTTTAACAATATTTGGTTCCTTACTTAATTAAAGTGATGTCAAACATCAATCTATCAAATAGACGGTTCAATCATATTTATCCCATAATCCACAAATACCTCAACCCTTTAACGATTTATTGGTAAAGTGGACTATCTAAGTTCATTCCCACTAACTCCTCATAATCTAACATTTGAATTTCACCTTGCAACTTGGTGGTCCCAAGTGGCATACGAAAGGGTCTAGAAGGGGGGGGGGGGCGGGAGGTTGAATAGACCCTGAAGTCTTTTTTGACATAAAAAATTTGTATCACTTTTAAAGATTTGAACGCTTAGAAAGCTGAGCGCTTGGGTTAGGCGCTTCAGTAAAGATAACTTAGACTTAGTGATTTTAGCAATTTACCAAAGTAGGGTAACTCATAGATCGCTTAATCAGGGTTAGCGTTCGATTGGTTAATTAATCGCTTTGCAATTTTACTTGTCTTTTTTAGAATGAATGATGTAATATGAAAATAAGACAATAAAATATAAATGACACAAGATATATAAGGTTCACTGGGTGATGTAATCCCAGTTACGTCCTTCTTCTCCCTTTTCACTTGGAGGAATTTACTAGGATGATTATCAAAGAATCACACAGAATCTTCTACAAGATAGTAAAGGATGAAAAAGATCTCGGGCTCCTTGATCACACAGATTTCAGCACCAATGAAGATCGTCTTCTACAAGCTTCTCTCACTCAGAAATACTGCTTGAAAAGGGGTTTCACCAACTTTCTCACTCAGATGAAAGGTTGAAGGTTTGTCCCAAAGTTTTGTTTGTTTTTGGGAAGAACAAACAACTTGGAATATCTCAATAGGAATTTAGGTTTCTTCTTTGGAAGAGGTTTGAGATATTTGTGACTGTCTGGAATGTAGATAAAAAAGCTTGAAGGTTAGCTATGGAGTTTCTAAGCTTTTTCTAAGCAAGTTTTTCTTGTGCATGTACGTAATTTTCTCTTGTAATATTATGTACCGTACTTTTGGGGTTTGCTGAAGGTAAGGTATTTATAGACAATTCTTGGGATCTGTCCCTTGGACACATGTAGGAGAGTGCCTCTCACGCGGCGCGTGATTCTATCTAAAACCTGACATTCCTAAAAATCTGCTGGCACCGATTGGATGGGAGCAGCTTTAAACTCTGAAGTTATGACAATCTAGTAAAAAAGGTGGCTTGTCCACAAGTCACAATGGCTTATCACATTTAATGCTCTTATCAGGCATTTAATGCATTTGAATTTATTTTCTGTTGGAAATAAATGTCCGTTGAATGATTGCATTTAAGTCCTTCATGACTTGAGGATTTATTTAAGGTGAATCTGACATCGGTCGCTTAAGTGTTTTGAGCGCTTGATCCATAAATCCTGAAAAGAAGGCCTTTAGTGTTTGACGGACGCTAAGAAACAAATCTTCATCTCTGGTTGATTTCAGACGCTGATATTCAACTTCTTCTCTAATAGACTCACCTAGAATTCTATTAGCGATTCAGTATCTAATACTTAGTCTAAAATCTACGAAGATAAAAATTACAAGCCTAAACAAAATAACAATTACAAACTTTCAAACGCTTAAACAATGATCTATGAAAATATAAACTTACATTTTATTTGGGGTCTAACATTGAATCCTATCTTGTCATCATCAAAACATCTAACATGAAATTTCCTAACACAACCCTTTGACGATATTTGGGGTGAAATATGTCTCGATCAAGGCATCCAATGCACTTAGTAAAATTCTAAAATTAAATCTTAATCTATGACCCCCACTTACTGGGAAGATGCCACATATGGATTTAATCCTTGATCTTATTAAGTTTAGTGGAGGGAAAGGATGCCTAGCACCCCTTACTAACTTAGTATTATTTTTGTTTGGGAGAATTCATGTTCAAAACATTTATTTCGTCTCACTTTGCACATTTACCAATTTATATAGCGCATATTGATAACACACATGCTTCATACAACTAATGAACATGCATCGAAAGCATTAATACAACACACAAGTCTATGGGCTTTTATCTAGAGGGCCCAAGCCAATGGGCCATCACAAAATTGAAAAAGAAAAGCCTAGCTAATCTTCTTGGGCTCCAAGCTCCTCTTCTTTTGCATGATCTCCATCTTGAAAGACCTATTCTATTTCTTTTTATTACAAGAGGTAATTTAAAACCTATACATAAATCTAGAAATAAAATAAAATGGGCTCAAATCGGCCCTTACAACTCATCTAAAGAAATACATAATCAAAAGAAGCAACCTAAGCCCATAGACATATGTCACCATCACATAATACATGCTCGCGATCAATAAAGACTTATGTTGGTGATTAAATTAATTAGTCCAACTTAATTAATATCCACAATAAAATTCCAAATTTTATTGATTGATATGAAAATAATCCTATTTATGAGAATTCTTTATTTAAATAAATAACTTAATAAATAAAATTCTCCAAGAGTTTAATAATTAATTATTTCATTCAAATAAAGATCAATAAAAACTATATTGTGCTTAATTTTATCAAAATTAAATTACCAACCATTGGCATATTCAAAATTAATTAATTAGGTCCAATAACTAATTTATTGAATTATCCACAATTTTAATCAAAACAATTTGGGCCCCTTTCTAATTAAATCCGGGTCATCATCCTTTTGGCCCACCAGGATAACTAAAATAGCCCAAATATCTATTCAATTAAAATTTGAACCTTAGAAAAATATAACCCGACCCATTAGGGCCCGAGTCACGAAAACCTAGTCAATGAACTATCTCATCCTCTTTCTTATGAAGAATTACTTGACAAGGTCAATAAATATTTTAAAGATTGTCAAGGTGCCGCCACACTATATCAAGAACACACTAATGAGATCTCAGTGATTAAAAGTGAAAACGTGACGCTCAAAACCGAGTTGCTAGTTCTGAAATAGTGCATTGAGAAGAACCAATCACTTGAAACCGAGATAGCTCAGTTGAAAAGTTATCTTGATATAGTAGTCAGGAGAGAAGCTGATTTGATCGCTAGACTTGCTAAATCAGTGCAGCTCGTCTCATCATTATCAAAAGCTTCAAAAAACCTAGACATTGTGACTGAGATAACCAAACTTTTTGGTGAAAAGACCGGTTTAGGTTGTGAAAAATTTGGTAATAAATTGAAAAAGTCTAAGGTTACGACAACCAACAAAGGAAAATGTGTAGCCTTTATTGAGAAGAGTTCAAACAGTCAAACACTGAATGAACCAAAGGACAGTGGTACGAGGCCAAATGAGAAAGCCAAAGCTGACTCAGGCAAGGGAAAGACGAAAGTGAATGATTCACAAAGGAAGGTTTATCCAAATGCTCAAAAGGCTAAGGAGAAACCTTGCAAGTGTGAATCAAACGCTAAACGAACAAGTGCCCAAGTTGTACCCTAAGCCAGTGCCAAGAAAATACTAGCATCAATATCCACAAAGATCAAGATCATATTATCAGTACTATGATGATTATGATTACGATTATGATTATAACTATGGTTAAGGATATTACTATACACCGAAAAAGCACACACAACACAAATCAAAACCTAAAAAGACCGATCCTCCCGCAATGAAAACTAGGCAAATATGGGTTCCGAAAGTTTTAATTCCGATTAACGCTACTAATGTTAAAGGACCCAAGTCACAATGGGTACCTAAAAAGTATTAGAATTGCCCTTTGAATGCAGGTACCTAGAACCAGCACCGATACATCAGGGCACATGACAGGCTCAAAGGATCTTTTGATCAACTATCTTGCAACCAATGGTCCTCAAGTCATGTTCGGTGACAATTCCAAAGGTAAAACCAAAGGTATAGGTATCATGAATGGGGGGAACGTTATGATAAGTGACGTATTTTATGTTGAGGGTCTTAAGCATAATTTATTGAGCATTAGTCAATTTTGTCATAAAGGCTTTGAAGTTAAATTCTCTAGTGACTATTGCTATATTAACGACGCTAAGACTGGATCTAATAAATTGAAAGGAAAAAGAACATATAATGTTTATTTAGTAGATTGGGGTTCAACAATTGATAAAAACCCTACATGCTTTGTTGCTAAAAGTCAAAATGAATTGGGTTGGTTATGGCATAGAAAATGAATCACCTCAACTTTAAGGCAATCTCTCAGTTAACATCGCTAAATCTTGTAGAGGGATTACCTAAGGGTTACTTTTAGAAAAACCGCTTATGTGATGCATGTCAAATGGGTAAACAATTTAAATCATCTTTTAGGAAGAAACCTCATCTATCTACTTCTAGAATTCTTGAACTATTACATATGCATTTATTTGGTCCTATTCAAATCATGACTATTAGTGGTAAAAAGTATTCACTAGTGATAGTTGATGATATCTCACGCTATACATGGGTAGAATTTTTAGCGTCCAAAGATGAAACTAGTGTGAAGCTCACAACGCTAATCCATCAATTAAAAACCTCAAAAGATATAAAGGTGACGAGAATTAGAAGCGATAGAGGAACTGAATTTACTAACCATGTTGTTGAGAAATTTTGTATAGATTTTGGAATACTTCATGAGTATTCCGCGCTTAGAACGCCTCAACAATGGAGTTGCTGAGCGACAAAATAGAATGCTTAAAGAAGCCGCTAGGATAATGTTAGCAGAGTCCATGCTGCCTCAAAGGTTTTGGGCCAAAGCAATCAATATCGCTTGCTACACTCAGAATCGGTGTATGATCAATAAACAACATGGAAAGACTCCATATGAGTTATGGAAGGGACGTAAGCCTAACATTTCTTATTTTCATGTATTTGGTTCAAAATATTTCATTCATAACAATGGATCCCACAACTTAAAGACATTTGATCCTAAAGCAGATGAGGGAATCTTTCTAGGCTATGCTAAAGAATGGAAAGTGTTTTCGCATCCTAAATAAGATCAAATCAAAGGTTGAGGAATCTATTCATGTTGTGTTTGATGATGTTAACCAAGATCCGAGTTAGGTTAATATTGATGATGTAGGAGTTGGTGATCTATCAGAACAAGCGTCTCAGATCAATCTTGGTGATGATAGTGATGATGATGAGGATGATGAGATCTTTGTGCCCCATCCTAAGGTTACTTGTGAGGTTATCAATGATGATATTTCAAGAGATTTTGATGATCATGAAGAGAATGATCATCAAGAGCAATTTGGAACTATGAATGATGAAGCGACTGCGCAAGAGACAAATGAAGGTCAAGCGATTGACAATCAAGAGTCTCTCAACCTGTTCTAACCAGACTGTAAATGGCTTAGAGATCATCCACTAGAGCTAGTGATTGGAGATATTGGAGTTCCCGAGAGGACTAGAGCCGCTACATTCAATGAGGCTTTGTTTGCGAGTTTCCTATCTCAAATGAAACCAAAGAAAGTGGATGAAGTACTTAGTGATTCAAGTTAGGTAGAAGCGATGCAAGAGGAGCTTAACCAATTTGAGCGTAATAAGGTTTGGACGCTAGTTCCTAGACCAACTCACCAAGGAGTTATTGGGACTAGATGGGTTTTCAGGAACAAAATGAATGAAGATGGTATTGTTGTAAGAAACAAAGCCAGATTAGTCGCTCAGGGTTATTGTCAAGAAGAGGGAATTGACTTTGATGAAACTTATGTTGGGAATTATATGAATAAAATGCAATGGAAAGTAAATTTAATTCCCAAAGCGCGAATCATCTCTAATCCTCGTGTTTAATTGTGTATAAAAAAATTACCGTTCTCGCGTATGTTGATTTCTGAACGTGATCCTTTTCTCTAACGCCGAATTTGCCAACGTCTCTAATTCGTCACGCCGGAATCAAAAACGAAAAACTCCTCCTTTCTTCCTTGTCAAAGACGGCTAGAGAGAGAGAGAGAGGTGGGAGACTTTTTCTTGGAGAGAAAGTTATGTAAGTTGCCCTTGTGTTATTTTTCACCATGTGATATATTTATATCATTATGAAACAATAACACTAGCAAGCAAGAGCCCTATTTGGGCGTTTATTTGGCCGCTCCTTAGTGGGCTCGGAAGCCTTCGGGCTTTCGTCTTGCATGCTAATTAATTAATTGGATAAATTATTTATCCAATAAATAAATTGATAATCCAATTAATTCAATTCCTAATTAATTTATAATTCAATTTCTCCAAGAAATTAATTAACTCATTAATTTAATTAATTAATTAAATTATCCAATAATTAATTAATTAATTACGGCATCCAATGCCGTGAATTTCTCTCAAGTTTTTTCCCATGTTTTTCCTTTTGCACTTCCTTTAAGCGCGACTCTTTAGGTTCGTCTCAAAAGGCAATTGGGAGGAATCCAAAGGGGTGTGAGTGACACCTAGCCAGTCTCGTGGCTCACACCGTAACCCAATTGAGAACGAATGAATAGGATCATTCCAAACCTTTACGCCGTGAATATCGTACGTGTATATACCTTTTATTCTTATATCCCAGTCAAGTAAGAGTCATGGTTTAAAGTCAAACTCATATAACTTGACCATATGCCTAAGCTCATAATAAGTTGAGGTATTTAAATGCTTTGGCCAAAGACTTTCTTCCTCACTTATTCATGATCGCATAGCATATTTTACTCATTCACTTGTGAGAGAATAAATTCCATATTGCAAATCAGTTAACAATGCTACTTGCCCTTCAAGTCGCACTTCGAGGTCGATTCCACCAACAGGTGATTTGAATCTAACTACTCTAATGACAGACTTGATGTCACAAGTACATCTTCAACTCGATTTCTCAGGTCAGAGGTTCACA
Organism: Buddleja alternifolia; assembly: GCA_019426215.1. Classification (NCBI taxonomy): domain Eukaryota; kingdom Viridiplantae; phylum Streptophyta; class Magnoliopsida; order Lamiales; family Scrophulariaceae; genus Buddleja; species Buddleja alternifolia. The sequence goes on from CM033395.1 coordinate 10,647,924, forward strand.
CGTACCTATCACTACTTATCAGTTACATCATTGACTATCAATGAGTGAATGCCCATGTGATGAATTGATGCGAGCCGTGTTCAAACATATCAGTCCAACTGACACGTCTATGATATAAGTTCCCACTACCATTTCCATAGTGTACGACTGGCACTTTCTCTGTCGAAACTTAAATCATACAAGTCTTTATTCACTATTGATGCCCAATCAATATTTCTTAGACTTGTGAACCCTTTTAGATGTCAAGGGTCAAACCATTCTAGTGCCTTTCCTCCTATCCCATAGGAGGTAGAAGGTTCGCCTTGTCATCAAGGACTTTATATTGTTTATTCACACCTTATAAATGCCTATAAGAAAACAACAATCAACTGCCTTATATTAATAGAAAAATCATAGTTTAGTTACAATGTTTATGCCCTATAAATCTATCCTCTTTATGGCATTCGAGGGCATATACTCTAACAACTTATGCCCCAGTAGCCTATCTTGAAGCGATTCAGATGTTCCTAGTGTTTGACGCATTCAACAAATTTACATTATATCAAATGGACGTGAAGAATGATTTTCTGAATGGTAACTCCAAGAAGAGATATATCTGAAGTAACCTCCAGGATTCATCAACAACCATGGAAAAAGTATAGTCTACAAATTGGATAAGACACTTTATGGCCTTAAACAAGCACCAAGAGCCTGATATGCCACTCTCTCTATCTTACTTATAGGTAAAGGCTTTTCAAAAGGCAGCATTGATACAACATTATTTAAAATTACCCATAATGAAGATATTCTCTTAGTCCAAATTTATGTTGATGTTATTATTTTTGGATCTACTAATAAGCGATTGTGTGAGAAATTTTCGAAAATGATGCAAGATCAATTTGAAATGAGCATGATGGGTGAATTAACTTTCTTCTTAGGATTACAAGTTAAATAACAACTCTCTTATGGAATATTTATAAACTAAGCTAAATATACAAGAGATATGATTAAGAAATTTGGTATGGCAAATGCATCATCTTCAAAAATTCTAATAAGCCAAACACTTAACTTAGATAAAGATGAAAGTGGGAAGAAAATTGATATCACTAATTATAGAGGTATCATTGGATCACTTCTTTATCTTACCGCTAGTAGACCTGATATTATGTTTTTGGTATGCATGTGTGCACACTTTCAAGCTGATCCTAGAGAGTCACACCTAATTGCTGCTAAGAGAATTCTTAAATACTTCAAAGGCACACAAAATGTGGGCTTATGGTATCTAAGGGACTCTTTTTTTTTTAACTAATTGGTTATTCAAACAGAGATTTTGTAGGATGTAAAATTGATAGAAAAAGTACTAGTGGTATATGTCAATTTCTTGGTGATAGGTTGGTTTCATAGCATAGTAAGAAACAATAATCCATAGCGACTTCTACCACTGAAGCCGAGTATGTAGCCGCTGGAAGCTGTTGTGCACAAATCCTTTGGATGAGGCAACAACTTAGAGATTATGAAATTATTTAGGTCCTACCCCAATTCATTGTGATAACGAAAGCGCTTTAGCTATGACCCAGAATCTAGTCCTTCATTCTAGAACTAAACACATTGACATTCGTTACCATATCTTGCGTGACCATGTTCAAAAGAACGATATCTCCATGCATTTAATTGGAACTGACAAATAATTAGCAGATATCTTCACCAAAATGCTCAACGAATAACATTTTCTCACTTTGAGAAATGAATTAGGTATGATTGTAAGCATCATACTTTTCATAGGCATATAATTTAGGGGGAATCCACTTTATTATAATGTCTAAAAACGATTTCAAAATTGAAATGAGTTATCAATTACAGGGGGAACTTTAAAATTGTACTTATTTCAAACAATAAGCAACAATGATCAAAATTGATTTTCAAAATATTATGCATTGATCATCAGCGTTTACTTTTATGCATGCCAGGTTGATCACTAATAAAACTAAAAAATTATTTCTCAAAAGTGAGTCAACTATCTTTATCCTAAAGAAGACTTTAGCGTTAAGATTATTCCCATTTTGACGCTAAGTAAGTTTCAAATTCATCCAGCGTTTTCATCGCTAAAAAGGCAGTGTGTGGATAAGTCCAAAAGATAAGATTTTGACAACTGCCCACGCGCTTCTATCAAATCAAAATGACGTTTTAATGATACCTATATCAAAATAGGCAATTCAGCAACTGTACATGCCTGAGTACGTGTCAGTGTACCAACAGATGCGTGTAGCTCAAGCTGACAATTTTTAAAAATCTCAAACGTTTTTGAAAAAGTAACTGCGGACTTCAAAATTTATTACCAAAGTAGTTATCCTAATTTATCGCCCCTTTCCACATCTGCCTTTATGATTATACGGCTCATATTCAAATTTTTTCATTTTTGATTAACTACATATAAAATGGCGCTACCAAAGTTTTCCAAATCTTTAAAATTTGCTGCCGGAAATCCTCCAAAGTTCAAAGCTGATAAACCAATGGGTTACAATGCTGGTTTCCTAGTCAATTGAGAATACCTTTTAGATAACCAAAATTTTCCGATGAGAGAAATTCTTCCTCTCATTGAAGAATCTGGACTCAGAACCCTTTTAACTTCCCACTCTTTGATTCATGCACAAGAAATTAAGTTCTTCTTTGAGAATGCCGTCATTTCTGACGATGACAACTCTATCTCTTGCATTTTTCCCTTTGCTCCAAAAACATTTGTGCTCACTCCCCAACTTATTGCTGACTTGTTGAAATTACCCATTTCTCGCTGTGAGGTTGAAGAAGTTACGATGGGAGATGCCACTATGATCTGGGAAAGAGTCAGAAGAGATGACATTGTTACTGCGTATGAACCCAACTTCAAGAAAAATGACATGAAGGGTGAATATGTCATTGTAGCTGTTATCTGCCCAAACATGATTGAATGCCGGATGGGATGCTTTGACAAAATCTCCCATGTCCAGTATAGGATGATGATAGCCATTTTGACCAAGCAAAAGGTCAATTGGGCATTGTACGTGACACACTAGAACCTAATGTGCTTTTTGTAGCAAGTATACTAGACGTGTAGTAATAAAAGTGAACAAAATAAGTCCGGGTTGTCAAACCACGGAGACTTGGATTTTAGTTTACGTTTTGCAATAAGAGAACATACAATTAAAGTAAAGTAAGAGTAAAACAATTAAGTAAACAAAGAACAAAAGCAAGAACAAGCAATGGATTGAAACGCAACTGTGAAAATAGACTAAGGCACATGCAAGACTTGATTTGATCCTTATTCGCACAAAGACTTTCATTGAATTATTAGACCTAGTTGCTATGGTGAAAACTCCTATGGTAAAGAATAACCGATGTCTTGTGATAGACTCCTATACTTAAATGGCGCTTTCCTAAGTATGTCTACCCAGAAATCTAACCTCTAAGTATGCATTAAAGAACTAGAGTTTACTCGATTAAAATCAAACGACTTCACCCAGGAGTCTTTACCTATGTCTAGGGCAACTCCTATTTGGTACGGTTCTAGGGTAACTCCTATTTGGTACGGTGATATTATAAATCCCTTGCACCCTAGTTTAAGTCTTTCTCAAAACGCTAAACTAGGCAATAAATCATACATATGGTGATCAATCACATGTAAAAAACATAAGCACAAATTCATAACACATAGCAACATAGGAATTAATTCAACGATTATCAATTATACGAATAAGGCACAAATCAATTCTTACAAAGCCCTAGCCATATGAATTTATCCCATAATCATCAACATAGAAGAATTCAACATATTCATATACATAAGTGTAAACACAAAATGCAATAAACAATGAATAAACTCCCAAAAAGGTTGAATGGTGATGGATCCTCGAGTGGAGCTTCAATCCTTAGCTCTTATCTTTTTCTTGCCCTTCAAGGTAGGTTAAAAGATTGGTTCAAATCCAGCAGAATGGTCTCTCAACTCCAAAATGTAAACCCCTCAAATGAGCTGAATTTGGGGTTTTATAGACTTGAAAAACGGTTGTCGCGGCGCCCAGGCGCGGGGTAGAGCGGCGCCTCGACGCGGCCTACGCGTCGTACATTTCTTAGGGGATAAGTCCGGCGACACCCAGGCGTGGTCATCACTGCGCTCAAGCGCGGATAGGACGGCACCTAGGAGCGGGAATGGTGGCGTGGTCTTCAGGATGTTACTTATTTGCCTCTTGTCCGGTGCCTGAGCGTGGTCATACTGGTGCCTGGGCCCAGTAAGCAGTCTTGAACTTGTGTCGTGCATTGTTTTTTGCCTCTTTTCTTCGTGTGCTCTTGTTTATCACCAAAAATCACTTAACACCCATTTTAACGCAAATCTGGCATGATTTAGGCAATAAATGAATCCAAAGCATAAGCATCACGGGCTTAAAAACACGTAAAAATGCCTCTTATTAGTACGTTTTCAATCGCTTCAAAGCAGCGATGCAGAAGTTGGTTAATCCCAAGCCTTACGGGATTTTATTGATTTTTATTTTGAACGCTAGCAGGTTCATTAAATTTGCAGGAACCAAAGTCCTAGCACTCAAATTTTATGGAAAGAAGATGATTTGTGAGTTGCTTAACCCTAAGCAACGTGGTGATGCAACGCTCCCTAAAGAAGAAAAAGAGCGACTCGCCTCTGAAGCGAGAATTTGTGGTGATGATGAGAAACAAGCAACTACCTCATTAAATGAACATGAAGAAGAGGTGGTGGTCAAGCGACCAAAGAGAAAGGATGCTACGGAAGATGCCGAGCCGTCCAAGCCCTCGAAGAAGCCTAAGAAGAAGGAGACCGAGAAGAAATTTCCCTCTCTCTCTTTTTCTTAGAAATCCCCTTCGCCTCCTCCAGTGTTTGTAATTTCTCTAGAAACCGAGGAAAAAGAAGAAGAAGAGGAAGTGCCACTTGCCTATAAGCGCACACAGTGGTGTACTCTAAGAGGATCAACAAGCACTCTAGCTGAGCCAAAGCCAACGAATGAAGAACCAGTGAGTACTTCCATTCCTCCTGAATCAATTGCAGAGTCTAAAGCTAATCCTCCTTCAGAGGATGTTGATTTTAGCAATTAGGGTAAGTACTTGTATAATTACAATTTACATTATCCTTTCCTTGTTAGTTGTTTTCCCCTAACTCTAGGATAAAAATTAGCTCTTAGAGAAGCCGGAATGAAGTTCGTACTTGATACGCTAGAAGAACGTCATATTCCCATTCGTGCTACTCCTCTCACCACTCTCATCGATCTTGATGATGAAGTTTCTTTGGAGCCTGAGGCAAAAGAACAATCTATTCCTGAAGCTCAAGCAACTGTGGTCCATGATAGTCCTCAGGGTAAACGTTTCTATCTTTTTCTTTTGAAATTTCTACTTAGTAGAAATTTTTCTATCTTCTCGAACTCTTGCTTGTATTAGCTCCAATTGTGGCAGAATCTGAAGTTCCAGCTGCCATTGAGGCAACCCTTCCCGAGGTAGAAATGGAGTTAGATGTCGATCTGACATCAATCGTGGATATTGTAAAAGAAGTTGTACATACAATTCCTAACACTGAAACCTCTACAGCTCAGGAAGCGTCTGTGATTGCTGAGTGGTTGATAAAAGTGCCCCTGTTATTCATAGACCAACTCTTTCTCCTCCCAGATTGATTGATTTCTTTCCCAAAGGCTATGATTCCGATGAAGAATTCTATTATGCCGAGAGATAACTTAACACATCTCAGATAGTTGACATGGAGAAGACATTTCAAGAGACTTTCCATAACCCTCTTTTTTTAGATGCCAAGAAGTTTGAAGTGTTCGAGACATTGTTAGATATTGGTCTTCACACCAAGATGTGTCTGAAATTGTGATTGGGCAATATTTGACGTCTAGAGGTCAATTTATATGATTTTGACGCTGAGCGTTTCAACTGTTTTGGCCATTCAGAAGAAGCGTTTTATCCTCCGTGCCAGTACAAGGTTGTATCAAGAATCCCAATATCGCTGGTTGACTGAGAGACCCCGATGAAGAAATGCTTAATAAAATTGGGTACTCGATGAAGCCAAAGTTTGTTTGCTCGCCCAGAAAGCTCTATCTTCAAGGCCCCTCAAATTATGGAAGGGAAAAGGACCTGTTGTTGCTGAGCATCCTAATCCAATCAATTCCAGGGTGGAAGATGAAGCACGCGAATATCTTTCAAGATTGTGGGCTGATGATTATGAGAGCGACAGAGAAAGTTTTGAAAAGTATATTGCTGCCAGGAAAAACAAAGAGAAAGCTGATAAGTTAGGCAAGCGATGGATGTTGGATACGGTGAGATGGGCTGAAGAATTTGCGCTTCTCTTCTATACTCTTGAAGTGCGTTACCCATTTCTCTTTAAGTTCGAAGTTGAATACAGACGCTGAGGGTTTGCTGTATTCTTGCTCGAGCAGCGCAAAGCTATTGTTGGTAATGTTAGCGACTTACCATACTATAGGCAAGGTATGGAGCGCTACATTCGTCATCAACTTGATCTATTCATTCAAGGTGGACGCTGTGTTTTTCATTCGCATAAGTATTTTGTTAAACGACTTTATCTTGATTTGATTAAGGATACATCTACAAGCAAAACAGATGCACTGCCGAGGCCAAGTAAAGCGCACATGCATTTGACCTGTGAGCATGAGGAAGATCAACATACAGGTAAAGCTGTTCTGGATAACGCTCAAGTGTTGGACGCTTTCAGTGACCTTTTTGGTCTAGACGCTTTCAGGTTCTTCCTAGTCTTTTTTGTGAGAAGAATATCTGAGTGGCCAAGATCAAATCTTTAATTTGGCCAGTGGACTAAGACGCAGCTCAGGCCCTTATGCCTTTTTTGATGGATTATTTAAATTCTTACATTTCTGGAGTGACTCTGCTGGAGAACGTTGATCTTGCGTTGAGTACTGAAGAGCATGAAGACGCTATATTCTTTATCCCACAGACTCACTTTCTTAGTCCAAGGCACGTTTTAGAAGTGATTGGCCCAATCTGGGTCGTCCTTGTTCTAAGAACTTCTCTTGTGGAAATCACAGAAATCTAAATGGAAAAGACTTCTACTATTGAAGAGGCTCCCATGCCAGATGCCCCAAGAATTCCAGTAGAAGAAGTATTACTTGATATCCAAGTTGCGCAAATTGATGCTGCAACTCAATCTTTGCATGAAGCAATTTAGGAAGTCCCTGAGGATCTTGAGGAACTGTTTATTCGAGACAAATCCAAACGCAAAGCCGCAGTCTCAAGCTCATATGGATTAGTTCCATCTGCTGAACATTCCTCCTCCTCCAATTTTGATTCTGACAGCGATCAAGAGGCGAAAGACAGTTAGGAACTCGCTTCAAAACATTGAGGGTTCATGTTCTAAACTGATAGAAAATGATGATCTTCACATCAAGCTTGCCTCCGATACAAGAAGTCGAGACATAGCCAATGCAGCGACCAAAAGTACTATAACCGTACTTGATCGTATGGTTCCATTAATTGAAGGCTTGTCTATCGCTTTCAATCAATCGCTCGCTCAGAATGCCTCAGCCGATACAGAGCGACACAATCAATCCAATTTTGTCGGCTAGTCTTTCGCTGAGCAAGTTGCTCTTCTTACTGAAGAAGTGAAGTTACTGCGGAAGGACATGACAGAAATCAAGCATTCTCTTGATGATGTCAAGAAGGGCGAAAGAGGAAAAAGCCTATCCAAGAGCACTCAAATCTCTAAAGACAAGCGCTAGGAAGATCTTTAAAGAACCATTTCATCCATCCAGCAAGCTGTCCTCAGAAAATGAACACCACGTTTCTATAGAGGTTTCCCAATTCCAGTCTTCTCCGTAGAACTTCTTGAAGAGCTAGGCATTCCGCCCTTTGCAGTGTTTGTTCCAGACTATCCTAATCCTTGTTGAGCTCCAGTCACTAGTACTTATGAAATTTTTGAAGAGCTGTTGAGTGAATTGGGAATCGATCCTTCTCTCTAGAATAAGCGTCTTTATAGCTTTGAACAATTGGATGAAAATATGGGAAGCAAACAATTTGCCACTAATACGCATAAAAGGATGACGGAAGCCAATGATAGGCTGTGGAAGTTTGCAGAAATGCTCTTTAAACAAGAGCAAAAGGATGCTAGCAAACCAATGCCTCCTCCCACAAAAAGAAGCGCTAGATCTTTTATTGCTTTATTTTCTTTTAAGCGCTTTATGAATGTTTCTGCTTTTTGTTAATTTATTGTACTTATCTGATTTATCTGAATGAATGAGTTTGCTGAATATTTTGTTTCTTCCTATCTATACTAACTTATAGCTAACTTCTCTAATTTTTTAAATGCTAACTTTACTTAATCTTTGTCTCATTTCTAGCTCTTGAACTATAAAAGAGTTAAGGTCATGACATCATAAAAAAAGGGAAAATTGTTAGACAATTTCATGTTAGATGTTTTTATGATGACAAGATATGTTTCAAGTTAGACCCCAGAGATTATGTAAGTTTATTTTTAATAGAATATGTCTAAGTGTTTAACAAAGTTATGGAGTTGTAATTTTTAGATTAGGCTTGTAATTTTCATCTTTGTATACTAAGTCGCTGATAGAATTCTAGGTGAGTCTGTCAGAGATGAAGTTGAAGATCAGCGTCTGAAGTCAAGCGAAGATGAAGATTTTGTCTTAAGAGACTGCCAAACGTTAAGGAAATTTCAAGAGCTATGAATCAGCGCTCAAAGCAATCAAGCGATCAAAAGATTAGATTCACCTGAAATAAATTCCGAAGTCATTAAGGACTGAAATGCAATCATTAACGGGAAATAAATTCAAACACGTTAAATGCCTGATAAGAGCATTAAATGTGATAAGGATGAATTGCATACGGAACAAGCCACCCTATTGGCTAAGACTGTCAGAGTTTAAGTATTCAAACCTGCCACATCAAATCAGTGCAGCAGAATTTCTGAAATGATAGAGAAAGGAATATTCACTCGCTACGTAAGAGACACGCGCCTACATGTGCCCAACGGTCAAATTCCAAGAAATCTCTGTAAATAGTACCCTTCAGCAAACCCTAAAATACAAGCACATACACAAGAAATAGGTGAAAAACTGTGCTAAAATACTCTTAAGAAAAGCTTATAAACTCCATAGCCAAAAATCCTTCAAGCTTTTCATACATTTCAAAGAAAGTCACTGATATCTCAAACCTCTTCAAAGAAGAACCTTACACTATTATTGAGATATCCTAAGTTGTTTGAACTTCTCAAAATCAAACAAACCCTGTGACGAAACCCTCAACTTCTTTCATCTGTGTGAGAAAGTTGTTAATATTTGCAAGCAGTAGTTCTGAGTGAGAGAAGCTTGTTTAAGAAGATCTCAAGTGGAGTTGAAGTCTGTGTGATCAAGGAGCTCAAGATCAACTTCATTTCATTCACCATTTGTAGAAATCCTCTGTGTGAAGATTTTGATAATCATCTAGTGAATTCCCTCTGAGTGAAAAGGAGAAGCAGAACGTAGCTGAGATTACATCATCCAGTGAACCTTTCACATCTTGTGTTATTTATTTTTACTGTTTTATTGCTTTACGTACCATTACATATCATTATTTAGAAGCATTAAAATCAGTGAGCGACTAATCGGCTAAACTGAATACTAGCATTAAAATCATTTCCGCTGTGCTAACCCTGATTAAGTGATATAAGCATTACCCTACTTTAGTAATTGCCGAAATCACTATATCTAAGTTATCTTTTTTCTAGCACTTGACTCAGTGCTTTGCTTTCTAAGCGTACATAATCTTTTAAGTGATACGAAATTTTTGAAGTCGAAAAAGACTTCAGGGTCTATTCAACCCCCCCCTTCTAGACCCGTTCGTATGCCACTGGGGACCACCAATAGGCGATATAGTCGTGTAGAAAAAAGCCTCAGGCGATAACATGGCGGTCCCTCTGATAAGAGGCGTTCTTATGTGTTTTTAAGCTCGTGATTTGATGTTTTTGGGTTTATTTATTGCCTAAATCATGCCACATTTGCGTTTAATCGGGGTGTTCAGTGATTTTAGGTGATAAACGAGAGAACACGAAGAAAAGGGCGAAAAACGATGCACGACGCAATTTCAAGCTTGTTGATCACGCCCAGGCGCTAATATGACAACCCCTGGGCGCCGAGCAAGAAGCAGCAAGTTCAGCATCCTGTTGCCCACGCCTAGGCGCCGCTTTACCCGTGCCTAGGCGCCGCTTTACCCGTGCCTGAGCGCCGTTGTAGCCACGCTTGGGCGCCGCCGGACTTATCCCCCAAGAAAGATACTCCACGTAGGCCGCGCCTAGGCGCCGTACAACCTGCGCAACCATTTTTCAAATGTATAAAAGCTAGATTTCAGCAATGAAGAGGTGTTCGGATTCCTGGGGATTGAAGACATATTTCTGGGTTTTTGAGCCACAATTTCAGCAATCTTTGAAGGAGAGGAAGGGGATTAAGCTAGAGATTGAAGTTTCAAGCTAGGATTCATCATCAACCAAGCCTTAAGGAGTTTTACTTACTTTCATTACATGTTTATGTTCATAATTATGTATATGATTGTTCTAGATCTTCTTGAGATATTGATGATGAGCTAATTTTGTAGAACTAAGGCCATGTGAAGGCCAAATTTATGAGTCAATATATATGAAGTGATTTTTTTTTGTATTAATTCTCCTATTGCTTTGTGTGTTAAATTTATCCTTTTATTTCAATCATGTGCTTGATCACCATATGCTTGCTATCTTGCCTAATCTAGTCATTCGAGAGAAGATAGGTTAGGGTTCAAGAGAATTAACACATCATCCGAAACAAATGAGGAATTGCCCCTAGAGATAGGTAAAGATTTTCGGGTGCTGTTAGTCGGATTTATCCGAGGAAACTCTAGAACTTTACTGCGTGGTTATTAATTAGATACTCGGATAGACATATTTAGAGAACCGTCAATTAATCATAGGATTATTATGAGCTGAGACATCGGGTAATAGTTAACTAAGGAGTTTCCACCAAAGCAATAGGAGTCTATTAATTCGAGGAGTAACCCATATATATTGACGAGTAGATTCGGTTGTAGCATGTGCCTTAGTCATTTTATCATAAGTGAGTTTTAATCTATAGCTCGTTTCCTCTTTTATCCTTCGTTTATTCAATCAATTCTTGCACGTTACTTTAATTGTCTTTCTTTTATTGTTAATCATAAACTAAAATACCTAGTCCTTGAGGTTCGACAACCTGGACTTTTTGTCCACTTATTACTGCGCACGACTAGTATACTTTCTATCCATGCACGTTAGGTATTAGCGTGTCAAGTTTTTTGTGCCGTTGCCGTGGACTTGTTTATTTTTAGTTTTTGATTTTTGTTTACTCTTTCATAATTCTTAGCTTGTTGTTTATTTCTTGCTTTTCTTTTATTTTCGTATTAGTCTAATTTTTGTTTCTTGTGCTTAATTGAAAGGTTTGACTTGTGGTGCATGACCCGCTCTTCCAACGAGCCCCTATTCGATTTTGAGCCCGAGATAGAACGTGTTCTTTGGGCTAGTAGACGAGTTCGAGAAATGGCCCACAATTTCAATCCTAATCCGAATGAAAATTTTCCCGACATGAATCTCCCGGAAAATAGGGAATGGTTGCAAAATATACTCCAAGCTATGCAACCGGCACCTCCACCACTACCTCCATCGGTTCGTGGTAATCAACCATCTCGGATGCACACTACACCGGGACCCGTTGTCTTTTTGGACTTTGCTACGCCACATTTCCACATTCCTTCTCATATGTTCAGGATGGTTCAAGCGGAGTCGTTTTATGGAGACTCGAGAGACTCACCTCATGACCACTTGGATCACTTTGAGAATGTGATCTCTACTATGCAATTCAACCCACGGGATCTTGATGCCATCCGCCTCCGATTATTTCATTTCTCTTTGAAGGATGAGGCGACTCTTTGGTACAAGTCATTGCCCCCACAATCAATCGGAACATGGGATGATCTAGTAGACGAGTTTCTCAACAAATTATTCCCTCCATCAAAAATTAACGAGCTTAGAAGTGAGACAAAGGGGTTTAAACAAACAAGGAACGAGTCCTTAGCATCCGCATGGGCAAGGTACAAGGGGATGCTTCGGAAGTGCCCCGATCACAATTATACCCGAGATGAGCAAGTGCAACACTTCTATAATGGAGTCCGATCTCAGATTCGACACCGACTCAATGCGGGAGCCGGTGGTGACCTTTTGGACCTTGATATTAGGTCTGTGTGGGTTAAACTTGAGCAAATGGCTAGGGAGGATAAACTTTACCCCGAAGATGATGATGAGCTCTCGCCACCAAATCAAAGGGTTGCTTGTGTGCAAGAATTAGAGGAAGTGGTTGCCCCAGAACCGGAGGTTGTAGATGTAAATTTTGTTGGGAATCATAATTGACACCTATTGAACTTTCATGTACCCGAAAACTTCCCAAAGAGACCAAACCTCACACAAAATGCACAACCGGACATTTTCCAAGCCCCGAGGCCTCCTTTCAACAACGTACCTCCGAGGCAAGGCAATCTCAATGTACAAGGGCAAGGACTAGTACGACCTCCCACGATCGACGAGCAACTTGATGCTCAAATAAAGAAATTAGATACGGCGATCAATGAACTCCGTAATATGATGAAGGATATGTTCATGGAGATGAAAGATATGCGAACACAAATGGGTCAAATCTCTAACATGATTAGTGCAAGAGCCCCGAGAACTCTACCAAGCGACACGGAGAAGAACCCGAAAGAACAATGCTATGCCATTACTTTAAGGAGTGGGAAGCAGTTGAAAAATGATGCAACACTGTCTACCGTGCCTAGGCGCGAGGTTGACGATGCCCAGGCGCCGTCCACAAGCATTCAGGAAAATTTGTCACTGTAGGCAATGCCCGAGCGCTGTAATGACCACGCCCAGGCGCCGCCAGTACCGCGCCCAGGCGCCACCTCCTGCTTCTTCTAGTCTTGGTTCCTCGACTCCAACTCCTCCTCCTCCCATTGAGATCCGTCTTCCCTTCCCAAATGCACAGAAGAAGAAAACGAAAGAGATGGATCCGAGTTTCCTCCATATTTTGCCAATCCTTTATGAAATGAGGATAAATATTCCTTTCGTGGATGCTATCTTGCAAATGCCAAACTTTTTTAAGTTCTTCAAGGATATTCTATCCAACAAGCAAATGTGGGAGGAAAATGAAACGGTTTGTCTAACCGAGGAGTGCTCCGCCGTCTTACTTAACAAATTGCCTCGCAAGCTCAAGGACCCGTGGAGTTTCACTATACTGTGCACTATTGGTCATCTTACTTTTGAGGAAGTGCTTTGCAATTCTGGAGCTAGTATTAATCTTCTCCCCTACTCTATTTTTAAGAAGCTAAGCCTTGGAGATCCTACGCCAACATCCATGTCCGTGCAATTGGCGGATCGCTCTATCAAGAAACCAAAGGGCATTATCGAGGATGTCATTGTACAAGTCGACAAGTTCTTCTATCCGGTTGACTTCGTGGATCTCGACATGGATAGTGACATTGACGTTCCCTTGATTCTAGGAAGACCCTTCCTAGCCACTAGCAATGCCAAGATCAACGTGGGAAAGGGTAAGTTGACATTGAAGGTGGGTGATGAAAAGGTGATATTTGATGTTTATCATGACATGCAACCGCCTATGGATGATCTTACTTGTTCACATGTCGATGCTATTCACCTGTTTGATGAGAAATGCGCACTTGGTAAGACTAAGGGCACTCTGACGGTGGAGGATGAGGTCCCCAATGAGCAACAAGGCAAGGTGAGAAAAGATGATTTTTGCATGAAGTACATTCCACCACATCTACGTGTTCGGGAGATTGATAAGAAAAATCCGGAGCGAAGGTCTAATCTCAAATCACCGCAATATGAGTGGAGGCAAGTCGGACATAAGAAAAAAAGGAGGAATGGCGAGGATATTGTCGTTCTAAATGGGCCACCTGTTTGAACCTTAAAGCACAAAAGTCAAGATAATGACTATAAACAAGCACTTCTTGGGAGCATGTCTGTTTTCTTTTCTTTTCATTTTTGTTTTTGTTGTGTTTGTTTCATCCGTTTATTTTTCGTAGAAGCATGTCTATTTTAGTTATCTTTTGTTTTGTTGTTGGTTGTTTGTCGTTTCTTGCTTCTATCCATTACTTTACGCTTTGTCTGGCTAGCATCGTTTAATGTGTAGTTATTGCATTCATTGCTCACCAACCGCTGTTGCCACTCTTGGACACAATTGCATTCGAGGACTCGGGTTTGTTTTTCAGCAACCCTATGGTGATGTGTACTTTGCCCTTCTCTTTTTTGAACATTGGGGACAATGTTCATTTTAAGTTTGGGTGGGTGGGTGGGTGGGTATACTAGATCCATTATTGTCATGTTTATTTATGCTCTATATTCTGTCCAAGTTTGGGGGGGGGGGGGGGGAAGACGGTTGTACCTCTACATGTGAAATGTGTGCAATTTTAAATTTTTTTTTGATAGAAGTTCAACCTTTCAATGAATGCATTGAGAATGGTTAATTTGAATCCATGGTATGTTTTCTCTATCCATTTGGATTTTAATGACTATACACATCGTGTTCTTGCTTGTGGGACCTTAAACGAGATTCGATTGTCCTTAAGATGATTCACATATGCACATAAGTCGAGGGTAGAGGAGTTGAGTGGGTAACCATTTTGAAACACTCAAAAGGCTTGATCTCGGAAATATCAATCTAGAATATTCACATGTGTAATGAGTTGAGAATGTTAAATTTGTATGCTTAGCAAGAAGAAAAGAGGTTGAACATTGGTATGACTGCAAAAGTCAGGCTTAATAGATACTGGGGCCGAAGAGTACCATGCCTAGAATACTATACTATTGAGCTAAGCTCAAGCCAATGAAAGTGTAAAGGGAATAAGGACCTAGTTTGGTTTTGTAGCCTTTGGCACTCGAGTGATTAATCCCTTAGGAGTGTCTCTACACTTAATACCCTAAAAGCGTCCGGTTTGGGAGTTATTGGCTCAAAGTTCGTTACAAGGGTGTCATAGAAAGCCTAAAAGAACCGAACATTGCACATGGTCTAGCCTCTAATGTTTTGAGTTGAATGTTGCATAAGTTAAAGCCCAAAGTGGATAAATTGATGAAATTTTAAGTGGCTATTAAGTTTCTTCAATTCTCATGCCGTGTGACTAATCGGAAGTCGATAAGATATGGAATTAATGCTTGAAAAGTGGTAAGAATGCCACTCGATTATAATACCTTAGATTTATCACACTAAACCCTTAGGATGGTCTTTTCAAGGTTAAGGCGTAACATGAGCAAGTATATGACGTGTATATATATGTAATTTTGAGCTTAAACAGATAAATTCATGCCATTGCTTTATTATTTTTCATATTGATTTGCGTTGTTTGAGTGTGGTTGAAAATCCGATTTTGTGGGTATATCGTCTGCAAACCCTCACGAGACTATAACTCGTCCTTTGAGGTAACTCAAGGGTTCAAAGGCTTGTTGCATTCGCTAAATACAATCGTGTACTCCACGAAAGTGAGTTAGGTAGTTCTTCTTTTTGTTTCTCCCGTGTTTGATGATGTTTTTCCTATCCTATAGTTTGTTGCTCGAGGTCGAGCAATTGATAAGTTTGGGGAGGGGGGGGGGGGTTGATAAGAGGCATTCTTATGTGTTTTTAAGCCCGTGATTTGATGTTTTTGGATTTATTTATTGCCTAAATCATGCCACATTTGTGTTTAATCGGGGTGTTCAGTGATTTCAGGTGATAAACGAGAGCACACGAAGAAGAGGACGAAAAATGATGCACGACACAATTTCAAGCCTGTTGACCAAGCCCAGGCGCCAGTATGACCACACCCGGGTGCCGAGCAAGAAGCAGCAAGTTCAGCATCCTGTTGCCCACGCCTAGGCGCTGCCTTACCAGTGCCTAGGCGCCAACTTGTCCATGCCTGAGCGCCGCCAGACTTATCCCCCAGGAAAGATACTCCACGTAGGCCGCGCCTAGGCGTCAGTGTAACCGTTTTTCAAATGTATAAAAGCCAGATTTCAGCAATGAAGAGGGGTTCGGATTCCTGGGGATTGAAGGCATATTTCTGGATTTTTGAGCCATAATTTCATCAATCTTTGAAGGAGAGGAAGGGGGATTAAGCTAGAGATTGAAGTTTCAAGCTAGGATTCATCATCAACCAAGCCTTAGGGAGTTTTACTTACTTTCATTACATGTTTATGTTCATAATTATGTATACGATTGTTCTAGATCTTCTTGAGCTATTGATGATGAGCTAATTTTGTAGAACTAAGGCCATGTGAAGGCCAAATTTATGAATCAATATATATGAAGTGATTTTTTTGTATTAATTCTCTTATTGCTTTGTGTGTTAATTTTATGCTTTTATTCCAATCATGAGCTTGATCACCATATGCTTGCTATCTTGCCTAATCTATTCATTCGAGAGAAGATAGGTTAGGGTTCAAGGGAATTAACACATCATCCAAAACAAATGAGGAATTGCCCCTAGAGATAGGTAAAGATTTTCGGGTGCTGTTAGTCGAATTTATCCGGGGAAACTCTAGAACGTTAATGCGTGGTTATTGATTAGATTCTCGGATAGACATATTTAGAGAGCCATCAATTAATCATAGGATTATTATGAGCTGAGACATCGGGTAATAGTTAACTAAGGAGTTTCCACCAAAGCAATAGGAGTCTATTAATTCGAGGAGTAACCCATATATATTGACGAGTAGATTCGGTTGTAGCATGTGCCTTAGTCATTTTATCATAAGTGAGTTTTAATATATAGCTCGTTTCCTCTTTTATCCTTCGTTTATTCAATCAATTCTTGCATGTTACTTTAATTGTCTTTCTTTTATTGTTAATCATAAACTAAAGTACCTAGTCGTTGAGGTTCGACAACCCGGACTTTTTTTCCACTTATTACTACGCACGACTAGTACACTTGCTATCCAAGCACGTTAGGCATTATTGTGTCACCCTCTCACTAAGAAAATATCACATGTGGTGCTAGAACGACATCTTTGGAGGATGGGTATTAGGTACCATAGCGACTGACATAAAGTGCAAATGGAAGATTGTTGGGTTTGTGCCCTCGATGCCAAAAAGGAGTTAGATAGAATAGGACACTAATCTATATTGTTCAAACATTTTATTGTAATAGCTTTTTATGTTTTGTTCATGTAATACTTTATGGCATTTATAAGTCTTGAACAAACAACTAGTCCATGTATAACAAGTCAAACCTTCCACTCTTTATGAAGGTTAGGAAGATAGGCACTAAAAGGATTTGACACTTGAAAACGTAAAGAGGTTCGCAAGTTGGAGAATCTCAATTGGGCATTGAGATTCGTATGGATTTGTATAACACTCGCTCTGACAATTAGTCCCAGTCAAACACTATGGAGTAGTGGGAGTTTGTGTCATAGATACATTAAGGAGTTTAGTTTATTTGAACACGACTCGTAGTAATCCAATCAAATGGATTTTTGCTCAGTGACTGTCATTGATTATATTGCTGATTATGATAGTATGCATGAGCCTTAAACTCGAGGAGTCACGGTCACAATGTGCTTGTGATATTGGTTATTTTATCGCAGTAGTTAGGCCCAATTCACCCAATTAGTAGGGATGACCTTGAAGTGCGTCCCAATGCGCAAGTAGCAGCTGTGAGGTGATTGCCAAGAGAGAATTCACTCTCTTGAAATTAAACGAGAAGTATCCGATGCAATCATAGGTAAATAAGATCAAAAGTCTCTGGCAAGAGCTGATGAATTAACTCGTGTTTGACACAGAAGATAGTTCGGTGATCTCATATTAATATGAGTACTAACATAGCATCGAGCCCTATGAGTTTGACATATTCTATGACTCTTACTCGATTAGGATACGTCAGTGAAAATCTTATACTTATATGACATTCATAATCAAGAGGTTCATGATGACATAATTATTTCGTACTTGGTTGGGCTATGATGTGGGGCCACTGTGCTGGCTAGGTGTCATCCACATCCTTTGGTACCCTCCCTTTAGCAATCAAGATGAACCTAGAGAGTCGCGCTATAGGAATAGACTGAAAAATCCCATTTTGTATTTGGAGGGCATTTTGGTAATTTGTCCTTTGGAAGGACGAATTAATTAATTGGATAAATTAATTTAATTAATTATTTAATTAGATTAAACAATACTACATTAAATTTGAATACTTAGTTAACTGGATTGATTAAATATTCAAAGGTAGTATTAATTTGTTTAATATATACTTAATTGGATTGAATATGATATTATTAAATTATGTGGGTGAAGTTGACTAGATCAACTAAGCCCACATGGGCCATCCAACAAGCCTTAGTAGGCGTGTACTAGATGGGCTTAAGTTGGAGGATTTTATTTAATCCTCCAACACAAGCTCTAGTGAAACACAACTAATAATTCATGTTTGCCACCAAAAAAGGAGACTTAGAGAAAAGATCCTTTCCTCTCTACCTATCCGCCTATGGGAGTTTGTGAAGGAGATTTTCCAGAGTCTATTATGCTCGTGATGATATAAAGACGGGACAATTTGACCGTTCGTGAAGTGTAATGATTATATGAACACGCTACAAGAGGTAGGCAAATTTTGTGTTCGTCCTTTTATCAAAATCAACGTAAACCACAAATTGATTCATGGTTTTGGGAATTGATTTATTTTTTTATTTCCGGTGCGTTTATCTATGCACGATTCCCAACAAAATAGGGCAGGAAAAATATGGTGTTTATCTCTAATCCAAAAAGTGAGAAGAAAAGAGGACAATGTAGATTGCATAACTTGCTGTAGGCATCCACTAATGCTTATATGTAGTAGTTGGCGACGACCACTGCTGTATTTTTCTTGGGGGTGGATTCCTCAATCCAACCATATTCCAACTGTCTCTCTTTCTTAGTCCTAATTTAATTACTCCTACACATGAATTTTAAAATTGAATTACTTAATTATTCCACCAGGGATTAATAAAATAATTAGGACTCAACAAATTATTAATTAATCTACTAAAGATAATTAATCTATTAGTTTTTACTCATTTAATTAATTAGTCTACAAAAGATAATTAATTAAAGTAAACTCAATTTTTATTTTCAATTAATTAAACTAATTATTAATAATAATTCTACAAGTGAATCAATTTAATCCACATAAGATTACTTTTTACATAAGTTAGAACCATTAAAAAAATTTGTGTGTGATCCCTTCAGTTAGAATAAAAAACAAAGTTAGAATCCATAAGTACCCCGCTATGTTAAATTCCTCAAGGAGCTTTGCACATTAAAATACAAATTGAATGGGGACAAAAGAAAAGTGTGGGGGAAAATGTCTTGGCGGTTCTTCAAAGAAAACTACCTAAAAAATGCAAGGATCCGGGTACATTTATTATTCCATTCAAGATAGGTAACACTTGTATTAATAGAACTATGCTAGATTTAGGAGCATCCATTAATATTATGCCACATTCCATTTATGCATCCTTGAATTTAGGACATCTAAAAGAAACTAGTGCTATTATCCAACTAGCCAGTAGCTCTAATGTGTATCCGGAGGGTGTGATTAAGGATGTGTTTTTTCAAGTGAATGAATTGGTATTTCCTGCTATTTTTATATTTTGAACATGAAAGATGAATCATCTTCCAATCCGGCCCCTTTTTGCTTGGTAAACCTTTCCTTAAGACTTATAGTGCAATATTGGATTGCTATGATCATGTCTTATCTTTAGAATTTGATGGTGAAATGGTTCATTTCAAAATTTATGAGGCAATGAGGTATCCATCCAATGTAAACTCTATTTTTCTATTGATGTGATTCATTCACTTGTGCATAAAGTCATTGAGCATAACATTGATAACGAGTTGACGGTATCTTTGAGAAACCACTAAACACATGCAGTAGCCAAAGTTTCATTGCGAGATCCTGGAGGATAGGGGCTGAAAGTTGAGCCAACGATTTTAAACAAATGCGCTATTTGGGAGGCAAACTAGAGTGGCTGAAAACCCACCTCCATATTTGATCTATTTCTCCCTCTCTTTTATGTACTATGTTCATGATTTTTCATTGAATGCTCCACATCAAAGACAATGTAAGGTTTAAGTGTGGGGGAAAATGTTAAATTTAATTTTGTGTTGTTTAGGCTAGTTTTGTTGTTTTGCTTGTTTCAATATGAAATAAGTTGAGTTTATGATTGATTTTTTTAATGAGCTATTAAATGAGAATTTGACTTGTTCTAATTGAGACGTTAGAGATGTTGAAACCAATATGATCGTTGAAGTGCATGTTCTCAGAAAGGTTTATTTAATATCATAATTTGACATGATCAAATGTATGATTTTGAGCTTACTTGAATCCCTTATAAGTCCTACACATTGAAAACTTAGAAACCATGTGTGTATGTGGTGATTTTTATTGGTGATAAAGTGGAATATCGTTAAGTTACGATCCCATTTTGTTCCAAGTTAATAAGCCCGTTGGAATCTCGGATTGACAATTAATTTACGTAAATTTAAAATAAGAAGACAATGGGAGAACTCCGCCACAGAAGTCGACTCCCTTTGCAAATTGAAAGAGCATGTAACAAAATTAAAGTTAATTTCATGGAACATAATGAAAATGTAATTGAATGACAATGCTAATCGTGAATTTAGGTGATCTTTATTTTCATAACGCATAGGAAAATAAAAAGGATGATTGTCAGCACATGAATTGCATAGATGATCTTGCAATTGTGTATTATGCGAATTATGTTCGAGCATGCATGAATTTGAAAATTATAGTTGACACATATTTTACTTATCTTGAGGATTATGTTAATTTTTTACTTGATACCTCATGTTTGAAAGATTGTTCATAAAGCCACTTGCTTTGTATTGTTCTTGCTTTGTTTCCTTTTCCATCTTGTTATTTGAGTTGATTTTGTGTGTTAATCTTTGAAAAGCCTCACGAGAAAAAAATCGTCCACTAGAGGAACCTAGGAGTTTAAAGGCTTTTTGCATAAGCTAAATACAATCGTGTTTCCTATGAAAGTAAAATTTGTCCTTTGATCCTTTCGCATAAGTTATGGTGTTGTTTTGTTTTGCACGAGAACGTGCAAAAGGCCAAGTGTGGGGACATTTGATATGTGCTAGATTTACATATTTAATTTCGTATATGCTTGATGTTTTAATAATTTTATTTTGATAAACACTCACTAAAATATGTTGTTTTATCTTGTAGGATCATGTAAAGATATTTTCGGAAAATGATGAAAGTAGCACGAAATTAAGAATCAATAAATTCCAAGTAGAGTTAGCATGTCTGGCATAACTCTTTCCATAGATATCCAATTAACTCCACTTTTATGCCAATATAAACCTAAGGTATGTATATTAATTTTATATGTTCAATACCAAGACCAAAAATATCCAGAACAAGACAAAAAAGACAAATGAGAGTGAACGGCGTGAAAGATCAAAATAAAGTCTCATTTTGTGATGGCTTTTACACATCTTTAACGGATGAATGGATTCTTGGTCTCTTCTACAGAGTTGTAGGTCTATGTTAGATTTCTTCAATAACTTGAATTGTCTTAATTTGATATCTATAGATTGAGATACGACCAATTTACTAGGAACTGCCATCCTGGACCAGCGACCGAGATTTATTCTCGTTGCCACACGAGGAATGAGGTTTCTATCTCCTCGTGTTGCAGCAAGCTCTTTGTCTAACCACATTGTGAGTTTTGGGCCTGATTCTTATGCCACAAAACTCAATTTGTTGAGGGTGAAGCATGAGTGTCTGGGATTTAGGATATACATAGGTGTTTAACCTATTTTAGGTTATTTTGTTCATCAAATCTTCTTTCCTTTTTGAGTTTTTCACCATTTTGGGATTTTTGAGCTCTGAAGATGTGTATTATAGTATTAGAGGCTAAAAACCTCCACCGGCCAATTTTAGTTCGAATTCATTATCATGGTTTGTAAGATTATTATTCTTAATTACTTATCCAATTGAGTATTTGATTTTCTTGTTTGCATGATTAGTGTTTGATGAAATGATTGACTTAGATGTGCTCTTAGTTCTTGTATTTCATTTATCCATTGCTAGTCAATATTAAATTAATTTCAAGTAAGGCCTTACTTAGTAGAAACTAGGGATTAATATTTGACACCTAATATTCTAGAAAATATACTAGATGGTGCAAGTAATAAAGTGGATGTGAGTCCAGATATCGTACTCTATAAATAATGTATTCAAGTACTAAAACTATTGTATTATTAATTCTAAGTTGGGTTGAATGAAATTGGATGAGATCAATTAAGTCTAAAGCTAAATTAACTAAGAAAAATTGAAATAAACGTGTTGAGAAAACAGTGGAAAGAAGCGACTAAGGTTATGGCCCAAATCAGTTATTCCTCATGATTCAAGATTCTCAATTTCTTAGATTATAAGAATGTCATGTTATGGCGAAATCTCCAAATGTATCCACTATTCAATATCTTGATATAATGGTTCTATCTCAGCAACATCTCTATAGTGAAGATTAAATTAATAAAAAACGCGTTAACATGATTTTTGAAATTTCTTACTTACAAAGATCCTACTTCCAA
Organism: Buddleja alternifolia; assembly: GCA_019426215.1. Lineage (NCBI taxonomy): Eukaryota > Viridiplantae > Streptophyta > Magnoliopsida > Lamiales > Scrophulariaceae > Buddleja > Buddleja alternifolia. The sequence goes on from CM033395.1 coordinate 10,670,546, forward strand.
ATCGGGTCTCCTTATTACAAAAGCCACACAACGGAATCAATTCTATATCTAGTCAATTCTTACGTTTTGGTGTTCAATTTTCCTATTGGTCTCAAGACTAAGCATCAAATCATAACTAATGGTGGCCAATCAATAACATGTATAGAGATCAACATCAAACACGTAATAGAGAATACAATTAATTCAAAAATATCAAAAGCCATAACATCATCTTCACATAACCCTAGTCTAGATAAATTAGTTCATAATCACAAATAAGAAATCAATAATAATCTTTATAGATATAGAGATCCTAATCTAGAAACATAATTGAAAACTCCCTATAATAAATGATGACTCCTTGCTTGTGCTTTCGATCTTCCGTCTTTAAGATGAATAAAGAATCTCTAAGTGTTCTTTTGGCTTCCTCCTTACTTCTTGACGGTTTGGAGGTTCAAAAATGGATTTCTCACGTGTCACATCTCCCCAAAAACTGATAAAATTGGATACTTATAATATTAGGGCTTGAGCATCGCAAACCGTGGTTTCACACAATTAGTCTCAAACCTCAGTTTCACATGCACCAAGGCGCATTGTGAAAATATGATTTCAATTTTTTTTTTTTGAAACCATTGTGTAGACTGTGGTTTAGACATAACATTCATAAGTTTCGTATTTTGGCCATAACTCTCTCCACAGATGTTCGATTGAGGTTGTTAGAAAATTTCATGTTAGAAGTTTTGATGATGACAAGAATAGGATTTTATGTTAGACCTCAAAAACAATGTAAGTTTATGCTTTCATAAAACATTTGTATAAGCGTTTAAAAGTTTATTATTTTGTTAGGCTTGTAATTTATCTTTATAGATTTTAGACTAAGTATTAGATACATAGTCACTGATAAAATTCTAGGTGAGTCTATCAGAGATGAAGTTGAAGATCAGCGTCTGAAGTCAAGTGAAGATGAAGATTTCTCCTAAGCGTCTGTCAAATGCTAAAGGACTGTTTCAGGATTTTCGAATCAAGCGCTAAATTTACTCAAGCGATTTAAAGATCAGATTCACTTGAAATAAATTCTCAAATCATGGAGGACTTAAATGCAATCATCAACGGACATTTATTTCCAATGGGAAATAAATTCAAAACTCATTAAATGCCTGATAAGTGCATTAAATGTGATAAGCTACTATGACTTGTGGACAAGCCACCTTTTGACTAGACTGTCAGAATTCATAGTTCAAAGTTTGCTCTTGTCCAATCGGTAACAGAAGAATTTCAGAAATATCTGAAAAGGGACGCGCTGCGTGAAAGACATGCGCCTGCATGTGTCCAACAGACAAATCCCAAGAAATTTCTATAAATAGTACCCTTCAGCAGAACCCTAATTACACACGTTCATGCACAAGAAAAGGTCTAAACTTTGCTGAAAATATTTGAGAGAAAAGATTATAAACTCCATAGCCAAAAATCCTTCAAGATTTTCATACACATTCCAAAGACAATCGAAGATATCTCAAACATCTTCATAGAAGAACCCTACACTCTTATTTGAGATATCCCAAGTTGTTTGAACTTTCTAAAACCAAACAAACCCTTGGCAAAAACCCTCAACCTCCTTCATGTGAATGAGAAAGTTGTTGATTTACAAGTAGCATTTCTGAGTGAGAGAAGCTTGTTGATGAAGATCTTCATTGGAGCTGAAGTCTGTGTGATCAAGGAGCTCAAGATCATCTTCCTTTCCTCTATTTTGTAGAAGCCTCTATGTGATCCTTCGATAATCAACCTAGTGGAATTCCTCCGAGTGTAAGGAGAAGAAGGACGTAGTTGGGATTACTTCACCCAGTGACCTTACATATCTTGTGCCATTTACTGCTTTATTGCTTTACATTACATTTCCATATTATATTCTTGAAAAGGCATTAAAACGGTTAAGCGACTATTTGGTTAAAGAGAACGCTAAACTTTAAAATCATTTTCACTGTGCTAACTCTGATTAAGCGATTGAAGCATTACCCTACTTTGGTAATTGGTGGTCCCAAGTGGCATACGAAAGGGTCTAGAAGGGGGGGGGGGGGGGTTGAATAGACCCTGAAGTCTTTTTCGACTTCAAAAAATTTGTATCACTTTTAAAGATTTGAACGCTTTAGTAAAGATAACTTAGACTTAGTGATTTTAGCAATTTACCAAAGTAGGGCAACACTTAGATCGCTTAATCAGGTTTAGCACAGCGGAGATGATTTTTAGCGTTCGATTGGTTAATTAATCGCTTTGCAATTTTACTTATCTTTTTCAGAAAAAATGATGTAATATGAAAATAAGACAATAAAGTATAAATGACACAAGATATATAAGGTTCACTGGGTGATGTAATCCCAGTTACGTCCTTCTTCTCCTTTTTCACTTGGAGGAATTTACTAGGACGATTATCAAAGAATCACACAGAATCTTCTACAAGATAGTAAAGGATGAAAAAGATCTCGGGCTCCTTGATCACACAGATTTTAGCACCAATGAAGATCGTCTTCTACAAGCTTCTCTCACTCAAAAATACTGCTTGAAAAGGGGTTTCAACAATTTTCTCACTCAGATGAAAGGTTGAAGGTTTGTCACAAGGTTTTGTTTGTTTTTGGAAAGTTCAAACAACTTGGAATGTCTCAATAGGAATTTAGGTTTCTTCTTTGGAAGAGGTTTGAGATATTTGTGACTGTCTAGAATGTAGATAAAAAGCTTGAAGGAATTTTAGCTATGGAGTTTCTAAGCTTTTTCTAAGCAAGTTTTTCTTGTGCATGTACGTAATTTTCTTTTGTAATATTATGTACCGTACTTTTGGGGTTTGCTGAAGGTAAGGTATTTATAAGCAATTCATGGGATCTGTCCGTTGGACACATGTAGGAGAGTGCCTTTCACGCGGCGCGTGATTCTACCTAAAACCTGACATTCCTGAAAATCTGCTGGCACCGATTGGATGGGAGCATCTTTAAACTCTGAAGTTCTGACAGTCTAGTCAAAAAAGTGGCTTGTCCACAAGTCACAGTGGCTTATCACATTTAATGCTCTTATCAGGCATTTAATGCATTTGAATTTATTTCCTGTTGGAAATAAATGTCCGTTGAATGATTGCATTTAAGTCCTTCATGACTTGAGGAATTATTTCAGGTGAATCTGACATCCGTCGCTTAAGTGCTTTGAGCGCTTGATCCATAAATCCTGAAAAGAGGTCCTTTAGCGTTTGACGGACGCTAAGAAACAAATCTTCATCTTTGGTTGACTTCAGACGCTGATCTTCAACTTCTTCCGTAATAGACTCACCTAGAATTTTATTAGCGATTTAGTATCTAATATTTAGTCTAAAATCCACAAAGATAAAAATTACAAGCCTAAACAAAATAACAATTACAAACTTTCAAACGCTTAAACAATGATCTATGAAAACATAAACTTACATTTTATTTGGGGTCTAACATTGAATCCTATCTTGTCATCATCAAAACATCTAACATGAAATTTCCTAACAATTTCTTCCTTTTTGATGATGTCATGACTTTTAACTCTTATAACTCTTTTATAATTTAAGAGTTACTGAAAAGAAAAGCCCAAATGAATATAAGTTAGCGTCTAACAAATTAGTAAAGTTAGCTAAAGTTAGATTAGCTTCAACAAGTTGTTTCAGCATAAATCATTCATATGTTGAAAGAATAAGCATACATGATTTATACTGAAAGTAATATAAAAGCGACAACAAAAATACAAAAAAATAATTAATTCACTTTTTCTGTCGCTTTGCTCTTTCTTCGCCTTGAAGAACTTCTAGCGCTAAGTCCATCAGGAGACGATCAATGTCGATCATTGTCGTATGTTCTAACAACCTTTCCGTCCATTCTCTTGGAGAAATTCCAAGTTCATGAATTAAATCGTGATAGATATCTTTTCTTGGATCTTTTGACAGTTTCCAATTGATAGGTCGTCTTAGCGGTCTGGCAAAAGGTTGAAATCTCATACTTTCCTAGAAATCGACGTCCAATTTCGAAAGCTGATATCTTCCTATATAATACCTTGGCTTTCTCTTTTTAGTTAACATCTTCTTGATGCTCACTAGTTCTTCAAACATTGATCGCCAATTTTTATTATCTGTCTTTGAGATTGCTTTGGACGCTTGATGTTTTTCTGTATTTTCCCCCTTCTTGGCATCATCAAGAGAGGTTTTCAACTCAGCGACTTCTCTTTGCAAGAGTCGAGCTTCGTCAACTAAGAGAGCAACTTGTGGAGCGATGCTCAGAGCAGCGGTATCGGTCGAAATATGTCTTTTAGCATCAACCGAAGCGCTCTGAGCTAAGTGACGGTTGAATTCAGATGAGAGTTCAACGACAAGTGGTGATATGCTGTTCATGACTGTAATAGTGCTTATATTTGCAGCGTTTGCAATATCACGACTTCGCGTATCAGACACTATTCGGATATGTCTATCAGCAGCCTCAAAAATCTTAGAGCAGGAACCTTCAATGTTGGTGAGCGGGTTCCGTACTGCCTGTCTGAAATCTTTAGCTTCTGAATCACTCTCAGAATCCGAATCGGAAGAAGGACGCTCAGGAGACGGAATGAGTCCGTAAGAGCTAGAAACTGCAGCCTTGTCTTTGGATTTATCTCTGATAAATGGCTCTTCATGCTCTTAAGTAATTTCAGCGTGCACTTCTTCAATCACTTAATCCATTGAAGGATCTTCGATCGCTGGGGGCTCGACTACAGGGGCGCTAGAAGAATCTGGCAAAGAAGCCTCAGAAATTGGAACGACTTCCTTAGTAGGAGCAGGTTCTTCTTCAATTATTTGGATTGGGGGAGAAGAATTTTCAATAGCAATGACCCAGAGTGGGCCAAGTGCTTCTATCACATGCCTTGGACTAATCAGGCTTGATTTCGGAATAAAGAATATAGCGTCTTCGCGCTCTTCTGTACAAAGTGCAAGTTGCACACCTTTCGGCAATTCTATTCCTGAAGTATAACACTTGAAAAAGTCCAGAATAAGAGGCATCAACGCTTGAGCTGCTGTTTGATCCACTAGCCTAATTAGCGAAATCATCTTGGCCACTTGAATGTTCTGTTGACTGAAGAGCACAGGGTGTAGATTGTATCCTCTGAAATTGGTTAACCCTAAGTAATGATTAAAAGAGATGTCCAGCGCTTGGGCATTTTCTATCACTGCTCTCATGTCTCTGTGGAAGACAACAAACTCAGCATGCTCATTTGAAACATTAACACGAATTTGACTTTGATAGGGAAGAAGCGGTTGTTTGCTGGATGAGGCTTCTTTGTTGAGGTCAGGAAAGACATGTTGAACAAACACATGACGAGGATGGAAGATGTAGAGTCCACCTTGGCTGAATAAGGCTAGCTGCTGGCGAATGTAGGTTTCTATTGGTTGCCTGTAGCGTGGTAAGTCACTGACATTGCCAGCAAAGTGCTGACGCTGTTGAAGCAAAAAGGTCGCGAATCCTCGGCGTCTGTATTCAATTCCAAATTCAAACAAAAATGGATATCTTATGAGTTCATCAAGGGAGTAGAAATGAAGAACAAATTCTTCAGCCCATCTGGCTGTACTCATCATCCATCTTCTTCCAAGCTTATCAGCTTTCTTTTGATCTTTTCGAGCGGTTAGGAATTTCTTGAAGAGCTCGATCTCGTTGTCATAATCCTCTGCCCATAATCTGGCAAGATATTCTCAGGCTTCATCTTCTATCCACGAATTCACTGGATTGGGACGCTCAGCCACAAGCGATCCTTTGCCTTTCCATAACTTGAGTGGAGTAGGAGAGAGAGCATTCTGAGGAGAGTTGACTATTTTAGGGAGAGCCGAATATCCTATTTTGTTTAGATCTTCCTCATTAGGATTTTTGTTCCAATCGCCCATATGGGGATTCTTGAAGACAATCTTCCTGGTTCGAAGAGGATAGAAAGACTCGTCTAAGCGACCGGTGAAATTAAACCTTGCTTGATCAAAATCTGCTCTATAGAACACTGGTCGACGAATATACTCAAAGCGAGATTGGAGTCACTCCAAGTTGTAGAGTCCTAAATTGGCAAAATGCTCAAAGAATTCAAACTTTAGGGTATTGGAAAGATAAGGCCGATGGAGAGTTGTTCGAAAAGAGATTTCTAGCTCTGCAAGCATCTGGGTGTCTCGTTCTCTAGCGGCATAATAAAATTCAAGATCAGGAGTATATCCGCGAGGAAAGAAATCGATGACACGAGGAGGAGGTCCTGTTGGAGTAGGAACAAGAGCAATCGCTTCTGTTGGGATGGGGGCCACTTCTATCGACCTCTCAGCATGTAAAGTCGCTTCACTAGCTGAAGATGGTTCAGCGTCTGGAAGGGCTTGAGATGCATCTTTTGAAATATCCACAACAGTTGCCATATCCACATCTACTTTGACTGGAATCTCATAGGGAGGAGGAACATCAGCGGTTGGTGCATCGTGAGGTGCATCTTGAGCTGATAGATGTAAGCGGTTGAGAAAAGCAAGCAAAATTTCTACTAAGTAGAAATTACAAAGAAAAGACTAAAACGCTTACCCTGAAGAATATCATCGACTGACTTAGTCGCTTGATCTATTTCTATATTAGGGACAGGTTCCTCAGGCTCCGCGACTTCTTCTTCTGGTTTTAAATCGAGAAAAGAAGTTATTGGATCAGCATGAATGGGAATACGTAATTCTTCAAGAGTGTTGAGAACATATTCAAAAATTATTTCATATTGCGCTGTAAGAGATTTTATCCGAGCATTAGAGACTTAGAAACTAACGAGGAAAGGATAGACTAATTTGCTTAGCAAATACTTACCCTGAGCACTAGAAAGCCTCTCAGATTGAGTAGCGGCTTGAGGATCTAAGCTGATTTCAGGAACAACACCTTTAGCCAATTTAGCTCTTAATACAGGATCATCTGAACCGAATTCTTTCTGGTTAAAGAATCTCTTTCTAGTTGCTCTGCTCAGATACCAGTGAGTGAGGCTTATTTGGGCCGTGGAAGAAGCTTGTACAGTTTGGGAAGGGGTTTTGAAGCTCTTGATTTTCTCTTCTATAATTCTATAAGAACGATTCAGAACTAATATGATATTTATAATCCATCGGTGGGATGGGTTCCATTTTGTTCTCTTTGGGAGGATAAACGGCCTACTTAACTCAGTGGTAGAGTATTGCTTTCATACGCGCGGGAGTGTCCATCGACTACGCCTTTCGGCCTGATCTTAGGCCCTGACTCACCCTCCGTGGACGAACCTTGCGGAGGAACAAACTAAAGTTTGTTGAAAAACGAATCTCAGAGGGAGGAACGTTCGCTGACTCTTCAAGCACTAGATTTGTTGAAACGCTTGTAGACGCGGCTGGAGTTGAGAGAGGAGTACGCCTTCGGGCAAGCGGTACTTCTTCTACTACTGCTTCCTTTTCTTCAGGAACTGAGAAGATAAATGCTGGAGGAGAAGAGGGAGATTTTGGAGAAGGAGAAGGAGATTTTTGTTTCTTCTTAGGCTCCGACTTCTGCTTCTTCTTTGCGGGCTCCAGTTTCTGCTCTTTGGCTGACTTGGCTGGCTCAGCGACTTTAAGAACGATTTTTCTTTTTGGTCGCTTAACCACCACTTCTTCTTTAGACGAGGACAACGATGAAGAGGAAGACGCGTGCTCTTCATCATCGCTGCGAACAACTCCTTTGGCTCGAAGTCAGTCACGCTCTTCTTTGGGAACCGCTACACCACCATGTTTTCGAGGTTTGAGCATCCCGCTGAGCATCTTCTTGCCATAGAATTTTAAAGCTGGGATCTTCTTTCCAGCGGAGTTTGTAAAACCGCAAGCGCTTAGAATTCTACTTAACACAATCCCATAAGGCTTGGGATTAACCGACTTGGCCATCGATGCCTTAAAGCGATTAAAAACATAGAGAGACCAATTAATCTTCAAGTTGGTCAGAATGGCCACCATCATCTTGTACTGAATATTTGTAACTTTATTGAATGTCCCCTTTCTGCATTCGATCATCTTAGCGCAAATGTCCGCGAGAATGACATATTCGCCCTTCATGTCATTTTTCTTGAAGTTTGGTTCATAAGCCGCTTCGACTTCATCTTTCTTGATCAGCTCCCAAACCTTTGTAGCATCACCAAGAGTGACGTTCTCGACTTCGGCACCATCATTGGGCAGATTAAGCAATGATGAAAGCAGAGAAGAAGTGGGAGTGAAGGTTTCTTGGGCAAAAGGAAAGATGCATGAAATAGTGTTTCCATCGTCGAATTTTTTTTTACATTTTGGAAGAAGAAAAGAGTTTCTGCTCCATGAAGGTTGAAAACGGCAGTAATCATGTCACACAAACCAGATTCCTGGATAAGTGGAAGAACAGTCCGAAGAGGAAAATTCTGGTTATCAAAAAGGTAGTCCCAGTTAACAAGAAATCCGGCGTTAACCGTGACCGGTTTTTCAGCGCCGGAAGTTTTTCCGGTGGCAGACTTCGATGATTTGGAAGATTTTGAAGCTTTGGGTTCCATTGCTGAAAGTTTGAAGCTTTTTGAAGGAATAAGAGATGTTTTTGCCTTGAAAGAGATGAAGATTTTACAGTAGAGAGAGCTTTTGGAAGTGATAAAGTTTGACTGTAAAAATCTTGAAAAGTTTATATAGAGGCAAAGAAAGTAGCTTCTGAATGGCTTAAATTTTGCCACGTGTTGAATCATTAATTTTGAAATTTGAAAAGATTTAAATCTGAACCGTTTATTCAAAGGTACGGATGTCAAATAGTGCCGAGAAAATAGGTTCACTGTTACAAAATAGAGAATTTTTGGGATCTGCAGTTACCCATTTAATTGAAAGACATTTGAAAATTTTTGAAATTTTCGGCGTGAAATACACGCGCGCCTGATAGTACACTGACACGTACTCAGACTCATGCAGTCACTGAACCGCCTAGGTTTAGATAGGAATCATTAACTGTCAGTTTGATTTGATAGGCACGTGTGGGTAGTTATCAAATTTAATCTTTTGGACTTATCCACAAGTTACTTTTAGCGATGAAAACTATGCATGATCTTTTGAAAGAGAATTACTTAGCGTTAAAGTGGGAATCGTTTCAACGCTGAAGTCTTTTTATATAAAAAATAAGATCAATCGCTTGGATTTATAAAAGACAGTTTTACTTATAAGAGATTGATTTTGTCATGCATAAAAGAGGATAAGTGCTAGTGGTCAATGCATATTTTCAAAGTCAATTTTTTTGATCACAAACGCTCACGAATTGTTACAAGTACAATTTTAAAGTTCCCCTTAAAATTGATAACTTGTTTCAATTTTGAAAGATGCTTTAGATGTATTATTAAAGTGGATTCCCCCTAAAGCGTATGCCTATTAAGATATGATGCTTGTATAATTTAAGCGTTTAAATCAATCATACCTAATTCATTTCTCAAAGTGAGAAAGCATTGTTCGTTGAGCGCTTTGGTGAAGATATTTGTCAATTGTTTGTCAGTTCCAATGAAGTGCATGGAGATATCTTTCTTTTGAACATGGTCACGCAAGAAATGGTATCTAATGTCAATGTGTTTAGTTCTAGAATGAAGAACAGGATTTTGGGTCATAGCTAAAGCGCTTTGGTTATCACAATGGATTGGGGTAGGACCTAAGATTGTTCCATAGTCTCTAAGTTGTTGCCTCATCCAAAGGATTTGTGCACAACAGCTCCCAGCGGCTACATACTCTGCCTCAGCGGTAGAAGTCGCTATGGATTGTTGTTTCTTACTATGCCACGAAACTAGTCTATCACCAAGAAATTGACAGGTACCACTAGTACTTTTTCTATCTATTTTGCATCCTGCAAAATCTGCGTCTGAATAACCGATTAGTTCAAAAGGAGAGTCCCGTGGATACCATAAGCCCACATTTTGTGTGTTTTTTAGGTATTTAAGGATTCTCTTGGTTGCATTTAAGTGTGATTCTCTAGGATCAGCTTGAAAGCGTGCACACATGCATACCGAAAACATAATATCCGGTCTACTAGCGGTAAGATAAAGAAGTGATCCAATGATACCTCTATAGTTAGTGATATCAATTTTCTTCCCACTTTCATCTTTATCTAACTTAAGCGTTTGGCCCATTGGAATTTTAGAAGATGATGCTTTTTCCATACCAAATTTCTTAATCATATCTCTTGTATATTTAGCTTGGTTTATAAATATTCCATTAGGGAGTTGTTTAACTTGTAATCCTAAGAAGAAAGTTAATTCACCCATCATGCTCATTTCAAATTGATCTTGCATCATTTTTGAAAATTTCTCACACAATCGCTTATTTGTAGAACCAAATATAATATCATTAACATAAATTTGGACTAAGAGAATATCTTCATTATGGGTAATTTTAAATAACGTTGTGTCAACGCTACCTTTTGAAAAGCCTTTACCTATAAGGAAGATAGAGAGAGTGTCATAGTATGCTCTTGGTGCTTGTTTAAGGCCATAGAGTGCCTTATCCAATTTGTAGACCATACTTTTGCCATGGTAGTTGATGAATCCTAGAGGTTGCTCCACATAGACTTCTTCTTGGAGTTTACCATTCAAGAATGCACTCTTCACATCCATTTGGTACACTATGAATTTGTTGAATGCGGTAAACGCTAGGAACATCCTAATTGCTTCAAGACGGGCTACTGGGGCATACGTCTCATCAAAATCAATACCCTCCTCTTGATAATAACCCTGAGCGACTAATCTAGTTTTGTTTCTTGTAAAAACACCATCTTCGTCCATTTTGTTCCTAAAAACCCACCTAGTCCCAATAAATCCTTGGTGAGTTGGCCTTGGTACTAGCGTCAAACTTTACTTCTCTCAAATTGGTTAAGCTCCTCTTGCATCGCTTCTACCCAACTTGAATCACTGAGCGCTTCATCCATTTTCTTTGGTTCCATTTGAGATAGAAAACTTGCGAACATAGCCTCATTAATTGTAGCTGACCTAGTTCTAACAGGTGCTTCCATATCTCCGATTACTAGCTCTGGTGGATGGTCTCTAAGCCATTTGCGGTCTGGTTGGAACGGGTTGAGAGACTCTTGGTTATCAATCGCTTGATCCATATTTTCTCTTGCGCAATCGCTTCAGCACTCACAGTTGCAATTTGCTCTTGATGATCATTCTCTTCATGATCATCAGCGATTCTGACTTTATCATTATTTGTAACCTCATGAGTAACTTTAGGAATGGGCACATAGATCTCATCATCCTCATCATCACTATTATCACCAAGATTAATTTGTGACGCTTGTTGGGTAAGATCTTCAGTTCCTACATCATCAGGATTAACCTTACTCGGTTCTTGGTTAGCATCTTCAAATACAACATGAATGGATTCTTCAACCTTTGATTTGATTATTTAGAATGCGAAAACTCTTTCCATTCTTAGCATAGCCTAGAAAGATTCCCTCATCCGCTTTAGGATCAAAAGTCTTTAGGCTGTGGGATCCATTGTTATGAATGAAACACTTTGAACCAAATACATGAAAATATGAAACGTTAGGCTTACGTCCCTTCCACAACTCATATGGAGTTTTTTCATGTTGCTTGTTGATCATACACCGGTTCTGAGTGTAGCAAGTGGTATTGATGGCTTTGGCCCAAAACCTTTGAGGTAGCTTAGACTCTGCAAGCATCATCTTAGCGGCTTTTTTAAGCGTTCTGTTCTGTCGCTCAGCAACTCCATTCCTTTGAGGTGATCTAGGAGCATAATACTCATGAAGTATTCCAAGATCTATACAAAACTTCTCAACAAATTGGTTAGTAAATTCAGTTCCTCTATCGCTTCTAATTCTAGTCACCTTTAGATCTTTTGAAGTTTGCAATTGACGGATTAGCACTGTGAGCTTGACACTAGTTTCATCTTTGGTCGCTAGAAATTCTACCCATGTATAGCGAGAGAAATCATCAACTATTACTAGCGAGTACTTTTTACCATTAACACTCATGATTTGAATGGGACCAAACAAATCTAGATGCAATAGTTCAAGAACTCTAGAAGTAGATAGGCATGGTTTCTTCTTAAAAGATGATTTAACTTGTTTACCCATTTGGCATGCATCACATAAGCGATTCTTTTGAAAGGAACCCTTAGGTAATCCCTCTACTAGATTTAGTGATATTAACTGAGAGATTGCCTTAAAGTTGACGTGATTCATTTTTCTATGCCATAACCAACCCAATTCATTTTGACTTTTAGCAACAAAGCATGTGGGGTTGTTATCAAATGCAGAATCCCACTCTACTAAATACACATTGTTTGTTCTTTTTCCTCTTAGTTTAGTAGACTTAGTCTTAGCGTCGTTGACATAGCAAAAGTCGCTTGAAAATTTTACTTCAAAGCTTTTATCACAAAATTGACTAATGCTTAACAAATTATGTTTAAGACCCTCAACATGATATACATCACTAATCATGATGTTCCCCCTATACATGATACCTATACCTTTGGTTTTACCTTTGTAGTTATCACCGAATATAACTTGAGGACCATTGGTAGCTCGATAGTTGACTAGAAGATCTTTTGATCCAGTCATGTGTCTTGATGATCCACTATCAATGTACCAAACTGAAGTATCGGTGTTGGCTCTAGGTACCTGCATTTAAAGGACAATTCTAATTCTTCTTAGGTACCCATGTTGCCTTGGGTCCTTCAGTGTTAGTAACTTTGGTTTGAATTAGAACTTTAGGAACCCATATTTGCCTAGTCTTCATTGTAGGAATACTGGACTTCTTGGGTTTCACATCGCGTTGTGTGTGCTTTGTGGGTGTATAATAATATCCTCGATTATAATAGTAGTCATAATCATAGTCATAATCATAATCATCATAGTATCGATAATATGATCTTGACTGTCTTGGATATTGACGCTGGTATTTCCTTGGCGCTGGCTTGGGTTGCACTTTTGGTGCTGGACGCTTAGCGCTTGATTCACAGTGGTTAGGTTTATTCTTAGTCTTTTGAGCGTTTGGATGAACCTTTCTTTGTGAATCATTTGCTTTAGCCTTACCCTTGCCTGAGTCAGCTTTGGCTTTCTCATTTAGCCTCGTATCATTGTCTCTAGGTTCATTTAGCATTTGGCTTTGTGAACTTTTCTCAACAAAGGTAACACCCTTTCCTTTGTTGTTCACCGTAACATTAGATTTATTTGGTTGCTTACCGAATTTATTGTATCCTAAACCGGTCTTTTCACCATATAATCTTGTTATCTCAGTCACATTATCTAGCTTTCTTGAAGCTTTTGATAATGATGAGACGAGTTGCTCTGATTTGGCAAGTCTAGCGATCAGATCAGCTTCTCTCTTGACTATTATATCAAGATTGATTTTTAATTGAATAATCTCACTCTCAAGTGATTGGTTCTTCTCAATGCATTGTTGCTGAACTTTCAACTCTGCTTTGAGCGTTACTTTATCTCTTGTGAGTGATGAGATAATAGCGAGATCGTTTTGATATATTTTGGCGGCCTCTTGACAATCTTAATAATATTCATTAACTTTGTCAAGTAATTCATCATAAGAAAGAGGATGAGATAATTCATTGGTTACCTCTGGTAGCGATTCGTCAGACGCTTCATCATCTCTTGCCATGAGACAGATCAATGCTGAGTCGCTTGTAGGCTCATCATCACTGCTTTCATCTGATGATTCCAAATCCTCTTTAGGTGCAGAGAATGGTTCAGATTCCGCTGGCAAACCTTGTTGGCGAAGGTTGCTCCCGAATTGGTTTCTATCCGCATAGTCTTGCCTTGTGGGCTTAGACACATTTGGATGAGGGCAATTTACCTGGTAGTGCCCTGGTTTCCTGCAATTATAACAAAAATTAGTTTTCATTTTCTGTTCAGTGGATAATCGCTTTGATCCAACTGGCGCTGAGAGATTTTGAGTAGGAGTTGTAGGCGCTTGGTAAGGAACTGGCACTAAAGATTGAGGTGTAGAATATATTGGCGCTTGATACTGAGGCGCTGGTGCTGGGGGAGGAGTTTGAAATGAAGTTTGTCCAATAGGATTTCTCTTTTCATATCTTAGAAATTTCTTGAATTTTGATAAGAGTCATTTTTATGTGTTTTTAAGCCCGTTGTGTTTATGTTTTAGGTTCATTTATCACTTGATTCTTGCCACATTTGCGTTTAATCCGTGTGTGAAATGATTTCAGGTTGTAAATGGATGCAAACGAAGAAAGGGCGGAAAAACGACGTATAAAACAAGTTCATGCCAAGATGCTTCGCACCTCCACGCCCAAGTGCAGCCACAATCACGCCTGGGCGCCCGAACAAGCAACAAATGAGCTCAAATTAAGGATAATCGCGCCTAGGCGCAATTTTACCACGCCTGGGCGCGACATCTGCCACATCTTCCACGTTTGAGCGCCATTTCTTTATGTTTCAAGACCGAATTTGAGAACATTTCCTTGTACAAAGTTGTAGATCTATGTCTTTTCTTTACGAGACAGCTTGAATCACTCAAATCTGAGGTCCGTGGAGAAAGTTATGAGGAAAACATGATTGCTGCGCTGAAAAGCAAGAAAACGGTTCAATGTTCGCACTGTGGCGCCCAGGCGCCACTTTCTCACGCCGAGGCGCCACCACCACCACCGCTAGGCACCATTATGCGCACCTGGGCACCCCGCAACTTATTCCCCAAGTCATTTGTGCCACGTAGGCCGCGCCTAGGAGACGATTTGGCCGCGCCTGGGCGCCGATATAACCGAATTTCGGTTCTATAAAGCTAAATTTTCAGCACATTAAGAGGAGGTTCGAATTTTGGAGTTGGGAGGCCATTTTCTGAGATTGGAGCCATCTTTTCATCACTCTAAGAAAGGGAAGAAGGGAGATTGAGCTAGAGATTGAAGTTAAAAGCAAGGATTCATCATCATTTAAGCCTTAGGGAGTTTTACTTGCATTTCATTTACATGTTTGTGTTAATAACTATGTATATGTTTGTTCTAGATTTTCTTGACTTATTGATGATGAGCTGATTTTGTGGAACTAAGGCCATGTGAAGGCCTAATTTACAAATCAATATATGTGAAGTTAATTTTCGTATTAATTCTCCTATTGCTTTGTGTGTTGATTTTGTGCTTTTATCACAATCATGTGCTTGTTCACCATATGCTTGCTATCTTGCCTAATCTAGTCATTCGAGAGAAGATAGATTAGGGTTCAAAGGAATCAACACATCATCTGAAACAAATGTGGAATTGCCCCTAGAAATAGGTAGAGATTTCCAGGTGCTGTTAGCCGGGTTTATCCGGGGAAGCTCTAGAACTTTAATGCGTGGCTATTGATTAGATTCTCGGATAGACATATTTAGAGAACCGTCAATTAATCATAGGATTATTATGTGCCGAGACATCGGGTAATAGTTAATTAAGGAGTTTCCACCAAAGCAATAAGAGTCTAATAATTCGAAGAGTAGCTCACGTATATTGAGAAGTAGATTAGGTTGGAGCATGTGCCTTAGTCAATTTATCGATCTTGGTTTTAATCTATAGTCCATTTCTCTTTTGTTCTTCACTTGCTTACTCGTTTTATTGCAATTTATTTTTGTCCATTTTCATTAATCATAAACTAAAATACCCAGTCCTTGTGGTTCGACAACCCGGACTTTTAGTCCACTTTTATTACTATCACGACTAGTGCACTTGCTACTACGCACGTTAGCATTTAGCGTGTCAAATTTCTTGACCAATAAAGCCATTTCCTTTTCTTCATTTGATTCTGTTGATTTAACCTCGCTAACCGCTTTACCCTTACTTTTGGTAGTAGCGATTAAAGCTCCTGATTCAGTCGCTGAAGTCGATGTGTCGCTGACTTCACCCAATTCGAATTCAAATGCCTTTAACTCTGAAAACACATGTTCTGGAGTAAGAGTCTCCAAGGTTTGTGATTCTCTCATATCAACAGTCTTAATCAAGTATTTACTTGGAAGACTTCTGAAAATCTTATTGACCATTTCCATATTAGTCAATTCCTTATCTAGTGACGCTAACTCGGTAATGAGCAAAGTAAATCTTGTGTCCAATTGTTCTAGCGTCTCATTGGGCTGCATTTTGAAATGCTCGAATCTTTGCATGGCTATGGACAACTTATTCTCCTTCATTTGTGCCGATCCTTCACACACTATAGCCAACTTATCCCATATTTCTTTGGAAGTCTTACATTGCTTGATCTTGTTGAACAATGCATCATTGTCTCCCAACGCTGAGTAAAGTGCACTTCGTCCAACATTATCTAGATTTGCTTTTTTCCAATCATCAGGCGTCAATTCTAACTTAGGTTTCTCGACATAACCATCTGGAGTGGCCTCGCTTGCTCCAGGGGCTCGAGTTACAACTTTCATAATCTGAATGGGGCCATCTGTAATCACATCACACATTTCATTATCGCAAGAGCATAAATAAGCGAATGCTCTAAGTTTCCAAGAATCATAGTTTCAACCGCTCTGATACCACTTGGTGGTCCCAAGTGGCATACGAAAGAGTCTAGAAGGGGGGGGGGTTGAATAGACCCTGAAGTCTTTTTTTACTTAAAAAAATTCGTATCACTTTTAAAGATTTGAACACTTTAGTAAAGATAACTTAGACTTAGTGATTTTAGCAATTTACCAAATTAGGGTAACGCTTAGATCGCTTAATCAGGGTTAGCACAGCGGAGATGATTTTTAGCGTTCGATTGGTTAATTAATTGCTTTGCAATTTTACTTGTCTTCTTCAGAAAGAATGATGTAATATGAAAATATGACAATAAAGTATAAATGACACAAGATATATAAGGTTCACTGGGTGATGTAATCCCAGTTACGTCCTTCTTCTCCTTTTTCATTTGGAGGAATTTACTAGGATGATTATCAAAGAATCACACAGAATCTTCTAGAAGATAGTAAAGGATGAAAAAGATCTCGGGCTCCTTGATCACACAGATTTTAGCATCAATGAAGATCGTCTTCGACAAGCTTCTCTCACTCAGAAATACTGCTTGAAATGAGGTTTCAACAACTTTCTCACTCAGATGAAAGGTTGAAGGTTTGTCACAAGGTTTTGTTTGTTTTTGGGAAGTTCAAACAACTTGGAATATCTCAATAGGAATTTAGGTTTCTTCTTTGGAAGAGGTTTGAGATATTTGTGACTGTCTAGAATGTAGATAACAAGCTTGAAGGAATTTTAGCTATGGAGTTTCTAAGCTTTTTCTAAGCAAGTTTTTCTTGTGCATGTACGTAATTTTCTCTTGTAATATTATGTACCGTACTTTTGGGGTTTGCTGAAGGTAAGGTATTTATGGGCAATTCATGGGATCTGTCCGTTGGACACATGTAGGAGAGTGCCTCTCACGCGGCGCGTGATTCTACTTAAAACCTGACATTCCTGAAAATCTGCTGGCACCGATTGGATGGGAGCAACTTTAAACTTTGAAGTTCTGACAGTCTAGTAAAAAAGGTGGCTTGTCCACAAGTCACAGTGTCTAATCACATTTAATGCTCTTATCAGGCATTTAATGCATTTGAATTTATTTCCCGTTGGAAATAAATGTCCGTTGAATGATTGCATTTAAGTCCTTCATGACTTGAGGATTTATTTCAGGTGAATCTGACATTGGTCGCTTAAGTGCTTTGAGCGTTTGATCCATAAATCCTGAAAAGAGTCCTTTAGCGTTTGACGGATGCTAAGAAGCAAATCTTCATCTTTGGTTGATTTCAGACGCTGATCTTCAACTTCTTCTCTTATAGACTCACCTAGAATTCTATTAGCGATTTAGTATCTAATACTTAGTCTAAAATCTATAAAGATAAAAATTACAAGCCTAAACAAAATAACAATTACAAACTTTCAAACGCTTAAACAATGATCTATGAAAACATAAACTTACATTTTATTTGGGGTCTAACATTGAATCCTATCTTGTCATCAAAACATCTAACATCAAATTTCCTAACAGTAATTGTTGAAATCACTAAGTTTAAGTTATCTTATTTTAAGCGCCTGACCTAGCGTCGAGCTTACTAAGCGTTCAAATTCTTCAAAAGTGATATGAATTTTTAAAAGTGGAAAAAGACTTCAGGGTCTATTCAACCCCTCCCCCTTCTAGACCCTTTCGTATGCCACTTGGAACCATCAAGTGGTATAAGAGCGGTTGAAGTAGAAACCTAAGCATTTTCGAGCGTAACTGCTTGTTTAGATCCATTTTAAAAAAAAAACTTAGTCGCTTTATTTTCTTTTAAATCCCATATCATGGCTTTTAACAAGATGCCAAAGTTGATTGAGTCAAACTATGATTCATGGAAACTTAGAGCATTCACTTATCTATGTTCATGCGATAATGAGATGTGTGATGTAATTACAGATGACCCCATTCAAATCATGAAAGTTATAACTCGAGTACCTGGAGTGATTGAAGTGACTCCGGATGGTTACATCGAGAAGCCAAAGTTGGAATGGCCTCCAGAAGATCGAAAAAGGGCTAACTTGGATAGTGTTGGATGAAGCGCTCTTTACTTAGCATTAATAGATGAGAGACTTCAAAAGAAATATGGGATAAATTGGCTTCTGTGTGTGAAGGATCAACATAGATGAGAGAGAACAAGCTCTCAATAGCCATGCAAATATTTGAGCACTTTAAGATGCAGCCCAATGAGATGTTAGATCAATTGGATGCGAGGTTCACTTCGCTTATTACAGAGTTAGCGTCACTAGATAAAGAGTTGACCAACAAGGAAATGGTCAATAAGATATTTAGAGGTCTTCCAAGAAAGTACTTAATAAATACTGTAGCCATGAGAGAATCACAAATTTTGGAGATCTTAACTCCAGAGCATGTGCTTTCAGAGCTAAGGGCTTTTGAATTTGAATTGGTTGAAGTCAGCGACTGAATCAAGAGCTTTAGTCGCTACCACCAAAAGTAAGGGAAAAACAGTCAGTGAGGTGAAAGCGACAGAATCGAACGAGGAAAAGAAAATGGCTTTATTGGTCAAGAAATTCAAGAAATTTCTAAGATATGAAAAGAGAAATCCTATTGGACAGACCTCATTTCAAACCCCTCCCCCTGCACCAGGGCCTCAATATCTAGTGCCAGTGTATTCTGACCCTCAGCCTCTAGCACCAATTCAATATCAAGCCCCTCCGTCCCCAAATCAGAATCTCTCAGCGCCAGTAGTTTCCAAAAGGTTAACAACTGAACAGAAAATGAAAATTAACCTTTGTTAGAACTGCAGGAAACCAGGCACTACCAGGTAAATTGCCCTTATCTAAATGTATCTAAGCCCCCAAGGCAAGATCATGCGGATAGTAACCAATTCAGGAGCAACCTCACCAACAATGTTTGCTAGCGGAATCTAAACCATTCTACGCATCTGAAGAGGACTTGGAATCTTCAAATGAAAGCATCGATGATCAGCCATCTAGTGACTCAGCGCTAATTTATCTCATGGCGAGAGATAAAGAAGCGTCTGATGACTCGCTATCTGAGGTATCCACTAAATTATCTCATCCTTTTTCTTATGATGAATTACTTGACAAAGTCAATGAATATTATAAAGATTGTCAAGGTGCCGCTAGATTACATCAAGAACACACTGATGAGATCTCAGCTATTAAAAGTGATAATGTTATACTCAAAGCCGAGTTGCTAGTTCAGCAACAGTGCATTGAGAAGAACAAATCGCTTGAGGTAGACATCGCTCAGTCGAAAAGTGATCTTGATATGATAGTCAAGAGAGAAGCTGAATTGATCGCTAAACTTGCCAAATCAGAGAAGCTTGTCTCATTATTATCAAAAGCTTCAAGAAAGTTGGATAATGTGACTGAAGTAACCAGAATTTTGGTGAAAAGACTGGTTTAGGTTGTGATAAATTTGGTCATAAATCAAAAGCGTTTAAGGTTACGAAAACCAACAAAGGAAACGGTGTAGCCTTTGTTGAGAAGAGTTCAAAGAAAAGTCAAATAAAGTAAATTGCAAGAATTGACTGAATAAATGAAGGATGTAAGAGGAACGAGCTATAGATTAAAACTCACGTATGATAAAATGACCAAGGCACATGCTACAACCGAATCTATTCGTCAATATATATGGTTACTCCTCGAATTATTAGACTCCTATTGCTTTGGTGGAAACTCCTAAGTGAACTATTACCCGATGTCTCGGCTCATAACAATCCTATGATTAATTGACGGTTCTCTAAATATGCCTATCCGAGAATCTAATCAATAACCACGCATTGACGTTCTAGAGCTTCCCCGAATAAATCCAGCTAACAGCACCCGAAAATCTTTACCTATTTCTAGGGCAATTCCTCATTTGTTTCGGATGATGTGTTAATTCCCTTGAACCCTAACCTATCTTCTCGCGAACGACTAGATTAGGCAAGATAGCAAGCACATGGTGATCAAGCACATGATTGGAATAAAAGCATAAAATTAACAAACAAAATAATAGGAGAATTAATACAAAAATAACTTCATATATATTGACTCATAAATTTGGCCTTCACATAGCCTTAGTCTCACAAATTTAGCTCATAATCAATAACATAGAAGAGCCTAATGTAGTCATATACATAATCATAGACAAGTATGTAATGAAAAACATATACAAACTCCCTATATTGCTTGATCGATGGTGTATCCGAGCCAAGAGCTTCAATCCCAAGCTAAACCTCCTTCTTAGCCTCTTAGAGTTGATGAAGAATGGCCCAAAACCTAGCAAATCGCCTCTAATCTCCCAGATTTCGAACCCATGAAATGAATTGAGAATTCCAATTTATACTTCCAAAATTCTGTTATCGGGCGCCGCCTAAGTGGCGTGTGTTTCTTAGGGCAAAAGCTCAGGGGCGCCCAGGCGTGGAAAAGGGAGGGGCCCAGGCAAGGAAAATGGGGGCACCCAGGCGCGAGAGGTGTGGCGCCTAGGCGTGGGTGTTCAGGCGCCTAGGCATGTCTCTGCGAAGCATGAGTAGAGTTAGATAAATGAGTCATCTTTTTGCTCTTTTATTCGTCCATCGTCGCTTACTACCTGAAATCACTTTACATACATATTAAACGCACGAGTGGCACGAAATAAACTACATACATGCCTGAATTGTCACTAAAAAGGCCTAAAAACTCATGCAAAAATGACTACTATCAACCCCCCCAAACTTATCAATTGCTCGACCTCGACCAAGAAAAGACATAAGATACGAGATCATTATCAAACACAGGGAAAACAATAAAAAGAAACTACCTAACTCACTTTCGTGGAGTACACGATTGCATTTAGCGGATGCAACAAGCCTTTGAACCCTTGAGTTACCTCAAAGGACGAGTTATAGTCTCGTGAGGGTTTGCAGACGATATACCCACAAAATCGAAAGATTTTCAACCCCGATCAATCAACGCAAATCAATATGATTAATAAAACACATTGGTATGAATTCATCTATTTAAGCTCAAATTTACATATATATACACGTCACACACTTGTTCATGTTACGCCTTAACATCGAAAAGATCATCCTAAGGGTGTAGTGTAATAAATCTCAAGCATTATAGTCGAGTGGCATTCTTACCACTTTTCAAGCATTAATCCCATATCTATCAACTTTGGATTAGTCACATGGTATGAGAATCGAAGAAAACTTGATAGCCACTAAAAATGCATCACCTTAGGCTTTAACTTATGGAACTTTCAACTCAAAACATTAGAGACTAGACCATGTGCAATGTTTGATCCTCTTAGGCTTTCTATGACACCCTTGTAACGAGCTTTATTCCAATAACTCCCAAACCGGACGGCTTTAAGGTATTAAGTGTAGAGACACTCCTAAGGGCTTAATCGCTCGAGTGTCAAAGACCACAAAACCAAACTAGGTCCTTATTAATCTTTACACTTGCATTGGCTTGAGCTTAGATCAAATTAGCATAATAGTACAGTATTCTAGGCATGGTGCTCTTCGCCCCCATATCTATTAAGCCTGACTTTTGCAGTCATACCAATGTTCAACCTCTTTTATTATTGTTAAGCATACAAAGCTAACATTCTCAACTCATAACACATGTGAAAATTCTAGATTGATATTCCGGGATCACGCCTTTAAGTGTTTCAAAATGGTTACCCGCTCAACTCCTCTACCCTCGACTTGTGTGCATATGTGAATCATCTTAAGGTCAATCTAGTTTAGTTTAGGGTCCCACAAGCAATGAACGATGTGTATAGTCATTAAAATCCACATTGATAGAGAAAGCATGCCATGCATTCAAATTAACCATTCTCAATGCATCGATTGAAGGGTTGAAATTGTATCTAACAAAATTTCAAAATTTCACAAAATTGCACAAGCTTCACATGTAGAGGTACCCCCCCCCCCCCAAACTTGGACCGAAATATCTAAAACATGGATAAATATGACTACAATGGATCTAGTACGCCCCCCCCCCCCAAACTTAACATGAATATTGTCCCCAATGTTCGAAAGAGAAAAGGGTAAAGGACACATCACCATAGGGTTGCTGAAAAGAAAACCCGAGTCCACTAAGGTAATTGAGTCCAAGAGTGGTAACCACGGTGTCGGCCACGATGGCGACCACTACACATTGAAACATATGCTAGCCATCCGAATCATTAAGCATAGGATAGGAACGAGGAAAACATAATGAAACAAGCATAAACTAAAAATTGCATAGATAAAATAACTAGAAGGAAATCAAAAGAGCATCCAACAGGTAATAATATCCAACAAACCAAACCAAAAGATAAACAAAACTAACAAAATGAAATAGGAAATGGAAAATGAAAGACAAGACTACTCCTCAGTGCCAAAACGGTCAATATAGTCCTCGTCCTCATCGCCCCCGAGAGTAGCCAAATTGAGCATAGGGCTACCCTCGTCATCAGGAGCATCATCATCACCTCCTATAGGGAATATAGCGCCCGACTCGGGCACGTCCTCGGGCTGCTGAGGAGTGGGGCGCGGGTAAGGTGGAGGAGGAGAATAGTCAAACTGGCCCTGGCCGACAAATGTGTCCTGCTCGATGAGAAGCTGACGGAAATATGCACATGTGTCGGTCATAACCATCCTCATCTCAGCCCTCAACTCATCCCTCAACTGTCCAATGGCGGTGGCATCCAACGGTGGGAACTTTCGAGAACTAGTAGGCCGGGACGACGATGGGCAAGGCCTCTTGGAAGTGGCCTGTGGTGGGGGAGCATGTGGGTCATCAGCTACCACAGCTAGAGAAGAACCAGGGAGCTCCGTGCTCTCCATGGGAAATGACGAAACCTTAGCCTCCTTGCACAAAATGGTGATAAGTGACGGGAGAATGATGGGGTTCTTCCTGGTGGGTCCATCACCCTTTTGCTGGGCCATCTCCTTGACGACCAACGACCCCAACTCGTTCTTCAATTTTCGAAAATGGTCCTCCAAGGACTTGTGAATCACCCGTGCAAAATCTACAGCTTTCTTGGACATAATGGCATAAATGAGGGTGGCCCTTTCCTTGTTAGCCTCTGATCGGTTGGTACTCAGGATCAAATTAAACCTGATGAAGTCTAACCAAAAAGCTGCCTCGGGAAGTAGGGCCCGACGGGGAATATAAGCATATCCGGGCACCCACTCCCAACCCTCTTGTGCAGTGACCCGCAAAATGTCTGATAAGTTAACCCGTAGGTGCCCCGCGTTGTATAGAGACATGAACTCGCACGTCTGAGGGATGGGGGTACCTATGCACTCCCTTATCTTTCCCAACGCATAGTTGACCTCCGTACCCCGTACCAAAAGTGTAGGCCCTGTCCATACTCGAGTCTCAATCTCACAATACACACCTGAACTGAAAAAATAGAGGACCCAAGGAAGGTGGATGGCCTCAGGCTTGTGGCAGAAAATCTGTAGGTGATGGAAATTTATCAATTCTTGCACAGAGGGCTGTCCCCGGATGATCAAATAATGCTCTTTAATTATAGTACGGGGGTGCTGAAACTTTGGCACAACATCTGAACTTTGGGGTCCGCAAAACGGGGATCGAAAGGAGTCTCGGGCTCTTTAGAGGAACCTTCACCTACTTTTTTCTTGCCTTTGGACGGTTTAGTGGTTGTTTTCGGCATTTTCAAACGACAAATGGGCATTGTAATGGCGTAAATTGAATCCTAAGTTCTTGACTCCAACCCAACAACAACAACCACAATACCCAACAACACTCCACAAACAGGAATCAACCCACAATCCAACAACAACAAACCACAATATCCGCAAATTTCACAAAAAAGATGCACCAAAAATCACGGCCAATGCCTCAAATCCTCAAAAAGATAATGGCTTCCCACAAACACAAAATCCACACCAAGAGTCGGCTAATAATCGGAGATATAAGAAGAAGGTAGCTAAAACTCACCTTTTCCCAAATATTGGTGCAACAATTCGGATGTGTAAGGAACCCAATGCGTGGCGAGGAGTGATGGCGAAAATCGGCGGTGGGGAACGGTGGAGATAGCCGGAATGAGCGAGAGAGGCGCCGAAAATCGCGTTTGGAGAGGGGGTTCGGAGGAATTTGGGAAATTTTGACCGTTTTGACCAAGAAAATACATAAGTACAGGAAACGGCTCCCAGGCGCGCGTATTTGGGCGCCTAGGTGCCTAACTGCGTACCTGAATGTGGCGTTTGAGATCTTGCGGTGCATAGGCACTCAATTTGTGGCGCCCAAGCGCGGGAGGTTGTGCGCCAGGGCACGTATCTGGTGGCGCTCGGGCGCCAAGATGCGAAGCAAGGTGAGTTCCTGGGATCCCTAGGCGCGGTGAAATCGACGCCTGGGCACGGGTCACCTGTTGTGTAGGAGTTCCATTTCTTGTTTCAGAAAGAAGAAGAAAAAAACTTAAACATGAACCAAGAAGGATTTAAAGCGAGAAAATAAACCAAAGAACGGGAAAACACGAGAAAAAGAAAAAGAAACGGGAAAAAAACTTGGGTTGCCTCCTAAGAAGCGCTAGTTTAGAGTCGTTAGCTCGACTTAAGGCGAGAAATCATGGAGGGTCCTCGAGGATGATGGACACTTTGTCTCTCGGTCCATCCAGCCCGGCATATGGTTTCAAACGTTGAGCGTTAGTCAAGAAAGTCTGTCATTTATCCGTTGTAAGCTCGACGGCGCCCGATGGATAGACATGGGAAATCAAAAATGGGCCAGACCATCGAGACTTAAACTTTCCGGGGAAGAGTCAGAGTCGAGAGTTGTATAGTAACACCCTCTCTCCCTTATGGAACTCCCGGGGGAGGACATGCTTGTCATTCCACATTTTGGTACGCTCCTTGTAGAGTTTTGCGTTCTCATAGGCGAGGTGACGCCATTCTTCGAGCTCGGTGAGTTGTAGCAAACGTTGTGTACCTACATGTTGAGAGTTAAAATTCAAAAACTTGATGGCCCAGAAGGCACGATGCTCAAGCTCAATGGGTAAGTGACATCTTTTGCCAAAAATAAGACGATACGGGGACATGCCAATTGGGGTTTTAAAGGCGTTCCTATAAGCCCAAAGAGCTTCATCTAACTTAAGGGACCAATCCTTTCTTGATGCATTGACCGTTTTTTCTAAGATGCGCTTAATCTCCCTATTTGAAACCTCCACTTGGCCACTCGTTTGCGGGTGGTATGGGGTTGAAATTTTATGCCTCACCCCATACTTGTTCAATAAAAGCTCGAACTGTTTGTTGCGAAAGTGGGTGCCCCCGTCACTAATGATGGCTCGGGGAGTTCCAAATCGAGTAAAAATATGCTTCTTTAGAAAATGAGTGACTACCCGAGCATCATTAGTGGGCGAGGCCATGGCTTCTACCCATTTGGATACATAGTGTACCGTAACAAGGATGTATTTGTTTGAACAAGAACTGGGGAAAGGGCCCATAAAGTCCACACCCCATACATCGAACAACTCACACTCTAACATGTTATTTAAAGGTGTTTCATGACGTTTAGAGATGTTCCCCATTCGTTGACATCGATCACATGATTTGACATAACGATATGCATCTTTAATAAGAGTAGGCCAGAAGAAACCTGATTGGAGGATCTTAGCTACCGTTTTGGAGGGCCCAAAGTGGCCACCCACCACCATATCATGACAATGAGAAAGGGTAGAATTCACTTCCGTTTCGGGTATGAAACGTCGAACTAAGCCATCTGCACAAACTTTGAATAGAAAGGGTTCTTCCCATAGATATTGCTTCACATCAAATAGGAATTTCTTCTTTTGATGAAAAGTGACATCCGGGGGAAGGAGGCCCGTAACAATGTAATTGGCAAAGTTAGCATACCAAGGTGAAATATTGTCAGAAATATCAAGGAGGTGTTCATCCGGGAATTCCTCATGAATGGGTGTCTCATCTAACGGATCATGCACTAGCTCTAATCGTGAGAGGTGGTTGGCTACTACATTCTCGGTTCCTTTCTTATCTTTTATCTCTAAATCAAATTCTTGTAGTAACAAAATCCACCTAAGGAGTCTTGGTTTGGCATCTTTCTTGGCAAGCAAATATTTTAAGGCTGAATGATCGGTGTAAACTATCACTTTGTTTAGCACGAGGGAAGAGTGGAATTTGTCGAATGCAAATACTATGGCTAGTAACTCCTTTTTCGTGGTGGCATAATTCAATTGTGCGTCGTTAAGAGTTTTACTAGCATAGTAAATGGTTCGAAATACCTTTTCCTTTCTTTGGCCAAGGACCGCTCCAACTGCGGTGTCACTCGCATCACACATCAACTCGAATGGTAAGCTCGAATCGGGGGGTGACATGATACGGGCGGAGACCAAACGTTCCTTCAAAGCGAGGAAGGCCTCTTGTATTTGTGGGTTTGACCTCCGTTGTGGTTGGCGTGTAAGCTTGGCGGAGTCCTCCATAAGTATCTTGTGCATACATATCGCTGGACTAATGCCCTTGATGTCCGCAATTTTCCACCTGAAAGCTCGTTTGTGAGACCTCAACACTGTCATTAGTTGCTCTTCTTGTGGTCCTGAAAGAGATGAAGAAATGATCAATGGGAGTGTCTCATCATCATTTAAGTACACATATTTAAGGTGGAAGGGGAGGGGTTTGAGTTTGAGAGAAGGGGGTTCTTCAATAGATGGGCGAGTGACTCCCGACAATGATCTATCAACTTTGATGAAGCCTCTTGAATGATAGGAAGATTTGCATTCCAAGCTTAGAACGCTTTCCACTTGATCCTCACTCTCCGAGTCCACTTGTATGGACTTCATAAGATCCCGTTCGAATGAATTTTCAATCGTATTGCTCTGCAAAAACTCAACAATCAACGGGTCAAACGTATCAATTCGAAAACACGAGTTATGATCAAGAGAGTGTTTTAGGACTTTGTAGACATCAAAGGTAACCTTGTTGTCATCCACATTCAAAGTTAGCTTACCATTAGCAATGTCAATCACCGCCTTACCCGTGGCTAGGAATGGTCTCCCTAGGATTAATGGCACCTCCACATCTTCCTCCATATCAAGGACCACAAAATCAACCGGGAAATAAAACTTGTCGACTTGGACAATAACATCTTCGATTATCCCCTTAGGCCTCTTGATTGATCGATCGGCGAGTTAAAGGCTCATTGAGGTCGGCTTAGGATTGCCAAGGCCTAACTTCTTAAATGGCGAATACGGGAGGAGATTGATGCTAGCCTCCGAGTCACATAACACTTTCTCGAACGACAAAGACCCTATTGTGCACAGGATTGTGAGGCTCCCGGGATCTTGGAGTTTAGTTGGCAATTTATTGAGCAATACGGAGCATTCTTTAATGAGACACACCATCTCATTTTCCTCCCACTTTTGTTTGTTAGAGAGTATGTCTTTGAAGAACTTCACATAATTCTGCATTTGGAGAATGACATCAATAAACGGAATGTTAATCCTCACCTCATGAAGGATTTCCGAAGAAAGCTCGGATCCATCTCCTTCTTCTTCTTTTTGTGTGCATTTGGGAAGGGGAGACGAATCTCGATAGGAGGCAAAGGCGTTGGAGTTGAGGAATTAAAACCTGGTGAAACAAGAGGCGGCGCCTGGGCGTGTATATCGGCTCCTAGGCGCGGATCTTGTGGCGCCTGGGCGGGTGACATAGGGCGCTCGGGCGCGTGATTGCGAACTGATTCATCTTGCAGGGGCATGGGTGGCGCCTGGGCGCCGTATGATG
The DNA here is from genome assembly GCA_019426215.1 of Buddleja alternifolia. Taxonomy (NCBI): domain Eukaryota; kingdom Viridiplantae; phylum Streptophyta; class Magnoliopsida; order Lamiales; family Scrophulariaceae; genus Buddleja; species Buddleja alternifolia. The sequence goes on from CM033395.1 coordinate 10,698,695, forward strand.
GGCGCCTAGGCGCGGAACTGCGAAGCTCCTATTCAGAGCAGGGGAGATTTGGCGCCTGGTCGCCATAAAAGGGGCGCTTGGGAACCGATGTACTGGAAGTTTCACTCTCCAATTGTTTTCCACTTCTCAAGGCTATGGCATTGCATTGAGCCTTCGGGTTTTTTTCCGTGTCGCTTGGTAGAGTCCCCAGGGCTCTACCATTCACCGTATTGGAAATTTGACCAACTTGTGTTCGCAAATCCTTCATCTCCATAAACATATCCTTCATCATACTCTGAAGTTCGTTGAATGACGTATCGGACTACTTCATGTGAGCATCGAGTCTCTCATCGATTGTGGGAGGTCGTACTTGCACTTGACCTTGACCTTGTCCATTAAAGTTGCCTTGCCTCGGGGGTGGGTTATTAAAAGCTGGTCGTGGAGCTTGATAGATCCCCGGTTGTGCGTTTTGTGCGGGGTTAGGCCTTTTTGGAAAATTTTCGGGTACATGAAAGTTCAACTGGTGTCGTTTATGATTCCCAACAAAATTTACATCTACAACCTCTGGTTCCGGGGCAACCACTTCCTCTAACTCTTGCACACCAGCAACCCGTCGATTTGGTGGAGGAAGCTCATCATCATCTTCGGGGTAAAGTTCATCCTCCCTAGCCATTTGCTCAAGCTTGATCCACACGGTCCTACTATCAAGGCCCAAAAGGTCACCACCGACTCCCGCATTGAGTCGGTGTCAAATCCGAGATCGGACTCCATTATAAAAATGTTGAACTTGCTCGTCTCGGGTATAGTTGTGATCGGGACACTTTCGAAGCATACCCTTGTACCTTGCCCATGCGGATGCTAAGGACTCGTTCCTTGTTTGTTTGAACCCCTTAATCTCACTTCTAAGCTCGTTGATTTTTGATGGAGGGAAGAATTTGTTTAGAAACTCATCTACTAGATCATCCCATGTTCCAATTGATTGAGGGGGCAATGACTTGTACCAAAGAGTAGCCTTATCTTTCAAGGAGAAGTGAAATAGTCGGAGGCGGATGACATCAAGGTCTCGCGGGTTGAATTGCATAGTAGATGTCACATTCTCGAAGTGATCGAGGTGGTCATGAGGTGAGTCTCTTGAGTCACCATAAAAAGGCTCTGCTTGAACCATCCCGAACATGTGAGAAGGAATGTGGAAATGTGGAGTAGCAAAATCCGGGAAGATGACGGGTCCCGGTGTAGTCTGTACCCGGGGTGGTTAGTTACCACGAACCGATGGAGGAGGCCGTTGAGGTGCCGGTTGCATAGCTTGAAACAAATTTTGCAACCAATCCCTATTCTCCGGAAGATTCATATCGGGGAAGTTCCCATTCGGATTTGGATTGAGATTGTGTGCCATTTCTCGAGCTCTTCTACTCTCCCGAAGAACGCGCTCAATCTCAGTCTCGAAATCGTAGAGGGGCTCGTTGGATGAGCGGGTCATGCACCACAAACCAAACCTATCAATTGAGCACAAGAACAAAAATTAGACTAATACGAAAATAAAGGAAAAAGAAGAAGATGAACAACAAACTAGGAATTATGAAAACGTAAACGAAAAATTAAAAACTAAAATAAACAAGTCCCTGGCAACGGCGTCAAAAACTTGACACGCTAAAAGTTAACGTGCTTTGATAGCAAGTATACTAGTCGTGCATAGTAATAAGTGGACTAAAAGTCCGGGTTGTCGAACCTCAAGGACTAGGTTTTTTAGTTTATGATTAACAATAAAAGAAAAGACAAATAAAGTAAATTGCAAGAATTGATTGAGTAAATGAAGGATGAAAGAGGAACGAGCTATAGATTAAAACTCACGTATGATAAAATGACCAAGGCACATGCTACAACCAAATCTACTCGTCAATATATATAGTTACTCCTCGAATTATTGGACTCCTATTGCTTTGGTGGAAACTCCTAAGTTAACTATTACCCGATATCTCGGCTCATAACAATCCTATGATTAATTGACGGTTCTCTAAGTATGTCTATCCGAGAATCTAATCAATAACCACGCATTGACGTTCTAGAGCTTCCCCGAATAAATCCGGCTAACAGCACCCAGAAATCTTTACCTATTTCTAGGGCAATTCCTCATTTGTTTCGGATGATGTGTTAATTCCCTTGAACCATAACCTATCTTCTCTCGAACGACTAGATTAGGCAAGATAGCAAGCACATGGTGATCAAGCACATGATTGGAATAAAAACATAAAATTAACACACAAAGCAATAGGAGAATTAATACAAAAATAACTTCATATATATTGACTCATAAGTTTGGCCTTCACATGGCCTTTGTCTCACAAATTTAGCTCACAATTAATAACATAGAAGAGCCTAATGTAGTCATATACATAATCATAGACAAGTATGTAATGCAAAACATATACAAACTCCCTATATTGCTTGATCGATGGTGTATCTGAGTCAAGAGCTTCAATCCCAAGCTAAACCTCCTTCTTAGCCTCTTAGAGTTGATGAAGAATGGCCCAAAACCTAGCAAATAGCCTCTAATCTCCCAGATTTCGAACCCATGAAATGAATTGAGAATTCCAATTTATACTTCCAGAACTCTGTAAGACGCACGCCCAGGCGCCGCCTACGTGGCGTGCGTTTCTTGGGGCAAAAGCTCAGGGGCGCCCAGGCATGGAAAATGGAGGCGCCCTGGCGCGAGAGGTGTGGCGCCCATGCGCGAGAGGTGTGGAGCCTAGGCGCAGGTGTTCAGGCGCCTAGGCGTGTCTCTGCGAAGCATGAGTAGAGTTAGATAAATGAGTCGTCTTTTTGGTCTTTTATTCGTCCATTGTCGCTTACTACCTGAAATTACTTTACACACATATTAAACGCACGAGTGGCACGAAATAAACTATATACGGGCCTGAATTGTCACTAAAAAGGCCTAAAAACTGATGCAAAAACGACTACTATCAGTTACGAAAACCAACAAAGGAAACAGTGTAGCCTTTGTTGAGAAGAGTTCAAATAGTCAAACGTCGAATGAACCTAGAGACAATGGCAAGAGGCTAAATGAGAAGGTCAAAGCCAACTCAGGCAACAAAGAGAAGATGAAAGTGACTGATTCACAAAAGATGGTCTATCCAAACGCTCAAAAGGCTAAGGAGAAACCTTCTACAAGTGAATCAAATGCTAAGCGTCAATCGCCAAAAGCAACTCCTAAGCCAGTGCCGAGCAAATACCAACTTCAATATCCTCAGAGATCTAGATTATATTATTGATACTATGATGATTATGATTATGACTATGATTATTATTATAATCGAAGATATTACTATGCACCTAAGAAGCACACACAACACAAACCAAAACCCGAATAGGCCAGTCCTCCCGTAATGAAGACCAAGCAAATATGGGTTTCGAAAGTTTTAATTCAGACTAACGCTACAAACATTGAAGGACCCAAGACAAAATGAGTACCTAAAAAGAATTAGAATTGCCCTTTAAATGTAGGTACCTAGAGCCAACACCGATAAATCAATTTGGTGCATCGATAGTAGGTCGTCAAAGCACATGACAGGCTCAAAGGATCTCTTGATCAACTATCATACAACAAATGCTCCTCAAGTTATATTCGGTGATAAATCCAAAGGTAAAACCAAAGGTATAGATATCATGCATAAGGGGAACGTCATGATAAGTGACGTATATTATCTTAAGGGTCTTAAGCATAATCTTCTAAGCATAAGTCAATTTTGTGATAAAGGCTTTGAAGTTAAATTTTCTAATGACTATTGCTATAATTACGACGCTAAGACTGGATCTAATAAATTAAAAGGAAAAAGAACAAACAATGTTTATTTGGCAGATTGGGGTTTAACAATTGATAACAACCCTACATGCTTTGTTGCTAAAAGTAAAAAAGAATTGGGTTGGTTATGATATAGAAAAATGAATCGCCTCAACTTTAAGGCAATCTCTCTGTTAATATCGCTAAATCTTGTAGAGGATTACCTAAGGGTTCCTTTCAGAAAAATCGCTTATGTGATGCATGTGAAATGGGTAAACAAGTTAAATCATCTTTTAAGAAGAAACCTCATCTATCTACTTCTAGAATTCTTGAACTATTGCATCTAGATTTGTTTGGTCCTATTCAAATCATGAGTGTTTGTGGTAAAAAGTATTCGCTAGTAATAGTTGATGATTTATCAAGCTATACATGGGTCGAATTTTTACCATCCAAAGATGAAACTAGTGGCAAGCTCACAGCGCTAATTCGTCAATTACAAACTTCAAAAGATCTAAAAGTAAAAATAATTAGAAGCGATAGAGAAACTGAATTTACTAACCATATTGTTGAGAATTTTTGTACAGATTTTGGAATACTCCATGAGTATTCTTCGCCTAGAACACCTCAACAAAATGGAGTTTCCGAGCGATGGAACAAAACGCTTAAAGAAGCCGCTAGGATAGTGTTAGCCGAGTCCAAGCTGCCTCAAAGGTTTTAAGCCGAAGCAATCAACACCGCTTGCTACACTCAGAACCGTTGTATGATCAACAAGCAACAAGAAAAGACTCCATATGAGTTTTGGAAGGGACATAAGCCTAACGTTTCGTATTTTCATGTTTTTGGTTCAAAATGTTTCATTCATAACAATGGATCCCACAATCTAAAGACATTTGGACCTAAAGCGGATGAGGAAACCTGTCTAGGCTATGCCAAAAATGGAAAGAGTTTTCTCATCCTAAATAAGATCAAATCGAAGGTTGAAGAATCTATTCATGTTGTGTTTGATGATGATAACCAAGAACCGAGTAAGGTTAATGTTGATGATGTAGGAGTTGAAGATCTTACCCCAACAAGCGTCACAAATCAATCTTGGTGATGATAGTGATGATGATGAGGATGATGAGATCTTTATGCCCAATCCTAAGGTTACTCGTGAGTTTATCAATGATGATATTTAACGCTGATGATCATGAAGAGAATGGTCATCAAGAGCAAAATGGAACTGTGAATGATGAAGCAACTGTGCAAGAGACAAAAGAGTGTAAGTGAGAAGAAGGATGTAGCTGGGATTACATCACCCAGTGAACCTTACATATCTTGTGTCATTTATTGCTTTACTTTACATTTCTATATTATATTCTTGAAAAGGCATTAAAACGGTTAAGCGACTATTTGGTTAAGGAGAACACTAAGCTTTAAAATCATTTCAGCTGTGCTAACCCTGATTAAGCGATTGAAGCATTACCCTTCTTTGGTAAATGTTGAAATCACTAAGTCTAAGTTATCTTATTTTAAGCGCCTGACCTAACGTTGAGCTTACTAAGCGTTCAAATTCTTCAAAAGTGATACAAATTTTTAAAAGTCGAAAAAGATTTCAGCGTCTATTCAACCCCCCTCCCCCCTTCTAGACCCTTTCGTATGCCACTTGGGACCATTAGAGGTGATTCAAGTTGAGACTTAAAAGCCAAGGAACATATCTTCAAATTTCATGAAGACATTAAGACCGGATTTTAGTTTCCAAATATGTGTAAATCGCATCCAAAGATGTAGATTGTGGAAACTCCATTGCGGGCTATCTTGTTTTTCTTATTTATTCCCTTTTAAACTCAATTTGGACTTCCTTGGATTTCATGCTCAAATCATCTTTTTATCCTACACAACATGATATGAAAAAATCAAAGCACTTTATAATGCATTCAATCGAAAAACAATCAAAACACACTGAATCGGAGATATAAAGAGTGTAAACTCTCGACTTATCAATATTGATGATTGTTTGATATTAGGTCATTAGGGAAAAACCAAGATCATTTGATTTAATTCATGCTAGGTGGAACTCTTGATGTCAACTCTCTTCTAATTATTAATGCTTCTCCTTTGATTAATCGAGAACCTAGTCTCTAGATGAGTTGTAGGAGTTAGGATTTATGGATTGACTATCCGTTGGTAAATTATACCTAAGGAAAGAGCATGAGGTTCATATGCTATCATTGGGTCTCTTAGTTGGCTACTCAAGCATGATTAATTTTGTGTATTAATGACAAATCAAGAAGATGATGGGTAATTATAATTGACTGGGTTTCTCTATTATCGTTTAATTCTCTCATTTAATTGCTAATCTCATTTTTGCTTGCATTTGGTTTTCGTATAATTGCAACCAACCCCCCCCTCCCTTCCTTTTGCAGTATCACAAGTAGTTACCACTTATAAATAATCTATACTCCTTTGGGCTCGACTCTTGCTTAGCACTATCACTAATAGGTATCAAAGTAAAATTTAATTGTATTTGTTGTGTGCTACAACACACATCAATCACAACTGCATATGATAGTACATCAAGACACGAATCTTAGATTATTTGGGCTTAAGGATATATGAGAATCCCCTCCCCTCCCAAGAAAAAAAAAATAAAGAGGAAAAGAGATAGAAGTATTATCTATGCACTCAAACAAGTTTTTTAACTAAAAGATAAATACTAGAAAATTATCAATATCAATACAAATGAATTCTTAAGTGGGAATATTAAATTTAGAAGATGCCGACCAATCTTAACAATATACTTGTAAATGCCCGTTGTACACCGCACTCGATAGTAGAAGACAAATGGTTTTGCATTCGTTGTTCAAGATTATTATCATTTTTCTTTAGAATTATTATTTAATTGATCCATGCAATTTATATGTGTAGGAACAGATCAAGTAACAGAAAAATACTACAGATTGTTAGTTTCTATTGTGTATTACTCGGCCTGTGTTTTATATAGTCTCGATCCATATAATACTAGTGTATATACATATCTTGCACACTCTTTCTGTTTATGCTACACATTATGTACGTCTACATACAAATACAGCTTTGTACCTCTCTATATTTTAAATCCTATCATGGTATCATCGAGTGGGTTCGTTCCATCTAAATCACCATCCACCACCTCCGTTATAGCCACAACTCGTACGAATAACAAGATCACCATTGGTGAAATTTTGATGAAATATGTTCCTAATGCTGAAGATCTTGTATCAACGCTGTTAGATTAGAGAAAACCTGGTAGGGATCTAGTATTACTGAGTAACATATTTATAGAGATACATGTACTTGGTAAACAAGAAACCCTAACTATAAATAAGGAAAAGATAAATACAAGGAAATATAAAGAAACCTAAATTAACATAAATACTAGAAAGATATGGAAATATATTATATTATCTAACACTCCCCCGCAGTCGAAACGTGAGAGTCTTGAACGTTGAAACTGGACCCAAGAAATTCAGTCATAGAGAATTTGAGAAGAAGACGACAACAAAGATAAAAGGTGGCGGCTGCGGCTGCTCTGAGTCCTTGTTTTTCCAAGGGTGAGCGGCGACAACATAAACAAAGATAAAGAAAAAAAAAACTACCCTAAACTAAACTAAACTAGATAAGGTGCGCCGGACGGGGTCGGCGACTTGAGGATGCGGAAGCAAGAGATCGAGATACCATGGCTCTGATACCATGGCTTTGATACCATGTTAGATTAGAGAAAACCACGTAGGAATCTAGTATTACTGAGTAACATATTTATAGAGATACATGTACTTGGTAAACAAGAAACCCTAACTATAAACAAGGAAAAGATAAATACAAGGAAACATAAAGAAACCTAAATTAACATAAATACTAGAAAGATATGAAAATATATTATATTATCTAACAAAAGCATTAACTTCTGCGAAGTTCATCCAGCTTAGGACCAATCCTCAAGTTGATCGGATAGCTCAAATTTATTTATTTTTGTTTTTTATTTTTTTGGGGGGGGGGGGGATAAGGAGGTTAGTGTATATCACGTCTCAATCAGTCCGTGTATTTGTATAGTCTAAACCCATGTAGTATTAGTGTATATACATAGCTTGTCACTCTTTTTGTATTCATTCTACATATTAGAGAAAAATGCAAAATTAGTCCTGTAATTATAGGGGGCTGGCAAAATTGGTCCCGTATTATTTGAATTGGCCAAACTGGTCCTGTAACTATAAAAAATTCATAATTTGAGGACCAATTTGACCGGAATTTGCCATGTGGCATTCAATTTGGGGATTTTCTTGATTTTCCGGTTGAATTTGCCATGTGCCATTTTTTTTATTTTCAGATTTGATCTAAAAAATTGGTAACTTTGGAATCCACCTAAGCTGATTTAATTAAAAAATCAAAAATCCCCAAATTGAATTGGTCATGTGCATGTCACATGACCAATTTCCGACAAAATTAGGGCTTTCCAGTCAAATTTGTCCTCAAATTGCGAATTTTTGATAGTTACAGGACCAATTTTGCCAATTCAAATAATAGGAGACCAATTTTGCCAGCCCCCTATAGTTACAGGCAGTGTTTTGAAACCCAACCCGGACCGGCAGGTCGGACCGGTAGAACCGAGAACCGGTCCTAAAACCGGTCCGAGTAACCTCCGAAACCGCTTGGGGCTGAAAACCAGTGAAAACCATTCGACCCAGCGGTTCAACCGCTAAACCGTTCGACCCAGTGGTGGGTCATCTAAACCGGACGGGTCATGAAGCTCTTTTCCAAATCCTAATTTTCAACATTGTTCCCCACTTCTCTTTTCTTCCTTAAACCCTCCCATCTTCAAATTTCATATCCACCATAATAGTTGAGTTCAAGACCCATCTTCTAAATAAAACTGATAAAAAATGAAATTAAACATTTTATTAAAAAAGATTATAAAATCTTACAAATAAAATTGAAAAAACAAGATTAAAGAATAAAGAGAGAAACTATCTTCCTAACCACTATTAGATACCAAGGATTAAGAATGAAACAAAAAACTTCTGAAGAGATGATCAAACAAGAATTCTCAAAGAGAGAAGAAATAGCAGCAGCGTTTTTGAGAGAGAAAATGTTGATTTGTAGGGAGAGAAAGTTGAATCGGAGCAGTTTATTGAATTTGGGGCTTGCTGGAAATATGTGTGTGCATATATATATATATATATATATATATATATATGTGTTGCAAACCAAGCCCTGAAATATTGGTCAAACACATGATGACCCCAAAAGTTACAAGTTGGATGGGCTTGAACATGGGTCTGATTCATGAACGTAGCTGGACTCTATTTGAGATTTTGATGGACAAGCCCAAAATACTTAAAAAGAATAGGAAATACTTTTTTATTCATATTTTTATATTTTATAATATTTAATAGTATATTAATTATTATTTATTACATATTTATGACGTCACCGGTTCGACTGCGGTTAACCCACTGGTTGAACCGATGACCCTTGACCCCATCAATTTTCCGGTTCGATGAACGGTCCGGGTTTCAAAACATTGGTTACAGGACTAATTTTGCATTTTTCTCCTACATATTATACCAATGCACAAATACACTCTATACATCTCTGTATTTAAACCCGATATCTTTATCAAAGCATTAACTTCTGCAAAGTTCATCCAGCTTAGGACCAATCTTCGAGTTGATCAGATCGGTCAAATTTTTTATTTTTTTATTTTTTTTTGGGAGGAGGTTGATGGGTCTAAAGTGTGGAGACAACTCAAAGAGTCAAGGAAGAAGAAAAGGAGCCGAAATCAAGACTGCCGACCCCGCCCAGGCGCGGACAAAATGGCGCCCAGGCGCGGCCTGGATGGCGCCCAGGCGCGAGATGCAGAAAGGTTGGGAGAATTAGCAGTTTTCGGTGCCCAGGCGTGGCAGTATCGGCGCCTAGGCGCGCGTAGCGAACTGTAGGCATCTGTTAGACGCGGTTTTATCTTTTTTTTGGCAAGTTTTGAGTTACCTATTGTGATTAGGTCTTTGTATCTTTGCTTCCAAGCTTAAGATACATAAGTAGATGAAATCTCCCTCATTGTAATGTATCTCTCTCTCACAAGATTAATAAAATCTCTCTAGCATAGGTCCGTGGACGTAGGCAATTTGCCGAACCACGTAAAATCGTTGTCTCGTTTTTTTTGCTTTCTTTTACTTTTAAGTTCGTTTATGCGCATTGATTCCTAACAACTGGTATCAGAGCATGGGTTAAATCAATCGGTGTGAATCAATGGCGTCTAAAGAAGGAAAAGTGAAGATTGACAAATTTGATGGAAAAGACTTTGGATTCTGGCGAACACAGATGGAGGATTATCTGTACCAGAAAAAGTTCCATCAACCATTGTCGGGGAAGAAGCCTGAAAAGATGTCAGACGAGGATTGGGAATTATTGGATAGGCAAACCCTAGGAGTTATTCGATTGACGTTATCGAGAAACGTGATGTTTAACATCCTAGATCAGAAAACCATTGCGGGTTTGATGAAGGCGTTATCCAATATGTATGAGAAGCCATCCGCTTCGAATAAAGTCTATCTGATGAGACGTTTATTCAATTTGAGGATGACGGAGGGAGGATCGGTGACCAACCATATCAACGAGTTCAACGTGATCATCACTCAGTTGAGCTCGGTTGATATTAATTTCGAGTAGGAGGTAAGGGCCTTAATTTTATTGTCTTCATTACCGGATAGTTGGAGTGCGACGGTAACTGCTGTGAGTAGTTCGTCTGGCCAAAGGAAGTTGAAACTTCAGGAGATTCGGGATCTGATTTTGAGCGAGGATATTCGCCGGAGGGAATCAGGAGAACTCACATCTGCTGCATTGAGTGCGGAGGGCAGAGGAAGAGGTGTTCAATGGGGTGGTCAGAAAGGTAGAGGTCGATCCAAATCAAAGGGGCGAGGGAAGTCAAAACCGCGCAAGGAGGCCGATTGCTGGGGCTGCGGGAAGAAAGGCCATTACAAGAGGGATTGTCCTGAAAAGGAGGGTCAGAATCAAAACCGGGAACATCAACAAGCAAACGCAGCAGTAGACGACGTCGGAGATGCTTTGGTTTGCTGTGTTGACAGTCCAGTTGACTAATGGGTCTTGGATTCAGGTGCGTCGTTCCATGCTACTTCATGTAAGAATTATCTAACAAATTATGTTTCTGGAAAATTTGGAACGGTTTTTCTTGCAGATGACGAACCCTTGGAAATTGTTGGTAAGGGTGAGGTCACCGTGACGACGGCACAGGGAATGCAATTGAAACTGCATGATGTGAGACATGTTCCGGGGTTGAGGAAGAATTTGATCTCAATGGGTCAAATTGACAGTGATGGGCACACCACGGTGTTTGGTGGTGGTGTATGGAAAATCACCAAAGGTAATCTGGTGGTGGCTCGTGGTAAGAAGTCGGGGACTCTGTATACCACAGAAATAAAGAAGGACTCGTTTGCTGCAGTCGAGGCTATAGAGGATGTTCACTTATGGCATAGGCGACTTGGGCATATGAGTGAGAAGGGAATGAGAATCATGGCATCCAAGGAGAAGCTACCAATCTCAAAGTCGGTTGAATTGGGTCTTTGCGAAGACTGTGTGCTTGGGAAGCAGAAAAAGGTAAGCTTTTCCAAGACGGGTAGAGAACCGAAGGCAGAGAAGTTGGAGCTTGTGCATACTGATGTATGGGGACCGGCTCCCATACAGTCACTTGGAGGGTCGAGATACTATGTCACCTTCATAAATGATTCCACTCGAAAGGTATGGGTCTATTTTCTGAAAAATAAGTCTGATGTGTTTAATACCTTTAGGAAGTGGAAGGCAGAAGTCGAGAATGAAACGGGGTTGAGATTGAAGTGTCTAAGGTCGGATAATGGCGGGGAGTATGATAGCCAAGAATTCAAAGACTATTGTGCAGAGAATGGGATCAAGATGATCAAGACTATTCCGGGGACTCCGCAGCAGAATGGGATTGCAGAGCGGATGAATAGGACTTTAAATGAACGAGCTAGGAGCATGAGGCTTCACTCTGGGTTGCCAAAGACATTTTGGGCTGATGCAGTGAGCACGGCGGCTTACCTCATCAATCGAGGACCTTCAGTACCATTGGACTTCAAAATACCGGAGGAGGTTTGGTCTGGAAAGGAGGTAAATTTATCGCATTTAAAAATATTTGGTTGTTTATCTTATGTCTTGCGAAGTTCTGATGACAGGGATACGTTGGATCCTAAGGCAAAGAAGTGCATCTTTATTGGCTATGGAGGAGAGAGTTTTGGGTATCGGTTCTGGGATTACCAAAACAACAAAATTATAAGGCATAAGGATGTCACGTTCAACGAAAGGGTGCTTTACAAGGATAGACTTGGAGCAGAGACTGAGGAAAACGAGAAACCAAAAGCGATACTGGAAGAGATCACTCTAGACGAGGTTGCTGGGAATGACACTGAGAATAGGATCGAGGATGATCCAGAGACTCCACCACCAACCTTGAGAAGATCGAGTAGAACTCCTAAACCAAACATGAGGTATTCCCCTTCCTTACACTATTTACTTTTAACGGATTCGGGTGAGCCCGAGTCGTACAAAGAGGTTACAAGTGTGGGAGATTCTCTCAAGTGGGAGCTAGCCATGAAGGATGAAATGAGCTCACTTGAGAGAAATAGAACTTGGAGGTTGACTGAGTTACCGAAGGGGAAACGGGCTTTGCAGAACAAGTGGGTATTCCGGGTTAAGGATGAACCGGATGGTAGTAAAAGGTACAAGGCGAGGTTGGTGGTCAAAGGGTTCCAGCAGAAGGAAGGGATTGACTACACTGAAATATTTTCGCCGGTTGTCAAGTTGACTACTATTAGGATGGTTCTAAGTGTTGTTGCTGCAGATGATTTGCATCTTGAGCAATTAGATGTAAAAACGGCATTCCTTCATGGAGAATTGGAGGAGGAAAACTACATGGTTCAACCAGAAGGTTTTCTAGAGAATGGACGAGAAGACCTTGTATGCAAGCTAGAGAAAAGCTTGTATGGACTTAAACAAGCTCCGAGGCAATGGTATAAGAAGTTTGACACCTTCATGGCTAGTAGTGGATATACTAGGTGTCAAATGGATCATTGTTGTTATTTCAAGAAGTTTAGGGATTGTTACATAATATTGCTACTGTATGTGGATGATATGTTAGTGGTTGGGTCTAACATGAGAGAAATTGATAAGTTGAAGAAGCAACTATCCACGGAATTTGAGATGAAAGACTTGGGAGCTGCAAATACAATCCTCAGGATGAGGATCATTCGAGATAGGTCGAGTGGGAGTCTCAAGTTGACTCAAGAGAAGTACATTGAAAAGGTACTTGCTAGATTTGCAATCTCAAATGCAAAGTTTAGAAGTACACCTTTGGGGAGTCATTTCAAGTTAAGCAAGGAACAATCACCTAAAACTGAGGTGGAGCGAGATCAAATGGCAAAGGTTCCCTATGCCTCTGCCATTGGTAGTTTAATGTATGCAATGGTGTGTACAAGGCCGGATATAGCCCATGCAGTGGGAGTTGTGAGTCGATATATGGCTAATCCGGGGTTAAAGCATTGGGAAGCAGTAAAGTGGCTACTGAGGTATTTGAGGGGTACATCGAGTATGTGCTTGTGTTTTTCGGGCAGTAGTGTTACTTTGGAGGGCTTCGTGGATGCGGATTTAGGTGGTGATCAAGATGATCGGAAGAGTACATCGGGGTACATTTACACTGTAGGTGGCACTGCAATAAGTTGGACTTCTAGGCTACAAAAGTGTGTAGCACTCTCCACAACCGAGGCTGAGTACATTGCTATTTCAGAAGCGGGCAAAGAGATGATTTGGTTGAAGAACTTTCTGAGGGAGATAGATAAGGAGCAACGAGATTGTGCGCTTTATAGTGATAGTCAAAGTGCCATTTGTTTGGCAAAGAATCCGGTGTTTCACTCGAGGACGAAGCATATTCAATTGAAGTATCATCATATCCGAGAGATGATAGATGATGGGACTTTAGAGTTGAAGAAGGTGCTTGGTGCAAAGAATCCGGCGGATATGTTAACTAAGGGAGTTACCACCGAGAAACTGAGGTTATGCATGGCCTCAGTTGGCCTCGAACTTATGTGATGAGGAGGCCGACTTATGCTAGAGAGAGTGCTTTCATTTGGAGAATGAAGAGTCATGGAGTTTTGATGAAGAGGGGTGTTTCTACTTTGAGTTTAGTCTCCAAGTGGGAGATTGATGGGTCTAAAGTGTGGAGACAACTCAAAGAGTCAAGGAAGAAGAAAAAGAGCCGAAATCAAGACTGCCGACCGCGCCCAGGCGCGGACAAAATGGCGCCCAGGCGCGGACAGACAGGCGCCCAGGCGCGAGATGCAGAAAGGTTGGGAGAATTAGCAGTTTTCGGCGCCCAGGCGTGGCAGTATCGGCGCCTAGGCGCGCGTAGCGAACTGTAGGCATCTGTTAGACGCGGTTTTATCTTTTTTTTGGCAAGTTTTGAGTTACCTATTGTGATTAGGTCTTTGTATCTTTGCTTCCAAGCTTAAGATACATAAGTAGATGAAATCCCCCTCATTGTAATGTATCTCTCTCTCACAAGATTAATAAAATCTCTCTAGCATAGGTCCGTGGACGTAGGCAATTTGCCGAACCACGTAAAATCGTTGTCTCGTTTTTCTTGCTTTCTTTTACTTTTAAGTTCGTTTATGCGCATTGATTCCTAACAGAGGTTAGTGTATATCACGTCTCAATCAGCCCGTGTATTTGTATAGTCTAAACCCATGTAGTGTTAGTGTATATATAGCTTGTCACTCATTTTGGATTCATTCTACATATTATACCAATGCACAAATACACTCTATACATCTCTCTATTTAAACCCTATCAAAGGTAAAATCAAGCACATAAGGAGGCAAGATTAACGTGATTCGTTAAAAAATTATTTAGGTCCATGGATGTACTAGATAATTTTATTGATATTCAAGTTATAAATTACCAAAAAAACATGCACGTCTATTTAAAATTGAACTCTAAAGTTACAACAATAGTAAAACAACAAAAATTTCCTCCTAAAAGAGGGCCAACCCCATTAGTGCCCACCAACTCAACACAAAGTTACATCTACGGTTAGAATTCCTTGTTTAAATTACTCAACGACGGTCAAATGATAAAAATACCCTCTTAATTAACAATGAGAGTTGTTTAAGGCAGTCTAATTTTTATTATTGGCACTCCAATTTCCTTTTCATTTCATGAAATAGACCAAAATGCCCTTTATTGTGGAATACAAACTTCGAAGACAAATATATCATTTCTATTAAGGATTTTAATGGAGCATTACTTCAATATCTTACCTTCTTTGGTTTCGTTTTATTTTTTTGGTCTTTAGATGGCACACGTGATATAAAGAGATAAAGAATATATAATGAACTAACAACATTATCAATATGATCAAGTTTTGGAGATAATTTAAAATATAAAAACCAAATAATACATGAAAGAACACATTGAACAAAACCTTAACTTTTGCTTTTAAGAATCAACAAAACATAAATGCTAATAGGGAAATAGTTAAGAAATATGAAGAAATAAAATTACCAATTGCATTATCATTGGTAAGGGTGCAATTAAAGTCCAGTCAGCTCGAGCTCGAGTTCCTTGTTGAGCTGAGTTTGAACTTTCTTATTTGTTCGAGATGTCACCAGACGGCTCACAATCTTATAAGTTTTAAAATATTTTAGATTGTAATTATATTACATAATTATATTAATAATGATCATGTTTTTTTGGTATAGATCGAACTCGAGCTCGAGTCAGTAAATTTTTTGAAAATTCAATTCGACTCGGATCATTTACACATTAATTAACCATTGAATTTAATGGTTTGATTGAGTGATTTATAATACTCTGAAATTTCGTCAAAACCTTTAAGTATTTACGAGATTTAATGTCTCATCCAACTCTACTAAATCATGTTATAACTGCTTCTTTGGTCATTGTTAAAAACCACAAAAAACCACAAATGCAAAAATTGCTGGATGGTTCTTTCCTTAAAAATTGGGAAAACTGAATAAATTTTGTTAGCCCTAACTTCCTTTGGAAGGAAGCTTGAACTTTTTTTCGTATGGTGAAAAACTCACAATACATTAGAGTACATGAGTGAGGGATAATTGTTTTATGCAATTTTTTTTTTATATTTTTTGGCATTAAGGATAATTTTATTGCTTGATTTCGTTTTATAATAGTTTATGATCACATTGATAGTGTTGCTAGTTGATTATATATTCTTTATTATTGCATTTTACGTGTGTCATATACTAAAGACTAAAGAAACAATAAAGAACCCGGAGAAAAAAGCAAGATACTACAGTAATTCTTTATTAAAATTCTTAATAGAAAGGATTTATTTGTTTTAAAAAAATTTGTATTTTACAAGAGGCATTTTTGTCTATTTGATGAAATAAAATTAGAATTGAAGTGCCTTTAAAATTCACATTAACAAATAGGGTCAACCCCAACACTGCTTGTTCAACCGCGCAAAATTCGTTTTACGATTAGGATTCTTTATTTATAGTACTTTAACTAATGTAAATGACTAAAATATCCTCCTGAAAAAGTTTACACGGAGAGCCAGCCCCGCCGTGCCCTCCAACTCAATAAAGTTGGATTCGTATTCAAGATTTGTATATAGTCCTTCGTAGAGAATTCATCAATATACATGTACATAGTAGTATATATATATATATATATATATATACACTACCAATACAATAATTTAAGATTATAATCCAATAAAATAGAAATGATGATATGGACCCACACGTTAACGCGTGGTGGAGCAGTTCTCTATTGCACAGCGTTCTGGAATTGTTGGTCAAAAAATCCAAGACGTTATTCACTTTGCTGTCCAAAAGGTTTTCATAAGGACCCTACCATTATTCTCCCAAATATTTTCTTCTTTTTTATACTTAAATAAATCGATAATTTGGCTTTGCATGTACACAATTGATTCCTGAAAATGACTTTGTAGCTTCTTTTTTTTTTTTTTTGGTAGCTTCATTCCATTACCTAAAATTCTAAGTAAACAGACTACAGTATTAGTAAGCTAACCATTTACTGACAAATTTATAAAAATAATAATCATAAGAACCTGAAAAATTCAGCTCTCTCTCTCTCTCTCTTCTTAATTAGTTAATTAATTTCTTAAAAATAAAATACTCGAGTCGGGCAATTTGGAGAATGCTACTATTATTGAGTATTGATGCGGGTTGAAATAGGTCTTTGGGCCAAGTTAATAGTTCGACACTTTATGGGCCTAAGCCCAATGGCATCAGGGGTTTGAATTCTTTTAGAAAACATTATATTCAAGTCTGTCCAGCTAGAGGTACGGTCGGCCCTAACCTGCACAGTTGGAACATTCTATATAAGGCAAGTCTGGGATAAGATCAGACAAGAATCAATTAAGTGATACACTTTCCATATGCGGACCTGCGGAGATCATGCCGGCAAACTCACTAATTATACCATAGAAGATATAGCTCAAGATGGAAATATCATGGTTTATTCTACTTTCTAATGTACATTTAAGATAGTAAACTTACCCTTTTTACCTACCCCATCACAAACTTGTATATATATCAACTCCAATCACTAATGAAAGGATCAAACTCTTTTACCCCGTGGACGTAGGTCATATTTTGGCCGAACTACGTACATCTTGTTTCATTTTTACTATCATTTCGTGTTTTATATTATATTCTTATATAATATATCGTATATTATCATTGATGTACTTTCCACACACATTTGTCTATGATATCCTAATTAATTATGTTATTATTTAATGTTAGTTTGTTCCCATTTGCGGCGGGAGTATTATTCCTAATATATAAACTTACAACTACAAATTTAGAAACTATAATATCCCATTTTACATCGAATAAGACTAGAAATAATGAACAATTTATAAATATTAACCAAAGAACTTATGTGCATATCAATTGAATATTCTTTTTTAGAAAAATATTTGAGAATCAAATTTCTAGACGCATTCTATGAATTTAGAGATGATTCTCACATCCGAAGAGCTCATGGGTCTGTCAAAAGTCCCAAATGACTCAAGATAAGAAAAAATCATAAATAATGTGTGCATGCATGTATTCATTACATGGCTCATAATTTTCATTTTTCAATTATCTTTAGGCCATAGGTTCACTTAAATGTGAGCCCTAACAAAATTTATTGTACAAGATTAGAATTTGTGCAAGGATAAACCTGTTTTCTAACTATCAAATATGAAAAATTTGAAGGGTGTGAACGTAAGACAAAATTAATGTTTGGACCCAAAATTCAAATCAAAACATATGTAATATTCAACATTTGCTACCCAGCCTTTTCCAGATAGGTTTCAGACCCTCTAACATTTTTGAGAACTAAAACATCAAATCTATTAAATTACATAACAAACTAGTGTATATCACATGCATATGTTGAATTTCTTTTCCGTTGATAATCGTATATGAGCCAAATATATATATATATATATATATATATTCACATATATTTAATTTTGAGACATCTTTAAATCTAGACCTCATTGTCACAATACAGTTGATTAATTATAGGGAATATCGCATTGACCTCTTATGGACTCTGAGAATTTAGCACTCACACACTTTCACATTTGATATATTGGTATGGACTACCCCCTCTTCCATTTTTTATTAATTTTATGAGTTAAATATTATAATACCCTTTACTTTTGAACTAAAATATTTAATTGAATTAAAAAATTTCAACATATCATTAACTTACTTTGTAATAAGTATAAACCAAAAAGTAAACCATATTGAAGAATTTTCGGAAATAACTCCAAAGTCCCTAAGACTAAATAAATAAAAAAATTCTTTCCTATTTCGTGAATAATTTATCATTTATAGGAATTTCCTATACTAGTTGTAGTAGTTTTATTTGTTACATCATTTTATATTTCTATGGCAATACTTGGTAAATTTGTTTACTACTTTTCTTTTCATACTGCGTTAATATAATTCCTTATTCAGAATTGAGGATATAGGTTATACTTTTGGTTTTTCTTTTCTTTCAATTAACTGATATCATATATATATATATATATATATACATATATATAGGGATAATTACATTGGGTACCTCTAAGGTATTGCTAAATTACAAAATAACATCCCCTAGTTTAATAAATTACATCTATCATCCATTCCGTTTATTCCGTCTACCATTGAACACCTTCCGTTAAATTTTTAGGTAAACTTCCAAAAATACCCTTGATTTTTTCTGGATCAGAAGATCAATTTTTTCTAGGACAATTATACCCTTTTGGTATTATTTGTAATATTTTATAAAAATATAAGTGTTATATGTAATATTGTGTATGTAAAGTATATAAATAATTATTTATAATTAAAAATTATTATCAATAAAATAAAAAAAAATTATGAATTATTAAAATTATAAACTAAAAATATTATGTGTAAAATATCATTTTATTCTTTTAATATATAATAGTTTGGGTTATATAATAGTTTATATAAATTAAAATTTATATTTTAAATTAATTTATGAAATTTATTAATAAATTTAAAAATTGTATTTTAATTAACTAAATTTCTAAAATAAATTACTTATTAATATATTACTTTATAAATAAATAAAAAAGTAAAGGAAAAAACAAGAAAAGTGGGGGTGGGTGTCGTCTTCTCCACCCCACCCCCATGCAGTACACACACACAAAATTACACACATGCACACACAAAATTACACACACACACACACAACATGCGCACACACATTCACATTTACACGCACACACACACACACATACACAATTACACACACACACAACATGCGCACACACATTCACATTTACACGCACACACACACACACACATACACAATTACACGCACACACACACACACACACAGAGTCACACACACACATTCAAACACAAGCAATTTCTAAGATAAAACATACATATATACATATACATATACATATATATATATATATATAAGTATTTTTCTTTTAAGTTTATTTTTTTATTTTAAAATTGGTATTAGAAGTAAATAAAGAGAGGTAAAGGGGCAATTTGGTAATTCAATTTTTTTTATTTTTTTCTTTTTTTAAAAAAATATTCAGTAAGGGCATTTAGGTCTTTTGTCACTTTCCATCCATTTTTACATTGATACATGAAAATCTTGGATGTTAGATGTAATTTATTAAACTAGGGGATGTTTTTTGTAATTAGGCAATACCTCATAACCCCAACGTAATTATTCATATATGTATGTATGTATGTATGTCGGGTTGCTACTTATGAGTTTTATAGTAATCATTAATTTCTAGTTTACTTGTACTGCATTCATAAGTTAATTTTTATTCTTTTTATAGTATTCTCAAGTAAAGAACAAGAGTATCTGGAGTTCTTTTTTTTTTTTTCAAATTTAGGACGTAAGAGTATCAAAGACAAATTTCTAATTTTTTTTATATTTTGGAGGATTTATTTTTTGTATTTTATTACATTGTCATTTAATAATACTTTGACAATTTTTCATTCTCCAACAAATTATTAAGAATTTCGACATTTTTGGATAGACAATGAAGAGCATTTATGTTCCAATATTTTAATAGGTTTTCTATCGATTGAAAATTTGGACAATCTTCATAACTTCCAATATTTTTAAGAAAATTGTTTTAGAGCATTTTATATAGCATTTCCGCTGTGTGACACCGCTCTACAAGAACAATTTACTTACCAAGTAATCAAACTGAAAAGAAATAGCTGAGTTTTGATTTATAAGAAAATTTATTAAAGCTTCGCAAAAAGGTTTATTCACCCTTTCAATTTACTTCATTTGAGACAAACACGTAAATTACTTAACGAACTTCAATTTAATTGAAAGCATTACTAAAGATATAGTTTATCAGTATAATTACTCCTATACTGAATGTAAGTTGAATTTCTCAAGTCATCCAAATTCTCGTGGCCAGTTTTTACACTCCTAGTTGTGTGCTATATATAATGGAATTTTCCTTATGTCTTGCATGTTAAAGATCGAGGCCCCGATTAGATAGCACATCATTTTTCAAATTTCCTTGAAAAATGGATTTAAGTTGCATTTTTATCAAATTTTCCTCAAGAAAGTCAGATTTTTTACTATTCATGATTAAACAGTTCACCCAACAACTATAAGACCTTTATCTGTCAATATTTTGACATAATCATCAAAATAATCACACATCTTGATTCGAAATGAAGCAAGGTACAAAATAAATCCACTTGAGTATTTTAAGATTACTTAATCGATGAGTTTAACTTATGACTAGATTTTCTTAGAAAATAAAAACTCATCCATATCAATTTCCCACAAAAAAAAAAAATTCTTACATAAAAGACATCACACCTAATCATTATACTTTATCCTATAAAAGAACCTCATTCATACACACTTCTTTTATTATATATTTCTACTTTCTTAAAAATAAATTCTCTTATTTTTTTAAAGAATAATGAGAAATGAGAAATAACATCTCATCCAATCGGGGATCTACTTTCCTTTACAAGAGCATAAACATTCTAGTTGGGTGTGACTTTGCTGGATTTGCAATTCCTTAGAAATCATTCTACTTCATATAGAGATGGCGTATTTTTGTATGACTTAGGTATAACATTTTTTCTATCTTGCGAAAAATTATGCTCGTCTTGCGTCGTCGTATATCAAAAATTAGCGCAACCAAATATACACAATTCCAAAAGAAGCAAGAAGAGATTCAAGAGAAAAAAGAGGTCCAAATGAATCATAATGATGGGGACACAAGCCTCCAACTTTAAACCCTAAATTCTTTCACAATAAACAGTCCTCGTGTACTTAGAATCTAGTAGTATAAAGTTAAGCACTAGCTACACCTGCCTTTCCATGCTTTTGGCCTTTTGTGTTTCCCTCCAACCATATGTCCCATGACTTATATAAATTAAAGTAGTAAAACATACAAAAGCAAACTACTTGAAAACATTATAAGATAGTGGAAACAACCTCATTAACATTTTCCTTTATGTGCTCTCTATTTTTTCTACTCCCAAAAACCAAGAAATTAAATAGACTTTAACCAAATGGAAGAACAATGCAGTCCTCTTGCCTGGGCTTACTACTATCAAGAAGAGGTATAATTAATTCCATTTTTTCTCTGCTAAATTCATATCATATGGAACTTTCTTTTATGTTTTATTCTTTTTTTTTCCGGGGATTTTCGAGTAAAATTTGGATACTCACTAACTTATGTGTGCATTATGTGTTATAGGGGGTTGAGGAATTGAAGCACTCTTTTTTGTACTCAAATTTGGAGCTAGAAGCAGCAATTCTCTCGGTTCATGATGAGATTTCAAGAAAAGATGATGAAATTCTCCAACTCAAAGATTTTCTAGCAAAGATTATCAAAGAGAGAGATGAGTTCAAAGCAAAATGCCAAACGCTTGAGATGGAGAAACATTTGCTTTTCCAACAAGTACAAATCCAGGCTGCACAATCTCCCAAAGGAACCCTAGATTGTCCAATCTCAAGTGTCACCACTAGCAATGAAGATGAAAATATTGACCTAACACCGTCAGATTGTGATGATCATAACAACATTATTTCAGCAACATCTGCCACCCATGTTCCACCACCGCCATCCCCGCCAGTTGTAGACGTAATCGACAAAATCTCGTGCAAAAGGCCGTTGCCCGAGAAGGGCAAGTTCTTGCAGGCGGTGATGGACGCCGGGCCGCTCCTCCAAACACTTCTTCTAGCAGGCCCGCTCCCTCAGTGGCAACATCCACCTCCCCAACTTAACTCCGTTGACATCCCACCGGTCACAATTTCCTCCCCCAAACCCCAAATCTTGCATCAAGAATATTCTTGTTTAATTAGCCCTACTTGTGATGGCTTTAGTAACAAGAGGGCTATGGTGATCAACAAGGAAGGTTCAGATTTTTCACCTAACTCCAAATATCAAAAAGTTGTTCATCAATCATCATTGACCCTGACCCCTATAATTAATTAGCTATATATGGCCAAAACCCATGCCTTTGCCCAACTTCTTATCTAAAGAGCGTTGTTTAATTTTATTGTTTTTACATCAAACGCTGAGATTATGCAGATAGTTATGGCTTGACCGTGACCGTTTGATGTGAAATATCTAGAGTAATCAAGTGTTAGCATGGATTGGACGGCAAATTATGCTAACGATTTTAAAGTTTGTACATTAGTGGTTTGTCTTAGAAACTAAGAATCTTAACTTAATTTAGGGAGAGTGAGAGTGAGGATTGAAGTGTGCTTAATCAACCCTTTTTGCTTTAGGTTTGATTGGGAGACTTTGAATCATTTTTCTACTATAGTACTCTAATTTTCCCCATATAATATCACAATGGGGTTCTGCAAATTCTCCAAATTGGTGGGGGAACTTTGTATGAATGCATATCTTTGCTTTTACATAGAGAATATAATTAGTGTATCTTGGTAGATTATGTTGTTGTAGACCAACAATCATCATTTGGAAGATGATTCTATTTTAATGGAATTAAAGTTGTTGCTTTCATTAAATTATTTTCTTGCTTTAGTGTAATAGTTATTTTTTTATTTATTTAAATATGACCTTAATTAACAACTAATCAAAGATACCAACTAACTAATCTTACTTTCCAAGAATTGGTACCTACCATGCATGGCCTGTGTCTGCCATACAAATAACATCTCATTTAGACCTCTTTCTTTGTCATGCCAAAATAAAGTATATGAAAATAAATTCAATTCAAGGGCTCTTAATTAATCATATCCCACCCCCGGCCCTCCCTTTATGTTTGATTAAGAGAAATATAAATTCTTTTGAAAACGGATGAAATCAATATTATTCGTCTAGGTCAAGTCACATATAAAAAGAATTTAACACTAGAAGGGGGTATCCTTTTAAATTTAATTTAATTCATACGTAAAACAGGAGAAACTAGACAAGTGAAGAGACAATGTCCATTTCTGCAGTTAGATACACATGACACTTCTAACCGGGCGGTCAGCCTATACCATAAAGTAATAAACATTCAAAGATAAATTGAGTATGCTTTGTACTTTTTTTGGATAAACTATTTTAACATTAAAGAATTGAAAATTTTAATTTGAAATAAATCCAACATTTGCTACATGTAAAATTTTGGTAAACTTGCTCACTCAATTTTCATTGGTTGAAGGATCTCAAATGGGAGGTTATATATTCCAACAAATTAATGGTGTCTTCCTCATAAAAGCATGTTTGTTTACAATCTTTTGTCTTTCTATTCAAATTATGACCATGCCATTTTATTTCCTAATAGCGAAATTGCAACTTTATCTCTGTAACCAGGAACTTGCCCCCTAAGAGGTTTGTATTGAACCAAGTATTGAGTTTATGAAAATTGCATTTTTAGTTCCATAATTTTGCCACATTTTAATTTTGGTATTATTCGTAACAAAATCTCATATTTAGTCTGATAACTTTCAAAATATCCCGCATTTAGTCCAAATCAAAATTTCGGTCCAAACTTTAACGGTCAAAGTTAAATGCTCCGCTAGTTAACATTTTCGATCAATTTTTTGGGGATAACTTGTGCGTGAATCGGCTCATACACGAAATCTTCAATATTATGTTGTTTATATTTAATATCACATGCCACTCACACATAGATTATCTTCAAAAGACTGGTCAAATATGTTGACTAACTGAAAATTTGATTTGACTGTTATATTTTGAACGGAATAATTTGTTGGGACTAAATGTTAAATATTTTGAGTTGTCTAAATGTGAGATTTTATGAAGAATGAGACCAAAAGTAAAATGAGGTAAAGTTTTAGGACAAAAAATACAATTTTCTCTATTGAGTTTAAGCCCATATTGGTTGTTGAAAAATTGGGTTTGAGAAAAATAATTTTTGCCCAACTTTGACTAATGATTTAAGTGGTTTTCATTTATCGAATCAGAATTTCTTTGGATAATATTAATCTATATTCAAAGTAGATGGATTTGGTATATTTAATTGCTTAAATTCAATTTAGAATGAATGATAAATTTATGTCCAAAGTAGGCCACTTAAACTAGTTAAAATGTTAATGATATGTGGGAATATGGGAAAGCCTGTAAGAGGCTGGTCCAACATAGGAATTTCATCCTAAATTTGGGTTTATAAATAATTGGATTGAGACTTTGGTTTGGGCCATTAGGGCACCATAATTTTGTGGAAGGGGGAGGACCTATGGAAGGCTTGTTGGGCCACCAATAGTGCCCCCCCCCCCCCCCCCGAAGCGGGCCGGGGCTTGGGTTGTGAGCGCGGGTGCGGTTCGAATTCGGGTCTTGGGCTTGCCCCACCTGTATTTATCTTTCTGGACAAAATACATTTAAATTAATCCTTTAATTTAATTTAATTTAATTTGTTTTCTTTCCATAAAATATTTGGACCGTTGGATGAAACCTTTTAACGGCCAGATGCGATCTTGTGATTGTTGCTTTGCAATCACTGGCTACGATCGCACGCGATGGGGTACACCTCGTCTGCATACACCTTTTCCACCAAAAGCTGTCTGTTTCAGAGAAAGGGTGTCTGTTTGGCCGAAATGGGGCCTGTTTTGGGCGAAAAGCATCTGCAGGGGCTTGACTGGAAAGTTGTGTCTGCTAGCCCATAACTTTTAGTCCTCAATAAATAGCCCCCCTCATTTCTGAATTGCTCACTCAATTCATTTTTCTCTTGTCTTCTTTGTGCATTTAAAATTTGTTAAGTGTATTTCAGACATAGTTAAAAAGAGAGTTGAAAACTTTATTTTGTTCACCAAGTTTTAATGTTTGTAGTGCTACTACTTCAAAACACTAGTCGTTGAATCTTGGGAAACGATTGCCAAAACCCGTAAGCACTGTGAGAGGGGTAATACCGTTTCAAAGACAAAGAGTTATACTTTTGCTTCGAGCCTTCGACTATCATTCTCTAAACACTGCCCCTAGACACCTCATACTTTTAAAACAATTTTGAAATGATATTTTGAATGTTTGTGAGAATGTCGACTTCAATGATGCCACCACCCAATGTGACTGTTGTCTCCTTTCCAGCCGTGGCTACTACTGCTCCCCATGTCCTAGCTCAAGGGAAAAAACCCAAAAAAAAATTGGGTACTTATTTCAAGAGATGGCATCAAAAGATGTTGTTCTATCTCACGACTCTGAACCTGCGAGGTTTTTGAGTGAGGATGCTCCAACTATTTTCTGAGAACGATATGGACCCCAAGCTAGAGGTGTTTGGAATGTGTGGAATCATTATGACTTTGTGTGTCACAATTACATCCTCAATAGTTTGGACGACACACTCTATAGTGTGTACAATTTGTTCAAAACAACAAGGGCTCTTTTGGAGTCTTTGGATAAGTATAGAACTGAGGATCCCGGATTGAAGAAATCGTGGTCAAGAAATTTCTGGATTTCAAGATGGTTGACTCTAAAACAGTGATAAGTTAAGTGCAAGAGCTTCAAATCATTATACATGAAATACATGCAGAAGATATGTTGCTCAGTGAATCCTTCCAAGTGGCTTCTATGATCGAGAAGCTACCATCGGGATAGAAGGACTTCAAGAACTATCTCAAGCATAAACGAAAAGAGATGAGTCTTGAAGACTTGATAGTCAGACTTTGTATTAAAGAAGACAACTGGTCATCTGAAGTACACAAAGTTGCCTGTGGAGGCTAAGGCCAACTTAGTGGAGCGAAAAGCTAATAAGAAGCGAAAACATCCCTACAAAGACCGCAAGAATGATAAGGCAAAAAATGTCAAAGGGAACTGCCACAACTGTGGAAAGTCGAACCATTGGGCTAGAGACTGTCGTCAATTGAAGAAGGCTCACAAACCAAGCTAACCAAGCAAATCTGACCGAGGACAAATGAGTACCAGTTAATTTGTCTTAGCTCGATGTCACCGCCGTTGTGTTTGAAGCTAACTTAGTAGATAACCCGAATGAATGGTGGATTGATACTGGAGCTACCCGACACAGATGTGCTGAAAAAGAGATGTTTTCAACATATATGCCTATCAGTGGTTGGAAGCTATTTATGGGGAATTTTGCTACCTCTCCAATTGTTGGTCTTGGTAAAATGGTACTGAAGATGACTTTGGGTAAAGAGCCGACTCTCACTGATGTCCCACATGTTCCCGATATCCGAAAGAAATTTTTGTCTAGTTCATTGCTAGTGAAAAGTGGTTTTAGATTAATGTTTGAGTCGGACAGGTTTGTGCTCACTAAGAGTGGGCATTTATTAGGCAAAAGCCACCTTGAGAAGGGCCTATTTAAGGTGAATGTAATGAATGTACTTGGTAACTTTTATAGTAATAAAATTCCATCTTCTACTTACTTGATTGAGTATTCAAATTTATGGCATGTTAGACTAGGACATGTGAATTTTAACACTTTACATAGACTTGCAAGTTTGGAATTAACCTACATTTAAGATTGATGCTCATGAAAAGTGTGAGATATGTGTTGAAGATAAATTAGCTAAAATACCATTCCATTCTATTTAAAGGAACACCGAGCCTCTAGAACTTATTCACAGTGACATTTGTGATTTAAAGTTTGTGTAAACTAGAGGTGCTAAAAAGTATTTTATTACTTTTATTGATGATTGCTCACTCTACTATTATGTTTACTTGCTAAGAGGCAAGGACGAGGCTGTTGAAGTGTTTAAACACTATAAGAATAATGTTGAGAATCAACTTAGCTGTCGAATAAAAAGTATTCGAAGTGATAAAGGTGGTGAATATGGAGCACCATTTGATGAATTCTGTCAAGAACATGGCATCATACATCAAACTACTGCCCCTTGCTCACCTCAATCAAATGGTGTTGCTAGCTGAATGCAAAAATCGTACTCTAAAGGAGATGTTGAATGCTATGTTGATGAATTTAGGCTTACCCCAAAACATGTGGGGGGAAGCGATTCTCTCAGCTAACTACATTCTAAATAAAATTCCACACAAGACTAGGATAGAAACTCTTTATGAATTATGGAAAGGTCACAATCCTTCCTACAAATACTTAAAAGTGTAGGGGTGTTTGGCAAAGGTAGAAGTACCTAAGCCCAGACTTGACAATTGATTGCATGTTTATAGTATATGTGCATAATAGTAGTTCCTATAGATTGTTGGTACATGAGAATAATATCATTGAGTCAAGGAATGTCGTATTTTTCGAGGATATCTTTCCTTGTAAAAAAAGGAAAGAAGTAAGTTCAAAAAAGAGAAATTATGAAGCTACAAGGATTCACAGTAAAGTATTTAAGAATCACAATGTAGTAAGAGGACAAAAGCAGCTACAACTTTTGTTCTCGACTATCTAATTTACATGTTATAAAATGAACCAAGGATAATTAAAGAAACATTGTCTAGTTGATAGGTGTTACATGTTTTAGAGCCTCACATTCATTGTGTTTACAATGGTTTATGCATGATTTATGCCACATATTCTTTAATTTGTGTGCTTATTGAGTAAAGGTGGAAAATCAGTGCAATTGAGGAAAACTGGAGGGAAATGCAGAATTTCAGAGTACTTAGAGACTGAATTTGACAAATGTTTTTTCTAAAACATTTTAGAGCTCTGTCTTAGCTTCACTTGGGAACTTGAATCACTTAAATCCGACATCGGAGGAAAAATTTATGAAAGAAACACAATTACTGCACAGAAGAGAAAGTGCTACTGCATGCAACGTACGAACGTTGGACATGTAACGTTCGAACGTTAGCCCAGTCAAAGTCCAGTCAAACAACTTATGCCACGTCACAACGCTCGAATGTTGGGTTTGTGACGTACGGACGTTGAGGTCGGCTGGACGATTTTTGGCAAGTTTTGATACCTAATTCAACTAGGAGACTTAAGGGATCCTCTTCTATATTTAGAGATGGAATTGGACAAATGTTTCTTCTACAAAGTTGTAGAGCTATGTCTTAGCTTTATGTGGCAGCTTGAATCATCTAAATCGGAGATCTGGAGAAAAGGGTATGAAGGAAACAATATCACTGCGCAGAAGAGAAAGTGCTACTGCATCCAACGTACGGACGTTGGACATGTAACGTTTGAACGTTAGGCCAGTCAAAGGCCAGTCAAACAATTTATGCCACGTCACCACGTACGAACGTTGGGCTGGTGACGTACGAACGTTGAAGTCAGTTGGACAAATTTTGGCAAGTTTTGAGACCTAACTCAAGTAGAAGACTTGGGGATCCTCTTCTATAAATGCCTCTTCTTATAACAGCAAGAGGGCTGGAAAATTTCAGCATTGGAAGAGATTTTGGAGCCAGGAAACGAGCAAGACGAAGAGAACGACGATTCTGCATCAACTTATCAATTAAAAATCGGGAGAATTTTAGTTCTAGATTATTTGTCTATGAATAATTCTATATTTTTGATTGTTTTCCAAATTACAATTATGAATTAAATTTTTGTTAACTAGGGCGATGTGGATGCCAAACTTATTAGTTTATATATATGATGTGATTTTTCGTATCAATTCTATTATTGCTTTGTGTAATGAATTTGTGCTTTAATTCCAATCATATGATTGATCACCATATGTTTGTTATATTGCCTAGGTTAATAGTTTGAAAGAATATAAATTAGAGTTCAAAGAAATCATCACATCATCCGGAAAAAATAGTGGAACTACCCCTAGAGATAGGTAGACATTCCCAGGTGCTGTTAGCCGGATTTATCCGAGGAAATTCTAGAACATAAATGCATGGTTGTTGATTAAATTCTCGAATAGACATATTTAGAGAACCGTCAATTAGTCATAGGATTATTACAGCTGAGACATTGGGTAGTAATTAATTAAGGAATTTCCACCAAAGCAATATTAGTCTAATAATTCGAAGAATAATTCATATACATTAACGAGTAAATACGGTTGAAGCATGTGCCTTAGTTATTTTATCTCATAAGAATCTCAATCTTATTGTCAAGTCTTGTTTTCAATTTTTTGTTATTTTTAATACAATCGTGATAATTTACTTTAATTCAATTCAATTGCTTTAAATTCTGTCAATCTAAAATACAAGTCTCTGTGGGTTCGACATCCCGGACTTAAAATCCATTTTATTACTGCACACGACCAGTTCACTTGCTGTTTAAAACACGTAAGGATTTCTCGTGTCAAGTTTTTGGCGCCGTTGCCGGGGACTGGTTTTATTTTAGTTTAAGTTTTTATTGCAATTTCTAGCTGTAAATTTCTTTTATTATTTTTATTTATTCATTTTATTTTTATTTTTATTTTCTAGCTTTAAACTTCTGTGGTTTGCTTCTTTGTTTCGAGCAGGTTGATCTTTTGGTGAATGACCCGAGCCTCAGGAGAGGTTTTAGAGGAATTTGATCCCGAGATCGAGCATATGTTTTGTGCAAACCAAAGAAATCGAGCTATGGCTGGACCATTTCCTGATATGGATCTCCCAGAGAACAGGGAATGGTTGCTAAATCTGGTTCAAACTATGCAACCAACACCTCCAGTACCACCTCCATCGGTTCGTGGTAATCAGCCGTCCCGTGTGCATACTACACCAAGACCAGTGAGTCTTCCAAATTTTGCTACACCGAACTTGCACATTCCGTTTCACATGTTTACCATGGTTCAAGTTGAACCGTTTTATGGCTACCCAAGTGACTTACCTCATGACCATATGGAGCACTTCGAGAATGTGCTACTTACCATGCAATTTCACCCACAAGATTTGGATGCAATCCGCCTCAGACTATTCCACTTCTCTTTTAAGGATAAGGGGACCCTGTGGTACAAATCGTTACCCCCACAGTCAATTGAAACATGGGGCAATCTAGTCGAGGAGTTTCTTAACAAGTTTTCTGCTCCATCAAGGATTAATGAGCTAAGGAGTGAGATTAAAGGATTTAAGCAAAAGTGGGATGAGTCGTTAGCTTCAGCTTGGGCAATATACAAAGGTCTCCGTCGAAAATGCCCCGATCACAACTATACACGGGATGAGAGAGTGCTACACTTCTACAATGGAGTCCAATCTCGAATTCGACACCGACTCAATGCAGGAGCCGGTGGTGATTTTTTGGATCTTGATAGCAGAACAGTGTGGGCAAAGCTCGAACAGATGGCACGGGAGGATGAACTTTACCCTGAAGATGATGATGAGATCCTTCATGTTCAAGAGGTAGAACTAGAGGTCGAGGAAGAGCCCATGATTGGCGATGTGAATTATGTCGAAAATTCAAATAGACCTCAATTAAACTTCCACATACTCGAGAATTTTCCGAAAAGGCCAAATCCGGCACAGAATGCACAATCGGGCATCTACCAAGCACTAAGGCCTCCATTCAACAATGCTCAACCTCAAAGGCCTGGAAATTTTAGACCACAATGTCAAGCTCAGAGACCTCCTACTGTCGAAGAAAGATTGAATGATCATATGCAAAAATCGGACGAATCATTCGCCGAGTTTCGATTGATGCTGAAGGATGTTTCCATAAGTATGAGAGAGATGCATCGTCAAATTGGGCAATTATGAATGAATTCGGGTGGAAGAGCACCCGGCGCACTGCCGAGCGATACAGAGAAAAACCCGAAAGAGCAGTGCCATGCTGTTACTCTAAGGAGTGGAAAAGAAGTGACGAATGCACCCTCCCAGCACCCCACGTCCGAAAGTGAAGAGGACAACGTTTGAACGTTGGAAAATTTTGAAAAATCGAACACACTGCATCCAACGTTCGAACGTGACCATCCTCACGTTCGGGTGTTGACCGGTCAACGTTCGAACGTTAGGAAAGACAATGTTAGAACGTCAGAGGCAGACAGGGCCTCTTCTGAAACTTTGAATCCTCCTTCATCTAATCCTGTTAAAATACGTCTCCCCTTTCCCCTAGCACATAAACTGAATGAAAAGGAAATGGATAAGAGTTTTCTTAGGATTTTAGAAATTCTTCGAGAAGTTCGAATTAACATTCCTTTTATTGATGCAATTTTGCAGATGC
Source organism: Buddleja alternifolia (assembly GCA_019426215.1). NCBI lineage: Eukaryota > Viridiplantae > Streptophyta > Magnoliopsida > Lamiales > Scrophulariaceae > Buddleja > Buddleja alternifolia. Next base: position 10,730,513 of record CM033395.1, read on the forward strand.
CCAATTACATCAAGTTCTTCAAGGATATTCCCTCCAATAAGCAGAAATGGGAAGGCAATGGAACGGTGCGCTTGACTGAAGCATGCTCAGCAGTAGTGCTGAACAAGTTGCCACAGAAACTCAAGGATCCACGGAGCCTCACAATTCCTTGCACAATACATCAACTCAAATTCGACCGAGTGCTGTGTGATTCGGGAGCCAGCATAAATCTACTCCCCTATTCGTTGTTAAAAAAATTGGGTTTGGAAAATCTAAAACCAACTTCGATGAGCCTCCAACTTGCAGATCGATCAATCAAACACCCGAAAGGAATTATAGAGGATGTGATCGTGCAAATCAATAAGTACTACTTCCCGGTAGATTTTGTGGTTCTCGAGATGGATGGAGATACTGATGTTCCTCTGATCCTAGGAAGACCTTTCCTAGCCACTGGTAAGACCAAAATCAACATCGATAAGGGTAAGTTGACATTGAAGGTAGGAGAGGAAAAATTTATATTCGATCTTTATGATAACAAGAAACAATCTACGGATAATCATACTTGTTTAAATGTCGATGCTCTTAACCCTTTGATTGATGAGAAGTGTCAGAATGACAAGACTAAAGGTGCTCATGAGTTGGATGAGGACATTGGCAATAAAAAAGAGGACAAGGTCAGAAAGGAAGATACACGTATGAAAGACATTACACCATGTCAAGGTGTTCCTAAAATTGATAAACACGAAAAACCTCAATATGTGTGGAGGAAGCTTTACACTATAAATCCATTCGGTCCGGACGATGTCACTCGGGTAATACATGGAAGAAGAGGTTCAAGTTGCAATTTGGTAACAAAGAGCGGTGTGCAACCAGAGGATAGAGAGAGAAATGATAACGATATTATCGTGCTAAATGGGCCACCAATTTAAACCTCAACGAGCGGAACAGTCAAGCTATTGACTATAAAAGAGCGCTTCTTGGGAGGCAACCCAAGTTTGTAAGTTTTGCTTTTGTTTTCTATTTCTCGTTTTTGCTTAGTTTTTTTTTCCAGGTTTCTTTTCTGGTTTTGTTTTTCTAATCATGCGCTTTTGGCATGTGGCTGGTTCTGCTTGATGGTTTAGTTGTTTGAGTATAGCGAGCATGGATAGTAGCAATTTCCCATTGTTTTGAGATGCTTATCATAATTGGAAGGGATGAGTTTGTTTTGACAAGCATATGAGATGAAGGATTGCTTTTCACCATTTCAGTTCTGTAAGTACTTCTTTCACCCTTTTCACGGTTTGAGTTTAGATGTAACATTGAGGGAAATGTTAGGTTTAAGTTTGGGGGTGTGTTAGGTAGTGCTTAGTTATATTCATGTTTTGTGCTTATAATGAGAAATTCAAGAAAATCGAGCATGAATTTTTTTTTTCTTTTAGCCACCAATTAATGCAATGAAATGGATTAACTTGAATTTGATGGAATAATTTCTTGATTTATATTGGAATTCAATGCAATACACATATCTTTACTTTGCTCGTGGGACCCTAGATGAGAGTAGATTTTCCTTAGATGATTCACAAATGCACAATAAGTCGAGGGTAGAGGAGTTAGGTGGATAATCATTCTGAAACACTTAAGGAATTTCCCCCGAAAATATTAACTTAGATTCTTCTTAAGGTCATAAGTTGAGTAGTTGCTTCATATGCTTAATGAATAATGAATAAGGATGATGATAATTGGTATGACTATAAAGTCAGGTTAATATGTACTGGAGATGAAAAATTACATGCCTATAAACTGTACTGTTATGCTAATTTGAGCTAATCTCAAGCCAATTAAAATTAAAAGTGAATGAAAGGTCTAGTTTTATTTCGTGGCCTTTGGCACTCGAGTGATTAAATCCGTAAGGAGTGTCTGGACACTTAATGCCCTAAAACTATCTAGTTTGGGAGTCATTGATCCAAAGCTCGATACATGGGTGTCATAGAAAGCCTAAGGGAATAGAACATTGCACATGACCTAACCTTAATGAATGTGAATGGAAGTTTCATGTGAGCTTAAAGTCTAAATTGGTTTAAGTAATGAAATGTAAGTGGCTATGGAGTTTTCTATGAGGCTTGTGCTTTAGGATTGATCGAAGGTTAATAGATATGGGATTAAATCCGAAATTTGGTAAGGGTGTCACTTGACTATAATGCCTTAGACTTGTTTTCACTACACCCTTTGGAGGTCTATTCGAAAGTAACATGAGCAAGTCTTTGATATGTGTATACAACTTTTGAGCTTTAAAGGTCGATTTTATGCCATTGTTTTCTTGTTGATTAAGTTGATTTGTATTGATTGATTGTGGCTGAAAATTCTATTTTGTGGGTAAATCATTTGCAAACTCTCACGAGACTATACTCGACCTTTTTGGGTAACAAAAAGGTTTAAAGGCTTATTGCACATGCTAAGTGCAATCGTGCACTCTACGAAAATGAGTTGTTTTTATTTTTGTTATAGTTTAGTTTTAATCTTAGATTGATGTTTGATCATGGTTTTGTAGTCTAAGTCTTTTTAATTGTTCGAGGAGGATCAATGTTAAGTTTGGGGGTGTTTGTGTTAGGTAATGCTTAGTTATATTCATGTTTTGTGCTTCTAATGAGAAATTCAAGAAAATCGAGCATGAATTTTTTTTTTCTTTTAGCCACCAATTAATGCAATGAAATGGATTAACTTGAATTTGATGGCATGATTTCTTGATTTATATTGGAATTCAATGCAATACACATATCTTTACTTTGCTCGTGGGACCCTAGATTAGAGTAGATTTTCCTTAGATGATTCACAAATGCACAATAAGTCTAGGGTAGAGGAGTTAGGTGGATAATCATTCTGAAACACTTAAGGAATTTCTCCCGAAAATATTAACTTAGATTCTTCTTAAGGTCATAAGTTGAGTAGTTGCTTCATATGCTTAATGAATAATGAATAAGGATGATGATAATTGGTATGAGTATAAAGTCAGGCTAATATGTACTGGAGGTGAAAAGTTACATGCCTATAAACCGTACTGTTATGCTAATTTGAGCTAAGCTCAAGCCAATTAAAATTAAAAGTGAATGAAAGGTCTAGTTTTATTTCGTGGCCTTTGGCACTCAAGTGATTAAATCTGTAAGGAGTGTCTGGACATTTAATGCCTTAAAACTATCTAGTTTGGGAGTCATTGATCCAAAGCTCGATACATGAGTGTCATAGAAAGCCTAAGGGAATAGAACATTGCACATAACCTAACCTTAATGAATGTGAATGGAAGTTTCATTTGAGCTTAAAGTCTAAATTGGTTTAAGTAATGAAATGTAAGTGGCTATGGAGTTTTCTATGAGGATTGTGCTTTAGGATTGATCGAAGGTTAATAGATTTGGGATTAAATCCGAAATTTGGTAAGGATGCCACTTGACTATAATGCCTTAGACTTGTTTTCACTACACCCTTTGGAGGTCTATTCGAGTCAAGAAATAACATGAGCAAGGCTTTGATATGTGTATACAATTTTTGAGATTTAAAGGACGATTTTATGCCATTGTTTTCTTGTTGATTAAGATGATTTGTATTGATTGGTTGTGGCTGAAATTTTTTAGACTTTTTGGGTAAATCATCCGCGAACCCTCACGAGACTATACTCGACCTTTTTGGGTAACAAAAAGGTTTAAAGGCTTATTGCACATGCGAAGTGCAATCGTGCACTCTACGAAAATGAGTTGTTTTTATTTTTGTTATAGTTTAGTTTTAATCTTAGATTGATGTTTGATCATGGTTTTGTAGTATAAGTCTTTTTAATTGCTCGAGGACGATCAATGTTAAGTTTGGGGGTGAGACGCACCGCTTTGGAAAAAAGCTATAAATAGTGAAATAGAATCGATCGTGTAAAATCATAATTGGGAATTAGTAGATCCTTCTAAAGGTAGTAAGGTGACACGAGAAATCATCACGTGTTTGCACAGCAAGTGGACTGGTGGTGTGTATTAATAAAGTGGATTTTTAAGTCCGAATTGTCGATCCCACAGGGACTTGTATTTTAGACTTCTTGAATTTAAAGCAAGCAATAATTTAACTAAAACTAAGGATTTAAAGATTTTAAAAGCAATAAAATAAACTAACACAAGAATTAACTAAAATACTATGGAAGCAAGATACAAAAAACAAGATGTCGAAATCAAGATAGCTATGGAAGAGAGCAACTAAGACACATGTGTTGGCATAAATTAATTAATTCTGGTTAAAATCACGTTTTCATATTATTAGACTAATGTTGCTTTGGTGAAAAAACCCTTAAATAATTACTACCCGATGTCTCGGCTGTAATAATCCTATGACTAAGTGACGGTTCTCTAAATACGTCTATCCGAGAATCAAATCATTAACCATGCATTCACGTTTTAGAATTTTCCCGGATAAATCCGGCTAACTGCACCCGGGAATCTATACCTATCCCTAGGAGCAATTCCTCATGTTTTTCGGATGATGTGATGATTCCTTTGAACCCTAATCTATATTCTCCCGAATGAACAAACTAGGCTAATTAACAAGCATATGGTGATCAAGCATTTGATTGGAATTAAAGCACAAAATCAATACACAAAGCAACAATAGAATTAATATGAAAAACACAATTTACAACTCAAATATCATAATTTAGCCTCAACATGGCCTTAGTTCGAAGAATCTAATTCATCATAAAAGATAAAAGATAGAAACTTAAATTAAGATTCATATTCATAGACAAAAACAAATCTAAATCTAAGAAAGTCCCTCGTAGTTACGATGGATGAACTTTGATCTTCATCTCTTCCATGCTTCTTGATTTCTTCACCTTCAAGGGCTTTTGAAAATCTTCATGAACATGTAAAAACTATGTCTAAATCCCATTAGGGCTCTATTGTATGCGTATTTTTGTCTCCTCAACCCTAGAGAACTGATCTAATATATATAAGGGTGGAAGGGGAAGACTCCAACTTGAATTAGAATTGGAAATTTCCAAAAATCTGCAGTTTTTCCCGTCAGAACCAACGTTCGAACGTGAAGTACCCAACATCCGTACGTTGGATGCAGTTGCACTTTCATTCTGCGCAGCGATATGGTTTCCTTCATACCGTTTTTCTCCGATCTCCGATTTAGGTGATTCAAGTTGCCACGTAAAGCTAAGACAGAGATCTAAAACTTTGTATGAGAAACATTTGTTAAATTCCGTCTCTAAATGCTCTAAAATTCTGCATTTCCATCCAGTTTTCCTCAATTGCAATGATTTCTCATCTTTACTCAATAAGCACACAAATTAACCGCATGTCTGGCATAAATCATGCATAAACCAATGCAAATAACATAAATATGAGGTTCTATAACATGTAAATCTCACACTTATCAACACCCCCAAACTTAACATTGATTGTCCCCGAGCAATAAAAAGACTTAGATATAAGATCAAGAAGCAACAACCAAAGAGATAAACACAACAACAAAACAAAAACAAAAGGATAACCTCACTTTCGTGGAGTGAACGATTGCACTTAGCATGTGCAACAAGCCTTTAAACCTCAAAGTTACCAGAGAGGACGAGTATAGTCTCGTGAGGGTTTGCAGATGATTTACCCACAAAATCATAAAATTTTCAGCCCCACCCAACCAACACAAATCAACTTAACCAATAAGAAAACAATGGCACAAAATCAACCTTTAAGGCTGCACAATTGTATACACATATCACAAACTTGCTCATGTTACACCTTGACTCAAATAAACCTCCAAAGGGTGTAGTGATTGTAAGTCTACGGCATTATAGTCAAGTGGCATCCTTACCAAATTTCAGATTTTCTCCCATATCTACTAACCTTCGATCAATCCTAAAGTACAAGCCTCATAGACAAATTCATAACCACTTACATTTCACCACTTAACCATTTAAACTTTAACTTCACATGAAACTTCCATTTAAATTCATTAAGGCTAGGTCATGTGCAATGTTCTATTCCCTTAGGCTTTCTATGACACCCATGTATCGAGCTTTGGATCAAAGACTCCCAAACTAGATAGTTTTAGGGCATTAAGTGTCCAGACACTCCTTACGAATTTAATCGCTCGAGTGCCAAAGGACACAAAATAAAACTAGACTTTTCATTCACTCTCAACTTTAATTGGCTTGAGCAAAGCTCAAATTAGCTTAATAGTACAGTTCCTAGGCATGTAGCTTTTCACCTCCAGTACATATCAGCCTGACTTTATAGTCATACCAATTTTCATCAACCTTATTCATTATTCATTAGGCATATGAAGCAACTACTCCACTCATGACCCTAAGAAAAATCTAAGTCAATATTTCTGGGAGAAATTCCTTAAGTGTTTCAGAATGATTATCCACTTAACTCCTCTACCCTCGACTTGTCGTGCATTTGTGATTCATCTAAGGAGAATCTACTCTAATCTAGGGTCTCACGAGCAAAGTAAAGATATGCGTATTTTCCAATAAATTCAAATATAAGTCACGACATTATGCCATCAATTTCAAGTTAAGCAGTTTCATTGCAACAATTGGGGACTAAAAAAATAAAAATAAAAATTTCATGCTCGATTTTCTCAACATAAAAGCATCCAAACATGATAGCATATACATTTCCCCAAACTTGAGCTAAACTAGGAACACGTGATATGAATGTATTAAAAGCACAAAGTACTACCCACATACACCCCCAAACTTAAACTCAACATTGTCCTCAATGTTGTCTCACATAAAAGCGCAAAATAAGGGTATAAGAGTAGACTCACAACCAAGGATGTTGAAAAACAATCCTTTATACACAAGTGTGTCTTTCCAGCTCAAATCATCAAAATCAAACATCTCAAACCAAAGTGAAAGGAACCGGATACTAATCATGCTCAACATACTCAAAACAAACCAAAGCATCAAGCATAAAGGAATACATGTCAAAAGTGCATGTTCAAAGAAAACACCAAAACAGAAAGGAAACCTAAAAACTAAGCAAAACAAGAAACACACAAAAACAAAAAAAATGAAAGAAAAACTTACAAACTTGGGTTGCCTCCCAAGAAGCGCTCTTTTAAAGTCACTAGCTTGACTTTACCGAGTCATTTCAAGGCGGTTTCCGGATGAATGTCTTGTTCATTCTCCAAGTAAGGATGAAATTTGGCCCAGTGTTAGTAGAAAATAGGATGAGTAGTGACCAAGCAATCATCCACTCAAATATTTTGTCATAGTCCATCACCACTTCCATCGCTTTTTCTTCCCATTGCGCCGAGTGATGATTTGGACTATTCTCCAAGTTATAAGCAGATGACCATTTTTCTTCACCCATCGAAGTGGAAAACTTGGAGCTCATAATGTAGGACTCGTGGAGACTATTGGTTCTTTTAACCTCCTTACATGTGAAGAGGACAGAGGGTGGAGAATCTTCAACCGGTTGAGAAGCTATAGAAGTGGAAGGCTCGGCAGTGGGAGTTTCTAGTTCTACACATTCAAACGTGCCATACAGTAATGCTTCTAACTCTGCTACATTTTCAGCCGCTCGTTCAGGTGTAATCTGCTCGGTAGAGATCCATTCGTTTTCCCATTCCTCATCTTCTCTCACTGTTTCCTCACCACTCCTCGAAGTCATGCCACCATTTGGTGCTTGTTGCAAGGCTTGAATGACGTCGCACACCAATTGCACATTTTTCGGACAATCCATATCCTCGAGAGTGAGTTGCATAGCCTGAATGAGTCTTAAAACCCATTCTTGTTGCTCCGGGGTCAGAAACGGAAGATTTCTCAATGTCTCGGATGCTTGAACGTTAGGTGTGCGACGCTGAGGTGTTGACACCTTAATAGAAATCCTCTCATTTTTTATTTCCTCAACGATCATTAGAGCCTCCTTAATCGGTCCTTCATACAAAGCATCAATGGCTTTGTGTACCAATTTCATATTTTCAGGCTGATCCAAATCATCTAGTGTGAGTTGTAAGTCGTGTATGAGTTGTCGAACCCATTCTCGTTCTTCCAGAGTCGGGGACAGACGATATCTCGCCATTGGTACCTAAAATTAATAAACAAAAAATAAAAATTAAAACAAAAACAAAGAAAGAAAGAAAAAAAAAGAAAAAAAGAGCAAAACTAAATACTTGCAATAAAAACAAAAACTAAAAAAAAACAAGTCCCCGGCAACGGCGCCAAAAACTTGACACGAGAAATCCTCATGTGTTTGCACAGTAAGTGGACTAGTTGTGTGTAGAAATAAAGTGGATTTTTAAGTCCGAATTGTCGATCCCACAGGGACTTGTATTTTAGACTTCTTGAATTTAAAGCAAGCAATAATTTAACTAAAACTAAGGATTTAAAGATTTTAAAAGCAATAAAATAAACTAACACAAGAATTAACTAAAATACTATGGAAGCAAGATACAAGAAACAAGATGTCGAAATCAAGATAGCTATGGAAGAGAGCAACTAAGACACATGTGCTGGCATAAATTAATTAATTATGGTTAAAATCACGTTTTCATATTATTAGACTAATGTTGCTTTGGTGAAAAAAACCTTAAATAATTACCACCCGATGTCTCGGCTGTAATAATCCTATGACTAAGTGACGATTCTCTAAAGACGTCTATCCGAGAATCAAGTCATTAACCATGCATTCACGTTTTAGAATTTTTCCGGATAAATCCGGCTAACTGCACCCGGGAATCTATACCTATCCCTAGGAGCAATTCCTCATGTTTTTTGGATGATGTGATGATTCCTTTGAACCCTAATCTATATTCTCCCGAATGAACAAACTAGGCTAATTAACAAGCATATGGTGATCAAGCATATGATTGGAATTAAAGCACAAAATCAATACACAAGGCAACAATAGAATTAATATGAAAAACACAATTTACAACTCAAATATCATAATTTAGCCTCAATATGGCCTTAGTTCGAAGAATCTAATTCATCATAAAAGATAAAAGATAGAAACTTAAATTAAGATTCATATTCATAAACAAAAACAAATCTAAATCTAAGAAACTCCCTCGTATTTAGGATGGATAAACTTCGATCTTCATCTCTTCCATGCTTCTTGATTTCTTTACCTTCAAGGGCTTTTGAAAATCTTCATGAACATGTAAAAACTATGTCTAAACCCCATTAGGGTTCTATTGTATGCGTATTTTCGTCTCCTCAACCCTAGAGAACTGATCTAATATATATAATGGTGGAAGGGGAAGACTCCAACTTGAATTAGAATTAGAAATTTTCAAAAATCTGCTGTTTTTCCCGTCAGAATCAACGTTTGAACGTGAAGTACCCAACGTCCGTACGTTGGATGCAGTAGCACTTTCATTCTGCGCAGCGATATGGTTTCCTTCATACCTTTTTCCTCCGATCTCCGATTTAGGTGATTCAAGTTTCCACGTAAATCTAAGACAGAGATCTAAAACTTTGTAGAAGAAACATTTGTCAAATTCCGTCTCCAAATGCTCTAAAATGCTGCATTTCCGTCCAGTTTTCCTCAATTGCAATGATTTCTCACCTTTACTCAATAAGCACACAAATTAACTGCATGTATGGCATAAATCATGCATAAACCAATGTAAATAACATAAATATGAGGCCCTAAAACATGTAAATCTCACACCTATCCTAAGGCGTTGGGCTGTAAATGGATTTTGAAAAGGAAATACAAGGCTGATGGTTTTGATCAGCATAAAGCCCGTTTGGTTGTAAAAGGATTTAAACAAACTGAAGGTCTTGATTTCTTTGACACCTACTCATCAGTGACAAGAATAACTTCCATTAGAGTAATCATAGCAATCGCAGCGTTGCATAACCTTGAGATAAATCAAATGCATATTAAAACAACATTTCTAATTGGTGAGCTGGATGAAGAGATTTATATAGAGCAACTCGAGGGATTTGTAGTTTCGGGAAATGAGCATAAGGTGTGGAAACTTGTTAGGTCCCTATATGGACTCAAACAAGCTCCAAAACAGTGGCACGATAAATTTGACAAGACGATGTTGTCAAATGGATTTAAAATCAATGAATGTCATAAATGTGTCTACATCAAAGGCACACCTGATGAATATGTGATTGTTTGTCTATATGTAGACAACATGTTAATCATGAGAAGTAGTCATGATATAATCATAAAGACTAAAGGAATATTAAAGAAACATTTCGATACGAAATATATGGGAGTATCTGATGTTATTTTAGGGATAAAGATCTCTAAGACCTTTGATGGACTTTTTTTGTCACAATCTCATTATATTGAGAATGTACTTAAAAAGTTCAATCAATTTGATTGTAAGCCAGCTAAGACGCCAATGGATCAAAGCCTACATTTAGCAAAGAACTATGGTGATCTTATATCTCAAGTAGAATATTCAAGTATTTTTAGCAGTCTAATGTATATCATGAACTGCACACATCCTGATATTGCTCACTTGGTAAACAAACTGAGTAGATTCACAAGTGATCCTAGTAGTGAACATTGGACGGCGTTAACTAGAGTTCTAAGATATCTAAAGTATACTTGGAACAATGGATTACATTATAAAAGATATCCAACTGTATTGGAAGGATACAGTGATGCAAATTGGATATCTGACATGAAAGACTCTAAATGCACTAGTGGTTATGTATTTACTATTGGTGGTGGAGTAGTGTCTTGGAAGTCTTCTAAACAAACATGTATAGCTAGACCCACGATGGAGTCAGAGTTTATAGCTTTAGACAAATCTGGAGAAGAAGCTGAGTGGCTTCGTAATTTCCTAGAAAACATTCCTTGTTGGCTGAAACCTGTGCCTCCAATTCTTATAAATTGTGATAGTCAATCGGCAATTGAGAGAGCACAAAAAAACATGTATAATGGTACGGCTCGACATATATGTCACCGACACAATACCATTAAGAAGTTGATCTCTAGTGGCATCACCTCCATTGATTTTGTAAAATCAAAAGAGAACATTGCGGATCCATTAACTAAAGGTTTGTCTAGAAATCAAGTATAATGCCTACCAAGGGGAATGGGATTAAAGCCTACAATTTAAGAATTGACATAGTGGTAACCCAACCATATGGATTGGAGATCCCAAGATCTTGGTTCAATGGGATAACTAATCTATGAAAATTCATTGACGCACTTGAGAAGTCTTAAACCTCCTACCCATTCCTAGGATAGACAAGTGCAAAACCTGCAGAGCGTAGGTGAAGTTAAGCAAGATGCTTTTAATGATTCCTATATTGTCTAAAAATGAGAAGTAAGAAAGTGGAGTAAGGCAGGGTAGGGTACTCTTAATAGGAGATCACCTATATAAGTGTGAAGTATGGGCCGCTTCAAAACTAAACACTTATGAATCTAAGATGTGATCCATGGCCAAAATGGACACAACAATGAGAACAAAAACTGTTAGGGAAGTTATTATGTGAGTATTATCTTGGTTTAAACAAACCACCAACCTATTCAAGACATCGCGTTCATTGGACAAGTAAATCTAATAGTATTTCACTAAGAAAGGTTCAAAGCAAAAAACTACCTCTGCTGATGCAATAACCTCTTGCTTGAACTCTCTTAAGCGTCTGCATAAATACATGAATTCATTTCATTCATGTGGGGATTGTTGGAAAATTGGGATTGAGAAAAATGATTTTCGCTTAATTTTGACTAACGATTTAAGTGGTTTCCATTTATATTGGAATTTCTTTAGATTATATTAATATACATTTGAAGTAGATGAATTTGGTATATTTAATTGCTCAAATCCAACTTAGGATGAATGAGAAATTAATGTCGAAAATAGGCCACTTAAACTAGTTAAAATGTTAGTGATATGTGGGAATATGGGAAAGCCTGTAAGAGGCTTATCCAACATAGGAATTTCATCCTAAATTCAATGGGCTAATAAATCATTGGATTGAGACTTTGGTTTAGGCCTGTAGGGCACCAAAATTTTGTGGAAGAGGGAGGACCTATGGGGAAGGCTTGTTGGGCCACCAATAAGCCACACATGCGCGCGCGCTCCCCTCGCCACCCCCGAACAGGGTCGAAGCTCGGGTTCTGGGTGCGGGTACGGTTCGGATCAGATCTTGGGCTTGGCCCACCTGGATTTATCTTTTTGAACAAAATATATTTAAATTAATCCTTTAATTTATTCTGTTTTGCTTCCATAAAATATTTCGACCGTTGGATAAAACTTTTCACGGCCTCACGCGATCTTGTGATTGTTGTTGTACGATCGATGGCTATGATCACACGCGATGCGGTGCACCTGGTCCGCGCACACCTTTTTTACCAAAAGTTGTCTGTTTCGGCAAAAGGTTGTCTATTTGACCGAAATGGTTCCTGTTTTGGGAGAAAAAGCATCTGCAAGGGCTTGACAGAAAAGTTGTGTCTGCTAGCCCACAAATTTTAGTCCTCTAAAGATGCCATTCCTCATTTCCGAATTCATCACTCAATTCATTCTTCTCTTCTCTTCTTTGTGTATTTAAAATTTGTTAAATGCATGTCTTACATAGTTAAGAAGAGAGTTCAAAACTTTGTTTTGTTCTCCGAGTTTTGAAGTTTGTAGTGCTACTACTTCAAAACACTAATCATTGAATCTTGGGAAATGATTGCTATATCCCGTAAGCACAATGACGGGGCAATATCATTTCAAAGACTAGGGGTTATACTCTTGCTTTGACTATAATTCTCTAAACACTGTCACTGTAACAAAATATACATATTGGGATACTTTTTTTGGGATACTTATTTGTCAGCGTCTCGAAATAAATTTATTGGGGCACTTGTTAAATTGTGTCTCATTTATTAAACTTATGAGACATACTCCAGCACGAAAAATAGCTTAGAATTTGAGAAAATTTTTACTTGGTGCCTTTTATTCTCTTTCCCCCCTTCTTTTCGCTGCCCGCCTTTTTGCTCTCCCCCGTTCATTTTTCTCACTTTCACAAAAGAACACCAGTTCATCTCTCTCAACCCTCAAGGATGCATAGTCTTGTGCTCTTGTCATCTCCAATTGATTATACTGGGGTAAATTTTTTCTCACACTCTAATTCTCTCCCTCGATTCTCTCTCCTTCTTTCCCTGATTTGTCTTCTTCTTTAATTTCTTGAAACCTAGGGTTTAATCAAAAACCTAAAAAGTTATAGGAAAATATTTACAGTGAAAGGAGATGTGATATCTATTTGCATGTGTATTTTATTTGAATTTTTCAATTGATTTTTAATCTGAGATGTGATTGGATTGATTTTAATCTGAAATTTAAACTCTCTGATTGATTTTTTGATTAGGTACATGTTCTTACCGCTGTATCTATTTGCATTTCTGAGTTCACCTTTTTTCTGTCTATTCAAAGCGTGAATTTGATTATGCGATTGATTGATAAATTTGATGCATGATTAATTACTTTCATTAGAGCATTTTCACTTAATAAACCGTCATTTTAGGGTTTACTAGTCAATGTAAGTTTGATTGCACAAGCATGAGTATTTTGATGTGATTTTTCCATGTAGTATTGTTGAAATGTGAACTGAGTTTCTGTAAGTCCTGTTTATCAAATTATTATTTTATTTTTTGGTGATTTGTTAGTTGTTTGTTTCACTTTTTTGTTAATAGAATTTTATGTTGTCATCACAATTGCACACTTTTGTAGAGAAGCTATAGGCATTGTTGTTTTGATATCGAAACTGCGTGACATAAAGTTGAATTGTTCCTCTTAGATGTAAACAATAACAATTCAATTGAATTATTGAATAGGGAATTGCAAAGTGTTTTATTTTGCAACAATTCATATCCATGTGTAAAGGGTGTAAAGGGTTCTACTTGCAACAATTCATATCCATACATTTTGGCATTTTCTTGAGTTGGTATGGACTTGCTGTTTGATATTATTTTTAGGGCTTACATTCAAAATTTTTGTTTTGTTGTATAGAGTTCTTTGTGCTTCCGATTTCTTGATTTCTTCATCATCATTGACCTTGTGGTTTTCACTCTATGATAAAAGACAGAAAAATGGCACTTTCTTGAACTAGACTTCCGTGGTTGTGTGTGGTTGGGAGGAAAGAAAAATAGCAAATTTCAAATGGGTCTTTAATTAATTAAATTAATTCTTTAGTTGATTTTGGTTTAGGAATGAGTAAAGAGATGTTAGATGTGCTGTTTTGGTCCCTTGCTTTAGGACTGAGAGAAGAGATGATAAAAGGAAATGAAGCCTGGTCTAAAAGGCACAAAAAGAAAAGTGAATTGGGGCTACTGGTATTCATTTAGGAGTGATCGATTTATTGCAAAATTTTGTACCCTAACAAGAAATATTAGGAATGAGGAAGATTTCAATTCTTGTTGCTTTCAAAAAAAAAACATGAAGCCTAGTCTAGTGAGAATAAATTCTGTTTTACTTATGAAGATGTGAATTGGTAGAACTAAAAGAAAAAAAAAGGTTCTGGAAAACCTTTTGTTATGCTTAGGTAATCATTTTTTTTCCCATGATGGTGAAACAGAACGATAGGTCACTGCTATGATACCGACGGGATCTCCCTTTGTTTCTAAACTTCTTCTGCTTGCTTTTGGTCATGTTTAAAAATAATTCTTATCGATTGAATAATTTTTATCTTAAATGATGATAACTTTATGATGTAAAGTAATAAAACTCCAGATTTAATATTATTTTAGTTTAATGTAAAATTTAACATGACTAAAAAGTAATCAGTTTTATTTAATAGGATTATTTAACTTCTACTTTATTAGTGGAACTTATTGGCCTTCGCGAGAAAATGTCTAGTAAAATAAGGGGTTCATTATGTGATCAGGCCTTACCTCAGGGGTGCTACGTGTAATTAACTCTATTTGAACAATAAAGAACAATTTCACTTATGATTCATAGTAAGTTAATGAAAAGATAAGTTTTTCCAAAGAAATTACAATACTAAGAAAAGTATATTTTATGTATATTTTTTTAATGAAGACTTTCCTCATTTGAATTTAACTATTTCATTTATATTTTTTTGCTTTTATGTTTCGTTGGTAGCAAATTGCTGACAAAAGTACACCAAATGCATCATTTTGTGGTTATCATCATATTTGTGAAGGTAAATTCTGGTACTCACATATTCCTCAAGAAAAATTTTGTTAGAATATTTTATTAAATTTTGACAATCAGTGTTTATATATTTCACTATATATTATGGTATTTGTTATTTAATGTGGTTTTCAAAACAATTATATCTAGCTATATATAATCCTATATAGTTAATCTAATTTTGTATAAACTTGGCATAGTTATGTGTAATTGGTACTTAATATAACTCTTTAAATTTAGTAGGTTTATAATGGATAAGAGTTGGATGCGTAAACCAAGATCAACAAAAGAATATGAAAGAGGTTTAAACCAATTTCTTGATACGACTTTTGATAGAGTAAGCCTTAGTGGGAAAATCTATTGTCCGTGCAAACGCTGTAAGAATGTGAAATGGATAAATAGAGAGGTTGCTAAAGAACATTTGACAGTTGATGGGTTCATGAAAGGCTATACAAATTGGATTGCACACGGGGAGGATTCATCACCCAATCAAGTTAATTTTCAGCAAAATAATGAATTTAATCAGCTTGATGATATGTATGGGTTGATACATGATGCTTTTGGAGTCAATGAAATAGATGTAAACATGGAAGAGGAACTTAATGAGCAAGCTAAGAATTTCTATAAGTTGTTAGAAGATAATCAACAAAAATTATACCGAGGATGTAAGCAATTTTCTAAACTTGCGTTTCTCATTCGACTCTTTCACCTCAAGTGTACTGGTAAATGGTCTAACAAGACATTTACCGTTCTTCTTGAGTTGTTGAAAGAGGCATTTCCCGATGCTATAAACTCATTGCCTAAATCTTACTATGAAGTACAAAAGATAATAGGGGCTTTGGGACTCACTTGTATCAAAACTAATGCATGCTCTAATGACCGCATGTTGTATTGGAAAGAGCGTGTGAATGATGAATTTTGCCATGTTTGTAACACATCCAGATATGTTCAAGCTGAAAATTCTATTGATGAAGAAGATTCTTCCTCTAAGTTTAAAAGATTTCCAGCTAAAGTATTGAGATATTTTCCTCTAAAGCGTCGGCTTCAAAGACTCTTCATGTCTTCTAAAACATCATCATTCATGACATGACACCATTAGGAGCACACTAAGGATGGTTGTATGAGACATCATAGTGATTCTCCTTTTTGGCATGCTTTTGATCGGCAACATACTGATTTGCAAAAGAACCAAGGTTAGTCAGACTTGGTCTAGCAGCCGATGGATTTAGTCCATTTAGAACTATGAGTTTCACTCATAGCACATGTCCATTCATATTGACCCCATATAATATGCCTCAGTGGAAGTATATGAATGAACTTTTTTCTTTTTGACCTTACTGATTCCTGGTCCATCACCTCCTGGAAACAACATTGTTGTCTACTTACAACCCCTAATAGAGGAATTGAAAGAATTATGGACAATCAATGATTTTCCAGCATATGAAAATTTATCTTGTTGGAGTGCTAAAGGACAATTGGTTTGCCCGTCGTGTCATAAAGAGACATGTTTTAAGTAGTTGTACAATAGCCACAAAGAGTGTTACACGGGTCATCGTAAATTTTTGAACCATTATAATCCTTACAGAAAAGATGCTAAATCTTTTGATGGATTAACTGGAGATATAGTGTTAGATGAATTATCTGGTTTCAACATGATACTTGAAAAGAAAGTAAATGATAATCCTTCCCTCACAATTGGAAAAAGAAAAGCATTTTTTTCATTTGCCATATTGAAAAGATAACATGTTGCGTCATAATCTCGATGTAATGCATATAGAAAAAAATGTTTGTGATAGTTTGCTTGGTATTTTATTAAATTTGGATAGGAAGACAAAAGATCATGAAAATTCTCATCTTGATTTACATGATATGAGCACAAGGAGTGAACTACACCCAGTTTATCTTGATTCAGGAAAGAGATACTTACCTGCTGCATGTTTTACAACGAGTAAAAAAGAAAAAGATCTATTTTCTCGAAGTTTTGCGCAATGTGAAAATTCCCGATGGATATGCATCTAATATTTCGAGGCGTGTGAAAGTTAAACCATATCAAAGTTAAGGTCTAAAAAGTCATGACAACCATATATTGATGAAATAGTTACTTCCAATTGCTCTACGCAGAGTTTTACCAAAGCATGTCAAAAAACCTTTAATCCAATTATGCACTTTCTTTAGAGAACTCTGTATGAAGTTCTTAAGTCCAGAGATCTAATTTGATTGGAAAAAGAAACTTCCATAACTCTTTGTGATCTAGAGAAAAATTTCCCTCCGTCATTTTTTGATGTCATGATTCATTACCTATTCATTTGCGTACGAGGCTCGAATTGCTGGACCCGTACAATATTGCTGGATGTATCCTATCTCGAGGTAATATTTGTTTTACCATTATTATTTTGATTTACCTACTATAGAATTAATTTGTAATTTTTATAATTTCAAAGACGAGATATTTATCAACTTTGAAATCTTATGTGTGAAATCGAAGTCGTCCCGAGGGTTCAATTGCAGAAGGATACTGATGAAAAAATGCATGAGCTTTTGTATTAGATTAGAGAAAACCCCGTAGAGAACTTTTATTATTGACATATTTATAGAGATACATGTACTTGGTAAACAAGAAACCCTAACTATAAACACGAAAAAGATAAATATTAAGAAACATAAAGAAACCTAAATTAACATAAATATGAGAAAGATATGGAAAGATATTATATTATCTAACAACCCCCGCAGTCGAAATGTGAGAGTCTTGACCATTGAGACTGAACCAAAAATTTTTTGTCACAGAGAATTTGAGAAGAAGATGGCAACAAAGATAAGAGGTGGCCGTGTCTCTGATACCATGTTAGATTAGAGAAAATCCCGTAGAGAACTTGTATTATTAACATATTTATAGAGATACATGTACTTGGTAAACAAAAAACCCTAATTATAAACAAGGAAAAGATATAAAGAAACCTAAATTAACATAAATACTAGAAAGATATGGAAAGATATTATATTATCTAGCATTCTGTTCTAGATATTTAGAGGATGTGGAAACAAAATTTAATAAATTTAAAAGAAATGAAGGTATTGGTGGTGATATGACTGTAGAGTTTCATATTGAGAGGCAAGATTGTGTAGTTCCAGATAAACAAATACTTATCAAGGCACACCAGTATGTGTTATTCAACTATAATTCAATCGAGTCATTTATCGAGTAAGTAGCTTTTTTTAAGAAATTTATTTGTATTTATTTGATATTATTTCATATTCGACTCATTCATGTCCAAATTGCATATAGGCAACACAAGACCATGGTTATAGATGAAAATTCCAATCTTGGTAAAAAAGACATTGAACGCATTCATAGTTAGACTTTTTCAAAGTGGTTTAAGAATTATGTAAGTTATTGTATTTCTAATTGTTTTACTTACATATTTTACATGTTCTTTTGAAACTTTTTCTTTATTTGATTATTCTATTATGTTCCTTAATAGATTGAAGGAATGCATCTTAATGGAAGTCAAGTGTCTCATGAACTTAGGGCCTTAGCTCGAGGCCCTAACCCAGTCGGGAAGAGATACCGAGGGTTTATTGTAAACAATTATCGATTTCATGTGAAGAAATATGAAAATTGAAGAAGAACGCAAAATAGTGGACTAGTCGTCACTGCACAACAAATAGTTTTGCTAGAAAAAATGACAATAACCCGATTGTTGGTGATGTCACTTACTATGGGCTCCTAAAAGATATAGTTGAATTGGATTATTTTGAGGGAGGAAAAATTGTGATGTTTGAGTGTGAATGGGTGTCACCGGGAAGGGCACAAAAGCAAGATAAAAATGGCTTCACCTTAGTTAATTTTTCCAAGTCAAAGCAACATAGTGAGCGTTTTGTGCTAGCTTCTCAAGCTCAACAGGTTTTTTATATAGAAGACCCACTTGAAAAAAGGGTTGACCTACTTGAAAAGGGTTGGTATGTTATGCGTGCAAAAGCTAGGGATTCATTTGATATGGATCCAGTTTTGAGTTTAGATAGAGTCACACTTCTTCAAAGTGATAAAAATGATGTCCAAATAAAGGATGGAAATGAACAACTTAATTGAGTCAGGGAGGATATAGAAGGAACAATAGTTGAAGAAATTTAAAAGTGATTCGCTTAAATTAGCAAAGAAATATTTGAATGATATATTACTAACCTTTAGCTATTAGATTATAAAATTACTTCTTTTTGAGCTAGATGATTAGAGTACTTGTATTCAATTTTTTTCCTTTTATTATTTTGAGTTTTTACTTTGGTTCGTCGAATTGTTATATCTATGAATTTCATTTTAAGAAAATGTCAATGCTTTTGCTGAATGGTAAGTTTTATTCACACTTCATCAGTTATAATTATAATAAAACTTATAATGTTTATTGGGAACTTTTAATTTGTTTATTATTTCTTGTGCAGATTATGGCTCCAAAAACTAGAGGTCGTAGCAATAATACTTCATCGGAGGTACTCGAGCAACCTCCACAAAAACCAAGATCTTTTTCTACTCGACGTGGTGAAAATCAAAACGAGTCAGGTGGTATTACTTCACTTTAATTAATACTGGTTATTAGATCATCTAAGTTAAATACTTGCAAAATTTATAATCAAGGATATAATAATAGATAAATTCAACATGAAATTAATTTGTTTTTAAAGGAATGCATCACACTAGTATGCGTTTGGATCAACATGCTGCAATTATAGAAGAAAACCACCCGAACACATGCCAACAAAATAGAGCTACTTTAAGTCAGAATGATACCCCTTTGTAAATTGTAATTTTTCCAAAGCTCAAAATCAAAAAGTTTTCCTCCTATTTCTGTTCCTTTTCATTTTCTCTGATAACTAAACGATGTAAAATAATTTTTCTTATATATTTTGATGTTGCAAATGAGTCAGGTAAGTTGCCATTAACATGTGTATATTCTTTAAGTTCATATACAGAAGAATTATTATTACATGAGTTATTATTATTATTATTATTATTATTATTATTATTATTATTATTATTATTATTATTATTATTATTATTATTATTATTGTAGTTGGTAATAAACGAAAGAGAGTAAGAGGGTATACTTGCCTACCTAAAGTTTGGGGGCAACAACCTGGAGACCTTGTAGATGTTTCATTTAATGATCTCGGACAACCAAACGATGAATTCAAGACAAACACTTTTGCTCATTTTTTGGGTACAATCGGAAAAAATGGAAGATATTGCCCTCTTAACTTCAAAGATTGGAGGTTGATGCCTCGTACTTACAAAGATGATATGCTGAAAATTGTTAAGGTCATTTAATTTACGGATAATTAACTCACATCCCCTCTATTATGGGATAATTACACAAACCTCCACTCACTAATTGATAATTACAAACACACCCCCTCATGTTAAAGATTTCTTACAATTGCACCACTTGTGTGTAACAATTCTTACAATTGCACCCCTTGTAAACCTTATAAATTGACCCCCTAAGGGGGTGTGTTTGTAATTATCAATTAGTGAGGGGAGGCTTGTATAGTTACCCCATCATTAAGGGGGTGTGAGTGTAATTATCCCTTTAATTTATTGTATATAAATTTCTTTCGGATTACTTGATGTTCATTTTCTTTAAGATTAAACCTTTGTGGTATGTTGTGCCATTTAATTTTCTATTTGTAGGAAAAGTTTGAATTACCGCCAGGACAAGAACCTTATGTTTTGAAGTCAATTAACAAGAAATGACACAATTGGAAGTGTTATGAAGAATTGAATTTTGACCCCAATATACCAATTGAGCAACAAATGCTTGACATACCTGATAGGGTGGACGAAGAACAATACAAGGCTCTTGTAAAATATTGGATGTCCGATAATTTTAGGGTATAAAATGCATAATATCTCTGTACAAGTTAGAATAAGTATTGTTAATGTATAATATGTAGACTTTATTGCTATTGATCTTTAATATGTTGTTTCAGAGGATAAGCGAAAAGAATAAACAAACTCGTGCTCAATTAGATTTGCTTCATTGCATGGGCAAGAAAAGCTTTGCTCTAGTGAAAGAAATAATGGAATTTTTTTATTTTAATTCAGTTTTTTTTAATACATAAACCTTGTTGTAATATGATATAGTATTAATACAAAAGAAAAGGCTTGGGCGATATCCCACGAGAGCCGAATTATTTGAGGAATACTATTCTAGGGCAGATGGATCGGATGCTAGTGAAATCATACATGAAGCAATTCTAAGTTAAAATGATATTTTCATTTATTAAGTTGTAAACTAAAATCTTAACTTTATACATCTACTTAGCTACTTATTTTAACAATATAGTTCAATAAAAGTGCTAACATCGAATTAAATATCAAATTACAATGTTATAGGAACAAATGAAATTAGTAACAAACCAAGAGCATAAAAATTCAAATGGTGATTACTTTCCTAGTCCTAATGATACACATGCAAAGATAATGGGTGAAGATAAGCATGGACATCTGCGAATGTATGGTTTAGGGGTGACACCAGTTGATGTACACAGAGCAGTGTCAAGTTGTGATGCAAATTATAGAATGGCCATGGAGTATAAAAGTAAGTATTTTCACGCAATGGAGAAATATGATGCATTGCATGAGAAGTTGGAAAATTTGTCGGCAATAGTCCATGGGAGAACAGAGCCAGATCCTCAAAATGTTCTAGTTGTATCTCCGAACAATCAACCCTCATCTGGTTCTACTTCACGTCCAATGCGTATCGGGTAATAAATTTAACTTTGACTTTTCCTAGAGATAAGTTAAAACATGCTTTAGTTATAAAGTCATAAGCAAGTTATATTATGCAGGTTAATTCTTCTGTTGTTTTAAAAGTATGGGGAATATAGATGAAATCATTGCAACTGGCTATGTCTTGAGTTAATGGTGAAGAATTAGGGTCTGATTGGTGTGAGATCATAATACAAACTCAAATTAAGAAATGTATGTGCTTGTTCAAACCATATAGCAACATACGGAAAATTGGAGATGCATTTGGAGCACCCCTTGCTTGGCCTATATCCTTGGTATGTACAAATTCATTTTGGCCTCTCCATTTACAACTGCATTTGCACTCTTTCTGGAAATATTGTTGTTCTTCTCAGGCCTGTTTTTATCAGTTTTGGATGAACCTACATATCTCTTGACAAACTCCGCTGGCTTAGTTTTAGAGGGAATTTTGACTTTAACATCAATACTTCTGTCCTCGGGCAGTTCCACATTATCAACTTCAATATCATACTTTGAACTAGTTAAAGCTTTTTTTGTTCTTGTTAAAAGTTTTCTAGCTAAATTCAGTTATTATTTACATTCGAAACTTATACTTGATTTAGTTGAATGAGATTGTGTGAATATTTAGAGTAAAGCAATTTTTTCTTAATTAGCTACTTCAAAATAGATGTTTATCCTTATCCTTTTCAGTTGACTTTACATGTTGACCATGTCTAATAGAATATTGTCTTTTTCTTTCTTCCTTTACATTGTCTTTTCAGTTCAGTGAACTCCAAGGATTGATACACATATATGTGGATTATTCATTAACTATTTTTTTAAGTGAACATTTAATTGTGGATTATATTGTCACTTTGATTCCACTTGTGATTGTGATGTTAATATATATCTTCTTATATGCAGGTCACATTGGAGGAAAATGAGGATTGATTAAGTCTTGGATGCTCATGCTAGATTCTTAAATATGTATTTCAGCATCTCTTTTTGTCAAATGCAACACTAATTTTACTTATTGTTTTGCATAGAAATTGTGATGATTGGTGGATTGCTTAATACTTTTTTGCATAGAGAAATATTAAATTGTCTTTTCTTGGAGACTTTTTATTACTGTAGCCTTTTCTTAGTGAAAGGAGAATTCAATGAATGGATATTGCAATTTCATTTGATTTTGGTACGTGGAGTTATTTTTAATTATATTGTTTAGATATTTTTTGGTGTATATAATTTTAATTGAAAGTGAAATTATTTTCAATTGCAATCAGAATTTTTATAGAATATTAATACTCACCATTCATTTATTGTAAAAAGACAGATAAATGTGTCCCTAAACAATGGGGACACTTATAAGGGGTTCTGGAGGCATATTATAAGTGTCTCTAGGAGTTTAAGGATACAAAAAAGTGCCCCAAACGACGTAATACTTATAATTCGTATTCTGTCTAAAGACAGATATATGTGTCCCTAAAACGAGTTATGGGGGAACTTATGAATAACTTGAAAAAGTCTTCTGGAGACATTTTTATAGAATATTAATAAGCACCTCTAGATATTTAATGACACAAAAATGTGCCCCCAAATAATACAAATTTCATAATTCATAGGTTGTATAAAGGCAAATAAATGTGTCCTTAAAACATGTTTTCGGGACACTTATAAGTGTCCTGATATATCATGATATTTAGCGCCCTAAACTTCAAAAGTAGAAAGCGCCCCAATATGTATCTTTTTGGGGCAATTTTTTGTCTCTATATCAGTATTATGTTGTAGTGTGTCCCTAGACACCTCACATTTTTACAACATTGGTAACATTAGCGATTTAAGTAAAATGTTAAATTAGGGCTTTGAAAGCAATGTGATGGATATTGATATATTGTTAAACCGTGAGACTGATCAATACGCACAAACGTTCAATTTGGTAAATCCTCTTAAACTATTTCTATAGGTTATTCTGTTAGACAAGGTAATTATTTTGAGTAGCAGGGTTCAATGGCTCGAGTCTCCTAGTTATTGGAAAATCCATTAATGAATAATCACTTAAGTTCGATCTTATGATTGTGGGAGGTCGTTGTATTGATTTTTTATGGGATAAATACATATAACCTTCTGTGATTTTTTGAATTGGGCACTTACCCTCCTGTGAAAAAATATTATCCAAAATACCCCCTATGAAAAAAATTAAAGAAGCAATTTATCCCCTATGCGTCTCATTCGTGTGTGGCGCGAGTGGTTATAAGTATTTTGACCTTTTTAAACAACTTTGCCCTTGATCTCACATTCATGGATCAAATGTGATAAAATCAACTGTCCGTATTAAAACATACATATTTAATAGTGAACATGTGGTGTAAAAAGAAATATATAGATAATATTAATTTGGTGCAAAAAATAGTGTAATACATTGAGTGAAATTACTGCAACTGCAACAAAAAAAGTGCAATACATTGGAGATGTTTTAAAGTAAAGCCGCCACCAATTTAGCCCCCAAAACCACCAACCAAACCCAGAATTTTCAACCCCCAAACCCACAATTACTGCCCAACGATTGAATTGGGTACATACTAAGGTGCAACATTAATTGTTCATTTAATGTTTTTGTAGAAGAGATTGCAGAGAGAGAGAGAGAGAGAGAGCTCATATTAATGGTGGAGTTGAATCCACCATACACGCAGATAACACGGACATCGGTTGAATTGGGTCAAATGCTTACCATGTGATGGGACAATGCTAGTTCATTTGTGGGTGTTAAATATATTGTGTATATTTGTATATCTTTTTGTATCTCTTTCCTTTAATCTAGCATAGGGTTTTCTTTATTTGTATATATTTGTCATGAGTAATACAAAGTTCTCTACGGGGTTTATACCACTCTAACATGGTATCAGCCAACTAGAGTTTTCTCTCTATCCCTACCGATCCAACTCTTCCGCCTCCCACCCTCTCGACACTGGCAACCCCGCGGCGCGCAACTCCTCACTTAAACAACCTTCTCTACTGTCTTGCCATCAACTCCGGTCTTGTTCATGCCAGTCATCTCCTCATGGTAAGATCACAGTTTTTATTTCTCTATTGTCTTTTCTCTCTCTTTTTCTATTATCATTATACTGACCAAGTCAATCCTACAGCCACCCCTACCACCAATCACCCGGCTTACTTCGTCAATACTGTTTACCATCTCTTTAATTTTAAACTCTGTGAAGAGGACCCTCATTTTAAACTTTGAAAAACCATTTTTTCGGATATCTGTCGTAGTTATCGAGTTCTTGGTCATATTAATGGTTCTTCGTTACCTAAATCTAAAGAAGATGAGGACTAGTATTCTCTTCATTCCAAAATCAAAACATGGATTTACAATTCTGTTGATGCCAGCCTCTTGGATAGTATTAGTTCCGATGGCAATACTGCAAAACAAACATGGGATAATCTTGAGTCATTTTTTACAAACAATAAACGTTATCATTGCCTACAACTCCAAGATAAATTCCAAAATTTGAAAAAGGGTAATTTGTCTATCTCTGAATTTTGTCGTCACATGAAACATATTACTGACAATTTAAAAGATACCGACAACCTTAGTTCTGACCAAGAACTCATCCTTCAAATTCTGAATAATCTTCTCGACTTCTACAATAGTATTATAGTGTTGGGAATGTGCCCTCGATGCCAACGAGCAGTTAGAATACAAGGCACAAGTTTATATTGTGCAACCTCTAGTTAATATAATGTCAACAATATGTTGTTCGTATAATTCTTGATGGCATTTATAAAGTTTAAAAAGAACAACTAGTCCATGTGTGTCAAGGCAAACCTTTGCATTCTTTAAGGAGATGGGCACTGGAAGGGTTTGGTACTTGATCACTTAAATAGTTCGTAAGTCAGACAATCTCAATTAAGCATTGAGATTCGTATAGACTTGTATGACACATACTTTGACAAAGGAGTGACAGTCGAACACTATGGAATAGTGGGAGTTTGTGTCATAGATACATTGATGGGATTAGTGTATTCGAACACGGCTCATAGTAATCCGAGCATATGGATTTTTACTCAGTGACTGTCAATGATTGGATTACTGATTATGAAGGTATGCGTGAGCCTTAGACCAGAGGAGTTACGGTCACAGTGTGCTTGTGATGTTGGATTCTGTCACTAGAGTAGTTAGGCCCAATTCACTCGTTGAAAGGTGGGGTCGACCTCGAAATGCGTTCCAATGGCAAGTAGCATGTGAGGTAATTACCAAGAGAGAATTCACTATCTCGAATGTAAACGAGAAGTATCCTATGCGATCATAGGAAAATGAGATTGAAAGTCTCTGCCCAGAGCTGATGAACTAACTCGTGTTTAGTAATCTCATATTACTATGATTCTTAAGCATACTATCGAGTCCTGTGAGTTTGACATATTCCATGACTCTCACTCAATTGGGATACGTCAGTGAAGGGCTTATACTCATACAATATTCATAATCTAGAGATTCATAACGACATAGTCATTTCGTACTCGATTAGGCTACGATGTGGGGCCATGGTGTTGGCTAGGTGTCACCCACATCTTTTTGGTATCCTCCCATTGCCAATTGCGACGAACCTAGAGAGGCCCGCTATAAAAGAATAGATGGGGAAATCAAGTCTTGTAATTGGAGGGTGTTCTGGTAATTTGTCCCTAGGTAGGATGAATTAATTAATTGGGCAAATTAATTTAATTGGTTGTGGTGATCCCAAGTGGCATACGAAAGGGTCGAGAAGGGGGGGTTGAATAGACCCTGAAGTCTTTTTCGACTTCAAAAATTTCATATCACTTTTAAAAATTAGAACTCTTAGGAAGCTGAGCGCTTGGTTTAGGCGCTTCAATAAATGTAACTTAGATTTAGTGATTTTAGCAATTTACCAAAGTAGGGTAACGCTTAGATCACTTAATCAGGGTTAGCACAGCGGAAATGATTTTAAAGCTTTAGCATTCGTTTGGGTTAAATAATCGCTTAGCAGATTGATTTGTCTTTTTCAGAATAGATAGAATAATATAAAGCAAGACAATAATAAAAGTAAATGACACAAGATATATAAGGTTCACTGGGTGATGTAATCCCAACTACGTCCTTCTTCTCCTTTTTCACTTGGAGGGAATTTACTAAGATGATTATCAAAGAATCACACAGAATCTTCTACAAGATAGTAAATAGGTGAAAATGATCTCAAGCTCCTTGATCACACAGATGCCAGCACCAATGAAGATCTTCTTCTACAAGCTTCACTCACTCAGAAATACTGTCTGTAAGGAGTTTCAACAACTTTTTCACTCAGATGAAAGGTTGAGGGTTTTATCACAAGGGTTTGTTTATTTTTGGAAAGATCAAACAACTTAGAATATCTCAATAAGAGTTTAGGTTTCTTCTTTTGAAGATATTTGAGATATTTGTGAGTGTATGGAATGTATGTAAAAAGCTTGAAGGATTTTGGCTACGGAGTTTCTAAGCTTTTTCTTCAGCAGATTTTTCTTGTGCATGTACGTATATCTCTTTTTTCTCTATATCTCTGTATTTTAGAGTTTGCTGGAAGGAGGTATTTATAGGCAATTCTAGGGATATGTCCGTTGGACAATGTGAGAGTGTGCCTTTCACACGGCGCGTGAGTATACCTTTTCTCTGACATTCCTGAATTCCTGCTGGTACCGATTTGACAGGAGCAGCTATAAACTCTGAAATTCTGACAGTCTAGTCAAAAGGTGGCTTGTCTACAAGTCATATTGGCGTATCACATTTAATTCTCTTATCAGGCATTTAATGCATTTGAATTTATTTCCCGTTTGAAATAAATGTCCGTTGAATGATTGCATTTAAGTCCTTCATGACTTGAGAATTTATTTTAGGTGAATCTGATTCTAATCGCTAGAGTGCTTTGAGCGGATCCATAAATCCTAAAATAGTTCTTTAGCGTTTGACAGACGCTAAGGATAAATCTTCATCTTCTTCTGACTTCAGACGCTGATCTTCAACTTCATCTCTAATAGACTCACCTAGAATTCTATTATTGATTCGGTATCTAATACTTAGTCTAAAATCTATAAAGATAAAAAATTACAAGCTTAACAAAATTACATATTTTCAAACGCTTATACAATTGATCTATGAAACATAAATTTACATTATATTTTGGGGTCTAACAAAAAATCCTATCTTGTCATCATCAAAACATCTAACATGAAATTTCCTAACAATTTCCCCCTTTTTGATGATGCCAAGACCTTAACTCTTATAACTCTTTTATAGATTAAGAGTTCAAAGAAAAGCCCAAAAAATAATTATAAGTTAGCATTTGGAAAGTTAGTAAAGTTAGCTAATGTTAGATTAGCCTCAACAAGGTGTTTCAGCGATAAATCATTCATTCATATAGAAAGATAAGCATACATGATTTATACTGAATAAAAACAAAAAACAAAACTTTCATCTTTTCTGTCGCTTTATGCTTTCTTCTTTTTGGTAGATCTCATTTGCTAAGTCCACGAGGAGTCGATCAATGTCGATCATGGTGGTATGTTGTAATTCATCATAGTCATGCCTTCGCTGTCTAGCGCTTTTATTCAGTTTCTTCAGCTTGTCCACCCATTCCCTTAGAGGAATACCAAGTTCACGAATTAAATAGTAATAGATGTCTTATCTTCTGTCGTTGGATGGTTTCCAGTTGATAGGTCGTCTAAGCGGTCCGGCATAAGGATGAAATCCCATACTTTCCAAAAAATCGACGTCCAAGTCAGGGAGCAAGTACCTTCCTAGATAATACCTTGGCTTTCTCTTTTTAGTTAGCATTTTTGTTTATGCTCGCTATTTCATCAAACATTGATCGCCAGTGTTTATTATCTATTTTAGATATTGCCTTGAACTTTTCTTTATCTTCCCCCTTCTTGACATCAGCAAAAGAGTTCTTTAAGTCAGCGATGTCCCTTCGGAGAAGCTTGACTTCATCTATCAAGAGAGCAATCTGTTCAGCGATAACTCTGAGATATAAGGTTGGAGGAATTGTGATGCTCAGCATCAGCTGAAGCATTCTGCGCAAGCGACCAGTTGAAATCGTCTGAAAGCTCTTTGATGAGAGGAGCGATAGAGTTCATCATGGAGATTGTAAGCTTCCTGGCATTTCGCATATCATTTTTGAGAACTATTTCTACTTGATTGAGCGTGGAAGTGCTTCGCTCTTCCAATCGAGAACAAGAATCCTTTATATCGCTGAGAAAATGTCGAACTGCTTTTCTGAAATCTTTAGCTTCTGGATAACTGTCAGAGTCTGAATCTGATGAATCGGAAGATGAACGCTCAGGTCTGTGAGAGCTTGAGACTACTGGAGCTTTGCCTTTAGATTGGTCTCTAATAATAGGCTCTGCAGGTTGTGCTGCTAAGTCAGCATGAACCTTTTCGATCACTGAGTCGAGCATCTGAGTTGTGGAGTCAATTTGAACAACTTGTTCCTCAAGTGGAACCTCGACTGCTGGAGCGCTGGGGACAAAATCTTGCATATCAGTGTCTGTGGGTTAAATGGCTTCCACAGCAGGAGTTTGTTCTTCTTCAATATCAACAACGTCAATTTGAGGTGCTGGACTTTCAACAGGTATGACCCAGAGTGGGCCAATTGATTCCATTACGTGTCGTGGACTAATTAGGTTTATCTGCGGGATAAAGAATATAGCCTCTTCGCGCTCTTCATTACTTAGTGCAAGTTGCACTCCTTTTGGAAGATCAACTCCTGAAGTATAAGAGTTGTAGAGGTCCAAATTAAATGGCATCAGCGCTTGAGCTGCTTCTTGGTCCACTGGCCTGATCAGCGATATCATCTTGGCCATTTGAATGTTCTGTTCACAAAAGAGCACAGGGTGAAGATTGTATCCTCAGAAGTCGCTCAGCCCTGAATAGTGGTTGAAAGTGATATCCAACGCTTGTGCATTTTCTATCACTGCTCTTCTGTCTCTGTGGAGTTTAGCAAATTCAGCGTGCTCATTTGCAACATCGACACGAATTTCACTTTGTCCTGGAAGAAGCGGCTGTTTACTGGTAGAGGCTTCTTCGTTCAAATCTGGAAATATGCGCTGAACAAACGCTTGATAGGGGTGAAACACATAGCGTCCGCCTTGACTGACTAATGCTAGTTGTTGATGGATGTAGCTCTCGATAGGTTGCCTGTATCCTGGCAGATCGCTAACATTTTCGGCAATATGCTTACGCTGATGAAGTAAAAAGGTAGCAAACCCTCGACGTCTGTATTCTATTCCAAATTCAAAAAGAAATGGATATCTCAGGAGTTCTTCAAGGGTATAGAAATGTAAAACAAACTCTTCAGCCCATCTGGTTGTATCCATCATCCATCGCTTACCAAGCTTGTCAGCTTTCTTCTGTTCTTTTCTAGCTGCAAGAAACTTGTCAAAGCGTTCAATTTCTTCATCATAATCCTTAGCCCATAATCTTGCAAGGTATTCTCGGGCTTCATCTTCTATCCACGAGTTGATAGGATTGGGACGCTCTGCAACCACTGGTCCTTTTCCTTTCCACAGTGTAAGAGGTTTAGGGGATAGAGCGTTCTGAGGAGTACGAACGACTTTGGGATAGTCAGAGTATCCGATCCGGTTAAGAATTTCTTTATCTGGATTCTTTGACCAATCACCCATATGAGGATTCTTGATGACGATCTTATTCTGGCGCAAGGGATAAAAGGATTCTTTAGAATGGCCAGTAAAGTTGAAACGCTTCTCCTCAAATTCAGTCATGTTGATCGCTAGATGACGAATATACTTAAGTCTAGATTGGAATCGCTCAAGATTGCAAAAACCTAGATCGGCGAATCACTCGAAGAATTCAAACTTGGCAGAATTAGATATATCAGGCCTATGGAGAGTGGTTTGAAAGGAGATTTCTGATTCAGCAAGGGTCTGAGTGTCCCATTCTCTAGCAGCATAATAAAATTCAACATCTGCAGAATATCCGTGAGGAAAGAAATCGATAACACGAGGAGGAGACCCGGTTGGGGTGGGAACGAAGGCAATAGATTCTGTTGGGATAGGGGCCACTTCTATCGACCGCTCAGCATGCTCAGTCGCTTCACTGACTGGTGATGTGTCAATGTCAAGAAGGACATGGGTGACTTCTATATCCACATCCAATTCAACAGAAATCTCGGAAGGTGAAGGTGCATCAGCGTCTAGAGCATCTTGAGCTGATACATGTAAGCGTTTGAGAAAACAAAGCAAAATTTCTACTAAGTAGAAATTTAAAAATAAAATGCTACAACGCTTACCCTGAGGACTATCATCGACTTTGTCAGTCGCTTGATCTGTTTCAATAGTTGGTACAATTTCCTCAGGCTCTGGGACCTCTTCATCAGGATCTAAATCGAGAAAAGAAGTGAGGGGATCAGCACGAATAGGTATATTCAAAGACTCAAGAGTGTTAAGAGCATTATGAATATCCGTGTCAACTTCGGCTGAAAAAGGTTTTATCCTAGCGTTAGAAAAGGAAACCTAACAAGGAAAGGATAAAGTACTTTGTTTTTCACAAGTACTTACCCTGAAAATGAGCAGCCTTCTCAGAAAGAGTAGTGGCTCTAGGCTTAGGAAAAGATTCAAGAATAGCGTCTGAAGAAGGAGGAGGAACACTCGCCGAGTCTTCATGCGCTGGCTCGACTGGAGCGCTTGTTGATGCAGCTGGAGCGGATGAAGGAGTACTCCTACGTGCTAGCGGTACTTCTTCTTCTTCTTCTATTTCTTCTTCTTCGTTTACACTAAAGATAAACGCTGGAGGGGGAGAGGGTGATTTAGGAGAAGGAGAGGGAGACTTCTGTTTCTTCTTGGGCTCTGGCTTCTGCTTCTTTGCTGGTTTTGATGACTCAGCGACTTTTAAGGTGATTTTCCGTTTTGGTCGCTTAACCACCACTCTTCCTATGGTGATGAAGACGAAGACGCTTGTTTTTCATCATGGCTCCGAACAACTCTTTCAAAGTTGCTCACGCTCGTCTTTGGGAACCCCTGCACCGCCACGTTTCCTTGGCCTTAACAGCTCGCCAATCCTTTTTTTTTCATAAAACTTTAGCGCTGGGATCTTCTTTCTAGCGGAGTTGGTGAAACCGCTAGCGCTAAGAATACGACTTAAAAAAATCCCGTAAGGCTTGGGATTTACCGACTTGGCCATCGCTTGCTTGAAGCGATTAAAAACGTAAAGGGGCCAATTTATCTTCAGTTTGGTCAGAATGGCCACCATCATCTTGTACTGGAGGTTTGAAACTTTGTCGAAGTTTCCCTTTCTGCATTCGATCATCTTGGCGCATATATCCGCAAGAATAACATATTCGCCCTTCATGTCATGTTTCTTGAAGTTGGGTTCATAGGCAGCCTCAACTTCATCCTTCTTTATCAGTGCCCAGACCTTAGTAGCATCCCCAAGAGTTACACTTTCAGCTTCAGCACCATCGATTGGAAAATTTAGTAGAGATGAAATCAAAGAAGGGGTGAGGACGAAGGTCTCACGGGCGAAGGGAAAGACACAAGAAATGGAGTTTCCGTCGTCGGAGATTTTTGCATTCTTGAAGAAAAATAGGGTTTCTTCCTCAAAGAAGTTGAAAACGGC
Organism: Buddleja alternifolia; assembly: GCA_019426215.1. Lineage (NCBI taxonomy): Eukaryota > Viridiplantae > Streptophyta > Magnoliopsida > Lamiales > Scrophulariaceae > Buddleja > Buddleja alternifolia. The sequence continues at coordinate 10,762,924 of CM033395.1, forward strand.
GGTTATCATATCGCGTAAACCAGACTCTTGGACAAGTGAAAGAACAGTCCGGAGAGGAAAGTTCTGGTTATCGAAGAGATAGTCCCAGTTAACAAGAAAACTGGCGTTAACAGTGACTGGTTTCTCAGATTTGGAAAATTTTCCGACAACAAATTTTGAAGTTTTGGGTGCCATTGATGAACTGAAAAACTTCGGTAGAGGAGAGAAAAAAAATATGTTCTTTTTGCCTTAGAGAGAGAACTTTTATAGTAGAAGAGATTTGGAAGTGATAAAGTTTTACTGTAAAGGTTGTGAAGGGTTTAAATAGGAGGCAAAAAGTAACTCCTCAATTGGTAGATAAAGACACGTGTACAGAAATTAATTTTGAAAATAATAAAAATAAAATCAGAGTCATTTACTCATAAATACGGATGTCAAAAAGTGCGGTAAATATTGTAACAACTGTGAAATATAAAATTTGAAATCCGCGGTTACTTTTTAAAAACGTTTGAAAAATTTGAAATTTTCAGTGTGAAATACACGCGCCTAATAGTACACTGACACGTACTCAGACTAGTGCAGTTACTGAACCGCCTAGTTTTTAGATAGGAATCATTAACCGTCAGTTTGATTTGATAAGCACGTGTGAACAGTTGTCAAATCTAATCTTTTGGACTTATCCACACGCTACTTTCAGCGATGAAAACTATGCATGAATTTTAGAAAAGAATTACTTAGCGTTAAATTGGGAATCTTTTTAACGCTGAAGTCTTTTTGAGAAACACAATTTAATTTCTTAAAGATTAAGGATAAAATCAATCGCTTGGATTAATAAAAAGTTTCATTTATTAGAGATTGATTTTGTCATGCATAATAGATAAGCGCTAGTGATCAATGCATAAATTTTCAAAGTCAATTTTGATCACAGTCGCTTATGAATTGAGATAAGTATAATTTTAAAGTTCCCCCTGAAATTAATAACTCATTTCAATTTGAAAAATGATTTGGATATAATCATAAGGTGGATTCCCCATAAATTATATGCCTATAAAATATGATGCTCTAGGATTTAAGTGTTTAAATCAATCATACCTAATTCACTTCTCAAAGTGAGAAAGCGTTGTTCGTTGAGCGCTTTGGTGAAGATATCTTCCAATTGTTTGTCAGTTCCAATGAAATGCATGGAGATATCTTTCTTTTGAACATGGTCATGCAAAAAATAGTATCGAATATCAATGTGTTTAGTTCTAGAATGAAGGACTGGATTTTGGGTCATAGCTATAGCGCTTTGGTTATCACAATGGATTGAGGTAGGACCTGGGATTGTTCCATTATCTCTAAGTTGTTGCCTCATCCAAAGAATTTGTGCACAATAGCTCCCAGCGGCTATGTACTCTGCTTCAGCGGTAGAAGTAGCTATGGATTGTTGTTTCTTACTATGCCACGAAATTAGTCTATCACCTAGAAATTGACATGTACCACTAGTGCTTTTTTTATCTATTTTGCATCCTGCAAAATCTGCGTCTGAATAACCGATTAGTTCAAAAGGAGAGTCCCGTGGATACCATAAGCCCACATTTTGTGTGCCTTTTAGTTATTTAAGGATTCTCTTGGCAGCATTTAAGTGTGATTCTCTAGGATCAGCTTGAAAGCGTGCACAAATGCATACTGAAAATATAATATCAGGTCTACTAGCGGTAAGATAAAGAAGTGATCCAATGATACCTCTAAAGTTAGTGATATCAATTTTCTTCCCACTTTCATCTTTATCTAACTTAAGTGTTTGGCTCATTGGAATTTTTGAAGATGATGCATTTTCCATACCAAATTTCTTAATCATATCTCTTGTATATTTAGCTTGGTTTATAAATATGCCATTAGGGAGTTGTTTAACTTGTAATCCTAAGAAGAAAGTTAATTCACCCATCATGCTCATTTCAAATTGATCTTGCATCATTTTCGAAAATTTCTCACACAATCGCTTATTAGTAGAACCAAATATAATATCATCAACGTAAATTTGGACTAAGAGAATATTTTCATTATGGGTAATTTTAAATAACGTTGTATCAACGTTGCCTTTAGAAAAGCCTTTACCTATAAGGAAGATAGAGAGTGTCAAACCATGCTCTTGATACTTGTTTAAGGCCATAGAGTGCCTTATCCAATTTATAGACCATACTCTTGCCATGGTTGTTGATGAATCCTTGAGGTTGCTCCACATAAACTTTTTCTTGGAGTTTACTATTTAGGAATGCACTTTTCACGTCCATTTGATATACTGTGAACTTGTTGAATGTAGCAAACTCTAGGAACATCCGAATCGCTTCAAGACGGGCTACTGGGGCATACGTCTCATCAAAATCAGTACCCTCTTCTTGACAATAACCCTGAGCGACTAATCTTGTTAGGAATTTCATGTTAGATGTTTTGATGATGACAATTAGGACTTTTTGTTAGACCCCAAAATATGTAAGTTTGTTTTTTAGCTTTGAAGCGTTAGATTTGTAATAGGCTTTGTTTTATTTTTATTCTAGATTGTTAGGTTAAGCTGTCTTAGACTGAGCGTCTGATATGTTCTGAGTGAGTTTATCAGAAGTAAGGTTTGAAGACTCAAGCGCCTGAAGTCTGAATAAAGATGAAGATTCCAAGCGTCTAGAATGACCAGCTACACCAAGCGTATGGACTCGTTTTGAGTGACCTTCTGTACAGATTAGACTGTGTTTACTTATCTAGTCTCCCGCTGAATAAGACCAAGTTTTTGGGACGAAGGATTCTTACCAATCTAATCAATCCTCCCAAAGTTGGTGGTGCTGCTAAACCACTTTCTGAGCGTCAGACTGTACGTGAAGCGTCTGATGAAGAGGCTGAGCGTCCTACTCAAGAGGAAGCCGTGAAGCGTCCAGCTGATACCAAGAAGAGGGCTCCTAGAAAGCCCAAGCCACGAGTTGTTCCTGCTCCTCAGAAGAATGATGAGGAAACTGATGAGGATGCACAGGACAAGTTACCTCTCAAGCGGAGGAAGCTAGAAGGAATCATCAAACAAGTTGAATTCAATGAACCATCTACTGTTCCTCATGCTCAAGCGCTCAAACTCGTTGAAGGAGTCAACGTGAAGAAAATGTTCAAGCGTTCCAGGACAAGCAAGCGTCGAGCTGCTCCTGTTCCTGAAAAGCCTGAGATTGTTGAGCCAAGCACTCAAGTTGCAGTTGAGCCAAGCGCTCAAAGTGTTGCTGTTGAGATAAGTTCTCAAGGTAAGTTTATCTCTTCCCACAACATTCCTATTCCTACATCTGTAGAAGATCCTGCTCTTATAGAGGATAGTTCATATGTTACAGCTTTAGTTCCAGCTGCTGCTGAAGCGTCAACAAACGTCCACCTAGATGTGGAGTTAACAGAAGTTGTGGCTATTGCCAAAGATGTTGCCGCAGAAGCTGTTGAAATTGAAACTGAGGAATCTGCTCTCAAAGAGGTTCAGCCATCAATCCGTGTTCCGGCTAAAACATAGGCACGCTCAGCAGGTCAGAGTGTTGCTGAAGATGTTACAAAGCCAAGGCACTTCTTCCAACTGGACACACTGAAGACGATTGATCATTCGATCAACTTCATGCCCCCAGCGCTCGAAGAAGATTTCATTCCTGCTGGCTATAATGAAAACAGATATATTGCTGCTAAGAATGAGATAGACATGCTGATTGACATCGACAATCAAATTAGGGATATAGTGTTTAACACTGAGATGACAGAAATTGAGAGAAAATATTATATGGCCATTGAACTACAAAAAACTCCGGGTCAAATGTCGTCCTCTCTCATTCTTCAACAAGACAGACAAGGAGGAACAACTCCTAGATGTGATGTGGATCTAGCGTATTACCTCGACTCTGGCCACAGCAAGCCTACAGGTTTTGCTCTCAGAGACTACAGTATTCATGTGTATGAGCCACTTCGCCCTAGCTTTCTCAATCCATTAGAGGCTGTTTTGAACCGAGAAGCCTACACACACTTTCCTCATATTGCGAACAGTCCTGAAAATCTAGCTTTGGTCAATCCACTTCACTTATGGAAAAATAAAGCAGTTCATGCCGGTGAGCGTCTCGAATCTCTCACAGATTTGATCCAGACTGAAGCTAATGCATATTTTTATAGCGTCTGGAATGCCGACTACCAGCCTGATAGATATCGCTTTGTATCTATCAGAGACATTCACCATGAAAGCATTAAAGCTATTGTCAACGCTGGCACAGACTACTGCATAAACAAAGTCAATTGGGTTGAAGCGTACGTGGGAAACAAGTACACTTTCTCAGAATTAGTTCAAGCTCCCCATTTGTTCGGCATACGCATGCATGACAAGAAGCGTCATTTCGCCAAGTATTGTCTAAAGAAGCGTCAACAGAGAGTTGGATCTGTTCTCAAGCTCTCACTAATTAGACATCAAATTGAACAATGTCTGTGTCAAGAGCTTCACAGATTGTCCATTACTCCTCTACATTTCAACGCTCAAGCGTCTACCAGCGGCAGTACTCAAATTACTAGCCTGAAGTTTGCTCCCAGCCACTGCAAAGATAACTTTAACTTGATGGTGAAGATTATGACTCCCTTATCTCATTTCGAAAAAATCTTCACTACCAATCTCAGACAATGGAACGGCTCCGTCATCATTTCATTTCGAGGATATCCACTGCTCCCTTCTATCCACAAAGAGGTACTCAATCATTATGAATTTGTCCTCTCACTGCTAGAAAGAAATTAGGGACTAGCTCAAGCGATCTATCCATATTTAGAAGAGTACTACGTTGCTTACGTGCCTGAGGATCAGCGTCTCAAGTCTCTTCCCTCTGACTGCTTGATTGGATTTTCTAGAAATTACTCTCCAGATTCCATTTTCTCTATCTTTCAAGCGCCGTCCAAAGCCTTTCCGCATCATGTGCTTGATATCATTGGTCCCATACACATCAAGGCCATTGATAGTCCTCTTCGCACATTTATTTCTGGCTTTTGTTGTTCTAGATCCAAATTCACTGAACTTTTGGAAGCTTCGTCCACTTCTCTTGCCGATTTAGCAAATTGGAACTTCCAATTCGATGACTTTCGCCAAACAGAGTCAGCACTAGAGGAAGCCCCTGCTAAGACAATTGAAGCATCCACTTCTGAAGCTGCCTGTATTTCAGCGTCTGCTGAAGAACCTATTCAAGCGTCTCAACCAGAGAATATTACTGACGCTCCTGAACCTGTTGCTGCTGATATTGCTGAAGATCTCTCTCTTGACGTACGAGGTACTGTCTTTGATCCAGCATATCGAGCTCCTCTTGACTCTTTGAAACACTCATCCAGATTCAAGCGAACGACTCCTCAAGCGGTTCAATTAGATAAGAGTCAATCTTTTGGTTCGTTGCTCAAATCCGTTCTGGAGGATATCAGTGCTCATGCTACTCAGGATGAAGAATCCCTTCACTGGATTAAAGAAGATTTGGCAAAGATTGAGTCTCACGTTATGAGCGCTCAAATTGCTCATATGCGTAGCTCAGCTCAACCGGCTGTTGGTGAGTGCAGATAAGTTTTTCAACACATGCATGATGCCACTCACGCCAACCAACTAGCCATGAAAGAAGAGTTAGAAAAGTGCCTCGAAACCCTAGAGACATCTCTGAATGATGCTACAAGTGCCATGCTTCTCGCACTGCAGGAACGCTTCGACAAGCGTCTAGACGACATCTCAGACTCTATGTCTCAGATTGCTCATCAAGTAAGTTTACTTACAGAACACTTTCTGAAGTCTGATGATGGCAATAAGGGGGAAGAGAAGAAGAAAGGATAAAAGAGGAAAGCGTCTAGTTCAAGAGCTCAAGAGCCTCCGCCTCTTAAGCGTCAAGTCTTAACCTCTCCTTCTGCGCTAAGTCTCCCATCTTGGATAACTGCTTTTAAAGTAAGTGACTCTGCTGGAGCGCCTAGTAGAACACTAAGGGAACCTCCAAGAGCACTATATCCAAATCTACCAATACCTACAAGAGCAATGTTAGAACAGTTTGACATCCCTCTTCAAAGAGCATCTATTCTAGAACCTTCAGATCCAAGGATTTTAGCTGAAGAGAGGCAGATGTCTGACTTCATCCAAACTTTCAGAATTTGCCTAAGGTATATTGGTATTGATCCAACTGATTGGGACAATCACTTTACTGCTTTCAAGAAGAGACAACAAGAAGAAAATAAGCTCATAATCAACAAAGATCATGAAGCAATGATGACCTTGGAAGATAATCTGACTGAAGCTATCCGAGCTGAAATGCCCAAGCGATACAAAGTTAGATCAAGTCATTAAAGCTTTTTGATCTGCATTATCTATATTCTTGTCTCTTCTATTTTGATTGTTTAGTTGTAAAAATGCTTGTAATCTTTGATATATATATAAAATGCATTTTTCAGCTAAAACATATCGTTGAAGCGTAACTAACTTTAACTAACCGTATCTAATCAAAGCTAGCTTTTATTTTTGTGGCTATCTAACTCTTGAACTATAAAAGAGTAAGTATTGTCATCATCAAAAAGGGGGAAATTTTTAGGAATTTCATGTTAGATGTTTTGATGATGACAATTAGGACTTTTTGTTAGACCCCAAAATATGTAAGTTTGTTTTTCAGCTTTGAAGCGTTAGACTTGTAATAGGCTTTGTTTTATTTTTATTCTAGATTGTTAGGTTAAGTTGTCTTAGACTGAGCGTCTGATATGTTCTGAGTGAGTTTATGAGAAGTAAGGTTTGAAGACTCAAGTGCATGAAGTCTGAATAAAGATGAAGATTCCAAACGTCTAGAATGACTAGCTACACCAAGCGTTACCTTATAGGATAGAAGTGATTTAAGGTTCAATAAGCATCTATCAATGACTGATTTCACCTGAATTTATTTCCAAGTCCAGAAGGTGTTTAATGCAAATATTCTCAATGCATTAAGTGCCAACGGGCATTTAATTCAAATGCATTAAATGCTGATAAGAGCATTAAATGTGATAAGCACTTTCAGACGTATGGAGAAGCCACTCTATTGGACTGTCAACTATTCAAAGACTGCAACACCAAGTTTGTGCAACAGATTTTCAGGAAAAAGGACAAAAGTTGTTCACTCGCGGAAGTGAGAGACACGCGCTCTTGCATGTGTCAAACGGAGACTTTTTCCAAAAATGCCTATAAATAGGACTTCAACAACAAGCCAAATATAGAGAGAACAATTATCAAGTTGAATTGCTGTTGCATTGAAGTCTCATTCCTTACAATCTCAGAAAAGCCAAAATCTTTAAGAAAACGTTCTCTCTGCTTTTCTTCAAATTCCTGAGACAGTCAACCAATATCTCAAACATTCTTTTCGGAGAAACCCACATTACTACTGAGATATTCCTAGTTGTTTGTAATTTATCAAAATCAAATAAACCTTTTAGAAAAACCCCTATTCAAGCCTCACGATCTGTGTGAAGTCGAAGTTGGATACTTGCCGTATTTCTGGGTGAAAGAAGCAACGGGATTGAAGTGATTTGGAGCAGAAATCTGTGTGATCAAGGAGCTCAAGTCATCGACATCCATCTCTCCCTAATTTGTAGAAGATTCTGTGTGATTCTTGGAGAATCATTTTAGTGGATTGCCTCCAAGTGTTCAAGGAGAAGAAGGACGTAGTTGGGATTACACCACCCAACGAACCTTACAAATATTGTTCTTTACTTTACTTTCAGAATTCATATTGTCCTATCATAAACTAATAAAGTAAAACTTAATCAAACGCGAAGCAACTAAATACACTTTCTGTGACGCTAAAGTTTTCAAAGAGAAGACTCCAAAAATCATTCAGTTGTGCTAACATTGATCAAAGAAGTGAATGCTCATACCTATTTGGTTGTAGTATTCAAGTCTTGAAATCTAAGTTAACTTTATAAAAACAGTCTTCGTTAGACGCTTCACCAAAGCGCCTAGATTTTTTAAGTGAACGCTTAAGTCAAGCGTTAGACACTTCAAGCGTCCAAAACCATAATTTTAATACGAATCCTTTTGAAGTCGAAAAAGGCTTCAGGGTCTATTCAACCCCCCCTTTTAGACCCTTTCATATGCCACTTGGGACCAACAAATCTGGCTTTGTTTCTTATAACAATGCCATCTTCATCCATCTTGTTCCTAAAAACCCATCTAGTTCCAATAACTCCTTGGAGAGTTGGTCTTGGTACTAGCGTCCAAACTTTGCTTCTCTCAAATTGGTTAAGCTCTTCTTGCATTGCTTCTACCCAACTTGAGTCACTGAGCGCTTCATCCACTTTCTTTGGTTCCATTTGAGATAGAAAGCTTGCGAACATGGCCTCATTAATTGTAGCGGACCTAGTTCTAACAGTGCTCCAATATCTCCAATGATTAGCTCTGGTGGATGGTCTCTAAGCCATTTACGGTCTGGTTGGAATAGGTTGATAGACTCTTGATTCTCAATCGCTGATCCTCATTTGTCTCTGGTGCAGTCGCTGCATCATTCACAGTTCCATTTTGCTCTTGATGATCATTCTCTTCATGATCATCAGCGATTCTGATAACATAATCATTTGCAACCTCACGAGTAACTTTAGGAATAGGCACGGAAATCTCATCATCCTCGTCATCACTATTATCACCAAGATTAATTTCTGACGCTTGTTAGGTAAGATCTTCAATTCCTATATCATCAGGATCAACCTTACTCGGTTCTTGGTTAGCATCATCAAACACAACATGAATGGATTCTTCAAACATCGATTTGATCTTATTTACGATGCAAAAACTCTTTCCATTTTTGGCATACCTAGAAGATTCCCTCATCCGCTTTAGGATCAAATGTCTTTAGATTTTGGGATCCATTGTTATGAATGAAACATTTTGAACCAAATACATGAAAATATAAAACGTTAGGCTTACGACCCTTCCACAACTCATATGGAGTCTTCTCATGTTGCTTGTTGATCATACACTAGTTCTGAGTGTAGCAAGCGGTCTTGATAGCTTCGCCCCAAAACCTTTGAGGAAGCTTAGACTCTGCTAGCATCGTCCTAGCAACTTTTTTAAACGTTCTGTTCCGTCGCTCGGCAACTCCATTCTGTTGAGGTGTTCTAGGAGCAGAATACTCATGAAGTATTCCAAAGTCTATACAAAACTTTTCAACAAATTGGTTAGTAAATTCAGTTCCTCTATCGCTTCTAATTCTCGTCACTTTTAAATCTTTATAAGTTTGCAATTGACGAATTAGTGATGTGAGCTTGACACTAGTGTCATCTTTGGTCGCTAAGAATTCTACCCATGTATAGCGAGAGAAATCATCAACTGTTACTAGCGAGTACTTTTTACCAATAACGCTCATGATTTGAATAGGACCAAACAAATCTAGATGCAACAGTTCAAGAACTCTAGAAGTAGATAGGCATGGTTTCTTCTTAAAAGATGATTCAACTTGTTTACCCATTTGACATGCATCACATAAGCGATTCTTTTGAAAGGAACCCTTAGGTAATCCCTCTACAAGATTTAACGATATTAACAGAGAGATTGCCTTAAAGTTGAGGTGATTCATTTTTCTATGCCATAACCAACCCAATTCATTTTGACTTTTAGCAACAAAGCATGTGGGGTTGTTATCAATTGTAGAATCCCAATCCACTAAATAAACATTATTTGTTCATTTTTCTCTTAATTTAGTAGACTTAGTCTTAGCGTCGTTAACATAGCAGAAGTCGCTTGAAAATTTTACTTCAAAGCCTTTATCACAAAATTGACTAATGCTTAACAAATTATGCTTAAAACCCTCAACATAATATACATCACTGATCATGATGTTCCCCCTGTGCATGATATCTATACCTTTGGTTTTTCCTTTGGAGTTATCACCGAATATAACTTGAGGACCATTGGTTGCATGATAGTTGACCAAGAGATCCTTTGATCCAGTCATGTGCCTTGATGACCCACTATCAATGTACCAAACTGAAGTATCGGTGTTGGCTCTAGATACCTGCATTAAAGGATAGTTCTAATTCTTCTTAGGTACCCATGTTGTCTTGGGTCCTTCGTTGTTAGTGACTTTGTTTTGAATTAAAACTTTAGGAACCCATATTTGCCTAGTCTTCATTGTAGGAATACTGGCCTTCTTGGGTTTCACATTGTGTTGTGTGCGCTTTTTGGGTGTATAGTAATATCATCGATTATAATAGTAATCATAATCATAATCATAGTCATAATTATCATAGTAGCGATAATATGATCTAGACCGTTGTGGATATTAACACTGGTATTTCCTTGGCGCTGGCTTAGAGTTCACTTTTGGTGTTTGACGCTTAGCGCTTGATTCACAATGGTCAGGTTTATCCTTAGCCTTTTGAGCGTTTGGATGAACCCGTCTTTGGGAATCGTTTGCTTTCGCCTTTCTTTTGCCTGAGTTAGCTTTAGCTTTCTCATAGAAGTGAGAAACGAAACACAACCAACAACAAAACACAAGACAACTAAAACAAACATGCATCTACTAATAAAAAAAAGGGAAGAAAAAAAACACAACAAAAACGGAAATGAAATGAAAAAAAATAAAGTTACAAACTTGGGTTGCCTCCCAAGAAGCGCTTGCTTATAGTCATTAGCTTGACTTTTGTGCTTTAAGGTTCAAATAGGTGGCCCATTTAGAACAACAATATCCTTGCCATTCCTCCTTTTCTTCTTATGTCCTACTTGCCTCCACTCATATTGCGGTGTTTTGCGATAAGCCCTTTGTGTCGGATTTGTCTTATCGATTTCACGAACACGTAGATGTGGTGGAATGTACTTCATGCAAAAATCATCTTTTCTCACCTTGCCTTATTGCTCATTGGGGACCTCATCCTCCACCGTAAGAGTGCCCTTAGTCTTACCAAGTGTGCATTGCTCATCAAACAAAAGGTGAATAGCATCGACATATAAACAAGTAAGATCAGCCATAAGCGGTTGCATGTCATGACAAACATCGAATATCACCTTTTTATCACCCACCTTCAATGTCAACTTACCCTTTCCCATGTCGAGCTTGGCGTTGCTAGTGGCTAGGAAGGGTCTTCCTAGAATCAAGGGGACATCAATGTCACTATCCATTTCGAGAACCACGAAGTCGACCTGATAGAAGAACTTGTCAACTTGTACAATGACATCCTCGATAATGCCCTTTAGTTTCTTGATAGAGCGATCCGCCAATTGCACGGACATAGATGTTGGCGTAAGATCTCTAAGGCCTAGCTTCTTAAAAGTAGAGTAGGGAAGAAGGTTGATACTTGCTCCCGAATCACAAAGAACTTTGTCGAACTTGAGATGGCCAATAGTGCACGGTGTTGTGAGACTCCCGGGATCTTGGAGTTTAGTTGGCAATTTATTGAGCAAGACGGCGGAACATTCTTCAGTGAGGCACATTGTCTCATTCTCCTCCCACTTCTGCTTGTTAGATAGTATGTCTTTGAAGAACTTCACGTAATTCGGCATTTGGAGAATGACGTCAATAAATGGAATGTTAATCCTCACCTCACGAAGGATTGCCAAAATCCGAAGAAAGCTCAGATCCATCTCCTTCTTCTTCTTCTTGTGTGCATTTGGGAAGGGGAGACGAATCTCGATAGGAGGAGAAGGCGTCGGAGTGGAAGAATCAAAACCGGGTGAAACAGGAGGCGGCGCCTGGGCGTGCATATCGGCGCCTAGGGGCGGATCTGGTGGCGCCTGGGCGTGCATCATAGGGCGCTCGGGCGCGGAACTGCGAAGTGATTCATCCTGCAGAGGTGAAGGCGGCGCCTGGGCGCCGTCTGATGGGCACCTAGGCGTGGTACTGCAAAACTCCTGTTTAGAGCAGGGGAGATCTGGCGCCTGGGCGTGCAACATAGGGCGCTCGGGCGCGGGACTACTGGCAGTTTCACTCTCTAATTGCTTTCCACTTCTCAAGGCTATGGCATTACATTGAGCCTTCGGGTTTTTCTCCGTGTCACTTGGTAGAGTCCCCGGGGCTCTACCATTCACCGCATTGGAAATTTGACCCACTTGGGTTCGCAAGTCCTTCATTTCCATAAACATGTCCTTCATCATACCCCGAAGTTCGTTGAACGACATATCGGATTTCTTCATGTGAGCATCGAGTCTCTCATCGGTTGTGGGAGGTCGCATTTGCACTTGACCTTGACCTTGTCCATTGAAGTTGCCTTGCCTCGGGGGTGGGTTATTGAAAGGTGGCCGTGGAGCTTGATAGGTCCCCGGTTGTGCGTTTTGTGCGGGGTTGGGCCTTTTTGAAAAATTCTCGGGTACATGAAAGTTCACCCGAGGTCAATTGTGATTCCCCACATAATTGACGTCGCCAACCTCCGGTTCCAAGGCTACTACTCCCTCAACTACTTCCTCAATACAAGCAACCTTTTTAGAGGACGAGGCCTCTTCATCATCGAGATAAAGCTCGTCTTCCCGGGCCAACTGTTCTATTTTGTCACATACACTTTGATAATCTAACCCGAGGAGATCTCCTTCCGCACCCGCGTTGAGTCTATTCCGAATACGTGACCGAACCCCATCATAGAAATGGAGTACTTGTTCATTCAACCCAAAATTATGATCGGGGCATTTTTTGAGCATGCCCTTATATCTAGCCCAAGTCTCGGCTAAAGACTCATTGCTCCTTTGCCTAAACCCTTTTATATTACTCCGAAGCTCATTGATTTTGGAGGGTGGAAAGAATTTATTTAAAAAGGCATCGACCAACTCACCCCATGTCGTAAAAGATTGTGGAGGCAAGGATGTTTACCATGTTGTCGCCCTGTCCTTTAATGAGAAATGGAAGACTCTTAGACAAATCGCATCAAGATCCCGTGGGTGATATTGAATGGTCACAAGAGCATCATCTATAGTCTCTAAATGAGCGTGAGGTGATTCGTGCGGTTCTCCATAGAAAGGTTCTCCTTGCACCATACTAAAGATGTGAGCCGGAATGTGGTAGTTTAGTGCGAAGAAATTAGGTAAGACTACGGGCCCCGGAATGGTATGGACCCTAGGTGGTAAGCTACCCCGAACCGATGGTAATTGTTGAGGAGGTGCCGCTTGCATGGCTTGTAGAACACCTTGTAACCACTCCCTGTTTTCCGGTAAATTCATATCGGGAAAATTTCCATTCGGGTTTTGGTTGAGATTATTGGCCATTTCCCTTGTTCGCCTACTAGCCCGAAAAACTCGTTCAATTTCGGGTTCCAACTCGTATAGAGGCTCGTTTGAGGAGCAGGTCATGCACCACACAAGAATCTAACAATTAAACACAAGAACGAAATTAGACTTAACACGAAAATAAAAGAAAAGCAAGAAGTAAACAAAAAACTCAGAATTATAAAAACGTAAACAAGAAAATCAAAACTAAAATAAACAAGTCCCCGGCAACGGCGCCAAAAACTTGACACGCTAGAAGCTAACGTGCTTGGTAGCAAGTATACTAGTCTTGTAGTAATAAAAATGGACAAAATAAGTCCGGGTTGTCGAACCACGGAGACTTGGATTTTTAGCTTATGATTTTCGAATAAACGTAAAGACGAATTAACGGAAATTAAGAGTAAAACAAGTAAGCAAACAAAGAACAAAAGAAATAAGAACAAGTAACGGATTGAAACTCAAGTGTGAGAACTAGACTAAGGCACATGCAAGACTTGATTTGATCCTTATTCGCACAAAGACTCTTGTTGAATTATTAGACATAGTTGCTATGGTGAAAACTCCTAAGGTAAAAAATACCCGATGTCTCGCGATATGCTCCTACACTTAAGCGGCGGTTTCCTAAGCATGTCTACCCGGAAATCTAACCTCTAAGCATGCATTGAGGAACTAAGAGTTTACTCGATTAGAATCGAATGACTTCACCCGGGAATCTTTACCTATGTCTAGGGCAACTCCTATTTGATCGGTGATGCTATGAATTCCTTGCACCCTAACTTAACTCTTTCTCAAGATGCTAAACTAGGCAATTTATAATACATATGGTGATCAATCACATGTAAGGAATATAAGCACAAATTCATAACACATAGCAACAAAGGAATTAATTCAACAATTATCAATAATACGAATAATTCACAAATCAATTCTTACAAGGCCCTAGCCATCTGAATTTAGCCCATAACTATCAACATAGCAGAATTCAACATGTTCTCATACATAAATGTAAACATCAAATGCAATGAACAATGAAAGAAACTCCCTATAAGGTTGAATGGCAATAGATCTTTTAATGTAGCTTCAATCCTTGGCTCTTATCCTCTTCTTGCTCTTCAAGATCAGTAATATAATGGCCCAAAACCTCAGAAAATGCCCCCAATTCCCCAGATTCAGAACCCTATGAATGAATTGAAAAATCCAATTTATAGTTCCAAAATTCTGTTATCGCGGCGCCTGGGCGCGCGTTGATCGGTGCCTAGGCGCCGCCTATGTAGCGTGGATTTCTTGGGGCAGAAGCTCATGGGCGCCCAGGCGCGGAAAATGGGGCACCCAGGCGCGTGATATGTGGCGCCTAGGCGTGGTGGTTCAAGCGCCTAGGCGCCTCTTTGCGAAGCTTTAATTTTGTTTGTTGGGTCGCGCCTAGGCGCCTCAGTGCGCAGCCTTGAGCAGAATTGGGTAAATGAGTCGTCTTTTTGCCCTTTTCTTCGTCCATCGTCGCTTACTACCTGAAAGCACTTTACACACATATTAAACGCACGAGTGGCACGAAATAAACTATATATGTGCCTGAATTGTCATTAAAAGGACCTAAAAACTTATGTAAAAACGACTCATATCAACAAGTTGAAGTGTCAAATAGGGAACTTAAACGCATCCTAGAGAAAACGGTTAGTTCCTCTAGGAAGGATTGGTCTCTCAAGTTAGATGATGCACTTTGGGCATATCGAACTGCGTTTAAAACCCCTATAGGCATGTCACCTTACCATCTCGTTTTCGGGAAAGCATGTCACCTCCTCGTCGAGCTTGAGCATAGGGCGTATTGGGCTATCAAAATGCTTAACTTTGATATGCAAGTTGTAGGTCAAAACAGGTTGCTCCAACTCAACGAGCTTGATGAATTTCAACGTGAGGCTTATGAGAATGCGAAGTTGTATAAGGAAAAAACTAAGAAATGGCATGAACAACGCCTCACACCTCTGGAATTTAAAGTTGGGGATATGGTACTTCTATACAATTCTCGTCTTCGCCTTTTTCCCGAAAAACTCCGCTCAAAGTGGTCGGGGCCCATCACTATTACTAAGGTTTTTCCATCCAGAGCCATTGAGATTTTTGACGAAGTGAAGGGCACTTTTACCGTAAATGGGCACCGATTGAAGCATTATTCTCATCAAGGATGGAGCAAGGACAAGCAAACCGTCCCGCTCCATGATCCATCTCTGTGACCCACACTCGAAAAGTCAAGCTAATGACTATAAACAAGCGCTTCGTGGGAGACAACCCACGTTTTTACATGCTTTCTTTCATTTTCGTTCTCTTCTTTTCGTTTTTGTTTTCGTTAGCTGAATTAGTTCAATTTATCGTTTTAGGGAATCGTGCCGTCAGGGATGTTGCGTTCTTTCATGGAAAAATTCAATTGTTCAACACCAGGTCACCAGACCGCGGTCCAAGAATCCAATAGCCATTTTTTTTGGAGGCAGACCGCGGTCCTGCGCAGAAACAGCAGCAGCATAAGGCCTGTTTGGGTTCAATTTTTCACTCCCCTTTCACATTTTATCAACCCTAGACGCGGCCTTGAGCATATCCCCCACCCAAATCCGAAACTCTTTCACTTCAAAACATCAAAATCACTCCTACCCATCACATTTTCGACCTTTCCATCTCTTTTCCACTGATCAATTTCGGATTTTGGGTCTCCTTGCGCGTTTTTGGGTAAGGTTCTTGCTTTGGCCTAATTTTGTTTCAAATCTTCGAATTGTGGTGCGATTTGTGCTCGTTTTCAACTTTCTACAAGCCAATTTGTTCGAGTTACTGAGCTTGGAGATCGATATATGCAAATATTGTACATGTGGGGGCTGTTTGTGCACTCTCCATAAAAGAAGGGGTTGTTTATGAAATTTTTCGGAGTTCAATTGGGGCAAATTGGCAAGACGTTCTCACTTTTAGGCATCTCCGGGATTATTTTCGGTTGATGGCTAGGTTTTATTGGCAGTTTCTTCACCTTATTGCTCATTTACTACTTGGACATCCGTGAGCTTCAGCTATCAGGGACGTCTTTCTTTCCCTTACAATTACATGTGTATTTCCGCTCATTGGGGACAATGCGCTAGATTGGTTGGGGGGTGGGTTAGACGTCCCAATTTAATTATGATGTGGCGATTTGGCATAATTTGTATTCATTTGTTAAATTTCATACTTGATTTGGTGTTAGCAAGTAAAGCTTTGTTGAGTTTTAAATTCGTGTTTTGTTATATCTTGGCTTGGAGCATGATTTGTTTGAGTGTCTCCACTTTATCTAAGATGAAATCCTTCGTCTTTGATCAACATATCGTATTTTATACCTTGAAAGCCTTTTTAGCCATGATTATGTGAATTTTTTGAGGATGTAAAGCATTTAACTTTCACTTTTGTCGACTTTGAAGTGTGTATTGATTGTGCAAAGTCATGAAATGATTTAGGCCATCTTTCATTGTTTTTAGCCTTACAATTAGCCTTCACTATATTGCATAATCTCTAGGCCTTGCTTTGAGCTTTATTGATAAGAATGAAGTGTGCTAAGTACACTAGAAACCACCATTCGCTTTTCTTTCATAGGCCACGCCAACCACCCTCTAGCCTAAAAGTAAAACAAAGTCTAATTCCTAATTGAGAGAGCATGGAACTTCATATCATTTGTCAATTATTTGGGTATACACTGTTTTGGGCATTGAGACTCATTGATTAGTGGTTTAGAAAGTGGTGTTGTTCTTGCTTGTGATAAATAATTGGAGGTTTGGATTTTATGTGAAAAAGAGGAGATGAGATGAAGAACTGAAAATTGGCTAAATAGTCGAGAAAAAAAATTGGTTCTCTCGACTAGGCTATGAAATGGAACTCCAATGTGAATTGATTGGCTGTGGAATCATTACGCCCCGGTATCAAAAGGAATAAGTTTGGCGGTTGTGAGCTTGAAAAAAAAAGTGATAAGTGATGAGATGTAGAGATTTGTTCGGTTGATAAGTAAGTGTTTAGCTTGATGATATTGAGTTATATGCCCTAATGAATTTAGTCACTTTATCCATATATTCCCATCCAAGCCATTAGCTAGCCTTACGTTACAAGCCGAAAAGACCTTTTGATCACGACTTTCACAGTTCACGCATACGGATAGGTTAACAAATATTGGAGTGTTTTAATGTCTTTAGTATCTAATAGGTTTGCATAATCTTGTTTAAAGTGTGCTCTTGGCATAAAAATGGATGTGGAGTTCATGATTTAGAGATGGAGTCGAAGATGTTTTGGAGGCTTTCATATTGTTGAGTGTTCTAGGTAAAGTGTAACTTGTCATAATCATTTTCGAGGTTTAATTCTTGCCTTTACGTGTGAAGTTGCAAATTTTTAAAAAAAGATCCCAAATCAAGTTGTAAAATCTGAACTTATGAATACTTGTTCGCCATTTATAGATCGAGATGATCTAAGCCTAGTTGGGGGGTAGTTGATAAGTTCACATTTTACGATTATTTACCCCCTTTATATAGGTATTTTCATCACAGTTTAGTAATGATAATCCCGCATGTTGCTTTGATTTGTTGTCATTTCATGTGTACAGGGATTCAAGTTGAGTAGATCGATAATCGAGTGAGAAGGCCGAAGAAAAGGCGCAAAGCAAGTGAAAAGCTGGATTCTGTCTTTCTGGACCGCGGTTCAAAACTGCGGTCCTGAACGTCAGTGGACCGCAGTCTACCACATTTCAGACCGTGGTTCATTTTCTCGTGCCCTAGTTTTAGTCCGCCGTTTTTGCCCTTTTTGGGTCACTTTTCACCTACCAAAAGGATGATTCTTGCTCTCTAAGTCCCAAGGAAGCCATGACAAGTCCCAAGGAAGCTTGAAGAGTCATTTTTCATCATAAAATCTTGGAATCATACTTTGTAATAGGGAGTAATTCAACTCTTTCTCTTAGATTAGTATATCAACTATGTCTTTTGGAAATATTGGATTATCTTTTGTTGCAAGTATGAGTTAAGTATCTTTGTGGTTGGGTTATGTGAATACTTTGTGATATTTTGTGTTTAATGAATTTCTAGTTTCCGGATTTATTACATTCTTGTTGCATGTTTGATTTTTATGCTTAATACTTGCACATGCTTGATCACCATGTGTTTGATTTAATGCTTTGTCTTGAGACCGAGAGGATATAGATAAAGGTAGATCATAAAATCAAACATCATAACATAACAATTGACTAGAGATAGAATCAATTGCGTTGTGTGGCTTTTTGTGATAAGATGACCCGAGTGAATGTAGGATCTTCGTAAGCAAGGAATCCCTTTGAACCTTAATGCATGTTAGTTAATTCAATCTTCGCTATAGAGATATGGGAAGTTGTTAACTAGTATAGGATCGTTATTTCAAGAGATTGAGTAATGAATACATTAGGGGGTTTCGCCATAACAAGAGTGTTCTAAAAATCTGGATAATTTACAGTTTATGAACATACGATAGATCATAGTAGGATCATAGCCCAACCACTCTGATACCACTTGGTGGTCCCAAGTGGCATACGAAAGGGTCTAGAAGGGGGGGGGGGGTGAATAGACCCTGAAGTCTTTTTCGACTTCAAAAATTTCGTATCACTTTTAAAAATTAGAACGCTTAGTAAGCTGAGCGCTTGGTTTAGGCGCTTTAGTAAAGGTAACTTAGACTTAGTGATTTTAGCAATTTACCAAAGTAGGGTAACGCTTAGATCGCTTAATCAGGGTTAGCACAGCGAAAATGATTTTAAAGCTTTAGCGTTCGTTGGGGTTAAATAATCGCTTAGCAAATTGACTTGTCTTTTTTAAAATAGATAGAATAATATAAAACAAGACAATAATAAAAGTAAATGACACAAGATATATAAGGTTCACTGGTTGATGTAATCTCAGCTACGTCCTTCTTCTCCTTTTTCACTTGGAGGGAATTTACTAACATGATTATCAAAGAATCACACAGAATCTTCTACAAGATAGTAAATAGGTGAAAATGATCTCAGGCTCCTTGATCACACAGATATTAACCAATGAAGATCTTCTTCTACAAGCTTCTCTCACTCAGAAATATTGCCTATAAGGGGTTTCAACAACTTTCTCACTCAGATGAAAGGTTGAGGGTTTTATCACAAGGGTTTGTTTGTTTTTGGAAAGATCAAACAACTTAGAATATTTCAGTAAGAGGTTTCTTCTTTTGAAGATATTTGAGATATTTTTGACTGTATGGAATATATGTAAAAAGCTTGAAGGATTTTGGCTATGGAGTTTCTAAGCTTTTTCTTCAGCAAATTTTTCTTGTACATGTACGTATATCTCTGTATTTTAGAGTTTGCTGGAAGGAGGTATTTATAGGCAATTCTTGGGATCTGTCCGTTGGACACATGTGAGAGTGTGCCTTTCACGCGGCGCGTGAGTATACCTTTTCTCTGAAATTCCTGAATTCCTACTGGTACCGATTTGACAGGAGCAGTTATAAACTCTAAAGTTCTGACTGTCTAGTCAAAAGGTGGTTTGTCTACAAGTCATATTGGCTTATCACATTTAATGCTCTTATCAGACATTTAATGCATTTGAATTTATTTCCCGTTTGAAATAAATGTCCGTTGAATGATTGTATTTAAGTCCTTCATGACTTGAGAATTTATTTCATGTGAATCTGATTCTGATCGCTAGAGTGCTTTGAGCGCTTGATCCATAAATCTTCGAATAGTTCTTTAGCGTTTGACAGACGCCAAGGATAAACCTTCATCTTCTTCTGACTTTAGACGATGATCTTCAACTTCATCTCTAATAGACTCACCTAGAATTCTATTATCGATTCGGTATCTAATACTTAGTCTAAAATCTATAAAAATAAAAAATTACAAGCCTGACAAAATTACATATTTTCAAACGCTTATACAATTGATCTATGAAACATAAACTTACATTATATTTTGGGGTCTAACAAAAAATCCTATCTTGTCATCTTTAAAACATCTAACATGAAATTTCCTAACAGATTGTTCAATTGGATTAAACAATGGTGAGTTAAATTAATTAGTTTGAATATTTAATTGACTAGGTTAATTAAATATTTAAAGTTAATTAATTAATTAATTAATTAAAAAGAATATTGATTTAATCAATATATATTTAATTGAATTAAATGTTAATTAATTAAATTATTGGACTAAGTTGACTGGGTTAATATAGCCTAATTATTGTCCAAAAGCCTTTTTAGGCGTGTGCTAATGGGCTTCCTTGGAGGATTTATTTAATCTTTCAACATAAGTCAGAAAATACAGTTGAAACACTATTTTTGAATAGATAACTGAAATCATCCACGAAAATACATGAGACAGAGAAATATTATTCTTCGTGAGGATTAAAGATTGAATACGCGAAAAGGTAAGTTTTTAGTATTCATCTTTTTCTTGATAAAAATCGACGAAATCCACAAATTGATCTTGGTTTGGGAATCCAAATCTGTTTTTAGTTTTCGCTGCGCATGCCTGACAGGAATCGCAACAGTGATATCAGGTCCAAATTTATTGGCTTCGTTGATTTATTTACGTGTTTTTCGTGTTTATGTGATATACCCTGATTGAATTTGTAATTGTTGATTTTGAATCAATAAAATCATGGATCCAAAAAGTCTGTTATTAAATTTGAAATTATATGTTTTGAATCGATTTATGATTTTTGGTAAAATCTGAAAATTAAGATTCAAATCACATTAATTGGGCTAAATCTGAATTTTCTGAAATTCTAATGCGTAATCAGTGTTTCGACTGATTCTGAAATTCTGGAAAAATTCTAGGTTTGTAATCTGATTTTTTGGTGATGAATTTTTTCTGGAAAACCGGATTGAAAAATCTGAGATTCTGAAAAGTTGTTGAACAGCAATTTGGTGAACTGCCGGTGCGGATTGAACGCGAATCCAGATCTGCGCCGGTAGCAGATTGGATTTGCAGATCCACCCGTTTCTATGCAGATTGAATATGCAATTTGAAGTGGGTGCAGGGTGACCGATTCGTCGCCGTGATTCACCGCTTAGAGCAGCGCAGGTGTTCGCCGACGACGGCGGCGTAAGACGCTGCGAATAACATTGTCGATGGCTTCTCCGTGCGCTGATCTGAGTATTGCTGCTCTCCGGATTTATGCGACCCCATGGACGGCGTTTTAAGCGGCGTTGAACTCTCAGTTCGTTGCTAATTGCGGCGATTGAAGCGCAGTCATACGGCGCCTAACTCGCCGGAAATCACCATGGAAACCAGCTGTTCTTTTGACACCAAAATCGTCGGAGAAGACGAAGTCTTTCACCGGGATTTTGGCCCCTGAAACGAGGAGGTTGCGCGCTATTCCGACGGTTGAGGTGGCGGCGTTGGACGTCGCAACCACGGCCGGCTCCGCTGACGGCGCAGTGTAGAGGAAGAAGATGATGGATGTTGGGCTAGGGCATTTGTTGTGCTGGGCCGAGCCCAACACATATTTTAATATATGTTGGGCTTGGTCCAATGCTCATTTATTTAATGATGAGTTGGGCTTGGCCCACTCGAATTAATTAAATAAATAGCCCAACCTAATTAATTAAGAAGCATTGGGCTTGGCCCCACACGAATTACTTAATTGTTGATCTAACATAAATTAATTCAATTAAGTATTGAGCTTGGACTCAATTGCAATTGAATTATTAATTGGGTAAGACTCAAACTCAATTTTAACAAATTGGTTCAAACTTCTTCCTTATCCAATTGAAGCCCTCTTTGTAAATTGAATTAAATTAAATTATTATTAAATTAAATTTAATTATTATTAAATTGAATTTAATATAAATTAAATTACATTTGATTTACATAAATTAAATTAAGATTTAAATTATTAAACGAATTAAACTGGGATTTAGTTTTGTTGATATTTTGAATCTATTTAATTTACCCATCAAAATTAAATAAGATTTAATTTTGTAGGATTAAGTGGGACTTAGTCAATGATTCGTAAGCCCATAGAAATTAAGCATAACTTAATTTCACATTGATTGAAATTAATTTAATCTGTTATTGAAATTGAGTAGGACTTAATTTCACTAAGATTAAAGTTGATTAAATCATTCCCATTGAAATTAAGTGTGACTTGATATCATACTGATTGAAATTAATTTAATCTTTTTATAGAAATTGAGTGGGACTTAATTTTACTAAGATTAAAATTGATTTAATCATTTTTCATGGAAATTGTGTAACACTCATTTTCACAATGATTGAAATCGATTTAATCTTTTTCATGGAAATTAAGTTGGACTTAATTCCACTTAGATTAAAGGTAATTTAATCTTCCCATTGAAATTAAGTAAGTATTAATTTCAATTAGATTTAATATTGCTTTGATTAAATTAGTATTAATCTTCTAATGGAAATTGAATTAGATTTAATTCCATGATGAATAAATTGGATTTAATCATAATATCAAAATTAAATTAAATTTAGTTTTGTTATGTACAAAATTAGATTTAATTGATTATGATATAAAATTTTCGATCACATAAAATTAAATTGGATTTAATTTCACTTCGATTAAATGTGATTTAGTCTTAGTGACAAAATTAAATGAGATTTAATTTTGTAATAATCAAATTGGATTTGATTAACAAAATAAATTAAATTTATTTTTATGCTCTTATTGCATGTGTGCTTTTATGGTTAAATGCTTGTTATATGTGATGAGATGCACATTTCATGGACTTGGATTTATGTTTTATTATGCATGCTTAAAATATATATGTTGATTAGCCCATTGGCTTGGGCCGATCTAATTAGTCCATGAAATTGTGTAATAGTAGAATTGCAGGTTTTTCTACGCTTTATATGCATGTTAGCATGATATGAGTTAATGTGCTTTGTGAGACCTTGTTGAAATATTTGAAATTCTCCCAATTAAAATAATACTGAGTTAGTAAAGGATGTGGGACATCCACTCCTTCCACTAAGCTTTCTAAAATTAGAATTACTATAAATGTGTAATGCTTCCCAGTTATGGGGGTTATGCATTTAGAAATAATTTGAAATTTTATTAAGTGCATGAAATGGCTTAATCGAAGCATATTTCATCCCAGAAACCTATTCGGTTGCAAAGTGAAATTCAAATGTTAGATTATAAGAGTTAGTGGGAATGAACTCGGGTAGTTCACGAGCTTAGAAACCTGTTCGGTTGCGGTTTGGTGAACTATGGGGAAAGGTATTGAATCATTTATTGGATAAATTGGTGTACGACACCACTTTGAATAATCAATTGGCCAGAAATCGGTTAGGTTGTAACCCACTGAATTGTTTGAAGAACTCAATACTCACTACGAAATCTATCCAACGAGATTTCCAAAAAATTATAGTGGGAGTGCAATGTTTCGAAAAATGTAGTGGGAGCCAAGTGAAATTAAAGTCCTAGTTTTACTTGTGTACAATATAAACATCCTAATTAAATCTTGTTTATTTTCTGCATTTATTATATCTCTCTCTTGAAAATTAACATGTTTAAAATTATGCTCAAAAATTTTGTCTCAACTGGCCTAACCAAATCAACAGACTTAAAAACTTGAGGAAGGTCCTCAGTTTAGAGTCGTTGAGTTGTATGTTTGAAACAAGCATTACTCAAGTCTAAGAATGGGACGATGAGTAGGGCTTAAATATGAGGCGCACTGGACATAGAACCATGTGTTTTGGAAACAACTGTTCTATGATGGATTTTCTCAACTTTTTGTATTGTACATTCTAGAGCTAGTGCTCATGATTGAAGAATTAGAAAGAAGTACAATAGTTGAAGAAACAAGAGGTGATCACTATTGGAACCAGACATGGTGTCGGTTGTATCCAAATATAGTCCACCTCTGTTCTTTTTTAATTCTGAACACGTTTGGACGATTGATTAGTTTTATCAAATGGCATTAAGAAAGTTATCGTTTTCTGACTTGGTCAAGAAATGGTACTTCTTTAAGTTTGGTAATAACTTTCATGGCATTTATTTTGGAAATAAGTGTGGGAACAATACATACTTACTAAAATTGTTAACACGATTTGAAAGTTTGGAATTAGTATACTGTGAACACATAAACTAGAGAACGTAGTATGTTAGAAATAAACTGGAAGAATTGTTTGGCACCTAAGATTAGGTCATGCCTTACGAGCATAAGATTCACTAGTTAGGAGAAACGTGGGGGTACAAGCTCATTGGGATTGGATCCCTATCCAAACTTAAGAATCTTATCTCATAGGCAAGATGACCAAATCTCCCTTCACAGGGAACATATTAAATGGACGCTCAAATTCTAAAGTTTGGGCGTACTGACGTCTATGATTGAATATATGGCATCTTACTAAGACACTACAATTGGATTGTAATGTCAAGTGTATGATTTCCTAATTTGACCCGTTCCTAAAAGAACGTAATATAGTTTCACAGTTTATACTTCCAACAAACTCTACAAATGAATAGGGTAGTAGTATGCAAGAACGAGACATCGTTGGACATGACTCATTCTATGCTAAGATACATAGAATTGCCCAATTCATAATAAGTTTTGCGCTACTCATAGGTTCATCTTGAATAGATGTCCCTCCAAATTCATTCTTAAGGCACCATATCAGATGTGGCGCCAGTGGAAGCCTGATCTTAAACATGTGATGGTATGGGAATTCCCAACCTACGTAGAAAAGATAAAAGTAAAGAATCTTGAGGCTTGGTCCTTAAAAGGACATTTTGTAAGTTATCCCAAAGATTCAATGGGAGAACTCTTTCTACTTACATGATGATCATGGGATCATTATGGACTTAGAGGTTTGTTGTCTTGAAGATAAAATCGTTCGAGAAATTGGAGAAGGTGGAGATTATTCTAAAAGAATAAAACAAAACATCTTAGGACACTACTATTCAAGGAACCAAACTAAGCCTATTAAAACACAACCACCAACGATTGATATGGAAGAGTCTCTCAACCGCTTGAGAGAAGTGGTTGTCTGCTACAAAGAAAGCATAGGATGAATGATGTCGCAGAGGACAATCAAGTATACAATCCCTCTACCATGACAAATCGATGGTGGATATGGACTCTACGAGAAGGTGTCGAGGTTATGAAAGTGAATATGGATTAGATATCTTTGAATCAATGCTGGACTCTAGTAGATCGCCCCAAGAGTTTTGTACTCATTAGAGGCAAATACATTTACAAGAGAAAGATTGATTCGAATGGCAAGGCCAGGCTGATGGCGAAAGGGTGTAGTCGAAAGAAGGGCATTGACTATGAGGAAGCCCCTTTGCCACAACTAAAATCAAATCCATTAGAATCTTACTTTCGATAACAACACAACAAAATTAGGAAAATCTAGCACGTGGATGTGAAGACTCGTTCATAAATAGATTCCTCTAGAAGGACATCCATTTCGAACAGCCCAAGGGTTTCACATTTGAGGTAGATTATCATACGGTCTACATGTTGTATGAATCAATTTATAGATTTAAGCGGACCTCTTGTAGTTAGAATCTTCACTTTGATGACATAATTTGGAATTATGATATCATCTAAAGGAAGAGAGACCATCAGTGTGCAATAAGGTCAGTGAGAGCGAGATATCATTTTATGAGAAATGATGTGGACTCCTTGACTATGTTAAGACATAAACATTGAGCATGTTCTCCATGAAAGACTTGGAAGAAGCCATCTTTATCCTTATAATTTGCATCTATGAAAATAGGGCGAATAGGATAATGGGCCCTTCCCAGGCCCTTTGCTTAGAATAAATCCTAAAGCAATTTAGGAAGAAGATCTGAGAAAGGGTTCTTGCCTAGAGAATAAGAGCAATGGGTAGACATAATATATATCATGAAGTACTTGAGAAGAACTTAGGATATATTCTTTGTCTATGCCCATGGAGGACTGATAGTGGAAGTTTTATACTTACTCAAACCTTGAGTCTGACAAAGAAGATTAAAATTCCACTTTGGGTTAATATTCACCCTCAATTGTGGAATAGTAACTTGGAAAGGTTCCAAGTAAAATAGTCTAATACTAAGAATGAATATGAAATGCCTAGGAGTCTTGGAGGCTGTCGAAGGAAACTGTTTGGATCTAAAGTTCTTGGTAGAACTTCTATTGGTCCCTAGCGCAGAGCTTGCATTGTCACTTTACTGTGACAAAATGAAGTTCACGCGTATGAAAAGAACCTAGGTCTCACAAATCCAGATAAATGGTGAGAGATACAACATCTCTTGAGAGATCGTTGGAAAGGGCGATATAGCCTTGTAGAAAATAAGCTCAGCCAATTGAACGGCTGACCCACTCACTGGGTATTGTCACAGGCGGTGCTAGAGCGACATCTTTAGAAGATGAGTATTTAATACCATAGCGATTGGCATTGAGTGCAAATGGGAGATTGTTGGGAATGTGCCCTCGATGCCAACAAGGAGTTAGAATACAAGACACAAGTTTATATTGTGCAACCTCTAATTAATATAAAGGCAACAATATGTTGTTCGTATAATTCTTGATGGCATCTATAAAGTTTTAAAAGAACAACTAGTCTATGTGTGTCAAGGCAAACCTTCGCATTCCATAAGGAGATGAGCACTGAAAGGGTTTGGTACATGATCACTTAAATAGTTCGCAAGTCAGAAAATCTCAATTGGGCATTGAGATTCATATAAACTTGTATGACACATACACTGACAAAGGATAGTGGGAGTTTGTGTCATAGATACATTGATGGGATTAGTGTATTCGAACACGGCTCATAGTAATCCGATCATATGGGTTTTTACTCAGTGACTATCAATGATTGGATTACTGATTATAAAGGTATGCGTGAGTCTTAGACCTGAGGAGTTACGGTCACAGTGTGCTTGTGACGTTGGATTCTGTCACTAGAGTAGTTAGGCCCAATTCACCTGTTGAAAGGTGGGGTCGACCTTGAAATGCGTTTCAATGGGCAAGTAGCATGTGAGGTGATTAACAAAAGGGAATTCACTGTCTCTAAAGTAAGTGAGAAGTATCCTATGCGATCATAGGAAAATGAGATTGAAAGTCTCTGGACAGAGCTGATGAACTAACTCGTGTTTAGTAATCTCATATTACTATGATTCTTAAGCATACCATCGAGTCCTGTGAGTTTTACATATTCCATAACTCTCACTCGATTGGGATACGTCAGTGAAGGGCTTATACTCATACCGTATATAGTCATTTTGTACTCTATTGGGCTACGATGTGGGGCCACGGTGTTGGCTAGGAGTCACCTACATCCTTTTGGTAACTTTCCATTTCCAATTGAGATGAACCTAGAGAGTCGCGCTATAAAGGAATAGACGGGGAAATCAAGTCTTGTATTTGGAGGGTGTTCTGGTAATTTGTCCCTGGGTAGGATGAATAAATTAATTGGACAAATTAATTTGATTGGTTGTTTAATTGGATTAAACAATGGTGAATTAAATCAATTAGTTTGAATATTTAATTGACTAGGTTAATTAAATATTTAAACTATAATATTAGTTAATGAATGAATTAATTAATTAACAAGAATATTGATTTAATCAATATATATTTAATTGGATTAAATGTTAATTGATTAAATTAATTGGACTAAGTTGACTGGGTCAATATAGCCCAATTATTGTCCAAAAGCCCTTTTGGGCGTGTACTGATGGGCTTCGTTGGAGGATTAAATCCTCCAACACAAGCCAGAGAATATAGTTGAAACACTATTTTTCAATTGAGAGAAAGATATAACTGAAATCCTCCGTCAAAATACATGAGACAGAGAAATATTATTCTTCCACTCTCTCTCACCTAGACGCCTATGAAGTCAGACATGGAGATTTCCCGGAATCAATTCCGCCGCGTGATGATCTAGAGATGGTATAATTGAATCGTTAGAGAAGATTGAAGATTCGCGAGGATTAAAGATTGAATACGCGAAAATATAAGTTTTTCGTATTTATCTTTTTCTTGATTAAAATCGAAAAAAGCCACATATTGATCTTGGTTTGGGAATCCGGATCTGTTTTACGTTTCCGCTGCGCATGCCTAACAGGATTCCCAACATATAGATGTCATCACAAATAAATCACCTTTCCCCAATTTCTCTTAGGCTCGTAATAGTCTCATTCTTCACGAATCTCGTGAATCTCAAACCCCACCCCTCTCCAATTCATCCGTCCTTCTCTACCCTAATCCAACCTCCGTAATGATAATGGAAGAGGTAGAGGACGAGGTCGAGGTCGAAATACTAGCCGATGTTCCTATAGTGGTGGCAATTCCGGCAGCTATGCAAATTTTGGAAACAATCAAGCACATTTTGGCAACAATCATGCAATTTATGGAAATCCCATGCAAATTATGGAAATTCAGGCCGCCATGCACATTATGCACTACTACAAAAATACACTATTACAGCGCACCTATTATAGCGGTTCCAAAGAAATCGCTGTAATAGGGTAATTTGATTTTGACCTATTACAGTGGTTCACCCAAACCGCTGTAATATGTCAATCTATTACAGCGGTTCGGGTGAACCGCTGTTAAAAAAAACCAAAAAAAAAAAAAAAAGAGAGACCTATTGCAGTGGTTCGGGGATGAACCACTATGCACCTAAAATAATAAAAAAAATAATTCACATGTTTTGAACTAGGGCCGGCTGCGGCCCCCCTCACTTTCACTCTCTCTCTCTCTCTCTCATCACTCTCTCTATCTCTCTAACTCACCACCACCATCCACCATTGCCTCCGCCGCTGCCGCCACCCTCTCTCTCTCTCTCAGTTTCTCTCTCTCTCTCTACTCTGCCTCTCTCTCACCCGCCGCCGTCCACCGTCCCTTTCGGTATCTCTCTCTCTGTCTGTCTTTCTCTCTTTCTCTCTCTCTATATATGTGCATATATATATATATGTATATATTCTATATATATATTTAACTCTCTCTCTCTCTCTCTCTATATATATATATATATACAAGGACCGCCGCCAGCACCGCCACCATCACCATTTTATGGGTAATTTTTTTTAGATAAATATATACACACACACACATATAAAGTATAGAGTTTGAGTTAGATAAATATTTGTGTATGTGTGGGTATATGTATATTTGTGTATTTGTGGGTGTATGTATATATATTTGTGTATGTGTGGGTGTATGTATATATATATTTGTGTATGTGGGTCTATGTATATTTGTGTATGTGTGGGTGTATGTATATATATTTGTGTATGTGCGGGTGTATGTACATTTGTGTATGTGTGAGTGTATGTATATTTGTGTATATTCTTGAGATTTGCCTATTTTTGTGGAAAATTTAAGCGAAATAGGGTCTTGATTGAATTTAGTGTTAATTTGGGTTAGCCGAGTGTTAATTACGTTTAATTTGTGGTTATTTTGTGATTTAGGGTACATTGATCCAACTGGTGATCTATATTTATAAAATGATGCTTTATTTTTAGTTTTATGTGATTTATGTGATCCAACTGGTAATCAATATTTGTAGTCGCTTGAAATATGATGCTTTATGTGAAATATTAGTATGTTGGGTTTGTTGTGGTTGAAAGATATGAATTTTGTTAGTTGCAAGTTTGGGGGAAGATTAAGTCAAGAACTCGGTAGAAATTTTTGCGTCGTTACTCTGCCGAATTTTTTCTAGAATAATGAAATATAAATTAAAATGAAAATTATTTAATTAATTCAACTATCAACTGATGTGAAAATTGTGTAATTTAATTAATTCAGAATCAAGATGGATCGAAGTTGGATTTTAGGGGATCGTATGTCGGAACAGTATGAGAAAGGGGTGAAAGAGTTCATAAAGTTTACGGTTGAGCATGCACTAGATCGAACAAGGATCACTTGCCCATGTTTACATTGTTGTTAGTCCACGTGAGTTGGAAGATCATTTGGTGTGTAATGGAATTGATAAAAGCTACACACGTTGGACAAGACACGGTGAAAGCAGTGTCACATCAGATGATTTGGGTGGTACATCATATCCATCACAAGATTTCAACATGAATGATTATGAGCCTGATTGTTTGGAGGAGATGAAAAATGTCATTGAGGAGGATTTGCGAAATTGTCCTAAAATGTTTGACAATTTGACAAGTGATTCAAAGACACCACTGTATAGTGGTAGTAAATTCACAAGATTGAACGCAGTCCTAAACCTATACAAGTTAAAAGCCAACAATGGGTGCAGTGATAAGAGTTTCACAAACTTCCTTGGTCTATTAAAAAGCATGCTACCCGAGGATAATGTGTTACCTAATCGTACTTATGAGGCTAAATGGATGTTAACCTCAATTGGCATGGGATATGAGATGATACATGCCTGTTTCAATGATTGCATATTGTTTAGAACTGACTATGCATCATTGAAGGCCTGTCTGGAATGTGGCGCCTTGCGGTATGAGAAGAATGGATCTGCTTCTTTCAAAACCATATGGTATTTGCCCATATTACCACAATTTAAGCGCATGTACAGTAGTAAAGAGTTAGCCAAGGACTTGACATGGCATGCTGGTAGAAGGCTTGAAGAAAGGATTGAAGATGACAAGATTCGACACCCCTCAAATTCTCCTCAATGGAAAAAGATTGATGATGATTTTCCTGAATTTGGTGAAGAATCAAGAAACCTGGGCCTTGTATTGGCTACAGATGGCATGAACCCTCATGGCTTGCAAAGTAGCTCACATAGTACATGGTCGGTGATTTTGATGATCTACAACCTTCCCCCATCGCGATGCATGAAGCGAGAGCATATAATGATGCCTATACTCATTTCTGGGCCGAAACAACCTGGAAATGATATAGATGCCTACTTGGCTCCTTTAATTAAGGATTTTAAGGTGTTGTGGGAGACCGGTGTTCAAGTATATGACGGGTTCAGAGAAGAAAAATTCAATCTCAGAGTCATGTTATTTGGAACAATCAATGATTTTTCGGCAAGAGCAAACCTCGAGGGATATGGTATACATGGCCAATGTGGATGCCCCATATGTGTCAATAGTACAGATCAATATCGATTGACACACTCTTAGAAATATGCATTCCAAGGGCATTGGAGATGGCTAAATCGAAACCATCGATATCGTCGGTGGAAGAAAACTTTCAATGCGAATATAGAAGAAGGCCGAGCTCCTAAGTGTTTGACTGGTGGAAAGACTTTTGGAAGTGGCCTTTCAAAAACTAGGTGGAAAAAAAGGTCAATTTTCTTTGAGTTGCCATATTGGACATCTTTACATGTTAGACATTTTCTTGATATTATGCATACTAAGAAAAATGTATTTGATAGTGTCATTGGTACACTTCTAAATGTGCCCAGAAAGTCAAAAGATGGCGTAAAGGTAAGGTTAGACTTGGTTGAAATGAAGATAAGAGGAAAATTGGCACCAACAAATAAGGAGAAACATACTTATTTGCCTCCAGTGGCTCACACTCTATCCAGGAAAGAAAAAATTGCATTATGTGAGTTTCTTAATGGAGTGAAAGTTCCAGAAGGGTATTCTTCAAACATTAGCAGTCTTGTATCAATGAAGGACTTGAAGCTAAAGCACATGAAGACTCACGATTGTCATGTAATCATGGATCATTTGCTACTAATTGCTATACGGGCCATTTTGCCAAAAAAGGTGAGAGACACGATAACTAGATTATGTTTCTTCTTCAAAGCAATATGGAGCAAGGTGTTTGATTCTGAGCAATTTCCTGCACTTCAGAAACAAATTGTCATCACTTTGTGTGAGCTTGAGATGTATTTTCCACCTGCTTTTTTTGATATAATGACTCACCTACCTATTCACTTGGTTAGAGAGACACAACTATGTGGACCGGCTTTTATGAGATCTATGTATCCGACTGAGCATTATATGAAGGTATTGAAAGGCTATGTGAAAAATCGTAGTCGACTGGAAGGTTGCATTGTTGAACGGTATATAGTTGATGAAGCCATTACATATGGCATAGAGTATCTAGCAGATTCTAATGTTGCAGAGCTTCCAAAGTCTCATGTTGTGGGAGGGGGAACAGAAGGAAAAAGCGTAATTGGAAAGCAATTATTTAGTGTTCCTATTACACAAAGGGAGTAGGCACACCTATATGTGCTCCACAACACCGATGAGGTTGACCAATATGTTGAAGAGCATAAGAACCAACTTAGGAGATTCAATCCAATTAAAAATGAGAGCTGAATTTCAAGAGAGCATAACAAGAGTTCATCGATTGGTTCCGAAAGCATATTGAAGAGAAACAAAAAGAGAATCCACTTCCAGTTTAAGATAAATTGACACAACTATCGATGGGTCCGGACAGACTAGTATTTTGTTATTTAGGTTATCGTATAAATGGTCGCACATTCTATACAAAAGACAAAGATGAACGAAGTACAATGCAGAATAGTGGTGTGAGTCTTGTAGCTCAAGCAATGCATATCTCAAGTGCGAAAGATAATAACCTTATCTATGCCTATTTATCGTATTATGGGGTGATTGAATGTATATGGGAGTTTGATTATAGTTGGTTTCGGGTGCCTGTATTTGGGTGTAGCTGGGTTGCCAATAAAAATGGTGTCGATAATAGTTAAATAGGCTTCACTCGAGTAGACCTTGAAAGGGTGGGATACAAAGATGAACCTTTCATTTTGGCATCACAAGCTAAGCAAGTGTTTTTTGTTACCGATCCTATTGATAAGAGGTGGTCCATTGTTTTATCGGCAAACAAAAATACTTGTATTGATGATGATTATGAAGTGAAGATGATGGAGAAAATCCTATCTCATTAGGTGATTCACAATCAATTGATAGTGATGATGACTTGGATATAAGTGATGATGAACTGTATATGCGACAAGATCACCAAGAGGGGATATGGATTAATCCATTAGTTCGTCGGCGTACTAAAAAAAATGGTTGTACCGATGGGAAGCAAAAGACTGCTAAGCCAACGACAAAAAGAAAACGATGAAAGGTATTTGAACTTATTTCATAATTGTATGATAGACTTATTTTTTGATCAATATTTATACTTAGTTGTTAGAAAATTTATATTCTTGAGATTTGCCTATTTTAGTGGAAAATTTAAGGGAAATAAGGGCTTGACTGAATTTAAAGTTAATTTGGGTTAGCTGGGGGTTAATTACGTTTAATTGAGGATTAAATTTTGTTTATTTTGTGGTTTAGGGTACATTGATCCAACTGGTGATCTATATTTATACTTAGTTGTTGAAAATATGATGTTTTATTTGTAGTTTTATGTGATTTATGTGATCTAATTGGCAATCAATATTTATAAAATGATGCTTTATTTGTAGTTTTTTCTAGAATAATGGGAATGAACCTAACTTCTGTATTTATTACTTCTATTTTAAAATTATTATTGCCTAATGAACCTGCCAAATTTATATGAATCTAACTTCTGTATTTTTTGGCTTTTGTAGGTCGATGGCTTCAGATCCTACTGATAGTTTTCCAGAGGATGATGTATATGGATCAGATAGTCGTCATGAAAAGGAGATACGGAGAGGTGTCACGGCTATGAAAAAAGTTATCAATGCCAGAAGTAAAGGTATAAGGCTATCTGTCGGCTGGAATGACAGAGGCCAAGCAATTGACCCAAACAAGTCAACATTTGTTGGTTATATAGGAGTCTTGGCTCGACAGAAGGTGCCGATTACCATGAGTGATTGGCAAAAAGTCCCATCACCAATAAAAAGAAACATTTGGGATGAAACAAAGGTAATTTGGATATTATCATATTTCTAAGTGTTAATGTATTTTTTGTTGATTTAATTTTCTCTAAATTAAAAATTCAATGCCCACTTTGTTGTTTGGTTTTTGTAGTTGGCATTTGATATTGAAGAAAGTAGACAAAAGTACGTACTAGCAGAAGCTGGGAAGCTAGCACGTAATTTCAGGAGCTACTTGAGTAGAGTGTGTGTGCGAGATGATGATGGAAACATTAATTACAACCCACCCTCACAATATGAGATACCTCAAGCCGATTGGAAGGCATTTGTAGATCTTCTCCTAAGTGAAGTGTTTCAGGTAGCTAGTCATTTTAATTTACGATTTCATTTTTTGGTTATTGCGTTTATATTTAACTAATAATTTGATAATGTAATAGACAGAAACTAAGTAGGGAAAATCAGGAAAGATTAAAGGAACCTGAATATCCTTACCGGAGTGGACGTCTTGGACATGCTCTTATGGAGCAAATTGAGGTCATAGTTCATTTAGCAGTGAATTCTTACAATTTTTTTAATAAAAATTCCTTGTTAATAAATATATATATTTTTATTCAAAATATAGATGAATAGAAGAAGGGATGCAGGATTCGATTGCACAGAGGTGACACGAGAACTCGTGTGGAGGATTGTGAGTTTTGATAAAACAAATCAAATTGATAACGACAATGTTAGAAGAGTAGTGAATGAAATGGTGAATTATTTCCAATTTTAGCTCTATAATGTGTTGTATGTTTGTTTTGAAATACTATTGAAAGAACAAAGTTCACTAATTTCTTTTATGTTTTAAATGTATTATTACAGGAGAGCATTTCACTAGAGAGTACTAGCTATTGTGGAAATGAGAAGAGTCAAGATGACCTATTGGCTAAAGCTCTTAAAAAGAAAGAGCATTCGGGTCGCGTTAGGGGTGTTGATTTTGGGGTCTCACAAGGAGACTACTTTTCGGATCCAAAGCCTGCTAAAAAAATGGAGATGGAAAGCTTGAGAAACATGGTGAAAAACCTCTCCGAAACCATGGTTGCCATGCAACGCCCGATTGATCTTTTGGAAGTGCCGAACTCGCATCAGCCACATGAAGATGAGGTGATTTCTTTGAAAGATAGCTGCCCAAAACCAGTTAAGATGCTTCCTGAGGTAATGATTTGAACTTTTTTATTGATCATGTAACTTGCAACTCCCTATTTCTGTAAATCACACAAAACTTTGGGTTTGCCCTAATGTTGTATATATATATATATGTGTGTGTGTGTGTGTGTGTGTAGGCTATCGCTCCATGTCAATTAGCAGTTTCATCACCGTCATATCGTGTGGTGGCTAAAGGACAGATGTACAATCGAGTGGAGAGTGATAGAATACTTCACAACCGTCCATTACCCACCAACCATGTGAAAGTGCTCATTGACACTGCAGTTGAGGCGAATACATCCCTACCCGTCCCTCTCAATGATGAAATGCTCACCATTTCTAGTGCCCTGCGTACCTTTGTTGGTTGGCCAGTGAGTCTTGTCATTGTCACTGATGCATCAGTATGTAATTAATAGCTAGTCATTAATAAATTATAACAATTGTTTAAGGTTACTAAATATACTTTGGTGTGTAACATTCATGTTTTATTTTCTTTGCTTAAATAGTCTCTTGGACCATCCAAATCATCTGGAAACCAGAAATTAGGGACGTCAAAGCAGTCAACTGTCAAAGCAAAACCTCCAGTGGCCAAGCCTGCACGTGAAGGTGACATATGTGCAGACCTTGTACTAGATGGACTCCCTGATGACCTTTTATTTCTGGAAAAGTACACGAAGATGATGTCTATTAATATCTAGATCACGATAGACATCGAGGAAAGCATTATGAATTTTGCATTCCCAGTGTATATGGGGAAGAAGGAGATCTGTCACCTTCTGCTTAAAAAAGAGATAGGAGCCTCTCTCATTACAACGTACATGAAGTAAGTTTTTTAATTATTTTATTGCATCTGAACTATGATTATTTTCATTACTCGAAATTCATTTTTTATGCTCAATTTAGGTGTTTGTGGGTTAAGTACGTGATCCCCGAAGGGAAAGAAGCAAGTTTCGGGCTCCTTAGCCCACATTCCATATCTGCGGGAATAGACAAGCGTACTGAACAAGTGCTGTACATAGCAGGTGCTATGATACAGAGCGCACAAATGAATAAGTTATTTTTTGCACCTTACAACACCGGGTGAGCTACTAAAGACTCAACTTTAATTTGTAAAACTATTTACGCAAAACAAATTTTGAACTTATCTTTTGAATTCTTTTTAGGGGACATTGGTTGTTGCTTGCAATTGATCCATTTCAAGAGGTCGTTTACTATCTGAATTCTTTGCATGGTGAGCCGGATTACCAAGATGAGATGAAACAAAAAATCAATCAGTAAGTTTTTCATTTAATCAATGTATCCATTATATTTAATATTTAAAGTGTACATTTATTTCACATAATTGCTTGTTTTTGACATGTTTCCTTGTTTTTTATATTTTTTTATAGGGCTGTGCACATATTTCGTGCAAATTCCAACAACCATTCCAAGAAATCCAAAAACAAGGCCTATCAATGGATTAAAATAAAGGTTATCGTTTTCTAGTTTCAAGAGATTATATATTCGTATAGAAGTTAGTGTTCTAATACAACGTAACTTTGATTACTTTTGTAGTGCCCCCGGCAGACAAACAAGGTGGATTGTGGATACTTCGTTATGAGATTCATGAAAAAGGTTATTAGTCACGGACAATCTATAATCCCAACAGCGGCATGCATAATTTAATATATACTTAATTTCTATCCCTTTTGAATTTATTAAACCTTTGGTAGGTAATTGAAATGTTATTTGAATTTGCAATTAATCTCTCTCTCTATATATATTGCAGTACTTTCATGATTCTCAATCCTTCTATACTCAAGAGCAAATTGATGAAGTATGCTGCGAAGTGGCACGTTACATTTTCTTAGCAGCTCCTTAGAAATTATGTAATGTATTTTTTGTACATTGTAGCTTGTTGTAAATTATGATTTCATTTATAGTATTTAAATTGTAAGTAATTTAATTAGTTGATTGTAAATTAACATGTGATCATTTGTTGGAGATTATAACATTTTGTTGTTGGAGGAAAGAGATTGTATTAATATTGAAGTTTAGGGTTTTTGTTGAATAGGTTTTACTGTGCAGCTGGAATTTGTTGGGTTGGTTTATTGAATATTACTGCACAGGAATAATACCATAATAGGGTGCAAAATATAAAAAAAATCCGATACCCTATTACACCGGTTCTTGTCTGAACCGTTGCAATAGGGTTCAAAATTTTTTTTTTAAAAAAATTCTCCTGTTGCAGCGGTTCCAGACTAAACCCTTGCAATAGGTGAATTTATTTATTTTTTTAATTTTTTGCAGCCTATTGCAGCGGTTCTGACAAAACCGGTGTAATAGGGTATACCCTATTACAGCGGTTAGAACCGCTGTAATAGGTAAAAAAAAACCCGCTGTAATAGGCCTTTTTTGTAGTAGTGATGACAATTACAACTAGGCCCACTTCCGTGGCTTCTCTTTTACCCCTCAACAAACGGGCTACCATTCTTTGCCCAACTACCCATCCACTATACCTTAGCAGGTGCACTTCAACGACCTAGTTTCATTTCATGGTCAAGGAATATTGGGTCCACCACCACCTGCCCAGTTATTAAATTCAGCCCCTTCAAATTGGGAGCCCACCAGCTCCTTTAATTCACAAGCTGGTTCATCCAATTCCAGTGCAAATGGGCCTCCTTTTTATGCTCCAGCTGGCCCATCACTGCAGCAGCCCCCTTCTTCTCATCAGGCCTAGCCAACCGATCTTGCCTCTCGCTTTTCAACTATGCAAATTCAACCTCCGGACAACAATTGGTACATGGACTCCGGGGTAAGTGTACATATGACTTCGAATCAAGGTAACCTTAAATTTTCCGTACGTTGTGAACTATCTAAAAATATAATGGTTGGTAATGGTGTTGTACTTTCTGTCTCTCACACTGGTCATACTTTTCTTCCTTCTCATTCTTCTCTTTTACATCTTAATAATATCTTAGTGTCTCCATCTATTGTTAAAAATCTCGTCTTCGTTCGTTAATTTACATGTGATAATAACTGTTCTGTTGAATTTGATCCATTTGGTTTTTCTATGAAGGATCTTCATACGGGCAATTGCCTCCTTCGCAGTGAGAGTCGTGGTGATCTCTATCCAGTCATCTCTCCCGATATCAACCTCTCTTCCACCGCCGTCTGTCTTGCTACTCTATCATCCCTCATCTGGCATCATCGGCTCGGCCATCCTGGAGATTCTGTCTTTAAGTTTTTAGCCTCTAGGAATTTTATTAAGTGTCGAAATAATGTTACGTCTCTTTGTCATGCTTGTCAAATAGGCAAGCACCGTTGTCTTTCTTTTACGAACTCTAGTACTCGTACTTCTTATGTTTTTGAACTTATTCATTCCGATTTATGGACATCTCTTATCGTTAGCTCTAATGGTTTTCGGTATTATCATATTTTTTTAGAAGATTTTTCTCATTTTTTATGGGTGTTTCCAATTAAACATAAATCCGAGGTGTTTAATATTTTCACTAACTTT
The DNA here is from genome assembly GCA_019426215.1 of Buddleja alternifolia. NCBI lineage: Eukaryota > Viridiplantae > Streptophyta > Magnoliopsida > Lamiales > Scrophulariaceae > Buddleja > Buddleja alternifolia. Next base: position 10,801,453 of record CM033395.1, read on the forward strand.
CATACATACGTCCAAACTCAATTTAATTCTAATATTCAAGCTTTTCAATGTGATCATGATCGTGAATTTGATAATAATAATTTGGGATAATAGCAGACACCCCCCTCAGTTATGGGGTGATGTGCACTTTTCCCCCAACTTATTGAAATGTGCGATTTACCCCCTCATTTATAAAAAATGTGCACTTCACTCCTTCGGGCAGCTCGGGCAGGGGCAAAGTGCTACAAAACACATAAGTCAAGGGGCAAAGTGCTACAAAAACACATAAGTCAGGGGGCAAAGTGCTATAAAAACACATAAGTCAGGGGGGCAAAAGTCCAATTTTTATGATAAGTGAAGTGCCTGAATCCGAGCTGCCCGAAGGAGTGAAGTGCACATTTTTGATAAGTGAGGGGGTAAATCGCACATTTCAATAAGTTGGGGGCAAAGTGCACATCACCCCATAACTGAAGGGGAGGGGGGGGGGGGTGTCTGCTATTATCCCTAATAATTTTCACAATTTTTTTAATCAAAATGGAATTCAATTTCGTTTCTCTTGTCCTCACACTTCCCAACAAAATGGTAAAGCCGAACGCACACTTCACACAATTAATAATGTTATTCGCACTCTTCTTTTCAAAGCTCACCTCCCCTCGTCTTTTTGGGTCGAAGCACTACACATGGCCTCTCATCTTCTTAACCTTCTTCCCACTACTACTCTATCTTATCGTAAACCGTTTGAACTCTTTTACAACATTTTTCCAGCTTACTCCCTTCTCCGTGTGTTCGGATGTCTCTGCTACCCAAATTTATCCGGCATTTCTCCCCACAAACTTGCCACTCGATCCGCTGCCTGCATCTTCTTAGGGTACCCTCACAACTATCATGGCTAGCATTGTCTCGATTTATCGTCCAATAAAATAATTCTCTCTCGTCATGTCATCTTTAACGAATCAATTTTCCCATGCTCATCCTTCCATGACTCTCCTCCTTCTTCGGAATACTCTTCTCTCTTTGCCGACGATGATTCTCCCACTCTTATCCAGCATACGCTTACTCCCGGTCCACCTACTCCTCCTCCTGAACCGGACCCGGTTCATCATGAACCTTATGCTCCTAATCCTGTCTCTCCTGCATCGGCCACCACCCAACCCACCACTACTCCACACCCCATGATCACCCGATCTAAAGAAGGAATAGTTCGTTATTGCCAAATTCTCAACCTCTCGGTTTCTACCTCTCTCTCTCCCATTCCTCGTTCTCATGCTCAAGCTCTCCAATGTCCGTTTTGGAAATTTGCCATGGACACTGAGCTCTCCGCGCTTCACACAAATGTCACTTGGGATCTCGTTCCTTGTCCTCCCAATGCCAATATTGTCAGTTCCAAATGGATTTTTCATCATAAATTCCGCTTCAACCGTACTCTCGACCGATATAAGGCTCGCCTAGTAGCTCAAGGTTTTTCTCAGTAGCCCGGTCTCAACTACGATGAAACCTTAAGTCCATTCGTTATAAATTCCACCATCCACACTATCCTTAGCCTAGCTCTCTCTTGCTCTTGGCCTATCCATCAACTCGATGTAAAAAAAGTTTTTCTCCACGACAACCTCAATGAAGTAGTTTTCATGAAACAACCCCCCGACTAAGTTAATTCTTGTTTTCCTCACCATGTTTGTCAACTCAAGAAAGCTCTGTATGGTCTCAAAGAAGCCCCCCGCGCTTGGTATCACCGCTTTGCTTTCTATCTCTCCTCTCTAGGTTTCGTTAGTAGTAAAGCCGACACTTTTCTTTTGATTCTAAACCGTGGTCCTAATACTGCTTATCTTCTCTTATACGTCGATGATATCATGCTCACTGCTTCCTCCACTTTTCTTCTCCAAAATCTTACTCGTCTGCTCTCTTCCGAATTCACCATGACTGACTTAGGCTCTTTACATTACTTCCTTTTTATATCCGTCTCTCGTTCTCCTTCCAGTCTCATCCTTTCTCAGTCCAAATTTGCTAGTGAAATTCTTGATCGTGCTAATATGTCTTCTTGCAATCCCTGCATGACTCATGTTGATACTCGCTCCAAACTCTCTTCCCCTGGCTCACCCATTCTCGACGCCACCTTCTATAGTAGCCTCGTCGGTGCTTTACAATATCTTACCATCACTCGTCATGACATCGCCTATGTTGTTCAACAAATTTGCCTTTTTATGCATGATCCTCTTGAACCTCATATGCCTGCTCTCAAACGCATTCTTCGCTATCTTCAGGAAACTCTCACTCATGGTCTTCATCTTCCTTCTTCCTCTACGTCTCATCTTATTGCTTACTCTAATGCCATCTGGGTTAGCTATCCAGACATGCGTCGTTCTACGTCTGGTTACTGTGTCTTCCTCGGCGATAATCTTATTTCTTAGTCTTCTAAACGTCAGCATATCGTCTCTAGGTCTAGTGCTGAAGTCGAATATCATGGTGTTGCCAATGCCGTCGCCGAGGCATCTTGGCTACACAATCTTCTTTTGAATTACTTTGTCCTCTGTCTCAACCTACGATTGTTTATTGTGACAATATCAGTTCTATTTATATGTCCTCAAATCCTGTACAGCATCAACGCACTAAACATATTGAAATAGATCTTCACTTTGTACGGGAACGAGTTGCTCTTGGTGAAATACGTATGTTACACGTGCCTTCAGCTCACCAATTTGTAGATATATTCACAAAAGGATTGTCCTCTGCTATGTTCTTGGAATTTCGTACCAGTCTCACAGTTCGAGAATCTCCCGTTTCGACTGCGGGGGAGTGTTAAATATATTGCGTATATTTGTATATCTTTTTGTATCACTTTCCTTTTATCTAGCATAGGGTTTTCTTTATCTCCAAGTCTCTTGTATATATATATATTTGTCATGAGTAATACAAAGTTCCGTACGGTGTTTATACCACTCTAACAGTGGGTTTAATGCTTTATAATTTGTATAATGTCCATAGGTAGTGGTTGCGGCGGCGGCGGGCTCTAGTCGGCTGTGGTGGGGTGGGGAAAGAGGATGAGGTTTGGGAGGTGGAAGGTGGTGGTCATGGTGTTGGTGATGGAATTGGTGGAGAAAATCAAAATTAGGGTTGAGATTTTAGTTTTGGGGAAGAAGATGGAGAAGAAAAACAAACAAATAAAAATAATAATATAGTTAACAAAACAAAAAAGAAGAAATATAATGTAAATATTTTAAAAAAATAAGGGTATTTTAATCTTCACAAAAAATTGTACAAGTTAAAATGATTGGGAGAGACTGTGTATAATTTCAATTTTCTTGGTGGGTTTTTTGTTTTTTGTTTTTTTTTTACAGGGGTAAGTGCCTAATTCGAGAAATCACAGAAAGTTATATGTGATTAGCCCGATTTATTATTACTGCAAGTCTCTAAAATTAAAGTTTCTATGACAAAAGTATATGGTGGTTTTGTAATTTTGAGATTATATGCTGGAGGATGAATCTTAGTGTTATACTTGATTCGAAATCTCACAAGGAGACATGTTGATTATTTGAACGAGATCAATAAGCTAATGAATTCAAATTCGGGATAATGGCAGACACCCCCCTCAGTTATGAGGTGATGTGCACTTTGCCCCCTCACTTATCATAAAATGTGCACTCCACCCTCTCGGGCAGGGGCAAAGTGCTACAAAACACATAAATGAGAGGGCAAAATGCTACAAAAATACATAAGTCAGGAGGCAAAGTGCTACAAAGACACATAAGTCAGGGGGCAAAAGTCCAATTTTTATGATAAGTGTGGTGCCCGAATCTGCCCGAACTGCCCGAGGGGGTGAAGTGCACATTTTATGATAAGTGAGGGGGCAAAGTGCACATTTTATGATAAGTGAGGGGGCAAAGTGCACATTTTATGATAAGTGAGGGGGCAAAGTGCACATTTCAATAAGTTAGGGGGCAAAGTGCACATCACCCCATAACTGAGGGGGGTGTCTGCTATTATCCCTTCAAATTCAAATGTAATGATATAGGAGAGGTTGCATTTGGGAGCAAGTGCTTCTGAAATAGGGGATGAACTTGGAGTTCAGAATTCACAGCCAATAGCAAATCATCCAATGAACAACTTTGATAGCTCTAAAGCTCGACAAAGCACCTTGAATTCTATATGAAAAAGGAAGAAAGAAAACATGTATTTCGAAAAATCAATAGGTTCGGGTTGCATTCCAATAATCAATCTTGTTCCTTAATTAAATTTATTATAAATGAAACTGTCATTTTTTGATAAACAGTTTGTTTCTGGATAAAAACAAATTGAATAGGGATAAATCAATATGATTGATTCGAGCCCCGTGATAATTCTCCACTTAGAATTATCTAACAATTCCCGCGTTCGAATTCGATACGTTAGACGGTGGTTCAAACTTTAACACTTCAATGTGTTGTTTAATTTAATTGTTCGGACCGCAAATTATTCGATGAAAAGAAATAAATAAAAAAAAGGGGGGAATTGAAGATACAAGTCCAGATATAGTATTTATCTACCAAATATTTAAATCTGATAAAAGGATAAACATTATACCTCCATATTGATCTCCAATTGAATACAAACAGCTTACTCGAGCCACTTGATAAGCTCAAACAGGATCACCAAATATCGATGCTACTGGATCTACGCTCCTACTGCTAATCTATGCTATCGACTACTCCTAATTACGCCTACTCCTAGAGAGAAAAGATAAAAGCAGAGTTGATCAAATTTTTGTGTGTCCTTCTTTCTTCTCCTGGCCTTGCTTTTATAACGTACCCACATTCATCATGGCCGAAAACTGCTTCCCAACCGTACTTTTAAATTTCCTTTGTTGGCGCGTCTTTGAATTGGGTAACTTCCTCCTTTTTGGATTTGCCTTCAAATTTGGATCCTATCGAGCCCATTTCGTATTTTACTGATCCAATGACTTTAATCGGGCTTGTTTGATTTGAGCCCATCTTCGAATTAATCTCGGCTGTATGAGATATTTTATTTCAAGTTCATTTTCGGATAAATGATGATTTGTGCTTTCTTATCTAGCAAAGCCCACTTTATTTTGGGTGTAAACACAGGTAACACTTAACTTCGCTCACTTAAAAAGGTAAAGGCAAAGAGACATGCTTCCTGGTAAATAAAGACTTAATTATGGATGAGGAAGAGATTGAAGACTTCACCGAAATTGAAGGAAAATAAGTAGATCAATGGGAGAACTCGCAAATGGATGGTTAGATGGTATGAATGAAGTAGATGATCTTAATGATAAATTGTTGACATTGATTGAGTAAATTAAAGCTATCAATACTAAGGTAAATCTTAGACTTCTTTTTACTTAGTGCTAGAATTTGAAACAATGAATTAACTATCACCATTGTTATTGGTTTTGGCAAGAATTGAACTTGAATCTTTTATGCTTGGATGGTTATTGTTCTATAATGGTTGAATATAAATAGAAAAAGTTCATATATACATATATTAGTATATATTTGAACTTATTCTGTATTAATTTTCTACTTCAATTTTTGTAAACTGTGCTATTTTCATTCAAATTTTAATATTATCTTATATCTTTTAAAATATAGAAAAACAATTCACGGTATTTTTAGAGATATTGATACAGAAACACAGGTTTAAACACCCAGAAATTTAGTATTGGTCAATCAACCACCAAATGCCACATAAAATGAAAAATAAAATACTGCCCTACCCTGTTGGAAGAGTCTCTATTATCAAGAAAAATAATAATAAGTAAAGCAGGAACCTAATTCATCCAGCAATATTTATCCGTTGCTCGCATTCCACTACTTTCACATTTTCATCATCAAACTAAACAATATTTTATTTAAAATATAGGTGTTAGAGTTCTATATCACAGAAATAACGTTCTATTTACATATGGCATTATTTCTTTTTTCTTAAAAGAAAAATATAAAGTGAGAGAAAAATTTCACCTTGCATTAATCAGTTTTTCTTTTTGTCGACTCACGTTTTCCGATTGTGATCTTTTCTTTTGAAAGAACCACAAGTCACCGTAGCACGTCCTTCTCTAACATCCATCACATTATGCAACTGTGTTGACTTTGGACGACCTTGAACTTTTATTTTCATTGAATCAGAAGGTAAAAGTATTGTTCCTCTCGCAAGAGGCCAATAAGCTCAATCAAGAATTTGATTGAAAATATGATCCCATGTCATCTAATATATGGTGACAGAATACCAATTTTATACAAAAACCTTATAATCCAAGCAAAACCGTTGGCAAGCCTCCATCGCGTGTGAACAAGGAAATCCAAATTTCTCCCACTTCTGACATGAACACTAGTGTTCTTTCAATTTTATCATATTACTACCTTTACTTATGTTTTCTATTGAATGACTGTCTTCAGGGATGGATCCAGAATTGATTTCTTGGGGGGGCCAAAGCATTAAAGTAAAAAAAATTGACAATATTTATGATTATATCTCTAAACTTATTTTAGTTAAAACAAATGAAAAAAAAATTATCATGTTATGAAAAACAAAACTAATTTTTAAATAACTTACAGTAGTTTCAAAATATAAAGAAATTCTTCAAAAACTTTATCGAAGTTGTACACGATGATCGAAACACTAGTATCTGACATAGGTTCTGATCTTTCAACTTGAGATTCTTGGTTTTGAATATTTTTTCTTTTAAAAATTGTGTCGATTGTTGTTGATTTTCCTATATTTTTACGTATTAATCATATAATTGAATAAGTAAATACACATAAAGATACATATTAAATTCTAAGTAGTTTTTAACCTTACAAAAAGATACAATTGACAATAATAACTATAGATTATGATTATATTATCTTAAAAAAACTACTTAATAAATTAATACATTCAGTTATAAATAATTAATACAAACCAAAAAGCAAACTAAAAAACATGTAATTCTCTACACTGAAAAATAAATTTATTATTTACTAAAACTCTTTTAAAATTATAAAATAATATATTGTGATTAGTTCATATCTTGTGACGGATAAACTCTGAATAATCGAATGATGATCAATCTTTTCTTGTACTTGGATGTGTTGATATTTTGCATATTTTTCTTTTGCAATGATCCACTTTTATAGGTTTTGGGAAAAGTGTTATTAGTTCTAATTCTAATATATGTAGAAGAGAGGTTTAAAGAAAAGGTGTTTATCAATTCTAACCCTAATATGTATAGAATTGAAGATCAAAAAAGAAAATTAAAGGTATTATCAATTCAACTTTTCCTTTTTTTATGGTAACTACCTTTTTTAAAAAGCAATATAAGGATATTATATGATAATTCATGCCTTATATGACAAAATGAGAAGAACCGCTCACAAACAATAGAGAAAAAGAGTTTAAAAATTTTAAAAATAGAAGGTGTGAATGGTGAGATTCAAACCCTGCTGCTGCCTCTGCCATGAGTATATGCAACTTACTGCCAAACCTCCCACGAACTCCGCCAACTCGTTCTTGTGGTTTGTATAGAACCGAAACAATATATTGGTGAGGGGGCCATATTATAAAATCTTATATACCGTATAGAAAAAATTTAAAGTCTGCACCCCCCCTAAATCCGTCCCTGACTGTCTTAATACAAAATACCCTACTGGCTTTATTGACATCATATTGACCTGCCCTTATTCCACTTGAACTAATTTTTCCATCCACAAAAGGAGTAATGTTTAGCCCATTCGTAGCTCTTTCCAAACATAGCTAGTGTCTAATTGTTTGTTAAATTAAATATTAAGCCCCGTTCTTCTCTATTGAAAACTTCTGATAACTTTGTTGTCATTATCCCATATCGATGACCACCATCTTGTGCCAAAGCTCATTTCTACACAGGTATTTCTTCTAATCATTTTTGAGATTCAGGTTGATTCTTCGATTCATCTCCATTCTTCTATTGAATTTTTTTAACTTGATTTTCATTTGCAGGATATCACAAAAGATTTTTCAATATTTTATCATGGTAGTGGAAATTGAAATTGCTGGCTAAATGACGTAAGCAAAATCAAAGATAATCTTGTGTTTCAGTTCATCCTAGCCCAACATTGTTCATTGCATTTAGAACAAGCATGACGAGTCAGTTCTAACACACACACACACACCATTCCTTTGTGTCACAAAACGTGGTATATGAGCCATAAAACATCCTCAACTTTCATTTTTTTCTCCTTTTACCATAGTAAATGGAATTGGAAACAATAGATTATTGGCTTCACACGATACAGTAATAAGCAGAGTTCCTTTGTACTTCACATAAAGATGTGTACCATTAATACTAATGATTGGATGACGCTACTTAACGACTTCAAATTGAAGTACCAAATGCCCAAAATTCACGCCTAAATATTTCTTGAATTGGGTTTATCTCTTAGTTTCTTTATCCCAATGTACAATTGTGGCTGAATTTCAAATTGTAGTACATCCATATACCTCGGCAATAACTTGTAAGAATATTACAACTAATCTCCAAGAAGTTCCACGCTTGCATTTTGGTTTACTTGTCAAGCTTTTTCTTAGGAATATCAAAGTTGAACTTATCCGAGATTTTAGCTTGAATAGCTGAAAGTGTGATCGAGATTTGAGCCTTAACTAAAGTCTTAATCTGATTAGCCACAAAGCTTGAATCTAATTGCACATAGATAGTGCCCTGTGAGTCAATCCTAGAAGGGTTTTCTTTTACCATTCTTGTAATAAACTCGTTTTACTTTATTGAATAAAATGAATTTCATCATCTCGTGTTTATATTATTTATAACTATTATGATGAAATCCGTAGAATTCACACACAACTATGGACTTGATATCTCATTGGATAAATATCATAAAATAAGTCCCTAAGGTTGTGGTTTCTAAATAACGTCCAAGTCATAGAATTATCAAGATGAGACATTGATAATTTAGATAGATTTGTGTCTATGATGCACGCTCTTAGTTAGAGAATTTCTCATTTTATAGACATTAGTATAATTGTCACAAATGCTCATAAGCGGGTGCTTGTTGAGAACAAGTTCACTAATCATCCTGATTGAAACTTCCTAAATGAAAATTATTTCTATTTATGTTGATTTATGAAATTCATGATCACGATAATGCAAGATTAATTTTTTGAGTTGAGTAATCTTGTATTTTGACTCACTGCACTTTGAATCTTGTGTCAGTTATTTTACAAGGACACATATGGACTGGTGATTGGGTGTAGTGACTTGTATATAGATGTTGGTGTTGAAAATAAAGTTCTATCACTTATCTAGATAAACAAGTGAATTTTCTATAATATTCTAAGCAGTTTGATTGAGTTAGTCATTGGCCAAGGCAAGTAAGTAATTAGTTAAGAAAGGAGTTTCTTGAATTAATTAATCACCAGTCAAGCACACTTGAATTATTAAGATTGAATTTACAAGGATCCCGTCCAATAAGATTCCTCAATTCTTAATTCAATTGAGAAATTAGTTGATGGAGGAATCTTGCTTGTATAGAATGCGTGATTGCAAAGGTTCACTTTGAATCGCCTACATCTAGCTCTTGAAGATAAGTAGCTAGAAACATTTCTTGGATTTGTGGGTATCTTAATGAGATTAAATAATAAGATGGTTAATTAAGAAGTGTTTAATTAATCGAGATAATTTTATTGTCCATAATTAAATCATAAAGGTTATGAGCATACAACTAGTATGTTGGTGAACCTAAAGGGTCACACACAATACTCAGACAAATCCATTTCTTAACTAAAGGAATTTCATTCAAAGTAGTTGAATTAATACATAAATTAATTAGATTAATTGTTTAAGAGTTTATTTATTTAAATGTTGGATAAATGAATTAATTGAGTTGATGAGATCAATTTAATTAAGAATAAGTGTAGAAAGTATTTCATTAATTTAGTATGGTCAAAAAGTGAGGAGGAAAATGATGACCTTTTTGGTTATAATCTCAAATAATTTTGATGATGACAAGCTTATATTCTCTTCACTAATTAGTTTACATGTTAATGTAGATTATGAAATCTCTACAACAATATCCGGATGCTATACAAGGGAAGTACACAATTAAATCAATCACATATCTTTCCTTTTCTCTATTGTTTATTTATTTCCTTATTTTATTTATCACATGTTTTTATCTCTCCATCAGATTTCACTTAAGGGAAGTTAGATCAATGAATATCTTGATTTCAGCCGTGCATATCTCCCTTAATTTGGAAATAGCCGTTAGTCTCTATTAATGGAAGGAGTCGTTTCTCCTTGCATCTATATATATGTGTCTTCTCTTCTTCATCAAACAACGAATTCCACAAGCATTTGACAGTGGATTATTAATATCAAATTACTCTTGTTCATAGGTACCTTCTCCGACAAGTTCCAGTGAGGAAGGAGTGGTACCAGTTGCTGCTTGGAATTCGGAGTGACAAACACGAGTGATCAAGAAGTGTTTTTGAGTCTAATCTCTCATAATTCCCAGTTGGAGTCGTAATTGCAGATTAACCTTTTGGCTCCGCCCTTTTGTTCCTAGGGTATAGTAGAGCGAAGCTCACTTCTTCATAATCGAGTGTGTTTTGTCTTATTAGTATTTGTGGTGACTGAAATCTTTCAGCACTTATCTTTTTCATTGTGTTTTGTATTAAGTTTTCATTTGGATCTTGTTCTGGAACTTTTAAGTTCCAAGCGTTATTTCAATATAAGTATTTTTCAGTTTTACCCTTTGGTATTTATCGATTCTGCTGTGCGTTTAAACACAAGTTTTAATAACCTAATTCACCCCCCTCTTAGGCATATCTTGAGTTACAATTGGCATCAGAGCCAGGTGGCTCATTTCTAAGGGTTTAACCACCCGAGTCAAAAGATCTACATGGCCGCCTATATTTTTGATATGTATGCAGAGGGGCACTCTCCCTCCCGGCCACCACTCTTCGATGGTTCAAATTATACCACCTGGAAGAACCGGATGGAGGAGTATTTTATTTCTATTGATTTCAAACTTTGGAAAATAGTCATGAAAGGACCTACAATTCCAATGGAGAAAGTTGATGGACAAAACGTTCCAAAAGATTGGGATAACTTTAACAGCAGTGATGAGAAGATTCTACAAATGAATGCAAGCGCTAAAAACATCTTGTCGTGTGCTCTGACTAAGGATGAATACAATCGAGTAAGCACTTGTATCTCAGCCAAACAAATGTGGGATTTGCTACAAGTCACATACGAAGGTACCAGTCAAGTCAAACAAGAACGGATCGCTCTTCTCGTTCACCAATATGAAATGTTCCAGATGAAACAAGATGAGACGATCAGTCAAATGTACACTCGTTTCATGCAGATCATCAATCCCATGGTCGGTCTTGGAAAAATCATTCCAGAAGATGAACAAACTCGCAAAATTTTGAGATCTCTTCCAAAAGAATGGACACCTAAAGTGACTGCTATTCACGAAGCCAAAGACATGAATGTCATGACAATGGGAGAACTCATTGGTTCTCTTACCTCTCATGAAATGACTCTCATGTCTAAAGAAGGAAGTTTCGAAGCAAAGATCCAGAAGTCACTTACCTTTACTTCGGGTTCAATAGATATTCCTGCTGATCCAGAAGAAATGAGTGATGAACAATTCAATGAAGAACTTCCTATGATCACTAGAAGAATGAAAATTCTCCAGCAGAGCCGGAAGTTCCAGCGAAATCCAAAATCTAACTTCCAACAAAGAGATCCTCAGAAAAATGATAAGACAATATGTCATGAATATTTTGAACCAGGTCACATCAAACCTAACTGCCCTAAACTAAGGAAGTTCCAAAGGAATGATCAAAATTCCAGACAACGAGCTCTATCCACACCTTGGGATGAATCTGAATCAAATGCATGCAATGATGAGGACAACTGTCTTATGGTAAACAAACAGGTATCTATTGAATCAAAATCTGATTTAAATTATTCTAATGATGATACTGCTGAAAATTCTGATTTTTATGATATTCTTAAAAATTATGAGAATCAGATTGAAAACTTGATTTATAAGAATAAATTGCTTCAAAGTCAACTCAAAAAATTCTCTTTAGAAAAAGCTGAATTGGAACAAAAATTTGACGATCTCATGAAAGATAAACTTTGCCTTGAGAAAGAAAAAGAGTATCTATCTGAAGAAAACACCTCTGTGTGGAAACAAATCTCTGATTTGAAAAAATAAGTCAAAGGAAAAGATGTCATGCACACACCACATATAAATCCTAGTCATACTTGTCATGCATCTACTTCCAGAACATGTTCCAACACTAACTTTGTGAAAACTACTCATGATCATGCTCATCATGCTAAAACCAAAAATGACACCACTCATTATCATGATCATCATGCTGAAACCAGAAAGAACATTGCCTCTTATAAAGTTTGTCATACATGCGGTAGAAAGGGTCATGTTGCATACAAATGTTACTTAAAAAAGGACATTGGTACCAAACTTATATGGGTACCAAAAGTAAACTATGCTAACCTTGAAGAACCCATAGATAAATAGGTACCAAAACAAAAATAGCAATTATTACAGGAACTGCCTCGGAACCAAGTCCGGAAGAACAAATGGTACTTAGGCACTGGATGTTCCAAGCATATGACCAGTGACATCTCCAAATTCGTCCTCCTCAGCACTTTCACTGGTGGTAAAGTCTCTTTCACAAACAATGCAAAAGAAACCATTGTTGGTAAGGAATCTATGGGTAAGAATGGATCCACTGTTATTGATGAGGTTTGTTTAATTGAGGGCTTGATACATAACTTGCTTAGCATAAGTCAATTATGTAATAAGGTTAATCAAGTCCAATTCTTTCCGATTCAATGCTCTTTTATGCAAAATAATAAATTGATCTTCAATGCCTCTCAAAATGGAAATGTTTACTGCATAAATCTCGATGATCTTACCAAACAAAACGTAGAATGTCTGGTAGTTGCAGATGAAGGAAATGAGACTTGGCATCGGAGAGTTTGGCCTGCCAACATGGAACTTCTTCTCGACCTTTTTGGTCCTATAAAAATCATTACTATTGCTGGTTACTTAAATTGGAGTAAATCTTATCGTACTTTTTGCAAAAGCATTATTCAAAAACCTACATATGTCACATTTGATGAAACTCACTTTCTTTTAACCAAATTTACTTTGAGCTCAAAACCTGCAGGCATTCTAGAATTAAAAAGTAACACTAAAGCAGGACCTGAGCAAAAGAACCTGGATCTTCCAGATGAGAATCTTAATACCGATGGAAGTTCCAGTTCTCTTGAGCCAAAACCAGAATCTTCAGACTCAAATAGCTTTTCTGCTCCTAGAGAGAGCAAATTTAAGTATGCGTCCAGTCGTCCTACCAGTGTTATTATGGGAAATCCAGCAGTTGGTATTACCACTAGATCCAACTTAAAGAAGGATTTTGAAAATTGTGCTTTCTTATCCCATACTGAGCCTATCAATATTGAAAAAGGTCTTAATGATGAATTTTGGGTCAAAACCATGGAAGAGGAACTTGTCCATTTTGACTGGAACCAAGTCTGGAACCTAGTCAAAAGACCCACAAATCATCCGATTATTTACACTAAATGGATTTCAGAAACAATCTTTGCATGATTTGCATTTTGCTCACATTCCTACTTTATGTGATAACACTAGTGCCATAAGCATCACTAAAAATCTATTGCATGTTTCTCGTACCAAACATATTGAAGTTAAACATCATTTCATCCGTGATCATGTTAAAAAATGTGATGTTTCTATAAATTTTGTTAACACAAAGTTGCAATTAGTTAATATCTTTCCTAAAGCTCTTAGCATTGACAAATTTTCGGATTTAAGATCTAAACTTGGTATTAAGGAACTTCCTAAGTTTGCACATGCATGATGTCTTACTTTTCTCGCTCTTAACTGCTTTTTGATGATGAAGGGGGAGAGAAACGGTACTTTATTATATAGTTATTTATTATCATTTATGCTTTGTGCTCTATGATATTATGCTTCCTGGCAATTATTATTTAGACAGGGGGAGGAATCACCTGCTCAGAGGGAGCTTCTGGTAAGATTGTTCCAATCAATATTATGTTGATCCGAAAGAGGTATCTCATTACTTGTCATCATCAAAAAAGGGGAGATTGTTGACCTTTTTGGTTATAATCTCAAATAACTTTGATGATGACAAGCTTATATTCTCTTCACTAATTAGTTTACATGTTAATGTAGATTATGAAATCTCTCCAACAATATCCGGATGCTATACAAGGGAAGTACACAATTAAATCAATCACATATCTTTCCTTTTGTCTATTGTTTATTTATTTCCTTATTTTATTTATCACATGTTTGTATATTTCCATCAGATTTCACTTAAGGGAAGTTAGATCAATTAATATCTTGATTTCAGCCGTGCATATCTCCCTTAATTTGGAAATAGCCGTTAGTCTCTATTAATGGAAGGAGTTGTTTCTCCTTGCATCTATATATATGTGTCTTCTCTTCTTCATCAAACAACGAATTCCACAAGCATTTGACAGTGGATTATTAATATCAAATTACTCTTGTTCATAGGTACCTTCTCCGACAAGTTCCAGTGAGGAAGGAGTGGTACCAGTTGCTGCTTGGAATTCGGAGTGACAAACACGAGTGATCAAGAAGTGTTTTTGAGTCTAGTCTCTCATAATTCCCAGTAGGAGTCGTAATTGTGGATTAACCTTTTGGTTCCGCCCTTTTGTTCCTAGGGTATAGTAGAGCGAAGCTCACTTCTTCATAATCGAGTGTGTTTTGTCTTATTAGTATTTGTGGTGGCTGAAATCTTTCAGCACTTATCTTTTTCATTGTGTTTTGTATTAAATTTTCATTTGGATCTTGTTCTGGAACTTTTAAGTTCCAAGCGTTATTTCAATATAAGTATTTTTCAGTTTTACCCTTTGGTATTTATCGATTCTGCTGTGCGTTTAAACACAAGTTTTAATAACCTAATTCACCCCCCCCCCTCTTAGGCATATCTTGAGTTACAGAAAATAATTAAAGGTGTTTAATTAATTTTCTTTTAGAAGGAAATAAGATTTCTTGGAGAGAAAGAATCCTGTAAAATAAAGGAATAGGTTTCCTAATCAATATGAACATGCTTCCTAATAAATAGGAAACTACCTTATAAAGCAAATTTTATAAGGAAACTAATTAAAGCAGAAAAGTTCTACTTAGGATGTAATTAGTGTTATGTTCTTATGAGAAAATAACTTATGTAGAAGAGTTCGACATGGAAAAGAATTGCAAGAACTATTCCTATAAATAGGAGTGATGAGGAATGGAATTTTACAAGCTTCATCAGCCAAAATTTTTGTTCCTTAAGCTAGAAAAATCATTACTCTCTCTCTCTCTCACACACACACACATATATGTTCTTGGGTTCTTGATTATTCATGAAGATCTTAAATACAATAACTTAACCAAAATACTTAGAGAAGTATTATATGCTTCTTCCAATCCCAAACATTCTCCTTAGAGTTAGAATAAATATTTATAGATCAACCTAGCTAACGATAATAAACGAGTGAGTATCTGGGGTGTGAAGTAAACAAATTTTTGGGAAGGTGGTTTTGGTGAAGGAGTTTGAAAATCTCCAAGGAAGAAATAAAGCAGTCGATTTCAAGGAACGAGGAGCAAGCTAGGGAGCTTACGTTTAAGAAGAAGAAATCTTTCAGTTTTTACAAAAAGCCAAAGAAGGAAAATTTTCCTATGTAAGTATTTTTGCAGACTAGTTTAGAGATACGCAACCTTTGATGCATGATAAGCCCATAGGATTGTAATACATCTTGCATGTTTAATTCCTAGAAACTAAAATTTAAATTTCCGATGAGCTTAGTCTGGCTATTCACACATTTTCCAATAGTGGTATCAGAGCCTAAGGCTTACGCATCAAGATGCATGATCTGTTTATTTTAACCATTACATGTGATGCAGTTTTAAAATTAATTTAAATTCGTGAATTTGATTGATTTAGGGAATTTCATAAAATCTATTTATTTTCACTTTATTTTTTAAAGAAGTTGTTTAAATTTGAAAACTAAATTCTGTAATGAGATTGCATGAAAACCGGATTGAGTGTGATATGTGGAACATTGAGCACAGTGCCGCGCATTGTGCGCGGCAGTTATTTGGACTAAGAGTCCACTTCCACTAAATAATTATTATATGATGATATAAATATATAACGATGGTAAATGGATGGGGCAGGATATACTGTGCAATTGAGAAATTGTAAGAGATGCCCTTCTTTTTTCATTAACAGCCCACTCACGCACACTTTTTAGAAATATCAAAAACAAGCAGTATGTGCAATTTATATTTAACATATATATACGATCTTTTATGGATCAAGTGTTACTTGTACCAACGTGGCTGGGAATTTTTCTTAGAGAAAACATCTTTTGGCTTTACATCATGCGAAACATTTTTGAGTCGTTTTGGGTAATTGGGTTTTTCTAATTTTTTTTTTATTTTTTAAAAGATATTTTAAATTGTTTATTTTTGGAAATATCAAGTTTTATTGAGAATTACCGAATTGATTTAAGTTATGAGGACTATTTGGTAATTTTGAGAATTTAAATATGTTTTCATGAGTTGATATGCTTGATAGTATTTTGAGGCCAGTAGGATTGTACACGCAAGTTTACTTTCCGTTATTTATTTATTTGTCTTGCCTGCATTCGATCCTTGATGACTCCATATAAGATCAACTTAGATATGGCCCAAAATATTCATGTTATATTTTATAGGGATATTGCATATCATACCCCTGTGAAACATGAAACCTGCACACATTCCCTCTGTGTTAAAAAAATAGCCTGAAATAACTTATGATTTTTAAAACCCTGCACGAAACCCCCAACCCTACTTCAAATACACTACGCGTGAATGCTACCTTCCGCGGATTTAACACAGATTGGGGGTTTCTTGCAAGGCTTTGAAAATCATAGGGTTATTTCAGGCTATTTTTTTAACACAGGGGGGATGTGTGCAAGTTTTATGTTTCACAGGGGTATGATATGCAATTATCCCTATTTTATATATGAGATGCATATTTTAGATTATGCTAATCTTCTATGTTCCTTAATGTGTTGTTGGGCATGTTTAGGATAGAGACTTAGATAAGATAATTGAAGAGATGAGACCTTTCATAATATACTAAAATTCTCTTACTTATTTGATAAGTTTATAAAATCTTAATGATTATAATTTTTAGTTAATATGGGATAAAATAAACGGGGTTTAATATTCCATGCTTACCATCAAAGTAATAGCATGTCGATGCTACTTATGGAGATTAGTTGGTTTTTATAAGTAGGACTTTTCTATAATGAGAACGTTTTGACTATTACTAAGCATACATATGTACATGGGTGATTTATCTTTTTAAGTTGGCCATTACTTGTGGAACTTTCTGGGTGGGTTCACTACAAGAAAACAGGTCTTCAACCACAATAAAATCCATCGGTGAAGCCCAATTAATCCTGATTCATTACAAATAATCCTAATACAATCAAATTAACATCAAATTCTAAATTAATTCCAATCAACATAAATAATGTAATCATCACCGAATATCAAAAATCAAACATACATTTGAAAATCTATGTAACAAGCAAATCTTTCACTATTTCACTCAAATAAATCTTATAATTCAATCAAAAACCAAAGTGTTAACAAATGTAAGCTACTAAATCATTCATCCAACTAATGAAATCTCACTAACTCTTCATTTAAAATGCAATGATCTCACTCTCGTCCACGTTGTATGTATCACTAGCGTCCTACTCATCACCCTAAAGAAAAATAATCACAAGAGACAAGTATTAGTAGTTAAAGTGAGTAAAAAAAATATTTTTACATATTTTATATAATAAAAATTAAACAGATGTCTTTTAGAAATAAAACAAGACAAGTACGAACTAAATTATTATATAAGAAGAATTTAGAAATCATGGTAAAATATTACTATTGTTATAAGCAATGTTAAAGTAAAATACCTGAAACAAATTCTCCAAGCATCTAACTTCCTCACAAAAATATTGGTGCCTGCAACCCACATAAATATATAATATATAAAGTTAAAGTGTTGCAAGCTACTTTGAAAAGATAAAGGAAGAAGAAAATATTACTTCTAATTATGCCCCAAAAAGTCAGTTTCACGAAAATACTCAAGGCAACTAAAATTCTATCACGATGCATTCTGAATAAAAGATGAGATAGTCCTTTCTTCCTCTCTATCAAATTAAAAAATCATATTTATGCACATAGCTAAACATAGAATATAAGTGTCTAATTATATTTTCAAGATTACTAATAAAAGTTACGTACTTCAATATTAGAAATGTTCAATCATCACTCTCCATGTCATCATCACTATCATCAGAATCATATTCCTCTTGATCTTGCTCGTCTTCTTCTGATTCAGGGTACTCTTCATTTCTCATATTTGCTTCATTAATCTTCAGGGCATGTCGAAGACCATTGATCTCATCAAAATCCAGCTCTTCTGTCATAGCATCTGGCACAATGCTAATCTCATCAATCTCTACCAAAATAGGTGGCAGAGCAGATGTCTCTCCTTCTTGAAAAGCAGTCTCCATGCTTGGCATAGTACTCCCATCTTGTTCTTCAACTAATGGGATATCAAATTTACCTGTAGCTTTTACTTTGCGTACTCCCCACCAGTCACGCCTCTCCCGTTTCATGCCCAGGAATGCAGTAAAGTACACTTGTTGAGCTTGAGAAGCTAGTATAAAAGGGTCATTTGTGTTCAATTTTAATTTATGATTAATTTCCACAAGACCTGATCTATGAACTCTAAGTCCTTTATCAGAAGTATCATACCAATAACACTTAAACAATACAATTCTACCCCTCAATCCATAATACTCCAACTCTAGAATCTCTTCCAACAATCCATATTAGTCTACTTCATGTTCATTATATGAACTTCCTAACACGCATACACCATAGTTGGAAGTTTCTTTAAAACGTCCATACTCCAAACTGTGAATCCATTCACAAAGTACCCTTTATTGCATGAAATTCGTCGACTCGGACCATGAGTTAAACTCCTTATTGCATCATCCACTTTATTATTAGTATCCTGAACCTATTTAAAAATAAGATTAGATATTAAAATATATACCAATTGAATTGACTAATATCTTAATGATTATAACTAATGCACTACTTACATGAGCAAGTAGCCACTCGAAAAAGTGTCTATCACGTAATATACCAAGTTCCATCTCAGTTATTCTTGGAAATTGGTGCATCTTTTCATCATCAAATTTCCTACAAAGTTGAGATGATCACATATAATTATTACAGGCCTATTAGAATATGATAATAATAAACGAGTTAAATAACTCACTTCAAAAATGGATCGATATTGTCATAATTCATCAAGACATATCTATGTGCAACTTTCATCTCATCATCACCAAGATATCTAACTGTGTCTCGATGACCAAGTGCTCGGCCTGGATGTGCACAGATCGATGTACGCCCATAAGTATCCATCCCTTCATCATCATTTCGAGGAACTTGATTCAATCGAGATGGTACACGAGGTTCAAAATAGGATGAGCAAGACGTCGAAATTTCCTCAATCATATAAGCTTCAAATATAGATGCCTCTACGTGAGCACGATTTCCAACTTTGTTCTTCATGTGATATAGAAACCTACAAATTCATTAGATTTAAAAATAACTAGCTAAAGATAACTAGTACTCATAATAGAAGAGACGATGAATTAAATAATACCTCTCGAAAGGATACATCCAACGATATTGTACAGGCCCACTGACTTTAGTTTCTTATGCTAGGTGAATTAGCAAGTGTTCCATAGAATCAAAGAATCCCAGCGGAAAAATTTTCTCAAGCCTACACAGTATTTCAACAATTTTTTTTCAATTTGTTGGATGTGTTCCACACGCAACACTGTTGCACATATGTCCTTGAAAAAATTGCTGAGCTCTGTTAATGCTTTCCAAACCGGTTTCGGGAGAAGGTCTTTAAATGCAATGGGGAGTAATCTTTGCATAACCACATGACAATCATGACTCTTCATCCCAATAAACTTACATTCATTCTCATTCCCACAACGTGCTATATTTGAAGAATACCCATTAGGCAATTTCAATGATTTTACCCAAGAACATATTTCTTTTATTTTCGGTTTACTCAAAGTGTATGAAGCTTTGGGCTTGTATATTTTCCCGTTTGCACTCTCAACCAAATGCAACATTGGGCGACTGCAATGCATCTCTAAATCTTTTCTAACTTTGGCATTATCCTTTATTTTGTCTTTGACATCCATAACTGTGTTGAAAATATTCTCGAACACATTCTTCTCAATGTGCATCACATCCAAATTATGTTGAATAAGGTTTGTGTGCCAATAAGGTAATTCCCAAAATATGCTCCTTTTTACCCAATTATGAGTTTTGCCAAATCCATCTATTGCTTGTGCGCCATCTACGGGTGTGCCAAATGTTATATCAGGAAGTTGCTCTACCCTTTTTCGCATGGCTTCACCACACAAGCGAATAGGTGGTAAATCATTTTCAATCATTCCCTTGCGAAACTTGTAGGCCTGTCTTCTATAGGGATGATCATGAGGCAAGAATTGACGATGACAATCAAACCAACAAGCTTTCTTTCCACAATGAAGTCTGAAAGATTTTGTTTTTTCCATACAATATGGACATGCTAACCAACCATGAGTACTCCACCCAGATATGCAATAACGCTGGAAAATCACTAATTGTCCACATAAGTGCAGCTTTCATATTAAAGTTTTGTTTGTTGCACACATCATAAACTTCAATCCCAGTCCACAATGTTTTCAACTCATCTATTAGGGGATGTAAGAACACATCAAGATTTTTTTCTGGACTCTTTGGGCCTGGAATCACCATATTCAGAAACATAAAAGATTTTTGCATGCTCAGCCATGGAGGGAGGTTGTACATGGTAATGATCACAGGCCAACAAGAGTATGGAGTACTAGAATTTCCAAACGAACTAAAACCATCCGTTACATAAACCAAGACGCACATTTCGTGCATCGGAAGCAAAAGATGGATAAGTGCGATCGAAATGCTTCCATGCCTCTCCGTAAGATGGGTGTGCCATTCTCCCATCTTCAGAATGATTTCGGTCATGCCAAGTCATGTGCTCACATGTATAACTCGATGAATATAGCCTTTTAAGTCGGGGAACGAGTGGCAAATAACGTAGCACCTTGAAAGACACTTTTTTTCGACCTCCTCGCTTCATTGGCTTATACCTAGGATGACCACACACAGGACATTCTTGATGGTCTTTATTTTCTTTATGATACAATATGCAATTATTTTCACAAGCATTAATTTTCTCATAACCAAGTCCAAGCTTAACCAGTTGTTTGTTAGTCTTGTACAAGTTGTCTAGTAACTTTTCACCTTCTGGAAACATGCTTTTGATGATTGAAACTAATCGATCATAGCATGTTTCAGGCATATGGTACTCTGACTTGACATTTAACAATTGAGCTACAGCAGAAAGCTTTGTGTGATTATTGTAACCATCCCATAGTGGCTCATCGGCATCTTTTAATAAGTCAAAGAACTTTTGCGCTTCAGGATTAGGTATCTGTTCATCATGTATTGGATCCCAATCAACCTTGGGGCCCATAGCATCCATAAACATTGTTCTATAACGATATTCTTCTACAGTAGGAACCGTTGAAGAACCTCCAACTTTCTCTCTTGTGTTCAAGGGTTCACCATGTGCATACCATTTATTGTAACCACGGTTAAATCCATTCTTTTCAATGTGATAACGTACATCATTTCGATTAAAGAATTTTCTATTACCACACTTAGAACATGGACATCTTATTTGTCCATTATAAACATATTCTAGGTGTGCAAACGCAAAGTCCAAGAACTCTTCAACATGTTCGATAAATTCATTTGAAAGAAAACCACTGCTATCCAAACGCCGCCACATCCAAGTACGGTCTGTATTCATGGTTTCTGCATTTATAAGTAACTTTAATTATATATACATATATATTTCTGCATTTATATTCCTTCAGAATCTACCAATTTATACTTTATCATTTGAATTATCACTTCACGTGCAATGTTAAACTAAATAGTTTCTATATCATGAATCATTACTGAGATACTAAAATTCATCAAATAATTATTATAAGTGCATAATTATTATCACCTTCATAATAGATATTTATTGACTTATCAATACCTTACAAAATGACAATCAGTATCTACAAACTAGTTTAATTGGAAACCAATTACTTAATTGATCTTAAGGTGAACAAACAATTTAATAATTGAATTAGATAATAGTTAAGTACTGAAACACTAACGAAAGTAACTAAATGAAAAGTAGAAATCAAAACTATATTCATTCTTCTCCTTATCATTCTCCTTTCTAATTTGTCTTCTCTATTTCAATTTTTCTTGGTTTCCCCTTTTTTCTATCTGTTTCTACCTTTTCTTTCCTACTTTTTTTCCATTTCTCTACATAAATTTTGACTTTTAGCATTCATTATTTTAGTATATTAATTATAAAAATTAATCGAAGACCTTGTTTGGTTCTTTGATTTTTCTTGGTGTAAAAATCGAACAACATCATCCTTATTTAAAGAATATTAAATATATAACTTGAGTTTAAGTGTTTGGTTAAGATATTAAAATTTAAGCCAGTGGATCAAGCCATTTATAATGTGTTATCCATCTAAGAGGGTATTGGAGAGGAGCCGAATCCGTAACATCATATTCCGTGTATGTATGGTAGAATTGCAGACTTCTTCTTAGACAGTGAGGGCCATCTCCTTCAAACTTGCCTTTCACCTTTTTCAAAGAATCATTACAAGGGTTCACCAACACACACACACACACCCCAAAAAACAGAGAAAAATAGAGGATTGTAATAAAATTTGTCCTTTTTATTTCAATCAAAATCCCTTGCTTTTCGATTTTCCCTCCAATTCATGCTTCAACTCCTCTGTTCATCAATCAATTACTTATGCTCTCTCTCAATTTTCTTTTACCACGCCTACTGAAAATTGCACTCAAATTCCACTCACTCACGTGCATTTTCTTCAATCCTTTTACATACAATTATTGTAACCATTCTCACTAGCAAACAAAGCAGACACAAAAAAAAAGATACGTACCTGCTGCGGGATGGTCGTTGGAGGTGAAGTAGAAGACCGCCTATGGTTGTTGCAACCCAGTATAGAATGAAAAGTTTACCAAAAACCATAAAAAGGGATTTGGGTTAATTTAGGGATTTGGATTAAGAAGAAAGGGGTTTGGGACATTAAAAATAAATACAACCCTAAAGTTTTCCCGGCGGTGCGATGGCGACGACAGGTGCGACAGTGGCAATGGGTGACGAAAGCGGTGATTTACCCAAAGAGATCAGTTTGCTCTGGAATCGATTGAGGCGAGCAACAATTGAGGGCAGATGAGTAGTAGAAATGAAAATTTAGGGCTATAAGTATTTATATAAAAAATTTGTTAATATTTAATATATATATATATATATTAATTACCAAGATATAGGCATCAAAAGCAGCAGTGGTGCAATGGTTATTAGACCTCAATTGATAATAGAGGTCCCAAGTTCGACTCTTTGAGTTACAATGAATCTTTTTAGTTTTTTAATGAAAAAAATAAGTTGTATGTAAACTTACACCAACTTTAGTATGTACATTGCCATGTGGTCCAGTGGTGAGCAGTCCCTTATAGGTAAGTATAGGTCCCTGGTTCAATTCATATTGCTGTAATGGACTTTTTTATTTTTTTTCAATGAAATAAAATAACAAATACTTAATATTACACCTATATTAGTACATATATTATCATCTGGTCAAATGGTATTCGATTTTTTATATATAATTGGAGGTCACAGGTTCGATCTTTGGAGTTTGAATCAATCTTTTCATTGTTTTAATTAAGTAAATAAGTAATTTTTTAATTAAACAAATAAGACTTATGTATTACACACAAGCATTTGTAAATAAATTACCTTGTAGTCCAATGGCATTAAATAGCAATATTCATGTAGGTGGTCGTGGGTTCAAGCTCTTAAACACACAAATATTTTATCATCCCAATTTTTTTTCAATTCAATTTTTTCCGTCTCGGATTCGTTGCTGATTCCGTCTCTGATTGCCACGGAAATAAATTTTTTATTTCTGTCTCTAAATCCATCTTAAATATGAAAATTGAGACGGAAAAAATCCGTCTCTAAAATAGAAAAAATTACATAATCACATTAGCGACGGATTTAGCGACGCACCGTCTCTAAATCCGTCGCTGAAGCCGTCTCTGTTTAGCACTAACTTTCCTCATCGGGAATTTATTTAAGAAATTGAGATGGATTCGAAAATCCGTCTGTAATCCGTCACTGATTTGTGACGGAATCTATTTTGGTGGCTGAATCCATCTTTGATTTGCCACGGATTTTGTTCAGTCTCTGATTTTCCATTGTTAAAGCCCTGTTTTCTTGTAGTGGTTATCAATATGTAGGTTTGATGGGTCTAACTTAACATAGGAGTAACATGGGAGAGCATAAGATTGAGGTCCATGTGAAACATGAGGTAAAATAATTGAGAGGTACATGGAGATATAATTGATAGAGTGTTGTCTACCTATTTAATTATTATGTATGTGACCATAAAATTGGGATATGTAATAATTGAATTGGACTTCAAAAACAGTAGGAAAAATTATTTTTCTGGAATTACTTAAATGAGGGTTATTGAATTTGAATTAAATAGTGGAGGTAATTTATGATAAAAAGACCTTAAAATTATATCTACACATAATGTATTAAACATCCTCTTAATCTTCATCTCGCTTTAATTTATAGATAACTAGATAGCTAAGATAGCTAAGAATCCGCTTTCCACAATTCTCGATACAAACAGACTCACTAGACCCGGCTATTCTTGTTGGCTTAGAAATCTTAAGATAGTGCTCAACTGTGAGAATAAAGTCTATGTCTTGACTAATGTACCCCTCTCGACTATGTCCGAGGGCTTTGAGGGTGATGAAATCATGTAACATCCTATATTTTCATCTCCTTATTCTATAAGATAAGGTAAGAGATACAATTCTCGTTAATTAAATTTCGTGATTTATTTAATTCTATTGTCGTCCTAGACTAAAGTGAATTAGGTGATACATGAGTGGTCTATTCGATTTTGTGGATATTTGTTGGCGTTAAAATTATTTGGTAGAAACTTACTTGATTTCGGGCAAAGAAAAATGGTGGATTTAAAATTAACTCTCGCGTCAAAGGAACTCACGAGTCTGAATCGTGACATATTCTAATATTCCAGTTGTGACGGCAAGGTATTTAACCATATATATATATATATATATATATATATCCCCAAATTGTTATTGTTAGTGTTTTTCAAATGCTCAAATTAAAGTGAGTCCAATTAATATTATATTTCATTGGCTAATGTGAGAATAAAGCAACAAACCCAACACTATAATTTACATGGTTCTTCCAAAAGAGCTACGGCAATGGGAGGAGGAGAAAATTTTATAGAGAAATATAACGAGATTACAAATCACTGTCAAAAATGTGATAATACGAGTATAAAAAATTATCCCATATTTATAGCATATAATGTTAAGAAAAATTAGCACAAAACAGGTGGTGATTATGAAGATGTAATATGAAAAATATCGAGGTAAGACATTATTTCCTTAAGACACTATTGTCCCATAATTGATGGCAAAGAAATATGACAGTTATTTTCAAAGATACAACTATAACATCTCGAAAATAATACCACTACAAATTTTCGAGCCTATTGAACAAAAAAGCAATTACAAAATTTCTCGATTGACAAGCCTAAAAGCACAGAATATGCAAAACTATCCTTAAAATATTAAAAATAATATTTAAGAAGTCCGAGAATAATTTAAATGCTAAATTTAACATTTAAAATACAAGATTATTCTTAAAATATTACAAATAATATTTAAGAAACAAAAAAGTCCTAAAAAGTACTTAAATTTGTATTTAAGAGACGGAGAAAGTAGAGAATCTGATTTGGTGTGTTAATTTCGAAAATTGGGTATCTATTTATAGAAATGGAGAGTTTTACGCTAAAAGATGCAATTATTCAGACATGTGCAGAAGAGCCCAAAAGTTGTAACTTTTGGGCGAAAAATCCCCTGAAACGGCTTTTCAGAATGTGCAAAACCGCGCCAAAAGTCATTTTTGTTGCGAAACACCTCCGAGACGGCGATGAACTAGTGGGCGGGTGCGCAAGTCCCTCGTTGACCGGACACTAATCTGGAGCGGCGGTTGCACCTCCATCTAGTCATTTCAACCCTTAGTTTTCCAAAAATTAAAATCAACCCCAGATCTTTTGAATCTTGATCAATTAGGTCCTATCAAATTGGCCCCTAAATTATTTGATTTGAACACTTTAGTTCACGGACCAAAGGAACCACTTCCAATACGATTGCGGTCGTCGATCATATAATTGTGATTTTTAATCACGTACGTTCATATCAATTCCGGTTTTTTCACATATTGGTCCCTACAAGCCAGTCCTTAAATTGGTTCAGTTAGATCCATTAAATGTGTGTAAACTCAAAAATGCCTAACCCGGTGGTTTAACCGCCAAACCAAGTAGCCCGTCCATGGGTTTGTTGATCTGGCGGGTTCATGAGAGAAACAGATTTGAGAGGCAGTCGTAAAGACGTAAAGTTTCTTCTCCCGTTTCTCCCATGACAATTTCAGTCAAGTTATGTGTGTATAAATTCTAATGGAACTGTTGCAAGATTGCAAAATAGATGAAAAGTTAGAAAAGACAAAACATAAGAGAAGGTTAAAAGGAAAAAAGTGAAAAAAAAGAAAAGAAAATGAAGAAGAGAAGAGCTCGGGTGGCGCCTGTGTGAGTGGAGAAGAAGGGTTTGGTCAAATGTCAATGGTATGCTTCTTTCTTCCCTTTAAGCTATTTTCTCCATTTATATTTGTTTTCCTTTTTTAAGCTTAATTTTTCTGAGTAAATGCTTATGCTTTTTTTTTCTTTTTTTTATTCTAGAAGGAGGTGGATACCCTGACCCAATAAATCCAGGACGATAGGTTTTAATTATAGGCCACATAGACCCTATAAAACTCCAAATAAAGAGAAAAAAGTCACAACTTGTGACAACTTGGAATTGAACCCAGGACCTTCCATATAAATGTGGAAGCTGATACCACTAGGCTAACAAACCTTGAGTTTATACACGTGTAATACCATCGAATAAATGCACAAGCCTCTTGTAGCCTCAGTTTGCTCACTAAATGTACAATCACATGTTCTTTATTTAAGTTGGGATATTTTATTTTGATTTGGTTTTGATTTGGTTTTATATAATATAATTCAGAACATATTACATACATAATTACATATATATATATATACATTTTTCTATTATTTTTGTAATATTGTTAATATAATATATATTATTTATTATATAATTATGACTTCACCGGTTAGACCGTAGTTTCCCCAATGGTTGAACCTTTGACCCGTAATCCGGTCAACAAGACTGCCCAATGAATGCGAGGTCTTCAATGGTTTGCCCGTTCATGTAAACCAAGACAACGATAATCATACAAGAACTTCTCTAACAATTTTTGTTCTCGGTTGGGTCCGTTTTGGCCATGGAACACCATCGTTGATTGATAAGTGTTTCATATGTTGAAGCCTCCTTGACTTCACACTTATATAGTTGATCTCTTAATAAGATTATCCTGCCATACTCCACTTTGTTACGCCACACACTTTGTCAGTATAAGAATTATTAAAAGTTCAACTTAACCTCAGCTACACTCTGCAGGGAGCAATTGTTTACCCTAGAAATGGGTTGGAGTTTGTAAACTACGAAGTTTAACACTGAATCTTCATAACCCAGTTGTCCCATTGAACCAATATCTTGGATCTCCAATGAACAATGTTGGGTTATCGCTATGTAGATTCTTCATTTGTAGGCTTGGGCCCATTTCCATCGATATGCGGTTTATTTTATCTTTTAGGCGTACATTTAGATCCATAAGTTCTCATTTGATTTTACTCAATCAACAGAGACAATGTCACTAAAGATCGACTGCTTATGGTTTTGTGTCTTCTATGTATGTGTCGAGACTATCATTTTATAAGCTACTTTGTGCCCTTTCGGTTGCCGACTGTTTGTCACAATGTATTGGAGTTGGCGACATGCTCTAGCTAATAAATAATATCCAGATTGCCTCAGTGTATCCTCTTGGTACACCTGGATATTAAAACGTAAAACTCCTATATATCACAAGTCAATGCCTCCCAACGTTCATTGCTTGGAGTACTCATGAGTCTACTCAAAATATCTGCTTTCCAGCACATATGTGATGTGTGCAACGGTGTTGATCCACCATTTTCCAAGTTTCCCTCAAAGTTGGCATCAGTTACTACGCACGATAGCGTGAGGTCTGACCGTGCACCATTGATTTAATCACCCATTATATACCTGGCTCAGTTTGTATTTCAGTTTTTTACAATCACCCACCATTAGTGTGGTTCGGGATTGTCTTGATGATCACCCTATTGGAATAGTGCCCTGTGAGTCGATCCCATACAGGCTTTCTTTATCTATTCTTGTAGTAAACAATTTCATTTTATATTATATTAAATAAAAGTCCTTTCTTCATCTTGTGTTTATATTGTTTATAATTGCATGATGAAGTCCCTCTAATTCACACATAGCTATGGGACTTGATATCTCAATGGATGAATATCATAAAATAAGTCTCCAAGGCTGTGATTTCTACATACCATTCAATTCATAGAATTATCAAAATGAGACATTGGTAATGCAGATAGACTTGCGCCTATGATGCACACTCTTAATTAGAGAATGTCTCATTTATAGACATTAGTATAGTTGGCACAAATGCACATATGTGGGTGCTTGTTGAGAACAAGTTCACTAATCACCCTGATTGAAACTTCCTAAATTGGAATTATTTCTATATATCTCGACCAGTAAGATTCCTCCAAAACTTAATTCAATTGAAAAATTAGATAATGGAAGAATTTCACTTGCATGGACTATGCCGTTGGAAAGGTTTACTTTGAATAGCCTACATCTACGTCTTCAAGATAAGTAGTTAGAAACTTTTCTTTGATTAGTGGGTATCTTATATTTAATGTACATTAAATAGTGAGATGATTAATTAAAAATTTTTCATTAATCGAGACAAGTAAATTGTCCAAATGAAATCATAAAGGTTATGAACTCACTACTAGGTTGTTGGTGAACCTAAAGGATCACACACAATAAGCAGTTACGCTCGGAAACGCTTAGGTTTCTACTTCAACCACTCTGAACTCTGATACCACTTGATGGTCCCCAATAGCATATGAAAGGGTCTAGAAATGGGGGGGGGGGGGGTTGAATAGACCCTGAAGTCTTCTTTGACTTAAAAAATTTCATATCACTTTTTAAGATTTTGAACGCTTGGTAAGCTAAGCACTAGGTCAGGAGCTTAAGATAAGATAACTTAGACTTAGTGATTTTAACAATTACCAAAATAGGGTAATGCTTCAATCGCTTAATTAGGGTTAGCACAGCGAAAATAATTTTTAAGTTTAGAGTTTTCTTTAACCAAATAGTCGCTTAACAGTTTTAAAGCTTTTTCAAAGATATGATGTGAAAATATAAAGTAAAGCAATAACGGAGTAAATAACACAAGATATGTAAGGTTCACTGGGTGATGTAATTGCAGCTACGTCCTTCTTCTCCTTTACACTCGGAGGAATTCTACTAAGTTGATTATCGAAGAATCACATAGAGGCTTCTACAAAATAGAGGAAATGAAGACGATCTTGAGCTCCTTGATCACATAGACTTCAGCTCTAATGAAGATCTTGTTCAACAAGCTTCTCTCACACAGAAATGCTGCTTGTAGATCAATAACTTTCTCACACAGATGAAAGAGGTTGAGGGTGTTTTTTCACAGGTTTGTTTGATTTTAGAAAGTTCAAACAACTTGGGATATCTCAATAAGAGTGTATGATTCTTCTATGAAGATGTTTGAGACATTGGTGACTGTCTTTAGAATGTATATGAAAAGATTGAAGGATTTTGGCTATGGAGTTTATAAGCTTTTCTCTCGAATATTTTCAGCAAAGTTTAGACCTTTTCTTGTGCATGTACGTGTGTAATTAGGGTTTGTTGAAGGGTATTATTTATAGAAATTTCTTGGGATTTGTCCTTTGGACACATGCAGGCGCGTGTCTCTCACGCAGCGCTTAAATAGTCCCTTTTCTGACATTCCTGAAATTCTACTGTTACCGATTGGATATAAGCAGACTTTGAACTTTGAATTTTGATAGTCTAGTCAAAAGGTGACTTGTCCACAAGTTATAATACCTTATCACATTTAATGCACTTATCAGGCATTTAATGTATTTTGAATTTATTTCCCATTGGAAATAAATGTCCGTTGATTATTGAATTAAGTCCTTCATGACTTGAGAATTTATTTCAGGTGAATCTGGATCCTTGATCGCTTATGTAATTTGATTGCTTGATTCGATAATCCTGAAACAGTCGTTTAGCGTTTGACAGAAGCTTAAGACAAATCTTCATCTTCACTTGACTTCAGACGCTGATCTTCAATTTCATCTCTGATAGATAATAGTGTAAGGTGCCCGACGAGCCAATTGTTTTGGGTTCAGCCATATTAAATCTAAACACTATGACAATTTTGTTTTAAATATATTAAATCTTTTGTTAAATGGTATGCTTCTTTATTGTTATAACTATTGGTAGTATAGATAAAGATCCCATGGATTACATATGGTCAGGGGAGGCGGACAGGGAAAATATATGGAATGCTCTCAAAGACCGTAATCCTAAATACTGTTCCAAGTCATAGAAGCTGTGAGATATGGGATATCACTAGCCTTGTCAAGACTTATTCATACATGTAACTCTTTCGAGAGGTCGACGCATTCCATTGTCGATGCCCTGAATGGCAATACATGTATGGAGATTCATAATGGATTATGGAATTGAACGGCCCCCCGCTTATGGACTCCTATTTAGTGGTGTCGAACATGAAGTCCTTGAGTTTCGTAGTGCGAGATTAATCCTTAGATCTAAGATGTCATTTGGAAAGGGCACTACCCACTCTGCTTTGATATGCACGTGCACTCCAGGAGAGTCATACGGCGTGTATATTGGGTATAGTCTGGTAGTGCAGTGGAACAAATGGCGTTCGGAAAGGGATTTATCCAGGGTCACGAGTACTAGGCTTTTCCTATGCTGTTGCGAGAATCTAAATGATCCTGGAAAGCCTTGGATCAAAGCGATTGTTTTCTGAGAGGGATTGGTGATCCTGAATTGGAAGACTGGATCATTAGATGTCACAACACAATCATAGTTTCCAAGGTTATTAGGGTTCGATCGTCGCCATACCCTAGACCATTGATGGGAAATTGATGAAGGATTCCACTCACATGACGATCGTAACTCGGATAGGTCATTTACTTTTCATCGTTGACATCTAGGTACTCGTGGCGACGTTGCTAGACATCGGACTAGAGGTGGCAATTGGGTGGATCGGATCGGGTTCGGGTCGGGTCTAATTCGGGTTGGGTCCAAATGGGTCCTATGCAAAAAAATTATATGAAAGCTAGACTCATAATGGACCCACACAAGGACCCAAAGTAGACCCAATGCGGATCCAGTTAGGACCCAATAAGGACCCAACATAGACCCAAAATTGGATTAGAATATGTTTTAAACAAGTTTAGCCAAACACTCTTTTTACACACACTGCACACTTTTTACACACACTAGGCATATTTACACATACACAACATACTTTTACACACACAACATATATTTTACACACACTACACACTTTTTACACACACTACACACATTTACACACACACAACATACTTTTACACACACTGCATATTTTTATCCATTTTTACACACACAACACACTTTTACACACACTGCATATTGTTTACACACATTTACACAAACAAAACACTTTTACACACACTACACACATTTTCACACACAATGCACACTTTTACACATTACACACTTTTTCACACACAATGTACATTTTTTACACACACTACACACATTTTCACACAAAATGCAAATTTTTTACACACACTACACACATTTTCACACACAATGCACACTTTTTACACACACTACACACTTTTTACACACACTACTCATATTTCACACACAATGCACACTTTTTACACACTACATAATTTTCACACACAATGCACACTTTTTACACGCACTACACACTTTTTCACACACAATGCACACTTTATACACACACTACACATATTTTCACACACAATCCATACTTTTTACACACACTACACTCTTTTTACACACACTACACACTTTTCACACGCACTACACACATTTTCACACACAATGCACACTTTTTACACACATTACACACTTTTTCACACACAATGCACATTTTTTACACACATTTTCACACACTATGCACATTTTTTACACACTACACATTTTTTACACACATTACACACATTTTCACACACAATGCATACTTTTTACAGACACTACACACTTTTTACGTACACTACACATATTTTCACACACAATGCACACTTTTTACACACACTACATACATTGTCACACACAATGCACACTTTTTACACACATTGCACACTTTTTCACACACAATGCACACTTTATACACACACTACACACTTTTTACACACACTACACATATTTTCACACACAATCCATACTTTTTACACACACTACACTCTTTTTACACACTACACACACTATACATTTTTACACACACGACACACTTTTTTACAAACAATGCACACTTTTTACACACAATGCACACTTTTTACACACACTACACACATTTTCACACACAATGCACACTCTTTACACACACTATACACTTTTTATACACACTAGACATATTTTCACACACTACACGTACTTTACACACTACACACACATCACACATTTTACACACATGACACATATTTTACATACATTTTCACACACTATACATATTTTACACATATTTTCACACACATCACACATTTTACACACACTACACACATTTTCACACACTACACATATTTTCATACACTACACACATTTTGACACACTACACATATTTTCACACACTACACACATAATTTCACACACTACACATTTTCACATACTACACACATTTACACACACTACACATATTTTCACACATTTTACACACTTCATACATTTTAACACACTACACAGTTTACACACATTTTCACACATATATGTAGTGTGTGAAAATGTGTGGTGTATGTAAAAATATGTGTAGTGTGAGTAAAATATGTGAAAATATGTATAGTGTGTGTATAATATGTGTAGTGTGTGAAAATGTGTGTAATGTATGTGAAATATGTGTAGTGTGTGAAAATGTGTGTAGTGTGTAGTGTGTGTAAAATATGTGAAAATATGTGTAGTGTGTGAAAAATGTGTGTAGTGTGTTTAAAATATGTCATTTGTGTGTGAAAATGTGTGTAGTGTGTGTAAAATATGTCATGTGTGTGTGAAAATATATGTAGTGTGTGTAAAGTATGTAATATGCGTGTGAAAATATGTGTAGTGTGTGTAATGTGTAGTTTATGTAAAATGTGTGATGTAGGTGTGAAAATATGTGTAGTGTGTGTAAAATGTGTGTAGTGTGTGTGAAAATGTGTGTAAAATATGTGAAAATATGTGTAGTGTGTGAAAATATGTGTAATGTGTGTGAATATAGTGTGTGAAAATGTGTGTAGTGTGTGTAAAATATGTGTAGTGTGTGTGAAAATGTGTATAGTGTGTGTAAAATGTGTGAAAATATATGTAGTGTGTGAAAATGTGTGTAGTGTATGTGAAAATATGTGTAGTGTGTGTAAAATATGTGAAAATATGTGGTGTGTAAAAAAGTGTGTAGTGTATGTGAAATATGTGACAATATGTGTAGTGTGTGTAAAATATGCCATTTGTGTGTGAAAATGTGTGTAGTGTGTGTAAAATATGTCATCTGTATGTGAAAATATGTGTAGTGTGTGTAAAATGTGTGTAGTGTGTGTGAAAATGTGTATAGTGTGTGTAAAATATGTGAAAATATGTGTAGTGTGTGAAAATGTGTGTAATGTATGTGAAAATACATATAATGTGTGAAAATGTGTGTAGTGTATGTAAAATGTGTGTAGTGTGTGTGAAAATGTGTATAGTGTATGTAAAATGTGTGAAAATATATGTAGTGTGTGAAAATGTGTGTAGTGTATGTGAAAATGTGTGTAGTGTGTGCAAAATGTGTGTAGTGTGTGTGAAAATGTGTATAGTGTATGTAAAATGTGTGAAAATATATGTAGTGTGTGAAAATGTGTGTAGTGTATGTGAAAATATGTGTAGTGTGTGTAAAATATGTGAAAATATGTGTAGTGTGTGTAAAATATGTGAAAATATGTGTAGTGTATGAAAATGTTTGTAGTGTGTGTAAAAATATGTGTAGTATGTGAAAATGTGTGTAGTGTGTGTAAAATATGTGAAAATATGTGTAGTGTGAAAATGTGTATAATTTGTGTGAAAATGTCATCTGTGTGTGTAAAATATGTGTAGTGTATGAAAATGTGTGTAGTCTGTGTAAAATATGTGAAAATATGTGGTGTGTGAAAATGTGTGTAATTTGTGTGAAAATGTCATCTGTGTGTGAAAATATGTGTAGTGTGTGTAAAATATGCGTAGTATATGAAAATATGTGTAGTGTGTGAAAATGTGTATAGTGTGTGTAAATATATGTAGTGTGTGTAAAATATGTGTAGTGTATGTGTAAATGTGTTCAAGTGTTTGTGTAAATTGTGTGTTGGGGGTGTATTAATTTTCAAACTAAGTTAGACCCAATTTGGACCCAGTTTAGACCCATATTGGGTCCAATTTAAGACCCAATTGGGCCCAACTTAAGACCCAATTGGACCAAAAAATAAGTGAGAACCAACCCAGTTGGAACCATAAAGAAAAAACTTAGGACCCAACCCAACTAAAACCTAGGTGGGTTGAGTTTGAAATATATCTTTGGACCCAAATTGCCACCCCTACATCGAACCATGATCAATAGGTGCCTTGGATTACTTTGGTGAAATTAATTCAAGGACTAGTTAATTATTTAGAATAATTAATTTAGCCTGTGGGGACTTATTGCTAGCTTGACAACGAGCCTGAGGGGTCACACACATAACTTAGTGTAGTACCTATTGGCTATTTAATTCTTTGTGAATTATGGTGGGGTTAATTAATTGGATTTAATTAATCAAAGGAAAAAGAAATTAATTTAACTAGTTAATTAATAATCCTATAATTTAATATTAGGATATTAAATTGGGAAGGACTAATTAATTAATTAGGAGAAAGAAAATAAAATAATATATATATGTGCACATAAGTGCACGTGTGGCATGTACATGTGTGTATGTGGATTAGGTGGAAAGATTTATCTTGTTCACGAAGTTTGTAAAATATATATATTAAGTAATATTCTACAAATATATTTATTAGGATCTTTAATTTGTTAAGGTAACTAATTAATAAAAAAGGATATTATTAGATATATGTTAGGATATTATAAGATATGGTAATATCTAATTAGTTGGAAAGGAATCCAACTAATTGTAGAGAGAGAATAAAAGAAAAAGAAAAAGAAAAATTGCCATATACATATATATATGTACACACCTCTCCCTAATTTTTAGGGAGAGGAGGCGTGTACAACACCTAGGGTTTTAACCCAAGGTGGTCTCTATATGTATATGTATTTTCCCCTCTTTTAAATGTTGAAAAATGATAATCAAGTTTT
Source organism: Buddleja alternifolia (assembly GCA_019426215.1). Classification (NCBI taxonomy): domain Eukaryota; kingdom Viridiplantae; phylum Streptophyta; class Magnoliopsida; order Lamiales; family Scrophulariaceae; genus Buddleja; species Buddleja alternifolia. The sequence continues at coordinate 10,837,408 of CM033395.1, forward strand.
AAGAATTGAAAAGGAGTTTTGAAATATACACAAGTCTTTTTCTCTTTATTCTCTCCCAATTTTTATTTCACATTATTTCTTCAAACTCATATGTTGAGTGCGAAGAACATTTAAATAATTCCAAGTCTTTTTTCCTAAAAAGCCAAGATTCGATATCTCCTTGCTAGCACTGGTGTGGATACATCTCAGAGGCGCAATGCTTAGGGCGCTAGGGCAAACCAATTCGAAGACTGTAGCAGGGAGTAGCTTTAAAAGACATAGCTGCTTTAAGATCTACAAGAGGTAAACACGTGTAAACTTATCTCTAGGATAGTTTTAGAATCTGATGGTACCATGTCAACCTAGCCCTAATATCGAGGATTCCGCTTTATTTTTTAAATTATATGTATTCCGCTGCGCCGGTATCCCAAGGTGTTGAACGCGATCCCAACAATAGACTCACCTAGAATTCTATTAGTGACTCGTTATCTAATACTTAGTCTAAAATCTATAAAGATAAAAATTACAAGCCTAACTAATAACAATACTTTCAAACGCTTATACAAATGTTCTATGAAAGCATAAACTTACATTCATTTTGGGTCTAACATAAAATCTTATTCTTGTAATCATCAAAATATCTAACATGAAATTTCCTAACAATTTTCCCCTTTTTGATGATGTCAAGACCTTAACTCTTATAACTCTTTTATAGTTTAAGAGTTTTGAAGAAAAGCCAAAAGATATAAGTTAGCGTTAGAAAGTTAGTTGAGTTAGCTAATGTTACATTAGCTTCAACAAGATGTTTCAGCGTTTAATCATTCATTCATTATATAGAGTTGAAGTTGTAACTCAAAAATTGCCTAAGAGGAGGGGGGGGGGGGGTGAATTAGATTATTAAAACTTGTGCTTAAACACACAACGGAATCGATAAGTACCAAAGACTTAAACAGAAAAAATACTTATATCGAAATAACAATTTGAACTTAAAAGTTCCAGAACAAGATCCAAATGGAAACTTAATACAAAACACAATGAAAAAGATAAGCGCCGAAAGATTTCAGACACCACAAATACTAACAAGACAAAACACACTCGATTATGAAGGAGTGAGCTTAGCTCTACTATACCTTAGGAACAAAAGGGCGGAACCAAAAGGTTAATCCGAAACTACGAATCCAACTGGGAATTATGAGAGACTAGACTCAAAGCACTTCTTGATCACTCGTGTTTGTCACTCTGAATTCCAAGCACTAACTGGTACTGCTCCTTCCTCACTGGAACTTGGCGGAGAAGGTACCTATGAACAAGAATAAATTGATATCAATATTGTGCTGTAAAAGGCTTGTGGAATTCATAAAAGGCTTGTGGAATTCATACTTTTCTGAAATGAATAAAGCATGTATATATAGGTAGATCATAAAACACAATAAAGGAAAGGAAATAAGGGATAACGACTCCTTCCATAAAATAGATACTTACCAAAGCATAAGAAAAGAAATAAAATCAAGTCAACTATGATAGATATGGAGAGGCATAAATAAAAGGAAAGGAGAATAATTAGGATACTTCCCTTAAATGAAATTCCAGGAATATGGGATCTTTGACTTTCCCTATAAGTAGATAAGTAATTATGATTTGGCAAGACAAATGAAGCATATAAAACATGTACAGAGTATCTATATAAAAGTCAACAAGGATAGACAAAAACATTTCCCTTAAATTCTTGTGGAAGATGAGATGTATATTCCAAAAGTAGTTCCAAATGGTTCCTGCGAAATTCCGGGATAGTTTTTGTAGAAACAAATTGAGAGAAATTAGTGACAATCAAACAAGTCCTTTGTCATCGTTAAAACTAAAGGATGAGAGAACCAAGAAGGTCAACAATCTCCCCCTTTGTGATGATGACAAGGAATGAGATACCTCTCTCGGGTAAACAGAGTATTGATTGGAATGATCTTACCAGGAGCTCCCCCTGAGTAGTTGATTCCTCCCCCTGTCTAAATAATAATTACTAAGAAGCATAATATCATATATCACAGAGCATATATGATAATGAAGGACTATATGAAGGATCATACTGAGGTACCGTTTTTCTTCCCCTTCATCATCAAAAAGAATTTAAGTGTGAGAAATGTAAAGATATTGGGCATGCACAAACTTAGGAAGTTCCATAATACCAAGTTTAGATCTTAAAATCGAAAATCCAACATTTCTAAGAGCTTTAGAAAAAATATAATCTAGTTGTAAATCAGTGCTAATAAAATTAATAAAAACATCACCTTTTTGAAAATGATCAAGGATGAAGTGATGTTTAACTTCAATATGTTTGGTACGAGAATCATGCACTAGATTTTTAGTAATGCTGATGGCACTAGTGTTATCACATAAAATAGGAATGTGATCAAAATGCAAGTCATGCAAATATTGTTTCTGAAAATCCATTTGGTGCCAATAATCAGATGATTTGTGGGTTTTTTTACTAGGTTTTAGACTTGGTTCCTGTCAAGATGGACAAGTTCCTCTTCTATGGCTTTGACCCACAATTTATCATTAAGACCTTTTTCAACATCGATAGGCTTAGTATGGGACAAGAAAGCACATCTTCCAAAATCCTTCTTTAAGTTGGATCTAGTGATAATACCAACTACTGGATTTCCCATAATCACACTGGTAGGATGACTGGACGTTTTCTTAAATTTTCTCTCTTTAGGAGTAGAAAAGCTATTTGAGTCTGAAGATTCTGGTTCTGGCTCAAGAGATCTGGAAGATCCAGGTTCTTTTGCTCAGGTTCTGCTTCAGTGTTGCTTGATAATTCTGGAATACCTGCAGGTTTTGAGCTCAAAGTAACTTTGGCTAAGTCCCATTTCCTTCATCTGCAACTACCAAACACTCTACCTTTTGTTTGGTAAGTTCATCAAGATTTAAGCAGTAAATATTTCCATTTCGAGAGGCATTGAAGATCAATTCATTATTTTGCATAAATGAGCAGCGAGTAGGAAAGAATTGGAATAGATTAACCTTATTGCATAGTTGACTTATGCTAAGCAAGTTACATTTCAAGCCCTCAATAAAACAAACTTCATCGATAATAGTGGATTTATCTTACCGATGGATTCCTTACCAACAGTGGTTTCTTTTGCATTGTTTGTGAATGAGACTTTACCACCAGTGAAAGTGCTGAGGGTGACGAATTTGGAGATGTCACTGGTCATATGCCTGGAACATCTACTGTCTAAGTACCTTTTGTTCTTTCAGGCTTGGTTCCGAGGCAGTTCCTGCAATAATTGCTATTTTGTTTTGGTATCCATTTATTTGTGGGTCCTGCAAAGTTAGCGTAGTTGACTTTTGGTACCTATATAAGTTTTGTACTAATATCCTTTTTCAAGTAACACATGTATGCAACATGACTATTTCTACCGCATGTATGACAAACTTTATAAGAGGTAGTGTTCTTTCCGGTTTTAGCACGATGAGCATGATAATGAGTGGTGTCCTTTTTGGTTTTAGAACGATGATCATGATCATGAGTAATTTTCACAAATTTAGTGTTGGAACATGTTCTAGAAGTAGATGCATGACAAGTATGATTATGATGTATATGTAGTGTGTGCATGACATCTTTTCCTTTGACTTGCTTTTTCAAATCAGAAACTTGTTTCCACACAAAAGTATTTTCTTCAAATAGATACTCTTTTTCTTTCTCAAAGAAAAGTTTATCTTTCATGAGATTATCAATTTTTTGTTCCAATTCAGGCCTTTCTAAAGAGAATTTTTTCAGTTGACTTTGAAGCTATTTATTCTTATAAATCAAGTTTTCGATCTAATTCTCATAATTTTTAAGAATATCATAAAAGTCAGAATTTTCAGCGGTATCATCATCAGAATAATTTAAATCAGATTTCAATTCAATAGATACCTGTTTGTTTACCATAAGATAATTGTCCTCATCATTGCATGCGTTTGATTCAGATTCATCCCAAGGTGTGGATAGAGCTCGTTGTCTGGAATTTTGATAATTTCTCTGGAACTTCCTCAGTCTAGGGAAGTCAGGTCTGATGTGGTCGGGTTCAAAACATTCATGACATATTATGTTATCATTTTTCTGAGAATTTTGCTGGAACTTTTGGCTCTGTTGGAGAATTTTTATTCTTCTGGTGATCATAGCAAGTTCTTCATTGAATTGTTCATCACTCATTTCTTCTGGATCAGCAGGAATTTCTGTTGAACTCGAAGAAAAGGTAAGTGACTTCTGGATCTTTGTTTCAGAACTTTCTTCTTTAGACATGAGAGTCATTTCATGAAAGCTAAGAGAACCAATGAGTTCTCCCATTGTCATGACATTCATATCTTTGACTTCGTGAATGGCAGTCACTTTAGGTGTCCATTCTTTTGGAAGAAATCTCAAAATTTTGCGGGTTTGTTCATTTTCTGGAATGATTTTTCCAAGACCGACCATGGGATTGATGATCTACATAAATCGAGTGTACATTTGACTGATCGTCTCATCTTGTTTCATTTGGAACATTTCATATTGGTGAACGAGAAGAGCGATCCGTTCTTGTTTGACTTGACTGGTACCTTTGTAAGTGGTTTGTAGCACATCACACATTTGTTTAGCTGAGATACAAGTGCTTACTCGATTGTATTCATCCTCACCTAGAGCACATGACAAGATATTTTTAGCGCTTGCATTCATTTGTAGAATCTTCTCATCACTGCTGTTAAAGTCATCCCAATCTTTTGGAACGTTTTGTCAATCAATTTTCTTCATTGGAATTGTAGGTCCTTCCATGACTATTTTCCAAAGTTTGAAATCAATGGAAGTAAAATAATCCTCCATCCGGTTCTTCCAGGTGGCATAAATTGAATCGTCAAAGAGTGGTGGACGGGAGTGAGATTACCCCTCTGCATACATATCAGAAATAGAGGCGATCATGAAGATATTTTGAACTGGGTGGTTAAACCCTAAGAAATGAGCCACCTGGCTCTGATGCCAATTGTAACTCAAGAATTGCCTAAGAGGGGAGTGGATTAAGTTATTAAAACTTGTGCGTAAACGCTCAACGGAATCGATAAGTACCAAAGAGTAAAACTGAAAATACTTATATTGAAATAACGATTTGAACTTAAAAGTTCCAGAACAAGATCTAAATGGAAACTTAATGCAAAACACAATGAAAAAGATAAATGCTGAAAGATTTCAGACACCACAAATAATAACAAAGCAAAACACACTCGATTATGAAGAAGTGAGCTTAGCTCTACTATACCCTAGGAACAAAAGGGCAAAACCATAAGGTTAATCCGAAACTACGACTCCAACTGGGAATTATGAGAGACTAGACTCAAAGCACTTCTTGATCACTCGTGTTTGTCACTCCGAATTCCAAGCACTAACTGGTACCGCTCCTTCCTCATTGGAACTTGGCGGAGAAGGTACCTATGAACAAAAATAAATTGATATCAATAATGTGGTGTAAAAGGCTTGTGGAATTCGTACTTTTCTGAAATGAATAAAGCATGTATATATAGGTAGATCATAAAACACAATAAAGGAAAGGAAATATGGAGAACGACTCCTTCCATAAAATGAATACTTACCAAAGCATACGAAAAGAAATAAAATCAAGTCAACTATGATAAATATCTAAAGGCATAAATAAAAGGAAAGGAGAATAATTTTGATACTTCCCTTAAATGAAATTCCAGCAATATGGGATCTTTGACTTTCCTTATAAGTCATATGAAACATGTGCAGAATAATTAGGATAATTAATTATGATTTGGGAAGACATATAAAGCATATGAAACATGTGCAGAATATCTATATAAAAGGCAAGAAGGACATACAAAAATATTTCCTTTAAATTCTTGTGGAAGATGAGATGTATATTCCAAAAATAGTTCCAGATGGTGCGAAATTCTAGGATAGGTCTTGCAAGAACAACTAGAGAGAAATTAGTGACAATCAAACATGTCCTTTGTCATCGTCAAAACTAAAGGATGAGAGAACCAAAAAGGTCAACAGAAGCATACATGATTACACTGAAAAAGTAAAGCAACAAAAGATACAAGAAAATAAAGAAAGATAAGTAATCATCTTCTCTGTCGCTTTTTGGACATCTCCTCCTGGAAGATATCATTCGCTCGGTTAAGAAGGACTCTGTCAATGTCTATCATTATTGTATGATAGACCGCATTGTAGTCCTCACGTCTTTTTTAGCGCTTTGGTTGATTTTTAACAACCTTTCCACCCAATCTTTTGGAGGAATTCCAAGCGTCCTAATAAGATCATGGTAGAGATTTTGGACTCGATCATTGGAAGGTTTCCAGTTAAGAGGTCTCCTCAAGGGTTCAGCGTAAGGATGAAAACCCTTGCCTTCCAAAAATTCAACATCCACATCAGGAAGCCTATGCCTGCCTCTGAAGTGTCTTGGCTTTCGCTTTTTTGTGAGCATATTTTTAGGCTCACAATCTCTTCAAACATAGAGCGCCAATTTTTGTTGTCAGTTTTGGACACTTGCTCCGCCGAGGCTTTTGCTTTGGCTTTCTGATCTTTTGAATTTTCTTTTTCTTCCCCCTTCCTGACTTCATCACGGGAAGATCTCAACTCAACGATATCTCGCCTAAGCAATCTAACTTCATCAAAAAGTAAAGCGACTTGTTCAACGATACTTTGACTCACGAAATTGGAAGCATTGTGTCTTTCAGTATCGGCTGAAGCGTTCTGAGCAAGAGAGCAACTAAACTCTTCAGATAGGCAAGTGATTAAAGGGACCATGCGATCCAATACTGATGCAGTACTCTTGGTCGTAGCATTTTGATATATCACAGCTTCTAGTGTCCGAGGCAAGCCTGATGTGCATCTCATCATTGGCTAGAATCTTGGAGCAGGAACCCTCAATGGTGTTGAGCGAGTTCCTAACTGCTTTGCTAAAGTCCCTTGCCTCTGGATCACTATTTGAATTTGAGTCCGAGGAGGAAGGACGCTCAGGGCACAGAATGAGTCCATATGAGCTTGAAATTGCTACTTTTCCCTTGGATTTGTCTCTGAGAAAGGGTTCCTCTGTTTCTTCAACAATTTTTTCCTGTACTTCCTGAATCGCTAAGTCAAAAGATTGATTTTCCGCCTCAATCTGCGCAAATTCTTCAACAAGTGGCGTATCAACTACTGGAGCGTTGGGGGCTTCTTTCATTTGAATATCCAATCGCTTCTAGAACATGCCTTAGACTCTGGTAGAAAGTTCTTGGAATGAAAAACAAGGCGTCTTCATGCTCTTCAGAACTGAACACTAGATCAGCGTCTTCTGGGATCTCTACTCCAGATGTGTACGAATTTATGAAGTCCAATAAGAAAGGCATCAGAGCTTGAGCTAGAGCCTGATCCATTGGCTAGATAAGCGAAATGAACTTGGCCACTTGGATGTTCTATTCACAAAACAGGACAGGTAGAAGGTTGTAACCATGGAAGTCACTAAAACTAAAATGATGGTTAAAAGTGATATCCAGCGATTGGGCATTCTCAACAATCGCTCTTCTGTCTTTGTGAAACTCTGCATGGTCATCGGTCAAGTGCATATGCACTTCGATAAGACTCAGAAGGGCATCACGCTTTCTGGTGGAAGTGTCTTCATTCAGATCTAGCTGGACACGCTGAGCAAAATCCTGTTGTCGATGAAAAACATAGCATCCTTCCTGACTGATCTGAGCAAGTTGATGTTTGATGAAACTTTCCATGCCTCTTCTGAAATATGGCAAGGCATTCACTGGACCACTAGCAACTCGCGCCTCTGTAGTAAAAACAAGGGGTATCCTCGACGCCGGTACTCGATTCCAAAGTTGAAGAGAAATGGATACTTGATCATCTCCTTAATGGTATGAAATTGCAGTACAAACTCTTCAGCCCACCTAGATGTATCCAAAATCTAGGGTTTTTCAAGTTTCTCGGCTAGTTCTTTGTCTTTCTTAGCCTCGAGTAGCTTCTTGAATCTGTCTTTCTCAACTTCAAAGCTATCGGCCCAAACTCTGGCAAACAATTCTTGGGCTTCATCTTCAACCCTGAAATTGATTGGATTAGGGTGTTCTTGAAACATAGCACCCTTTCCTTTCCATAAGCTCAAAGGTTTCTGTGAAGACTTGTTAGCAGCTGAATGGACGACCTTTGGCAGGGCAATATAACCCATTTTATTCAGCTGTTCTTTATCGGGGTTCTTTCCCCAATCACCCATGTGAGGATTTCTGATCTAGACGTGAGTGCGGCGGAATGCTGCGGCTGACTTCCTGAAAGTGTTTGCTTTCAAACTCTGCGAAATCTTTGAGAGGAGTCTCGAGATGCTCTAAATGAGCAATGATCTCCTATTAAGACTTAAGGCCAATCGTGGCAAGCTTCTAAAAAATAATTGACATTTGAGCGTCTGAGAGTGCAGGATTGTGGAGAGTTGTCTGAAATTTAAGCTCCATATCAATCAACTGCCTGAGCGTCTTTTCTCTCCAGACATAGTAGAATTTAAGATCTTCATCATGGCGTCTGGGAAAGAAATTGACCGCTGGAGGAGGAGGACCAATTGGTGTTTGGACAATCGAAGCCACTTCTATCGACCGCTCAACATCCAAAGTCGCTTCCTGGGCTGGAGAGATTTCAGTGCTCGGAAGGACTATTTCTACTTCTTTGGTGATTTCTACCACTGTTGACAAGTCAACGTCCAACTCTACGTGTACCTATGGAGGTGGAGGTTAATCAACGTCTGAAACACTTTGAGCTGACATATGCAAGCATTTGAGAAACAACGAAAATTTCTACTAAGTAGCGATTTGAGATATAAAAGACAGAAACGCTTACCCTAAGGACTATCTTCGACTATAAAAGTCGCTAGATCTTTATAAACATCAGTTCCATAGTCTCAGGCTCCGGAACTTATTCATCTTCAATAGGTAAAGAAGTGAGGGGATCAACACGAATACGAATATTGCATTCGTCTAATAAATTTAGGACATACTGAATGTTATATTCCCTATGAGCTGAAAGAAATTTTATCCTAGCGTTAAAGAAGAAAACAACAAGGAAAGGATAATGTACATTGTTTAGCACAAGTACTTACCCTGATCGCTACCCAAATCCTGTGAAAAGAGGATTAGCGACAGACTCTGCAACTGGTTTAGAAGGTGGAAGAGGAGGGGCACTCGCTGGCTCCTCAAGTGCTGGTTCTGCGGGAGCACTTCTTGAGACTTTAGGAGTGGACCAAGGCGTGCGCTTACGAGCAAGCGGCACTTCCACTTTTTCTGCTTCTTTTTCAGTCTCTTTTGTTTCTTTGCTGGCTTGGAGGGCTCAACAACATTGAATCTGATCCGTTTAATCATAAAGATGGATGTAAAGGAGGCGATAAATTAGGTTAACTACTGTAAATATAAAATTTTGGAGTCCGCAGTTACTTTTCAAAACGTTTGAGATTTTAAAAATTTTCAGCATGAATTGCATGCGCCTGTTGGTACACTGACACGTACCCAGGCAAGTACAAATACTGAACCGCCTATTTTAGATAGATGTCATTAACCATTAGTTAGATTTGATAGGAGCGCGTGGGCAGTTGCCAAATCTTATCTTTTGGACTTATCCACAAGCTACCTTAGCGATGAAAACAATTCATGTTTTTCAGGGAAAGTTTCTTAGCGTTAAAGTGGGAATGTATTTAACGCTAAAGTCTTGTTATAATAAAGAACATTTAATCGCTGTTTAGAAATAATACTTTTATTTTATAAGCGATCAAATTGTCATGCATAAATATAAACGCTAATGATCAATGCATAAAGTTTTTCAAAGTCATTTTTGATCATAGTCGCTTACTAATTGAGATTAGTACAATTTTAAAACTCCCCCTAAAATTGATAACTTATTTCAATTTGAAAACACTTTAGACATTATAATAAAGTGGATTCCCCCTAAATTATATGCCTATAAAAGTATGATGCTTCATGATTAAGCGTTTAAATCAATCATACCTAATTCATTTCTCAAAGTGAGAAAGCGTTGTTCATTGAGCGCTTTTGTGAAGATATCGGCCAATTGTTTGTCAGTTCCAATGAAGTGCATGGAGATATCTTTCTTTTGAACATGGTCACGCAAGAAATGGTAGCGCATGTCAATGTGTTTAGTACTAGAATGAAGGACAGGGTTTTGGGTCATAGCTAAAGCGCTTTGGTTATCTCAATGGATTGGGGTAGGACCTAAATTATTCCATAATCTTTAAGTTGTTGCCTCATCCAAAGGATTTGTGCACAATAGCTTCCAGCAGCTACATACTCGGCTTCAGAGGTAGAAGTTGCTATGGATTATTGTTTCTTACTATGCCATGAAACCAATCTATCACCTAGATATTGACATGTACCACTAGTACTTTTTATATCTGTTTTGCATTCTACAAAATCTGCGTCTGAATAACCAATTACTTCAAAAGGAGAGTCCCTTGGATACGACAAGCCCACATTTTGTGTGCCATTTAGGTATTTAAGGATTATCTTGGCAGCACTTAAATGTGACTCTCTTGGATCAACTTGAAAGGGTGCACACATGCATACCGAAAACATAATATCAGGTCTACTAGCAGTAAGATAAAGAAGTGATCCAATGATGCTTCTATAGTTAGTGATATCAATCTTCTTCCCACTTTCATCTTTATCTAACTTAAGCGTTTGGCTCATTGGAATTTTTGAAGACGATGCATTTTCCATACCAAATTTCTTAATCATATTTAGCTTGGTTTATAAATATGCCATTAGGGAGTTGTTTAACTTGTAATCCTAAGAAGAAGGTTAATTCACGCATCATGCCCATTTCAAATTGATCTTGCATTATTTTTGAAAAATTCTCACACAATTGCTTATTAGTAGATCCAAAAATAATATGATAAACATAAATTTGGACTAAGAGAATATCTTCATTATGGGTGCCTTATCCAATTTGTAGACCATACTTTTGCCACGGTTGTTGATGAATCCTGGGGGTTGCTCCACATATACCTCTTCTTGGAGTTTACTATTCAGGAAAGCACTCTTCACGTCCATTTGATACATAGTTAACTTGTTAAATGCGGCAAACGCTAGGAGCATCTGAATCGCTTCAAGACGGGCTACTGGGGCATAAGTTTCATCAAAGTCAATACCCTTTTTTTGACAATAACCCTGAGAGACTAATCTGGCTTTGTTTCTTATAACAATACCATTTTCGTCCATTTGGTTCCTGAAAACTCATTTAGTCCCAATAACTCCTTGGTGAGTTGGTCTTGGTACTAGCATCCAAACCTTACTACGCTTAAATTTGTTAAGCTCCTCTTGTATCGCTTCTACCCAACTTGAATTACTAAGCGCTTCCCACTTTCTTTGGCTTCATTTGAGATAGAAAACTTGAGAACATGGCCCCATTTAGTGTAGCGGCCCCAGTTCTTACAGGTGCTCTAATATATGCAATTACTAATTCTGGTGGATAGTCTCTAAGCCATATTCAATCTGGTTGGAACGGGTTGAGAGACTCTTGATTATCAATCGCTTGACCTTCATTTGTCTCTTGCGCAGTCGCTTCATTATTCACAGTTCCAATTTGCTATTAATGACCATTCTCTTCATGATCATCAGCGTTTCTTGCAATATCATTATTGATAGCCTCACGAGTAACCTTAGGATTGGGTACAAAGATCTCATCATCCTCATCATCATCACTATCATCTCCAAGATTGATTTGTGACGCTTGTTGGGAAAGATCTTCAACTCCTACATCATCAATATTAAGCTTACTCTGTTCTTGGTTAGCATCATCAAACACAACATGAATAAATTCTTCTGTTGGGAATTATACGAATAAAACGCAGTGAAAAGTAAATTTAATTCCCAAAGCCCGAATCATCTCTAATCCTCGTGTTTAATTGTGTATAGAAAAATTACCGCTCTCGCGTATGTTAATTTCTGAACGTGATCCTTTTCTCTAACGCCGAATTTGCCAACGTCTCTAATTCGTCACACCGGAATCAAAAAAGAAAAACTCCTCCTTTCTTCCTTGTCAAAGACGGCTAGAGAGAGAGAGAGAGGTGGGAGACATTTTCTTGGAGAGAAAGTTATGTAAGTTGCCTTGTGTTATTTTTCACCTTGTGATACATTTATATCATTATGAAACAATAACACTAGCATGCAAGAGCCCTATTTGGCCGCCCCTTAGTGGGCTCGGAAGCCTTCGGGCTTTCGTCTTGCTTGCTAATTAATTAATCGGATAATTTATTTATCCAATAAATAAATTGATTATCTAATTAATTCAATTCCTAATTAATTTATAATTCAATTTCTCCAAGAAATTAATTAACTCATTAATTTAATTAATTAATTAAATTATCCAATAATTAATTAATTAATTAATTACGGCATCCAATGCCGCGAATTTTTTCTCAAGTCTTTTTCGCATGTCTTTCCGTTTGCACTTCCTTTAAGCGTGACTCTTTAGGTTCGTCTCAAAAAGCAATTGGGAGGAATCCAAAGGGGTGTGAGTGACACCTATCCAGTCTCGTGGCTCACACCGTAACCCAATTGAGAACGAATGAATAGGATCATTCCAAACCTTTATGCCATGAATACCGTACGTGTATAAACCTTTTATTCTTATATCCCAGTCAAGTAAGAGTCATGGTTTAAAGTCAAACTCATATAACTTGACCATATGGCTAAGCTCTTAATAAGTCAAGGTATTTAAATGCTTTGGCCAAAGACTTTCATCCTCACTTATTCATGATCGCATAGGATATTTTGCTCATTCACTTATGAGAGAATAAATTCCATATTGCAAATCAGTTAACAATGCTACTTGCCCATCAAGTCGCACTTCGAGGTCGATTCCACCAACAGGTGATTTGAATCTAACTGCTCTAATGAAAGACTTGATGTCACAAGTACATCTTCAACTCGATTTGTCAGGTCAGAGGTTCACATGTACCTATCACTACTTATCAGTTTCATCATTGATTGTCAAAGAGTGAATACCCAGGTGATGAACTGATGCGAGCCGTGTTCGAACATATCAGTCCAACTGACACGTCTATGATATAAGTTCCCACTACCATTTCCATAGTGTACGACTGTCACTTTCTCTGTTGAAACTTACATCATACAAGTCTTTATTCACTATTGATGCCCAATCAATATTTCTTAGACTTGCGAACCCTTTTAGATGTCAAGGGTCAAAACATTCTAGTGCCTTTCCTCCTATCCCATAGGAGGTAGAATGTTCGCCTTGTCATCAAGGATTTTACGTTGTATATTCACACCTTATAAATGCCTATAAGAAAACAACAATCAACTGTTTTATATTAATAGAAAAACCATAGTTTAGTTACAATGTTTATGCCCTATAAATCTATCCTCTTTTATGGCATTCGAGGGCATATACTCTAACATCTTCAACCTTCGATTTGATCTTATTTAGGATGCAAAAATTCTTTCCATTTTGGCATAGCCTAGAAAGATTACCTCATTCTCTTTAGGATCAAATGTCTTTAGATTGTGGGATCCATTGTTTATCATAACCCAAAACCGCACTTTTCATTAAATCATACATTAGCATAAATACATGCATTTGGATAGTTTATTCATGCTCAATCATAATAGTTTTGCTATTTGCCACATCATGTTTAGAATTTTAAGCCACCAAATGTTTTCCTTTGCCCAAAGAAAGTAGCAACACGAATTATTCCAATTTTTAGGGACCAAAGTGCAAATTAACCTTATTTTTATGTCTAAGTCGGTCAAGAAGACTTCTAGAGAAAATTAGAGAGATAAACACTTCAAGGTCCCTTCATCTCCTTCAAAAACGAATCTGTCTGGCAGTTTCTGTGCATCCAAGCTTTTGGCAATCAAACCAGGTCCAAATTGGGATCTATTTAGCTTACAATCTTTCTAAGACATCAAGGAACAATCCTATGGAGGCCAAAATTGCTTAGATATTACGAAAAGTTTCAGAATCGCCCAAACAGTACGCTTCAATCCTATAACTCCAATTCTGCCAGCTGTTTTGGAATTGTGTCGTTTTTAGTGTTCCTCTTAGACTTTCACTAAGGTAGAGTACCCTATATTTTTTTAGTATATATATATATATGCATGTTATAAGCGTTTTATCAAGATTTGGTAAGGGTTCGAGTTGTGTGGAATTTTCTAAAAATCATTGAGTAAAACCGCCAGTCTGTTTGGCGGGATTGACAATTGCTGCTGTTTTGAGGTTATTTAGGTAACCTGGAAATTTTTGTTCAATCTACAAATTTTACAGTAAATATATCAATGTATTATATCAAGGGTATTTATGCATTTTGATGTGTTTAATAGGTCGAGATTCCAATAGAGGAGCAAAAAACACCGACTAGACAAAGACATCTTGACGAGCCACTATTTGTGAGTATAATTGGGTGGCTTGATAATTGACTCATCCATTGCTTTGATTGATATTTCTAAATGAATCCTTTATTTGTCTACTTGTGTGATGGGGAAGCTTATGGTGTTGTGAACGTGGTTATATGATGATTGGCTGATGGAAACGAATGTGGTGAATATAATTCATTGTGTAATATATGTGAACTACATGAACTTTAACATGGTGGAAATGTTGTTGATGATTTGATGATGAAAATGAGATACAAGATATGAAAATGCATTCATCTGAGATAAAAGGTTCTGTTATGGCTGCTAATAATCTTGAACCATGTGTTAAAGAATTTCCAGTATGACTGGACCACAGAGTACCGTACGGCCACCCGAGTTCACTGAACTCCCATGTGTTATATGAATTACAGAGTGCTGATAAGTCCATATTTTACAGTATTTTATGCCCCATTGTAATATGATTTGATCGTTACTTTGATCACTTTTTATCCCTCATAATGCTTTGATTGGTATAGATTTTGTTTTGTAGAATACAAGTTGATTTACGCATGAAAGACGAGAAAGGAGATCCAAATTGAGCTTGAAATTGAAGAAAGAAACAAAATGAGATAGTTGACGAAAGATTTTACATAATGCTCATATAGAAACGCAATTTTCGTCCATTTTCCAGCCGAATCAGACTAAGGTTTTTTCTTCACTATTGTGGACCGTTGTCTTAGCTTCGCGTAGCAATTTGAATCACCTCAATCCGACATCGGTAGAGAAATTTAAGCATATTTTACCAAACCTGTACGGAGCAGCAGGGGAACGCCGCGGCGTTCGGAGGCAGAATGTTGATCACCGCGGCGTTCAATCAGCAACGCCGCGGCGTTCGACCATCAACGCCGCGGCGTTCAAGGCAGCGAACTTGACCAATAAATAGACCATCAGGTCATTTGGACGGGGGATACCCTAGAAGATGCCCTAAACACACCCTAGACTCCTTACATATCAGCCACCACCCAAGGAAGCTTGAAGAGGATCATCATCCTCATCCTCATCATCCTAATCATCATCAATTTCATCATCAAAGCTTGGATTCACACTTTGTAATAGGGAGTAATTCAACTCTTTCTCTTTGATTAGTTATCAGCTATGTCTTATAGAATTGTTGAATCATTTGTAATTGTAAGTATGAGCTAAGCATCTTTGTGGTTGGATTATGTGAATACTTTGTGATGTTTTGTGTTTAATGAATGATTAATTTCCAGATTTATTACATTCTTGTTACATGTTTGATTTTATGCTTAATGCTTGCATATGCTTGATCACCATGTGTTTGATAAAATGCTTTGTCTTGAGACCGAGAGGAGATAGATAAAGGGAGATCGAAAATCAAACATCATAACGTAACAATTGACTAGAGATAGAATCGATTGCGTTGTGTGGCTTTTTGTGATAAGATGGCCCGATTGAATGTAGGATCTTCGTAAACAAGGAATTCCTTCGAACCTAAATGCATGTTAGTTAATTCAATCTTCACTATAGAGATATAGGAAGTTGTTAACTAGTATAGGCTTGTTATTTCAAGAGATTGAATAATAAATACATTAGGGGGTTTCGCCATAACAAGAGCGTTCTAAAAATCCGGATAATTGAGAGTTCATGAACATAGAATAGAACATAGTAGGATCATAACCCAATCACCTCTTCCCATTTGATTTATTACCTTGATAATCATTTTAGTTATCTTAGTTATTTTCATAGTATAAACACCTATCATCTTATAAATTGATTTAGCTTAGAAATAGGTAATATAGCAATTACGAGCATTGAATCCAATTGTCCCTGTGGAGACGAAACACCCTGGGCTAAATAGTCCACTTTATTACTTTGCACGACCTAGTATACTTGCTAGGATTTCGCGTGTCAAGTTTTTGGCGCCGTTGCCGGGGACAATTGCGTTATTTGATATTGTAATTCACTTATCTTCTCTAAGACTAAGTTGCTTTATTTTATTTTTGTTATGTTTTTATTTTTTTTATTCTTGAATAGATGAGCAACTATGACTTTTATTGGTTTAAACAAGGATGGGATGAAGGTGCCGAATACGGGAGTCAAGTGCAAGATTTATGTTCGTGGTGTGGAGACGTTCATCATAGCGATTATTGTCAACACGGATGGAGAAGTCAGTAAGACTTGCCATTGAGTTATTATGTTATGAGAGATTCACAAGCATACCTGCAACAAGATAGATCCCCCTTTCTAATGCAGGGAGAATTTGAATTGACTAACTTTCAGAACTATGGGGACTATCAGCAACAATGTGATAGGAACCCAAGTTTTGAGGAGTTGATGATCCAATGGATGAAGTCGAACGATGAGCGAATGAAGTCGAACGATGAGCGGTCTCAAAATCTTGAAGCATCTATAATGGAATTGCAAACACAACTCAACCAACTTTCCAACTTATTGGCAGAGAGATCATCAGACACTTCTCAGAGTGGCACAGAGGAGAATGATGAGGTATCTGATACAGAAGTTGAACAAGTTGTTGATTCGGCACCACATTGTCTACAACCCATTGCTACACCAGCACTACCTTCAGAATCTATGTGTGGTGAAGTAGATACAACATCAATGGAGCACCTTCAATTCAGCATAGGGATCCCAAAATCCACTCCATCAAAGGACCAAGAAAAAGCATTAGAAATCATCAAGAATCTAACACCACCTACCATCATATCTCTTGATTTCTTAAGAATGTGCATCAATAACCAGAGAGCTAGAGTGGTGGAGGTTGAAGACAAAGTTTACAACTTTAGTGGCCCGTTCGAGGCATACACCAAGAACCCAAGTGATACTACGGTTGAGAATGAGTAGATCCGAAGATATACAAGTCACTGGGATATATCACCACTAAAGTTGTCAGAATCAAGGCTCAGGGAGTTAGGCCTGGCCACATACTTATTAAAACCATCAATGGAAAACTCCCCATCTTTAAAATTCGCTTTTAGTTATTTACAATTTTATTACATTTTTATAAAAGTGAATCAGAGCTCATATCTTAGTTTTTCAGGATTTGTGAATGTGATGGGAAATGAGAAGCCTTTACGCAATTGGAAAAAGCACAAAAAGGCTCATCTATACAAAGTTGGCATTGCTCCTTATGATCCACCATGAGCAGTGCAAGGGAGTCGAGCTACCGACTTTAAACAAGCGCTTCGTGGGAGGCAACCCACGTTTTACATGCTTTCTTTCATTTTTGTTATTTTTTTTTGTTTTGTTTCTTTTGTTTTAAGTGTTCTAAGTTGTTTTGATGATGCTTTTTGTCTCTTATTGTTTTTATAACTTCACAGATGGCTAGGCTTTATTGTCGGACTTTTCGCCTTGTTGCTCTTTCGCTTTTTGGACATCACTTAGCTTCAAACATCAGGGACGTCTTTCCTTCCTTTACTTTACATTTGTATGTTCGCTCATTGGGGACAATGTGCTAGATTAGTTGGGAGGTGGGGTAGACGTCCTAATTTTATTTTGATGTGGTGATATGGTGTAACTTGTACTCATTTGTTAAGTTTCATGCTTGATTTGGGATTAGAAAACTGTGATAGTCAATGATTTCATATTCATGATTTGTTATACTTTTGCTTGGAGCATGATTTTTTTGAGTGTCTCTACTTCATCTAAGATGAAATCATTTGTTGTATTTTATATGTGAAAGCCTTTTTAGCCATGCTTATGTGAATTGTTGAGGATTTAAAGCATTGAGCGTTCAATTTTGTCAACTTTGAAATGTGTGTTGAGTGTGCGAAGTCATGAAATGATTTAGGCCATCTTTCATTTTCTTTAACCTTACAATTGGCCTTCACGATATTACATAATCTCTAGACCTTATTTTGAGCCGTATTGATAAGAATGGAATGTGTTTAGCACACTAAAAACCACCATTCGATTTTCTTTCGCAAGCCACACCAACCACCCTTTAGCCTAAAAGAAAGAAAAACAAAGTCTATTTCCGAAGTAAGAGAGCATATAACTTCATATCATTTGGCTTTAATTTGGGTTTATGTTTTGTTTTGGGTGTCGAATCTCATGAATTAATGGGTTAAAAGGTGTGTTTGTTCTTGATGATTTTGAGAAATTTTGAGGTCTTGAGTTTATGTGAAATAAAGAGAGGAAAATAAAATGTTGTAAGTTGGCTAAAGAGTCGAGAGATTGGAAGTTACCGAAAAATATATTATGTGAGCTCTCTCTCGACTTGGCTATGAACTGAGCTTCAATGTGATTTATTTGGTTTGGGAATCATTTTTCCACCCCTAGCATCAAAAGAAACAAGTTTTGGGGTTATGAGTTCAAGGGGAAAAGAAATCAGAAAGCTATAAGTGGTGAGATATAGAGATTTATTTCGATGAATGAGTGAGTGTTTAGCTCAATGATATTGAGTTGTATGCTTTCTTAAGTTTAGTCACTTTATCCATATATTCCCGTCCAAGCCATTACCTAGCTTTACGTTACAAGCCAAAAAGACCTTTTGATCTTGACTTTCACATTTCATGCACACCGATAGGTTAACAAGTTTTGAAGTGTTTTAATGTTTTTATTATCTAATGAGTTTGCATAATCTTGTTTAAAGTGTGCTCTTGACATAAAAATGGATATGGAGTTCTTGATTTTGAGATGGAATCGAAGATGTCTTGGAGGCTTTCAAATTGTTGTGTGTTCTAGGTAAAGTGTAACTTGTCATAATCATTTTTGAGTACTTGTTTATTGAGACATGAAACCTTTCAAGATCCCAAAGCAAGTTGTAAAATCTGAACTTATGAGTACTTGTTCGCCATTTATTGATCGAGACGATCATAGCTTAGTTGGGGGGTAGTTGATAAGTCCATATTTTACAGTATTTTATGCCCCATTGTAATATGATTTGATCGTTACTTTGATCACTTTTTATCCCTCATAATGCTTTGATTGGTATAGATTTTGTTTTGTAGAATACAAGTTGATTTACGCATGAAAGACGAGAAAGGAGATCCAAATTGAGCTTGAAATTGAAGAAAGAAACAAAATGAGATAGTTGACGAAAGATTTTACATAATGCTCATATAGAAACGCAATTTTCGTCCATTTTCCAGCCGAATCAGACTAAGGTTTCTTCTTCACTATTGTAGACCGTTGTCTTAGCTTCTCGTAGCAATTTGAATCACCTCAATCCGACATTGGTAGAGAAATTTATGCATATTTTACCAAACATGTACGGAGCAGCAGGGGAACGCCGCGGCGTTCATCACCAATGCCACGGCGTTCGGAGGCAGAATGTTGATCACCGCGGCGTTCAACCAGCAATGCCGCGGCGTTCGACCATCAACGCCGTGGCGTTCAAGGCAGGGAACTTAGCCTATAAATAGACCATCAGGTCATTTGGACGGGGGATACCCTAGAAGATGCCCTAAACACACCCTAGACTCCTTACATATCAGCCACCACCCAAGGAAGCTTGAAGAGGATCATCATCCTCATCCTCATCATCCTAATCATCATCAATTTCATCATTAAATCTTGGATTCACACTTTGTAATAGGGAGTAATTCAACTCTTTCTCTTTGATTAGTTATCAACTATGTCTTATAGAATTATTGAATCATTTGTTATTGTAAGTATGAGCTAAGCATCTTTGTGGTTGAGTTATGTGAATACTTTGTGATGTTTTGTGTTTAATGAATGATTAATTTTCGGATTTATTACATTCTTGTTACATGTTTGATTTTATGCTTAATGCTTGCATATGCTTGATCACCATGTGTTTGATAAAATGCTTTGTCTTGAGACCGAGAGGAGATAGATAAAGGGAGATCGAAAATCAAACATCATAACGTAACAATTGACTAGAGATAGAATCGATTGCGTTGTGTGGCTTTTTGTGATAAGATGACCCGATTGAATGTAGGATCTTCGTAAACAAGGAATTCCTTCGAACCTAAATGCATGTTAGTTAATCAATCTTCATTATAGAGATATAGGAAGTTGTTAACTAGTATAGGCTTGTTATTTCAAGAGATTGAATAATAAATACATTAGGGGGTTTCGCCATAACAAGAGCGTTCTAAAAATCCGGATAATTGAGAGTTCATGAACATAGAATAGAACATAGTAGGATCATAACCCAATCACCTCTTCCCATTTGATTTATTACCTTGATAATTATTTTAGTTATTTTTAGTTATTTTCATAGTATAACCACCTATCATCTATAGGTAATATAGCAATTACGAGCATTGAATCCAATTGTCCCTGTGGAGACGATACACCCCGGGCTAAATAGTCCACTTTATTACTTTGCACGACCTAGTATACTTGCTAGGATTTCGCGTGTCAAGTGCCATGGCCATTTTCGTGATCACGATCTACTCTTGGTTATAGCAGGCCATTAACAGTAAAAGAAAATGACTAAGCACGTGCATCATGTGTTTCTGAATGATATGAATTGAATGTGATAAGATGATGGATGACGTTCTTATGTGACTTCAAATGAGTGATTGGTTGCTGATTTTGTGTGCTTATAGGATGTCAATTATCTCATACTTGATTATACTTGCTGAGTTTGTGACTCACCAAACACAATGTTTTTTTTTAGTGCTGTGGATAGAGTCGATCCGTGAAGTTGTGTATATAAAGCTGAAGCATGGATCAAAGGTCGGCTAGCTGATTTTCAAGTCCTTCTCTCTCAGCTCATCATTTGCATATCATATAGGGCTTCTTTTTGGTCTCTTGTAAAGTATAATTTCTAGATGTGTGTATTGATTTTTTTTTATATGTCCATGTGTGAGGGTTGTGCAACTCGTGAAGTGGATGCTTCTACTTGTATATGATGGTCGAATGGGTAATATATATATGTGTGTGCCATTAGTATCTATGTGTTTTGTGTAAGGGTGTTACATTTTAGTGGTATCAGAGCCCGGGTTGGGGTTCTATAGACAGCAACATGACATGTGCATCATCATTTTATGTTATATGTTGGCATAAGTAACCATGTATGTAACATCTTAGGCAAAGCATTGCGAGTCAACAAGCACGTGTAGTAAATCATGAGCATAGTGTTCATGGAGGGAAAGGATCAGCTGACCTAGAGTCTCATTCATTTCATCCACCTCCACCCCATGGGCATAGAGCTGCTAATTTTGTGTATCCACAACACTTACCAGTACACGGCCCTGAATCACGTGGGCGGAGGTATGACAAATTAAGAAAAATGGGAGCCGTTGATTTTTTGGGTACTACTGATCCAGCAAAGGCAGAAACGTGGTTAAAACAAACTGAGAGAGTTTTCCGTTTGATGCAATGTACTCCAGAAGAAAAATTGGACTATGCAGTGTCACTCCTTCAGGGAGATGCATATGATTGGTGGGAGACTATACCTGATAGCACTGCTCAACCACCTGTATTGACATGGAATGACTTCCTTAGGGAATTTCATGACGCGTACGTGCCAGAAGTATACAAGGATCAGAAAGAAAAGGAGTTTCTTGAACTTCAGCAGGGGAATAGATCGGTTGCTGAGTATGAAGTGCAGTTTAATCAACTTTCTCATTATGCCCCACATATGATAGCTACATAAAAGAAGAAGTGCACCAGATTTGAATCCGGACTTCGATTCACTATCCGAAACAGTATCACACAAACCGATTTGGAGTCTTATAGCAAGTTAAAAGCTGCTGCGATTCGTTCTGAGAAATTAGGTTCAAAGTCAAGAAACTTTCAACTCAGTAAGAAGAGGCAAAACGAGAAAACGGGTTGATTCAGGGATAAAAAGGAATTTACTTCACCTTTACAAAGAAGCTTCCCGAGTAGCTCTAAAGGTAACAATTTTAGGAGCACAACATCAAATACTATGAGTGTTGGTTTCGCGTCATCCGTTGCCACATGCGCACATTGTGGGAGGTATCATCGTGGAGGATGTAGGCTATTTACAGAAAAGTGTTTCAGATGCGGGGAGCCTGGTCATATAGCAAGGAATTGCTCAATGCTACATGAGGAAACCACCATTGAGCAGAGCAGAGTTAGTGGGTTCAATCCTAGTAGAGGTAGGGGTCAAGGAAGATGTGGTACAGGTAGAAGAACTGGTACAGAAGGCGGCCAAGTTAGCAAGGAACAACCTCATGCTCGAGTTTTTGCGATGACACAAGAAGAAGCCAACGCCACACCTACCATAATTACTGGTAACATTTTCTTTTTTGGTATAAATGCCCATGTTTTATTTGATCCAGGAGCAACACATTCATTTATATCACAATCATTTGCATCATATTTGGGTAAGCTAGAGTCTTTGGGTTATGATTAACTTGTTCGAACCCCAGTCGGCGGTGTGGTTATTGTCAATACCATGTATCGTGGGTGAATATTGTTGATTGAGGAAATCTGAATTACATGCTACGTTGCTTGTTATGCCATTGAGGGATTTTGATGTGATCTTGGGTATGAATTGGCTCAGTGAACACCATGCTAAACTAGATTGTTTCACCAAGGAAATTGTGCTACAACCTTCTGATCATATGTGTATAGAATTTAAAGGAGAGAAAGAGACTCTGCCTGTTTGTACAATATCTGCATCAAGAGCATTTAAAATGACTAGAAAGAGGTGTGAAGCCTATTTAGCTCATGTCGTGGACACAAGACTAAGAGGTTTGAAACTTGAAGATATTCCTGTGGTTAAAGAGTATCCAGATGTGTTTCCAGACGACCTCCCAGGGTTACCACCGAGTAGGGATATAGAATTCACTATCGAATTACAACCAGGTACTGCACCAATTTCTATCCCTCCATATAGAATGGCACCTATTGAAATGCAAGAATTGAAAACACAACTGCATGAATTACATGAGAAAGAGTACATCAGAACGAGTGTTTCGCCATGGGATGCACCAGTATTGTTTGTTAAAAAAAAGGATGACACCTTGAGATTGTGCATAGATTATCGACAGTTAAATCGAGTCACAGTGAAAAATAAGTATCCATTACATAGGGTGGATGATTTATTTGATCAGCTGCAGGGTGCTAGCATTTTTTCGAAGATTGATTTGAGATCCGGGTATCATCAGTTAAAAATTGCAGAGGCCGATATTCCAAAGACAGCTTTTCGAACCAGGTATGGCCATTATGAGTTTTTAGTGATGCATTTCGGTTTGACTAATGCACCTGCTGTGTTCATCCACACAACTCCAACCCTCACCACATCTTGAGAAACAGCTTATAACATGCATATATATACTAAAAAAATATAGGGTACTCTACCTTAGTGAAAGTCTAAGAGGAACACTGAACGTCATCCATCATCATATCACATTCAATTCATATCATTCAGAAACACATGATGCACGTGCTTAGTCATTTTCTTTTACTGTTAATGGCCTGCTATAACCAAGAGTAGATCGTGATCACGAAAATGGCCATGGCACTCTGTAATTCATATAACACATGGGAGTTCAGTGAACTCGGGTGGCCGTATGGTACTCTGTGGTCCAGTCATACTGGAAATTCTTTAACACATGGCTCAAGATTATTAGCAGCCATAACGGAACCTTTTATCTCAGATGAATGCATTTTCATATCATGTATCTCATTTTCATCATCAAATCATCAACAACATTTCCACCATGTTAAAGTTCATGTAGTTCACATATATTACACAATGAATTATATTCACCACATTCGTTTCCATCAGCCAATTATCATATAACCACGTTCACAACACCATAAGCTTCCCCATCACACAAGTAGACAAATAAAGGATTCATTTAGAAATATCAATCAAAGCAATGGATGAGTCAATTATCAAGCCACCCAATCATACTCACAAATAGTGGCTCGTCAAGATGTCTTTGTCTAGTCGGTGTTTTTTGCTCCTCTATTGGAATCTCGACCTATTAAACACATCAAAATGCATAAATACCGTTGATATAATACATTGATATATTTACTGTAAAATTTGTAGATTGAACAAAAATTTCCAGGTTACCTCAATAACCTCAAAACAGCAGCAATTGTCAATCCCGCCAAACAGACTGGCGGTAAAATCAATGAGTGATTGATTGCTGATTTTGTGTGCTTATAGGATGTCAATTATCTCATACTTGATTATACTTGCTGAGTTTGCGACTCACCAAACGCAATGTCTTTTTTTAGTGTTGTGGATAGAGTTGATCCGTGAAGTTGTGTACATAAAGCTGAAGCATGGATCAAAGGTCGGCTGGCTGATTTTCAAGTCCTTCTCTCTCAGCTCATCATTTGCATATCATATAGGGCTTCTTTTTGGTCTCTTGTAAAGTATAATTTCTAGATGTGTGTATTGATTTTTTTTTATATGTCCATGTGTGAGGGTTGTGCAACTTGTGAAGTGGATGCTTCTACTTGTATATGATGGTCGAATGGGTAATATATATATGTGTGTGCCATTAGTATCTATGTGTTTCGTGTAAGGGTGTTACATTGTTATGAATGAAACATTTTGAACCAAATAGATGAAAGTATGAAACGTTAGGCATACGTCCCTTCCACAACTCATATGGAGTCTTTTCATGTTTTTTGTTGATCATACACCGGTTCTGAGTGTAGCAAGCGGTATTGATTGCTTCGGCCCAAAACCTTTGAGGCAGCTTGGACTCGGCAAACATTGTCCTAGTGGACTCTTAAAGCGTTCCGTTCCGTCGTTCGGTAACTCCATTTTGTTGAGGTGTTCTAGGTGCAGAATACTCATGAATCCAAAATCTGTACAAAACTTCTCAACAATATGGTTAGTAAATTTAGTTCCTCTATCGCTTCTAATTGTTATCACCTTTAGATCTTTTGAACTTTGTAATTCACGAATTAGAGCTGGGAGCTTGGCACTAGTTTCATTTTTGGATGCTAAAAGTTCTACCCATGTATAGCGTGAGAAATCATCAACTATCACTAGCAAATACTTTTTACCACTAACACTCATGATTTGAATAGGACAAAACAAATCTAAATGCAATAGTTCAAGAATTCTAAAAGTAGATAGATTAGGTTTCTTCTTAAAAGATGATTTAACTTGTTTACCCATTTGACATGCATCACATACACGATTTTTCTGAAAGAAACCATCAGGTAATCCCTCTACAAGATTTACCGATGTTAATTGAGAGATTGCCTTAAAGTTGAGGTGGTTTATTTTTCTATGCTATAACCAACCCAATTCATTTTGACTCTTAGCAACAAAGCAAGTAGGATTGTTATTGATTGTTGAACCCCAATCTACAAAATAAACATTTTGTGTTCTTTTTCCTTTCAATTTAGTAGATCCAGTCTTAGCGTCGTTAATATAGCAAAAGTCAGTGAAGGTGATAAAGTGAAGGAAACCTCCTCTGGCCATTTCTCCAAATGGACCACAAACGTCAGTATGCACTAAACCTAAGATTTGGGAGGCCCTTTCAAAACTCCCTGTGAAGGGCGATCTAGCCATCTTGACTTTGAGACAAGATTCAAAAGTAGGATAGGGATCCAATCCCAGTGGGTCAATTAGCCCATCTTTTTCCATTTTGCGAATCTTTTGTTCGCCAGCATGGCCTAGTCGAAGGTGCCATATCAATTGTTGGTTTATTTCAAGCCTACTACATGTACTTTGTATAGTATTCACTGCATACTCATTCTGGACACTAAGGTAATACAATCCATTTATCAAAGAAGCAAAGCCTACAAATTTATTACCATAATAAATGTTGCATTGTTCATCAATAAAACGGAAAGTGTAACCATTCTTAACTAAAACGGGAATAGAAACAATGTTTTTTAAGCCCATTAGGCAAAACCAAAACATTATCCAGTAACAGTACATGTCCAGAATTTAAAAACAACGAGGTAGATCCTATTGCACTAGCCGCGATGCTTTGCCCACTGCCTACTCTGATCTTCACCTCATCGTTGTCTAGCTTCCTTCCTCGCATCAGATCCTGATTCATACAACATATGTGAGCACTAGCTCCAGAGTCAAGAATCCAAGATGTAGAGAAAACGGTCATAGAACAATAAGTTTCATAAACATAAAGTTCCATACCTTGTGCGCCAGGCCCCGTATTCGGACAGTTCCTTCTCCAGTGGCCCAGCTCACCGCAGTGTAGGCATCTGTCTGTCTTTTGTGGCCCCTTTCGCTTGCGAATCACAGGAACTTTCCCTTTTTCTTTATCGACACCAGCCTGAGCTCCAAGCTCGCCATTCTGCTTCTTGGTTTTTCTCTTCTTATGCTTCGCCCGTTTGGGCCTAGAAGTGATAACCAAAGCAGTCTCTTTTCCCTTGGGCTTCAATTGAGATTGTGCAGTGTTTAATTTGTTCATTAGCCCAGCTAAGTTGCATTCAATCTCATTGCAATTGAAGTTCATGACGAATTGGGAAAAAGAGTCGGGAATGGACTGCAAGATATGATCGGTCTAAAGTTGCGGGTTCATTATAAAATCGAGAGCTTCCAATCTATCCATCCTCGATATCATTTTGAGGACATGATCCCCAACCTTATCCCCTTCTCTCATTTTGGCTCCGAAGAGCTCTTTAGATATTTCATATCTAGCAGTCCTACTGTGCTCACCATAGAGCTCAACCAAGTGCGCCAAGATAGCCCTCGCTGTAGTAATCTTGTCGTGGGACCTCTGTAGCTCATTCGTCATAGAGCCAAGAATGTACCTACACACTCCGACGTCGTCTTTTACCCATTTATCATGAGCTTAGACTTCTTCTTCATTGGCACATGTTCTGGCAGGTGGAGCAGGGATATCAGTGTCCAACACGTATCCTAGAGACTCCATATTGAGAACTATTCTCAAATTCCTTAGCCAATCCACGTAGTTGAGTCCGGTAAGGATATTCTTTTCGAGTAATATGAAAAGTGGGTTGATTATCATTTTTGAAAAACGAGAGAGATAAAACAAATAACTGCAGAAAATAAACCGGACTTAATTAGAATATTGGACTAAACTAAGACCAAGTTTAAAATCAAGGACTTCGACTTATAACTTGGCTCCCACTACATTTTTCGAAATTCCACACTCCCACTATGAAATGACGGAAGCGATCATTGATGAAAACTTCGTGGTGGGGATTGAGTTCTTTAATTAATATAATGGATGACAACCCTTTCACGATATTTGGTCCATTACTTAATTAAAGTGATGTCAAACATCAATCTATCAAATAGACAGTTCAATCATATTTATCCCATAATCCACAAATACCGCAACCCTTTAACGATTTATTGGTAAAGTGGACTATCTAAGTTCATTCCCACTAACTCCTCATAATCTAACATTTGAATCACCTTGCAACCCTTCAACGATATTTGGGGTGAAATATGTCTCGATTAAGGCATCCAATGCACTTAATAAAATTCTAGAATTAAATCTTAATATATGACCCCCACTTACTGGGAAGATGCCACATATGGATTTAATCCTTGATCTTATTAAGTTTAGTGGAGGGAAAGGATGCCTAGCACCCCTTACTAACTTAGTATTATTTTTGTTTGGGAGAATTCATGTTCAAAACATTTATTTCGTCTCACTTTGCACATTTACCAATTTATATAGCGCATATTGATAACACACATGCTTCATACAACTAATGAACATGCATCGAAAGCAATAATACAACACACAAGTCTATGGGCTTTTATCTAGAGGGCCCAAGCCAATGGGCCATTATAAAATTGAAAAAGAAAAGCCTAGCTAATCTTCATGGGCTCCAAGCTCCTCTTCTTTTGCATGATCTCCATCTTGAAAGGCCTATTCTATTTCTATTTATTGTAAGAGGTAATTTAAAACCTATACATAAATCTAGAAATAAAATAAAATGGGCTCAAACCGGCCCTTACAACCCATCAAAAGAAATACATAATCAAAAGAAGCAACCTAAGCCCATAGACATATGTCACCATCACATAATACATGCTTGCGATAAATAAAGCACTTATGTTGGTGATTAATAAAAATTAATTAGTCCAACTTAATTAATTTCCACAATAAAATTCCAAATTTTATTGATTCATATGAAAATAATCCTATTTATGAGAATTCTTTATTTAAATAAATAACTTAATAAATAAAATTCTCCAAGAGTTTATTAATTAATTATTTCATTCAAATAAAGATCAATAAAAACTATATTGGGCTTAGTTTTATAAAAATTCAATTACCAATCATTGGCATATTCAAAATTAATTAATTAGGCCCAATAACTAATTTATTATATTATCCACAATTTTAATCAAAAAAATTTGGGCCCCTTTTTAATTAAATCCAGGTCATCATCCTTTTGACCCACCCGGATAACTAAAATAGCCCAAACACCTATTCAATTAAAATTTGGACCTTAGGAAACTATAACCCAACCCATTAGGGCCCGAGTCACGTAAACCCGGGCCCCGAAATAGGTCCGTGCGCTGGGCGCATGACACGGTGTATGCCGTGCGCCCAGCACACGGTTTAATTAACCCCTCCGACCGGCGCCGTGAAACAGAACGGCGTTGGGGGACCACCCAGTGTGTGCAATGCGTATGCTGTGTGCGCGACGGCCTCCTATTGCGCGCACAGCGCGCGCAGACTGCGCACGCTTTTTACGTCGCGCTCGTCTCGGGGTTATACTTCTCCGATTCTCATAAAATTTATATGCCCAGATTCGTAACTCATTAAAATACAACTTTCATGAAGAAACTGCAGCGAGATTCAGGATATTTTCATATGAAAAATACGTTCAAAGCATGCCACAAAAATGTGGAAAAACAGTCAATCACATAAGCAATTAAACTCAGAATTCAGAGATTGACTCTAATACCACTGTTGGGAATTATACGAATAAAATGCAGTGGAAAGTGAATTTAATTCCCAAAGCCCGAATCATCTCTAATCATCGTGTTTAATTGTGTATAAAAAAATTACCGTTCTCGCGTATGTTGATTTCTGAACGTAATCCTTTTCTCTAACGCCGAATTTTCCAACGTCTCTAATTCGTCACGCCGGAATCAAAAACAAAAAAATCCTCCTTTCTTCCTTGTCAAAGACGGCTAGAGAGAGAGAGAGGTGGGAGACTTTTTCTTGGAGAGAAAGTTATGTAATTTGCCTTGTGTTATTTTTCACCTTGTGATATATTTATATCATTATGAAACAATAACACTAGCATGCAAGAGCCCTATTTGGCCGCCCCTTAGTGGGCTCGGAAGCCTTCGGGCTTTCGTCTTGCTTGCTAATTAATTAATCGGATAATTTATTTATCCAATAAATAAATTGATAATCCAATTAATTCAATTCCTAATTAATTTATAATTCAATTTCTCCAAAAAATTAATTAGCTCATTAATTTAATTAATTAATTAAATTATCCAATAATTAATTAATTAATTACGGCATCCAATGCCGTGAATTTCTCTCAAGTCTTTTCCCATGTTTTTCCTTATGCACTTTCTTTAAGCGTGACTCTTTAGGTTCGTCTCAAAAGGCAATTGGAAGGAATCCAAAGGGGTGTGTGTTAGGTCTCATATTTTACATATTTTCATTATGATTTACCTCACATTTATCTTTATTTTATGCCTTGTAGTTAGTCTTTTCCTTTATTTTTAGCCCAATTTACGTATTTTGATTTTTAAGTCCTTTCAATGTTTTTGTAGGCATATAAATGATTGTTTTGATGAGTTAAAGGAGTATTTTTACGTGAATAACGAAGGCTAACCAAGAGGAAGTGAAGAAATGCATTAGAAAGGCCAAACGAGAATGTTTCGTTGAAGAAAAATGAAAAGAAAAATTTCTGCACAGGCAACTGCACAGCTGTGCAGCTGCGGATTTTTATATTTTTGTGGGCCAATTTTATGACTTGGATGGGCATAATTTATGTATCTAAGACTCCTTTTTAGTTAAATAAGGTGGCAAAAACGTTTTATAGGCTAGAGGGAGATGGGAGGTGATTATTCTTACAAAAAAAGTAGATCTTGGAGAAAAAGAAGACTTCTAGAGAGAGAAAAGAGATCTTGAAGAGTTCTTGGAGAAGAGTTCTTGGAGAGAAAAGCTTCATCTTCTCAAGTTGTATTCTTCCAATCCTCCATTGTTGAACATGAGTAACTTTATGTTTATGCAATTTATTTCTTGTTTTTCTTTAATTATGTATAGCTAAATTATTTTCTAGGGGTTAAGATGTAGTCTTGTGTATAAATTTGGATTATTGATGATTGATGGATGTGATTTCTTGTTTGGTTTATCTATTAATGAGTGTTTATTGCTTGTAATTGATTGATCACCAATTTCATGATTTAAGATAAATTAAGAAGTACCGGGAGGTGAATTAGTTTATTGGTTCAGATTTAATAGACATGTGTAAATTGCCTAATAGGGATATTGGTAATTTTGCATGAGACTAGTTAAACAATATTCATAGAACTTAATGGATTCATTTAAATTAGTTTTTGATCATGGGAGTGACGTTAATTAATTTAGGTGGGTACTCATGAAGATCTCGGGAGAGTATTCGTGTATTTAAGGAAATTGGGTCTTTAATTTAAATAAGAATGATAATCCATTAAAAGTCAATAATCCATAGAAATACCTTGATGAAATCTTAATCCCTAGGCCTTTCGTTAATTGATTATTCGTTTTAATCATTTCTGTTTTAGTTATTTACAATTAAATCATTTTCTTGTTAAATTTCTGCTTTTAATTAGTTAAAATCTCAAATGTTTGATAATCAATAGTCTAAATAATATGATAAACTTTGTTTGGTACTTGATAACCTTCCCTGTGGAGACGATCTTACTTTCACTATATTATTTGTTCAATTCCGTGTTGTTACGGACGGTTAACAGTGTGAGTGACACCTAGCCAGTCTCGTGGCTCACACCGTAACCCAATTGAGAACGAATGAATAGGATCATTCGAAACCTTTACGTCGTGAATACCGTACGTGTATAAACCTTTTATTCTTATATCCTAGTCAAATAAGAGTCATGGTTTAAAGTCAAACTCATATAACTTGACCATATGCCTAAGCTCACAATAAGTCGAGGTATTTAAATACTTTGGCCAAAGACTTTTATCCTCACTTATTCATGATCGCATAGGATATTTTACTCATTCACTTATGAGAGAATAAATTCCATATTGCAAATCAGTTAACAATGCTACTTGCCCATCAAGTCGCACTTCAAGGTCAATTCCACCAGCAGGTGATTTGAATCTAACTACTCTAATGACAGACTTGATGTCACAAGTACATCTTCAACTCGATTTCTCAGGTCAGAGGTTCACACGTACCTATCACTACTTATCAGTTTCATCATTGATTGTCAAAGAGTGAATACCCATGTGATGAACTGATGCGAGCCGTGTTCGAACATGTCAGTCCAACTGACACGTCTATGATATAAGTTCCCACTACCATTTCCATAGTGTACGACTGGCACTTTCTCTGTCGAAACTTACATCATACAAGTCTTTATTCACTATTGATGCCCAATCAATATTTCTTAGACTTGCGAACCCTTTTAGATGTCAAGGGTCAAACCATTCTAGTGCCTTTCCTCCTATCCCATAGGAGGTAGAAGGTTCGCCTTGTCATCAACGAATTTACGTTGCTTATTCACACCTTATAAATGCCTATAAGAAAACAACAATCAACTGCCTTATATAAATAGAAAAACCATAGTTTAGTTACAATGTTTATGCCCTATAAATCTATCCTCTTTATGGCATTCGAGGGCATATACTCTAACATCTTCAACCTTCTATTTGATCTTATTTAGGATGCAAAAATTCTTTCCATTTTTGGCATAGCCTTGAAAGATTCCCTCATCCTCTTTAGGATCAAATATCTTTAGATTGTGGGATCCATTGTTATGAATGAAATATTTTGAACCAAATCCATGAAAGTATGAAACGTTAGGCTTACGTCCCTTCCAAAACTCATATGGAGTCTTTTCATGTTTCTTGTTGATCATACACCGGTTCTGAGTGTAGCAAGCGGTATTGATTGCTTCGGCCCAAAACCTTTGAGGCAGCTTGGGCTCGGCAAATATTGTCCTAGTGGACTCTTAAAGCGTTCTGTTCCGTCGTTCGGCAACTCCATTTTGTTGAGGTGTTCTAGGCTCAGAATACTCATGAAGTATTCCAAAATCTGTACAAAACTTCTCAACAATATGGTTAGTAAATTCAGTTCCTCTATCGCTTCTAATTCTTGTCACCTTTAGATCTTTTGAACTTTGTAATTGACGAATTAGCGCTGAGAGCTTGGCACTAGTTTCATTTTTGGATGCTAAAAATTCTACCCATGTATAGCGTGAGAAATCATCAACTATCACTAGCGAATACTTTTTACCACTAACACTCTTTATTTGAATAGGACCAAACAAATCTAAATGCAATAGTTCAAGAATTCTAAAAGTAGATAGATGAGGTTTCTTCTTAAAAGATGATTTAACTTTTTTACCCATTTGACATGCATCTTATAAGTGATTTTCTGAAAGAAACCCTCTGGTAATCCCTCTACAAAATTTAGCGATGTTAATTGAGAGATTGCCTTAAAGTTGAGGTGGTTTATTTTTCTATGCCATAACTAACCCAATTCATTGCGACTCTTAGGAACAAAGCAAGTAGGATTGTTATGGATTGTTGAACCCCAATCTACAAAATAAACATTATGTGTTCTTTTTCCTTTCAATTTAGTAGATCCAGTCTTAGCATCGTTAATATAGCAAAAGTCACTTGAAAATTTAACTTCAAAGTCTTTATCATAAAATTGACTAATGCTTAAAATATTATGCTTAAGATCCTGAACATAATAAACGTCACTTATCATGACGTTCCTCCTATGCATGACAGCTATACCTTTGGTTTTACCTTTGGAGTTATCGCTGAATATAACTTGAGGACCATTAGTTGTGCGATAGTTGATCAAGAGATCCTTTGAGCCTGTCATATGCCTTGACGACCCACTATCGATGTACCAAATTGATGTATCGGTGTTGGCTCTCGGTATCTACATTTAAAGGGCAATTTTAATTCTTTTTAGGTACCTATTTTTGCTTGGGTCCTTAAATGTTAGTAGCGTTAGTCTGAATTATAACTTTCGAAACCCATATTTGACTTGTCTTCCTTACGGGAGGACTGGCCTTTTCGGGTTTCGATTTGTGTTGTGTGTGCTTTTTAGGGGTATAATAATATCCTTGATCATAATAATAATCAAAGTCATAATCATAATCATCATAGTATCGATAATATGATCTAGATCTCTGAGGATATTGACACTGGTATTTCCTCGGCACTGGCTTAGGAGTCGTTTTTGACGATTGATGCTTAGCGTTTGATTCACTTGTAGAGGGTTTCTCCTTAGCCTTTTGAGCGTTTGGATAGACCTTCTTTTGTGAACCATTCACTTTCGTCTTCTCCTTATTGCCTGAGTTGGCTTTGACCTTCTCCTTTGGCCTCTTACCATTGTCTCTTGGTTCATTCATCGTTTGGCTGTTTGAACTCTTCTCAACAAAGGATACACCTTTTCCTTTGTTGGTTTCTGTAACCTTAGACGCTTTTGATTTATGACCAAATTTATCACAACCTGAACCGTTCCTTTCACCAAAAAGTCTTGTTACTTCAGCCACATTATCCAACTTTCTTGACGCTTTTGATAATGATGAGATGAGCTGTTCTGATTTGGCTAGTTTAGCGATCAATTCACCTTCTCTCTTGACTACCATATCAAGATCACTTTACAATTGAGCGATCTCTGCCTTAAGCGATTTGTTCTTCTCAATGCACTGTTGCTGAACTAGCAACTCAGCTTTGAGTGTCACATTATCACTTTTAATCGCTGAGATCTCATTAGTGTGTTCTTGATATAGTTTGGCGGCACTTTGACATTTTTTATAATATTCATTGACTTTGTCAAGTAATTCTTCATAAGAAAGAGGATGAGATAGTTCAGTGGATACCTCAGATAGTGAGTCATCAGGCGCTTCTTCATCTCTTGCCATGAGACAAATTAACGCTGAGTCACTAGATGACTCATCATCACTGCTTTCATCTGAAGATTCCAAGTCCTCTTCAGGTGCGGAGAATGGTTCAGATTCCGTTGGCAAACCTTGTTGGTGAAGATTGCTTCTGAATTGATTTCTATTCGTATGATCTTGCCTTGTGGGCTTAGATACATTTGGATAAGGTCAATTTACCGGGTAGTGCCCTGGTTTGCTATAGTTGTAACAAAGATTAGTTTTCATTTTCTGTTCAGTTGTTAACCTTTTGGAAACTACTGACGCTGAGAGATTTTGATTTGGAGATTGCGGTGCTTGATATTGAACTGGCGCTAGAGGCTGAGGGGCAGAATACACTGGCGCTTGATACTGAGGCGCTGGTGCAGGGGGAGGGGTTTCAAATGAGGTCTGTCCAATAGGTTTTCTTTTTTCATATCTTAGAAATTTCTTGACCAACAAAGCCATTTCCATTTCCTCGCTTGATTCTGTCTTTTTTACCTCACTGACTGCTTTTTCGTTATTTTTGGTAGTAGCGATTAAAGCTCCCAATTCAGTCGATGTGTCGCTGACTTCTCCCAATTCAAATTCAAAAGCCCTTAGCTCCGAAAACACATATTCTGGAATTATAATATCCAACATTTGTGATTCTCTCATTGCTACAGTTTTTATCAAATACTTGCTTGGAAGAATTCTAAAAATCTTAGTGACCATTTCCTTGTTGGTCAACTCTTTATCCAATGACGCTAACTCTATAATAAGCGAAGTGAACCTCGCATCCAATTGATCTAGCATCTCGTTGGGCTGCATCTTAAAATACTCAAATCTTTGCATGGCTATGGAGAGTTTGTTCTCCCTCATCTGTGCTGATCCTTCACACACAGAAGCCAACTTATCCCAAATTTCCTTT
Organism: Buddleja alternifolia; assembly: GCA_019426215.1. NCBI lineage: Eukaryota > Viridiplantae > Streptophyta > Magnoliopsida > Lamiales > Scrophulariaceae > Buddleja > Buddleja alternifolia. The sequence goes on from CM033395.1 coordinate 10,872,675, forward strand.
TAGGTCTTACATAGCTTGATTTTGTTAAACAATCTTTCATTTTCTATCAACGCTGAGTAAAGATCGATTCGTCCAACATTATCCAAGTTAGCTCTTTTACAATCCTCTAGCGTCCATTCCAACTTTGGCTTCTCGACATAACCATTTGGAGTCGCTTCAGTCTCTTTAGGGGCTCGAGTTATAACATTCATGATTTGAATGGGGCCATCTATAATTACATGCTCGTTAATACATAGAGTCCAATAAGCATATCTTGAGTTGGTACGGAAATGGGATCTCCAATAGCTGGAGACAAAAGATTCATATGAGAAAACATAAGTAAACGGGCCTCCGCTTGAGCCTCCAAAGATAAAGGTACATGAACAGCCATTTGATCCCCATCAAAATCTGCACTGAATCCCTTACAAACTAATGGATGTAAACAAATACATCACATTATTGCATGAACATAAATAAGCGAATGCTCTAAGTTTCCATGAGTCATAGTTTGACTCAATCAACTTTGGCATTTTGTTAAAAGCCATGATATGAGATTTTTTTTTAAAATAAAGTGACTAAGTTTTGAACAATGGATCTAAACAAGCAGTTACGCTCGAAAACGCTTAGGTTTTTACTTCAACCACTATGATACCACTTCGTGGTCCCAAGATTTTGTATCACTTTTTAGGGGGGGGGGGGTTAAATAGACCCTGAAGTCTTCTTCGACTTCAAAAATTTCGTATCACTTTTTAAGATTTTGAACGCTTGGTAATCTAAGCCCTTGATCAGGTGCTTAAGATAAGATAACTTAGACTTAGTGATTTTAATAATTACCAAAGTAGGGTAATGCTTCAATCGCTTAATCAATGTTAGCACAGCGATAATGAGTTTTAACCTTAACGTTCTCTTTAACCAAATAGTCACTTAACCGTTTTAAAGCTTTTTCAAAGATATGATGTGAAAATATAAAGTAAAGCAATAAAGCAGTAAATAACACAAGATATGTAAGGTTCACTGGGTGATGTAGTCCCAGCGACATCTTTCTTCTCCTTTACACTCGCAAGAATTCCACTAAGTTGATTATCGAAGAATCACACAAAGTCTTCTACAAAATAGAGGAAAAGAAGATGATCTTGAGCTGCTTGATCCAACAAATTTCAGCTCCAATACAAATCTTCTTCAACATGCTTCTCTCACATAGAAATGCTGCTTGTAGATCAGCAACTTTCTCACACAGATGAAAGAGGTTGCGGGTTTTTGTCACGGGTTTGTTTGATTTTATAAAGTTCAAACAACTTGGGATATCTAAATAAGAGTGTAGGGTTCTTCGATGAAGATGTTTGAGATATCCGTGACTGTCTTTGGAATGTATAAGAAAAGCTTGAAGGATTTTGGCTATGGAGTTTTTAAGCTTTTCTTTCGAATAGTTTCAGCAAAGTTTAGACCTTTTCTTGTGCATGTACGTGTGCAATTAGGGTTTGCTGAAGGGTAATATTTATAGATATTTCTTGGGATTTGTTCGTTGGACACATGTAGGCGCGTGTCTCTCAAGCAGCACGTAAATAGTCCCTTTTCTGACATTCCTGATATTTTGCTGTTACCGATTGGACATAAGCAGACTTTGAATTCTAAATTCTGACAGTCTAGTCAAAAGGTGGCTTGTCCACAAGTCATAATGCCTCATCACCTTTAATGCACTTGTCATGCATTTAATGGATTTTGAATTTATTTTCCGTTGGAAATAAATGTTTGTTGATGATTGCATTTAAGTCCTTAATGACTTGAGAATTTATTTCAGGTGAATCTGGATCCTTGATCGCTTGAGTAATTTGAGCGCTTGATTCGATAATCCTGAAACAGTCCTTTAGCATTTGAGAGGCGCTTAAGACAAATCTTCATCTTCACTTGACTTCAGACACTGATCTTCAAGTTCATCTCTGATAGACTCACCTAGAATTCTATCAGCGACTCAGTATCTAATACTTAGTCTAAAATCTACAAAGATAAAAATTACAAGCCTAACAAAATAACAATACTTTCAAACGCTTATAGAAATGTTCAATGAAAGCATAAGCTTTTATTCTTTTTGGGTCTAACATAAAATCTTATTCTTGTCATCATCAAAGTATCTAACATGAAATTTCCTAACAGGATCCATCACTTGTCTAGATAAATAAGTGAATTTTTTATAATGTTCTAAGTGGGTTGACTAAGTTGTCCTTGGCCAAGACAAGTAAAGTATTAATTAAGAAATAAGTTTTTTGAATTAATTAATCACTAGTTAAATACACTTGAATTATTAGGATTGAATTTACAAGGATCTCGACTAGTAAGATTCCTCCAATCCTTAATTTAATTAGAAAATTAGATAATGGAGGAATTTCACTTGCATGGACTATGCGGATGGAAAGGTTTACTTTGAATAGCCTACATCTAGGTCTTCAAGATAAGAAGTTAGAAACTTTTCTTTGATTAGTGGGTATCTTATATAATGTCCATTAAATAGAGAGATGATTAGTTAAAAATATTCAATTAATCGAGACAACTAAATTGTCCAAAATTAAATCATAAAGGTTATGAACCCACTACTAGGTTGTTGGTGAACCCAAAGGATCACACACAATACTCGGACAAATTCATTTCTTTACTAAAAGAATTTAGTTAAGTAATTGAATTATTATATTAATTAAGTAAGGCTTTTTGAATAAATGAATTAATTAATTAAGTTGATTAGATCAATTTAGTTAAGCTTAAGTATAGAAAGCATTTTAATAATTGGAAGAGACTTTAATTAATCTAGTATGGTGGCTTAATTATTAAAAGACTATTTTATCTAGTCTTGGTCAAAAATTACATGGAAGAGATTAATTGAAGAAGTTAAATTAATTTTCTTCTAGAAGGAAATACAATTTTTTGGAGAGAAAGAATTTCTTTTATATATAGGAATAGGATTCCTATTAGATATGGATGAGGTTCCTAACAAAAAGGGATCTACCTTGTAGAGTAAATCCCTTAAGGAAACTAATTAACGTAGAAGAGTTCTTCGGAGGAATTAATTAGTCTTCTACTTCTACAAGAAAAAGAATTAATGTAGAAGAATTCTACATGGAAAAGAATTGCAAAAACTAGTTCTATAACTAGGACTAGAGGAGGACAAAAATTTCAAGCAATTGCAAGCCAAAATTTCCGTCCCCCTTAGCAAGAAAAATCCTTACCTCCTCCCTCTCTTATATGTTTTTGAGTTCATGATTGTTCATCAAGATCTTAAATTCAAGAACTCATCCAAAATACTTAGAGAAGTAACTTTTGCTTTTATCCAATCCACACACTATTCCTTAGAGTTAGAATAAACGTTTATAGATCAACCTAACTAAAGATTATAAACGATGGGTATCTGGAGTGTGGATCAACTTTAGAGGAGAAACATTTGGGTCTCTGAAGTGAATCAAGAATCCGGGCAAGGGCGTTTTGAGAAGAAGATCGAATTCTTCAAGAAGGAGAAAATGAAACGGTTGATTCAAGGAACGAGGAGCAAGCTAGGGAGCTTAAGTATAGGGAGAAGAAACTCTTCGATTTTCATGAAATATCAAATAAGGTAAGATCTTCTATATTTAAGTTTTAAATAATTTGTATAGAGATCCGTAAGCCTATGATATGTGATAACCCCATAAGATTAATAAACTCATATTTTTAAATCCTAGAAACTAACTTTTAATTTTTTGTTGTACTTAGTTGGGCTATATGTATGTTTCGCAACATAGCCAACAATACTGTGGTTCCGGATTGTCTTGACAATCACCCACCATTTATATTGTTAGAGTTTTCCTCGATGGTCGCCCACCATTTATATGGTTCGAATTGGCCTCGACGATCACCCACCATTTACATGGTTCAATTTGTCTATCAATGACTGACCACCCATAGCGTTATCCTGATTACCACAATTGTTGTTATCCCATCGGGGCAAGGCCTTATCCTTAATTCCTTCAACCATTGTCAGTACACCAACTATAATTTTGTTTGGCCAAATTGTGCACATCCTTAAAGTAATTTTCTCAATTTAATATTAGACGTTTGATAGACTTCCTCGATCATACTCCGACTATTAACACCCTTAATGTTAGGAAATTTCATGTTAGATGTTTTGATGATGACAAGATAGGATTCAATGTTAGACCCCAAATAAAATGTAGGTTTATGTTTTCATAGATTATTGTTTAAGCGTTTGAAAATTTGTAATTGTTATTTTGTTTAGGCTTGTAATTTTCATCTTTGTAGATTTTAGACTAAGTATTAGATACTAAATCGCTAATAGAATTCTAGGTGAGTCTATTAGAGAAGAAGTTGAAGATCAGCGTCTGAAGTCAACCAGAGATGAAGATTTGTTTCTTAGCGTCCGTCAAACGCTAAAGGACTATTTCAGGATTTATGGATCAAACGCTCAAAGCACTTAAGCGACCGATGTCAGATTCACCTGAAATAAATCCTCAAGTCATGAAGGACTTAAATGCAATCATTCAATTCAACGGACATTTATTTCCAACGGGAAATAAATTCAAATGCATTAAATGCCTGATAAAAGCATTAAATGTGATAAGATACTGTGACTTGTGGACAAGCCACCTTTTTTACTAGATTGTCAGAACTTCAGAGTTTATAGTTGCACCCATCCAATCGGTGCCAGCAGATTTTCAGGAATGTCAGGCTTTAGGAAGAATCACGCACCGCGTGAGAGGCACTTTCCTACATGTGTCCAACAGATAGATCCCAAGAATTGCCTATAAATACCTTACCTTCAGCAAACCCCAAAGGTACGGTACATAATATTACAAGAGAAAATTACGTACATGCACAAGAAAAACTTGCTTAGAAAAAGCTTAGAAACTCCATAGCTAAAATTCCTTCAAGATTTTTATCTACATTCCAGACAGTCACAAATATCTCAAACCTCTTCCAAAGAAGAAACCTAAATTTCTATTGAGATATTCCAAGTTGTTTGATCTTCCCAAAAACAAACAGAACCTTGTGGCAAACCTTCAACCTTTCATTTGAGTGAGAAAGTTGTTGAAACCCCTTTTCAAGCAGTATTTCTGAGTGAGAGAAGCTTGTAGAAGACGATCTTCATTGGTGCTGAAATCTGTGTGATCAAGGAGCCCGAGGTCTTTTTCATCCTTTACTATCTTGTAGAAGATTCTGTGTGATTCTTTGATAATCATCCTAGTAAATTCCTCCAAGTGAAAAAAAGGAGAAGAAGGACGTAACTGGAATTACATCACCCAGTGAACCTTATATATCTTGTGTCATTTATATTTTATTGTCTTATTTTCATATTACATCATTCATTCTGAAAAAGACAAGTAAAATTGCAAAGTAATTAATTAACCAATCGAACGCTAAAAATCATTTTCGTTGTGCTAACCCTAATTAAGCGATCTAAGCGTTACCCTACTTTGGTAAATTGCTAAAATCACTAAGTCTAAGTTATCTTTACTGAAGCGCCTAACCCAAGCGCTCAGCTTTCTAAGCGTTCAAATCTTTAAAAGTGATACAAATTTTTGAAGTCGAAAAAGACTTCAGGGTCTATTCAACCCCCCCCCCCCCTTTCTAGATCCTTTCGTATGCCACTTGGGACCACCAAGTGGTATCAGAGCGGTTAAAGTAGAAACCTAAGCGTTTCCGAGCGTAACTGCTTGTTTAGATCCATTTTTCTAAAACCTAATCGCTTTTATTTTTTTTAACATATCATTATGGCTTTTAACAAAATGCCTAAGTTGGTAGAATCAAACTATGATTCTTGGAAACTTAGAGCATTCGCTTATTTATGCTCTTGCGATAATGAAATGTGTGATGTGACTACAGATGGCCCCATTCAGATTATGAAAGTTGTAACTCGAGGCCCTGGAGCAACCGAAGCCACTCCAGATGGTTGTGTCGAGAAACCTAAGTTAGAATGGACGCCTGATGATCGGAAAAGAGCAAATCTAGATAATGTTGGACGAAGTGCACTCTACTCAGCATTAGGAGATAATGATGCATTATTCAACAAGATCAAGCAATGTAAGACTGCCAAAGAAATATGGGATAAGCTGGCTATAGTATGTGAAGGTTCAACACAAATGAAGGAGAACAAGCTCTCCATAGCCATGCAAAGATTCGAGCATTTCAAGATGCAGCCCAATGAGACGCTAGAACAATTGGACGCAAGATTTACTTTGCTCATTACCGAGTTAGCGTCACTGGATAAGGAATTGACGAACAAGGAAATGGTCAATAAGATTTTCAGAAGTCTTCCAAGTAAATACTTGATTAAGACTGTTGCTATGAGAGAATCACAGACCTTGGAGACTCTTACTCCAGAACATGTGTTTTCAGAGTTAAAGGCATTTGAATTTGAATTGGGTGAAGTCAGCGACACATCGACTGAATCAGGAGCTTTAATCGCTACTACCAAAAGTAAGGGTAAAGCGGTTGGTGAGGTTAAATCAACGGAATCAAATGAAGAAAAGGAAATGGCTTTATTGGTCAAGAAATTCAAGAAATTTCTAAGATATGAAAAGAGAAATCCTATTGGACAAACTTCATTTCAAACTCCTCCCCCAGCACCAGCGCCTCAGTATCAAGCGCTAGTATATTCTACACCTCAACCATTAGTGCCAGTTCCTTACCAAGCGCCTACAACTCCTACTCAAAATCTCTCAGCTCCAGTTGGATCAAAGCGATTATCCACTGAACAGAAAATGAAAACTAATTTATGTTATAATTGCAGAAAACCAGGGCACTACCAGGTAAATTGCCCTTATCCAAATGTGTCTAAGCCCACAAAGCAAGACTATGTGGATAAAAACCAATTCAAAAGCAACCTTCGCCAACAAGGTTTGCTAGCGGAATCTGAAACATTCTCCGCACCTAAAGAGGATTTGGAATCATCAGATGAAAGCAGTGATGAGGAGCCTACAAGCGACTCAGCGTTGATTTGTCTTATGGCAAGAGATGATGAAGCGTCTGACGATTCGCTACCAGAGGTAACCAATGAATTATCTCATCCTCTTTCTTATGATGAATTACTTGACAAAGTTAATGAATATTATAAAGATTGTCAAGAGGCCGCCAAAAATATATCAAAACGATCTCGCCATTATCTCATCACTCACAAGAGATAAAGTAACACTCAAAGCAGAGTTGAAAGTTCAGCAACAATGCATTGAGAAGAACCAAACACTTGAGAGTGAGATTATTCAATTAAAAAGCGATCTTGATATAATAGTCAAGAGAGAAGCTGATCTGATCGCTAGACTTGCCAAATCAGAGCAGCTCGTCTCATCATTATCAAAAGCTTCAAGAAAGCTAGATAATGTGACTGAGGTAACAAGATTATTTGGTGAAAAAACCGGTTTAGGATACAATAAATTCGGTAAACAGCCTAATAAATCTAATGTTACGGCGAACAACAAAGGAAAGGGTGTTACCTTTGTTGAGAAAAGTTCACAAAGCCAAACGCTAAATGAACCTAGCGACAATGGTACGAGGCGAAATGAAAAAGCCAAAGCTGACTCAGGCAAGGGTAAGGCTAAAGCAAATGATTCACAAAGAAAGGTTCATCCAAACACTCAAAAGGCTAAGGATAAACCATCTACAAGTAAATCAAACGCTAAGCGTCAAACGCCCAAAGCGAATCCTAAGCCAGCGCCAAGGAAATACCAGCGTCAATATCCAAGACAGTCAAGATCATATTATTGATACTATGATGATTATGATTATGACTATGATTATGATTACTATTATAATCAAGGATATTATTATACACCTAAAAAGCAGACACAACACGATGTGAAACCCAAGAAGGCCAGTATTCCTACAATGAAGACTAGGCAAATATGAGTTCCTAAAATTCTAATTCAAACCAAAGTTACTAACACTGAAGGACCCAAGGCAACATGGGTACCTAAGAAGAATTAAAATTGTCCTTTAAATGCAGTTACCTAGAGCCAACACCGATACTTCAGTTTGGTACATTGATAGTGGATCGTCAAGACACATGACGGGTTCCAAAGATCTTCTAGTCAACTATCGAGCTACCAATGGTCCTCAAGTTATATTCGGTGATAACTCCAAAGGTAAAACGAAAGGTATAGGTACCATGCATAGGGGGAACATCATGATTAGTGATGTATATTATGTTGAGGGTCTTAAGCATAATTTGTTAAGCTGATAAGAGTCATTTTTACGTGTTTTTAAGCCCTTAAGTTTATGTTTTAGATTCATTTATCGCTTGATTTATGCCACATATGCATATAACCTATGTGCTTATTGAGTAAAGGTGGAAAATCACTGCAATTGACGTAAAGTGCACAAAAACACAGTATTTCAGTATATTTTCAAATCAAATTTGAGGATGTTTTTTCCTATTAAGTTGTATATCTCTGTCTTGGTTTCACATGAAAACTTGAATCATCCAAATCCGAGGTCCGTGGAGAAAGTTATGAAGAAAACACGATTGCTGCACTGAAAAATAAGAAACCGGTTAACTTCTTCCCCAAGCCACTTAGGCCACCTGGACCACGCCTAGACACCATTTGGGTCACGCCTGGGCGCCGATACAGCGGGTTTGAAGGTATAAAGGCCAAAAATGAAAGGAAAAAGGGGGGGGGGGGTTCGAAATCTGGGGGATTGGGAGCATTTCTCTGAGTTTTGGGCCATCTTTTCACCTACCTTGAAGGGCAAGAAGAAGATAAGAGCTAAGGATTGAAGCTCCACTAGAGAATCCATCACCATTCAACCTTATAGGGAGTTTATTCATTGTTTATTGCATTCTATGTTGACAATTATGTATATGAACATGTTGAATTCTTCTATGTTGATAGTTATGGGCTAAATTCATATGACTAGGGCCTTGTAAGAGTTGATTTGTGAATTATTCGTATTATTGATAATCATTGAATCAATTTCTATATTGCTATGTGTTATGAATTTGTGTTTATACTTCTTACATGTGATTGATCACCATGTGTATGATTGATTGCCTAGTTTAGCATTTTGAGAAAGACTTAAACTAGGGTGTGAAGGATTCATAACATCACCGATCAAATAGGAGTTGCCCTAGACATAGGTAAAGACTCCCGGGTGAAGTCGTTCGATTCTAATCGAGTAAACTCTAGTTCTTTAATGTATACTTAGAGGTTAGATTTTCGGGTAGACATACTTAGGAAACCACCATTTAAGTATAGGAGTCCATCACGAGACATCGGTTATTCTTTACCGTAGGAGTTTTCACCATAGCAACTAGGTCTAATAATTCAACGAGAGTCTTTGTGCAAATAAGGATCAAATCAAGTCTTGCATGTGCCTTAGTCTATTTTCACACTTGAGTTTCAATCCATTGCTTGTTCTTACTTTTGTTCTTTGTTTACTTAATTGTTTTGCTCTTACTTTACTTTAATTGTCTTTACTCTTATTGCAAATCATAAACTAGAATTCAAGTCCTTGTGGTTCGACAACCCGGAATTTTTGTCCATCTATTACTACACACGACTAGTGCACTTGCTACCAAGCACGTTAGCTATTAGTGTGTCATAAGCATTAGTCAATTTTGTAATAAAGGCTTTGAAGTAAAATTTTCAAGCGACTTTTGCTATGTCAACGACGCTAAGACTAAGTCTACTAAACTAAGAGGAAAAATAACAAACAATGTGTATTTAGTAGATTGGGATTCTACACTTGATAACAACCCCACATTCTTTGTTGCTGAGAGTCAAAATGAATTGGGTTGGTTATGGCATAGAAAAATGAATCACCTCAACTTTAAGGCAATCTCTCAGTTAATATCACTAAATCTAATAGAGGGATTACCTAAGGGTTCCTTTCAAAAGAATCGCTTATGTGATGCATGTCAAATGGGTAAACAAGTTAAATCATCTTTTAAGAAGAAACCATGTCTATCTGCTTCTAGAGTTCTTGAACTATTGCATCTAGATTTGTTTGGTCCTATTCAGATCATGAGTGTTAGTGGTAAAAAGTACTCGCTAGTAATAGTTGATGATTTCTCTCGCTATACATGGGTAGAATTTCTAACGACCAAAGATGAAACTAGTGTCAAGCTCACAGCGCTAATCCGTTAACTGCAAACTTCAAAAGATCTAAAGGTGACGAGAATTAGAAGCGATAGAGGAACTGAATTTACTAACCAATTTGTTGAGAAGTTTTGTATAGATCTTGGAATACTTCATGAGTATTCTGCTCCTAGAACACCTCAACAGAATGGAGTTGCTGAGCAACAGAACAGAACGCTTAAAGAAGCCGCTAGGACGATGCTTGCAGAGTCTAAGCTGTCTCAAAGGTTTTGGGCCAAAGCCATCAATACCGCTTGCTATACTCAGAACCGGTGTATGATCAACAAGCAACATGAGAAAACTCCATATGAGTTGTGGAAGGGACGTAAGCATAACGTTTCATATTTTCATGTATTTGGTTCAAAATATTTCATTCATAACAATGGATCCCACAGCCTAAAGACTTTTGATCCTAAAGCGGATGAGGGAATCTTTCTAGGCCATGCCAAAAATGGAAAGAGTCTTTGCATCCTAAATAAGATCAAATCGAAGGTTGAAGAATCCATTCATGTTGTGTTTGATGATGCTAACCAAGAACTGAGTCAGGTTAATCCTGATGATGTAGGAATTGAAGATCTTGCCCAACAAGCATCACAAATTAATCTTGGTGATAATAGTGATGATGAGGATTATGAGATCTTTGTGCCCATTCCTAAAGTTACTTTTGAGGTTACAAATAATGATAAAGTAGGAATCGCTGATGATCATGAAGAGAATGATCATCAAGAGGAAATTGGAACTATGAATGATGAAGCGACTGCGCAAGAGACAAATATGGATCAAGCGATTGATAACCAAAAGTCTCTCAAACCGTTCCAACCAGACCGCAAATGGCTTAGAGACCATCCACCAGAGTTAGTAATTGGAGATATTGAAGCACCTGTTAGAACTAGGTCCGCTACAATTAATGAGGACATGTTCGCAAGCTTCCTATATCAAATGGAACCAAAGAAAGTGGATGAAGCGCTCAGTGATTCAAGTTGGGTAGAAGCGATGCAAGAGAAGCTTAACCAATTTGAGAGAAGTAAGGTTTGGACGCTAGTACCAAGACTAACTCACCAAGGAGTTATTGGGACTAGATGGGTTTTTAGGAACAAAATGAACGAAGATGGCGTTGTTATAAGAAACAAAGCTAGATTAGTCGCTCAGGGTTATTGTCAAGAGAAGGGTATTGATTTTGATGAGACGTATGCCCCAGTAGCCCGTCTTGAAGCAATTAGGATGTTCCTAGCATTTGCCGCATTCAACAAATTCACAGTGTACCAAATGGACATAAAGAGTGCATTCTTGAATGGTAAACTCCAAGAAGAAGTCTATGTGGAGCAACCTCCAGGATTCATCAACAACCATGGCAAAAGTATGGTCTAAAAATTGGATAAGGCACTCTATGGACTTACACAAGCACTAAGAGCATGGTATGACACTCTCTCTATCTTCCTTATAGATAAAGGGTTTTCAAAAGGCAGCGTTGACACAACGTTATTTAAGATTACCCATAATGAAGATATTCTCTTAGTCCAAATTTATGTTGATGATATTATATTTGGTTCTACAAATAAGCGATTGTGTGAGAAATTTTCAAAAATGATGCAAGATCAATTTGAAACGAGCATGATGGGTGAATTAACTTTCTTCTTAGGATTACAAGTTAAACAACCCCCTAATGGAATATTTATAAACCAAGCTAAATATACAAGAGATATGATTAAGAAATTTGGTATGGAAAATGCATCATCTTCAAAAATTCCAATTAGCCAAACGCTTATGTTAGATAAAGATGAAAGTGGGAAGAAAATTGATATCACTAACTATAGAGGTATCATTGGATCACTTCTTTATCTTATCTCTAGTAGATCGGATATTATGTTTTCGGTATGCATGTGTGCACGCTTTCAAGCTGATCCTAGAGAATCACACTTAAATGCTACTAAGAGAATCCTTAAATACCTAAAAGGCACACAAAATGTGGGCTTATGGTATCCATGGGACTCTCCTTTTGAAATAATTGGTTATTCAGACGCAGATTTTGCAGGATGCAAAATAGATAGAAAAAGTACTAGTGGTACATGTCCATTTCTAGGTGACATAGTAAGAAACAACAATCCATAGCACAAGAAAAACTTGCTTAGAAACTCCATAGCTAAAATTCCTTCAAGCTTTTTATCTACATTCCAGACAGTCACAAATATCTCAAACCTCTTCCAAAGAAGAAACCTAAATTCCTATTGAGATATTCCAAGTTGTTTGATCTTCCCAAAAACAAACAAAACCTTGTGACAAACCTTCAACCTTTCATCTGAATGAGAAAATTATTGAAACCCCTTTTCAAGCAGTATTTCTGAGTGAGAGAAGCTTGTAGAAGACGCTCTTCATTGGTGCTGAAATCTGTATGATTAAGGAGCCCGAGATCTTTTTCATCCTTTACTATCTTGTAGAAGATTCTGTGTGATTCTTTGATAATCATCCTAGTAAATTCCTCCAAGTGAAAAAAAGGAGAAGAAGGACGTAACTGGGATTACATCACCCAGTGAACCTTATATATCTTGTGTCATTTATATTTTATTGTCTTATTTTCATATTACATCATTCATTCTGAAAAAAACAAGTAAAATTGCAAAGCGATTAATTAACCAATCGAACGCTAAAAATCATTTCCGTTGTGCTAACCCTTATTAAGCGATCTAAGCGTTACCCTACTTTGGTAAATTGCTAAAATCACTAAGTCTAAGTTATCTTTACTGAAGCGCCTGACCCAAGCGCTTAGCTTTCTAAGCGTTCAAATCTTTAAAAGTGATACGAATTTTTTAAGTCGAAAAAGATTTCAGGGTCTATTCAACCCCCCCTCCCCTTCTAGATCCTTTCGTATGCCACTTGGGACCACCACTTTATTCTTGAGTAAGTTGTGTACTTTGAACAATATGTCGTCTCGAATTCCCCTCTTCAGAGAGTATGTTTCATAATATGAAACATCCAGAACATTTTCACTTAACAATCTTATAGGTTTAGAGTGATGTCGTTCCACATTGTCTGTTTTTAATCTTAAAACCATACTTGGTTTCCTTTTGCTTAATGAAATCACGACTAGTTTTGCCTCAACAAGTAATTCACTTTTACGATGAAATTATAGGCTATAACTCTATTTATTATTAAAACAAAATTGACTTGTTTAACTAAACATTACTATCACATGAAAAGAACATGCAAACAATTTAATTCATCTATTTAAATTATGCATTTCTTTATTCATTGTCATCAAGATTTATACTAAAGATTATCAAAGTTAGTGAAGAATCACAGGTATTCCATTTATTCGTAAGCCAAAAGAAAATTACTAAATAATTACTTCATAAATGCCTAGCTAAATAAAGTAATCGTAAACATGCAAAATTATTTATTCTTTATCAAGAATAAATCATAAAGATAAAATATAAATAAAAATTAAGTCACATATATCACATGCTCAAATTAAACTCATATAACATGATTACATCATTGTTGACCACAATAAAACACATAACTAAATATTAAATTATATTTAATACTATTCAACACAATATATAATCAAATGAAGCAATCATAAATCAATAATTCACAGTATTAACTTATCTCACTATTGGTTTAGTAACAAATATTTCTCCTTCAATTGTTTCCATGTATTGGATTAATTTTTTTGACACCATGGAAGTTCGAATCTTGCTTTGTTTGATTTGAATTTTACTACAGAAATAAATTCAAACTTTAATTAGTCATAAAAATAATTAAAATTATAAATTACGAAAAGAAATAAAAATTAAATGAAACTCCATATCTTGATTTCATTATTTTTCCATTGGATAACGCCATCTTCAAGCAATACTCGAATAATGTCTAAAGTTGTTGGGTAAAATTAGTACGAAACAGGCGGAAAAAAATGCAAATTTAGTCCCATAGGATAGGGCTATTTTAATTCTAGTCCCTTGTTTTACGCTATTTTAGAAAACGTTCCAATAATTTGACAAAGTTGCAATATTAGTCCTTTTTTTCAGCAATGTTGATCTCGCTGTCTATTTTTTAACGGAATGGTCTATTGAAAATTGCATCTTGCCCTCTGAAACTATATACGTTGTGTCAAACGCCCACTAAACATTTTTTTTGTCATTTACCCCCCTAAAAAATAATTAAATAATAATAAAGAAAGAAAACAAAAACATCATCTTCCCCAACTGTTTAAAATTTGTTATTATTTTTTAGGGGTAAGTGCCATTAATATTTGTTTAGGAGGTATTTTATACAATTTGCGCAAAATGTTATTTTAAAAAAAAACTATTCTGTTAGTTTTTGTTAACTTTTAACGAAAAATAAACTGTGGGATTAACATTGTTTAAAAATAGGAATAACGTTGCAACTGTTCCAAATTATTGGAACTATTCTTAAAGTCAACAAAATAGTGGGGCCAAAACTAAAACAGTCATATCTTGTGAGACTTAATTTGCAATGTTGCCCGAAACAGACATTGTTTATGAAAATGCAATATGAAAATAAAATGTGGAGACAAAGATTAACCCTATTTTATTAAGACGTTATTGCCCCACACTTGGTGAATATGGAATACAACAATTGTCTCCACAAATACAACGACAATGTCTTTAAAATAGTACTACTACCTCCTTTCGAGCCTAATGAACAAAACACTTGTTCCAAATTCTTTCGATGGACAAATTTCTACATACAACAATTGTTAGTGTTATGCCCTCAAATGCCATAGAGGATAGAATTATAGGGCATTGAATTGTAGCTAAACATTTTTATATTAATAAAAGGCATTTCATGTTGTTTCTTATAGGCATTTGTAAGGTTTCATAAATAAAGTATAGTCCTTGATAATAAAGCAAACTTTCTACTCCCTATGGGTTAGGGGGAATTGATAGTGTTAGGCGCACGGCGAGCCAATTGTTTTGGGCTCAGCCATATTAAATGTAAACACTATGACAGTCTTGTTTTAAATATATTGAATCTTTTATTAATGATATGCTTCTTTATTGTTATAACTGTTGGTAGGACAGATAAAGATCTCATGGATTACATATGGTTAGGGGAGGCGGTCAGGGAAAACATATGGAATGCTCTCAAAGACCGTAATCCTAAATATTGTTCCAAGTCATAGAGGTTGTGAGATGTGGGATATCACTGGCCTCGTCAAGACTTGTCCATACATGTAACTCTTACGAGAGGTCGACGCGTTTCATTGTTGATGCCTTGAATGGCAATACATGTATGAAGATTCACAATGGATTATGGAATTGAACGGCCCCGCTTATGGACTCCTATTTGGTGGTGTCGAACATGGAGTTCTTGAGTTTCGTAGTGTGAGATTAATTCTTAGACCTAAGATGTCATTTGGAAAGGGCACTACCCACTCTGCTTTGATATGCACGTGCACTCCAGGAGAGTCATGTGTATGTTTGGCATAGTCTGGTAGTGCAGTGGAACAAATGGCAGTCAGAGAGGGATTCATCCAAGGTCAGGAGTACCCAGCTTTTCCTATGTTGTTGCAAGAATCTAAATGATCGTGAAAAGCCTTTGATCAAAGCGATTATTTTCTTAGAGGGATTGGTGATCCCGGATCGGAAGACTGGATCATTAGGTGTCATAACACAGTCATAGTTTTCAAAGTTATTAGGGTTCGACCATCGCCATACCTTAGACCATGGATAGGAAATTGGTGAAGGATTCCACTCACGTGACGATCGTAACTCGGATAGGTCATTTGCTTTTCATCATTGACATCTAGGTAGTCGTGGCAACATTGCTAGATATCAAACCATGACCAATAGGTGCCTTGGATTAATTTGGTGAAATTAATTCAATGAATAGTTAATATTTAGAATAATTAATCTAGCTTGTGGGGACTTATTGCTAGCTTGACAACGAGCCTGAGGGGTCACACACAAAACTTAGTGTAGTACCTATTGGCTATTTAATTCGTTGTGAATTATGGTGGGATTAATTAATCAAAGGAAAAAGGAATTAATTTAACTAGTGAATTAATAGTCCTATAATTTAATATTAGGATATTAAATTGGGAAGGACTAATTAATTAATTAGGGAAAATAAAATAATATATATATACACATAAGTGCACATGTGGCGTGTGTAATGTGTATATGTGGATTTGGTGGAAAGATTTATCTTGCTCACCAAGTTTGTTAAATATATATTTATTAATTAATATTCTATAAATATATTTATTAGGATCTTTAATTGGTTAAGGTAGCTAATTAATAAGGAAGGATCCTATTAGATATATGTTAGGATATTATTAGATATGGTAATATCTAATTACTTGGAAAGAAGTCCAACTATTTGTGGAGAGAGAATAAAAGAAAAAGGAAATATACATATATAGATACATGTATACACGCCTACTCCCTAATTTTTAGGGGAGGAGTAGGCGTGTAACACCTAGGGTTTTTTTAACCCTAGGTGGACTCTATATATATGTGTATATTTCACCTCTTTTAGATAATGGTTTTAAAAAGTTGAAGATTTTGAAAAGTAATTTGAAAAATACACAAGTCTTTTTCTCTTTATTCTCTCCCAAATTTTCTCTCGCTTGAATTCTTCAAACTCATGTGTTGAGTGCAAAGAACACTTAAATAATTCCAAATCCTTTTTTCCTAAAAAGCCAAGATTCGATATTCTCTTTGCTAGCACTGGTGGGGATAATTGAGGGTACAAGCTAGGGTGTGGATACATTTCAGAGGCGCAACGCTTGGGGAGCTAGGGCAAAACAATTCGAAGACCGTAGTAGGGAATATCTTAAAAAGACGTTGATGCTTTAATGTCTACAAGAAGTAAACACATGTAAACTAATCTCTAAGATAGTTTTAGAATCTGATGGTACCATGTCGACCTAGCCCTACTTTCGGGGATTCGCTTTATTTTTGAAATTATATGTATTCTACTGTGCTGGTATCCCTAGGGTTGTTAATCGATCCCAAGAAGAATGGCATTAGAAGTGTTTAATCCTTGGTATCTAAATTGGTTCGAAAGTCAAAGAGAGTATTGACTGGACATCATTACTGAATAAAGACTTGTATGATATAAGTTTTCACAAGGAAACGCCAGTTGAACACTATAAGTATGTTAGTGGGAACTTATGTCATAGAAACATCAGTTAAACTGATGAGTTCAAACACGGCTCGCATCAGTTATGCCACATGGGTTTTCACTCAATTATAGTCAATGACAAAACTGATAAGTTGTGATAGGAACGCTTGAACCTTAGACCTGAGTAATCACGATGAAAATGTGCTTGTGACATCAAGTCTGTCATTACAGTAATTAGATCCAATTTACCCGTTGGTGGGATCGACCTCGAAGTGCGACTTGATGGGCCAGTAGCAATCATAACTGATTAGCGAATTGGAATTTATTTTCTCATAAGTGAATGAGCTAAATAGCCTTTGCCGTCATCAATGGGCGAGGTCAAAGACTTTGTCCAAAGCATTAGAGATACTCATGTTGGACATAAGAGTGTACTTAGTGACCTCGATTCATTATGAGCTGAGCATATGGTCAAGTCCTATGAGTTTGACTAAACCATGACTGTCACTTGACTGAGATATAAGAATAAAGGGTTTATACTCATACGATATTCATAGCGTAAAAGGTTTGTAATGATTCTATTCATTCGTTGTCAATTGGGATACGATGTGGGCACGAGACTGGCTAGATGTTACCCACATCCTTTTGGCTTCCTCCCAACTTCCTTTTGAGACGAACCTAAAGAGCGGCGCTTAAAGGAATTGCAAATGAAAAATTATGGAATAAGACTTGAGAGATTTTTCGGTATTTGATATGGCAATTAATTAAATAATTAATTAATTAAATCATTAGATAATGTTGTTAATTAATTAAGTTAATGTGTTAATTAATTTCTTTATGAAATTAATTATAGAATTAATTTGGATTAATTAGTTATTTAATAATTTATTTATTGGTGGTGGTCCCAAGTGGCATACGAAAGGGTCTAGAAGGGAGGGGGGTTGAATAGACGCTGAAGTCTTTTTCGACTTCAAAAATTTCGTATCACTTTTAAAGATTCGAACGCTTAGAAAGATGAGCTCTCAGGTGCTACAGTAAAGATAATTTAGACTTAGTGATTTTAGCAATTTACCAAAGTAGGGTAACGCTTAGATCGCTTAATCTGGGTTAGCACAGCGAAAATAATTTAAAGCTTTAGCGTTCGTTTTGGTCAAATAGTCGCTTAATCATTTTACTTGTCTTTTTCAAGATGAATGATCAAATATAAAGCAAGACAATAAAATAGTAAATGACAGTAAATAACACAAGAATTTGTAAGGTTCACTGGGTGGTGTAGTCCCAACTACATCCTTCTTCTCCTTAAACACTTGGAGGAATTCAACTAAGTTGATAATCGAAGGATCACACATAGGCTTCTACAAAATAGAGGAGGGGATGATGATCTTGGACTCCTTGAGCACACAGACTTCAGCACCAATGAAAATCTTCACCAACAAGCTTCTCTCACTCAGAAATACTGCTTGTAGAGTCAACAACTTCTTCACACAGACAAATGAGGTTGAGGGTTTTGATCACAGGTTTGTTTGATTTTAGGAAGTTCAAAGAACTTGGGATATCTTAATATTAGTGCATAGTTCTTGTCTGAAGATGTTTGAGATATAAATGACTGTCTGGAATGTATGGAGAAAGCTTGGAAGAATTTTGGCTATGGAATTTTTAAGCTTTTTTTGAGAAAAATATTTCAGTAAAGTTTTGACTTTCTTGTGTATGTACGTGTTGTTTAGGGTTTGCTGAGGTAAGGTATTTATAGGCAATTTCTTGGGATTTGTCCGTTGGACACATGTAGGTGTGTGCCTCTCACGCGTGAGTGAGTTATACCTTTTCTCTGACATTCCTGAAATCCTGCTGCGCTGATTTGATGTGGCAAGTTTGAACTCTGAAATTCTGATGGTCTAAACCAGTAGGTAGATTGCTCAGTATACAATATGTCCTTATCAAATTTAATGCTCTTATCAAGCATTTAATGCATTTGAATTTATTTCCCATTGGAAATAAATGTCTGTTAAATGATTGCATTTAAGTCCTTAGTGACTTCAGAATTTATTTCAGGTGAATCTGATCTTCTTGATTGCTTGATTACTTTGAGCGCTTGATTCATAAGTCCTGAATCAGTCCATAGCGTTTGGCAGTCACTTAAGACAAAATCTTCATCTTCTATTGTCTTCAGACGCTGATCTTCAACTTTATCTCTACTACACTCACTTAGAATTTTATTAGCGACTTGGTATCCAATACTTAGTCTAAAGTCTACAAAGATAAAAATTACATGCTTATCAAAATTACAACCTTTCAAACGCTTATACAAATGTTCTATGAAAATATAAACTTACATTCTTTTGGGGTCTAACATAAAATCCTATCTTGCCATCATCAAAACATCTAACATGAGATTCCTAACAATTTCTCCCTTTTTGATGATGTCAAGACCTTAACTCTTATAACTCTTTTATAGATTAACAGTTCAAAGAAAAGCCCAAAATAATCATAAGTTAGCGTTTGGAAAGTTAGTGAAGTTAGCTAATGTTAGATTAGCCTCAACAAGTTGTTTCAGCGGTAAATCATTCATTCATTCATATGAAAGATAAGCATACATGATTTATACCGAAAGTAAATAATTTAAAGCGACAACAGAAATATATAAGAAAGTATAAGCAATCATCTTTTCTTTCACTTCTTGTTCTCTTCTTGAAATATTTCATTCGCTAGATCCAGGAGAAGTCTATCAACATCTATCATGGTTGTATGCTGAATTTCATCATAGTCATGCCTTCTCAGTTTAGCGCTTTCATTGAGCTCTAATAATCCTTCCACCCATTCCCTTGGACGGATTCCAAGTTCTCGGATCAAGTCATGGTAAATATCTTATCTTCGATCATTGGTGGATTTCCAGTTTATAGGTCTTCTAAGAGGTCCGGCGTATGGATGAAAATCCATACTCTCTAAAAATTCAAGTCCGGAAGAAAGTGCCTGCCTTGATAGTATCTTAGCTTTCGCTTCTTAGTAAGCATTTTCTTTATGCTCACTATTTCTTCGAATATGGAGCGCCAATGTTTGTTATCTGTTTTAGAGATAGGCTCCTTCGAGGCTTTGGACTGGGACTTTTCATTGAGATCTTTCCCCTTCTTGGCATCATCAAGGGAGGTCTTTAACTCAACAATGTCCCGGCGAAGAAGTTTGACTTCATCCACTAAAAGAGCAACTTGCTCAGCGATACTTTGAGAGACTAAATTGGAAGAAGTATGTCACTCAGTATCAGTGGATGCATTTTGGGATAGCGTCCGATTAAAGTCATCAGACATTTCTTTGACAAGAGGAGCGATACTATTCATCATAGAGATTGTAAGTTTGTTGACGTTTCTCATGTTAGCTTGAAGAATTCTCTCTACTTTGTTAAGCATTGAAGTGCTTTGCATTTCCAAACTAGAACACGAGCCTGTGATATTACCAAGAGAATTTTGAACTGCTTTTCTGAAATCTCTAGCCTCTGGATCACTTTGGGAGTCCAAGTCTGATGAATCGCTGGAAGAAGATTTTGCCTGAGAGGTCATCGCTGTAAGAGCCTTACCTTTAGCCAGATCAAGAAGAATAGGTTCTTCCTCAGCCACTTCATTCAGCTCAGCTTGTACCTTGGCAATCGCTTGCTCAACAGATTCAGTCGCAACATCAATTTCTGCAACTTGAGCAACAGATAGAACCTCGACTACTGAAGCGCTGTCAATTTGAGCGACTTGCACATCAGGAGCTTGTTCCTCTTCTATTTCAACAATCTCCATGGGAGGAGAAGGGTTCTCAAGAGCAATGACCCAGAGTGGGCCAATCGCTTCCATAACATTCCTTGGACTTAGGATGTTGGTCTGCGGAATATAGAATATAGCGTATGTGTGCTCTTCAGTGCTAAGTGCAAATTGCACTTCCTCTAGCAGATCAAGTCCTGAAATATAGGAATTGTAGAAGTCCAAAATAAACGGCATTAGCGCTTGGGCAACTTCTTGGTCCACTGGTATAATTTGCGAGATCATCTTGGCCACTTGGATATTTTGTTCACACATTAGGACATGGTGAAGATTATAGCCTCTGAAGCAATTTAGGGTAAAATAATCAACGAAGGAGATGTCCAGCGATTGTGCATTTTCTACAAGCACTCTCCTGTCTCTGTGGAATTCTTCAAACTCAGCATGGTCGTTGTCCAACCGCATGTGAGCTTCACTTTGCCCTGGCAGAATCGATCGCTTGCTAGTGGAAGCATCTTCATTTAGGTCCGGAGGGATACGCTGTACAAAATCTTGAGTTGGGTAATATATATAGCGTCCACCCTGAGCGATTAGGCTTAGATGCTAGCGAATATAGCATTCTATCGATTGTCGAAAATAAGGCAAGTCGCTAATATTGCCCACCAGATTCTTTCTCTGCTCGAGTAGGAACACTGCAAAACCTCTTCTTCTGTATTCTACTCCGAATTGAAATAAGAAGGGATACCTCACTAGTTCTTCTAGCGTGTAGAGATGCAAAACGCACTCTTCAACCCATCTAGCGGTATTCATCATCCATCTTCTGCCAAGCTTATCAGGTTTTTTCTTATCTGCTCTGGTAGCGAGATACTTCTCGAATCGCTCGACCTCTTCATCATAATCATCAGCCCATACTCTTGCTAGGTACTCGAGGGCTTCATCTTCTATCCACGTGTTAATAGGATTAGAACACTCAGCGACAACAAGTCCTTTACCTTTCCATAACTTGAGTGGTTATGAGGATAAAGCGTTCTGAGGAGAATGAACGACTTTGGGATCGGCAGAGTATCCAATCCTGTTAATGATTTCTTCATCAGGGCTCTTTGACCAATCACCCATGTGGGGATTCTTGATGACGATCTTGTTTTGGCACAAAGGATAGAAGGATTCTGCTGAATGACCAGTGAAGTTGAAACGCTTTTCATCAAATTTTGTCATGTTGAACGCTGGCCGCCGGATGTATTCTACCCCGGGATTGAAGACGCTCAAGCGTGTAAAGACCGAGATCAGCAAATCTTTCGAAGAATCCAAATTTGTTAGAGTTAGAGATTTTCAGGTTGTGGAGAGTATCTTGAAAAGTGATCTCCATGTCAACCAAAGTCCGGGTGTCATTTTCTCTGGCTGCGTAGTAAAATTCAACATCCGTATGATAGTCACGAGGAAAGAAATCAATGACACGAGAAGGAGGTCTTGTTGGAGTAGGAACAATGACAATCGCTTCTGTCGGGATAGGGGTCACTTCTATCGATCGCTCAGCATTAATAGCGTCTTCATGAGTTAGAAAAAATAATTATTTACGGCGACAGAGGAGAAACTATGTAGCGGAATTTATTTTTACCGATGAGGAGCACAAACTACATATCGAGGTGTACGTGTGATTTAAAAATAAATAAATATTAGTTACAGTGTTGACAAGTGGTGTACGTAGACGAGCACGTGTGGTAGTAACTAATATAGTAATGCAATACTCAATACTTATAAAAGTAGTAGTATATATTCAACAATGAAACAGATAACTGTGGTATTATTAATATAATAATTTAGTACTTGATGCATATAGACGCGATATATTATTTTAATATTACAATACTAATCATCAAAATAGTACGTGGTGCTGGGGCATTTGGTGGTGCCGACGACGCGCATTTGTGGTATCATTAAGGCAATAATGCAATACATTATACTTATAGATGTATTATATATATTCAAAGATGTAGTATATGATACATATGATTGTGGTATTTCTCATGCATTAATGGTGTACTTGATGCAAATAGATATGTCATTATTAATTTAATAGCGTACTACTAATAATGCACTAATGCAATGCTAACCATTAAACAGTACGTGGTGGCCGCATAAGCCGGTTTTAGACATTCTAAGACAATCCTCTTGCTCTTTTTTTGAACAAGTACGGGCAACTTACCAATGTGTATGCATGATTTTTGAATAAAAATAAATTATTTAACACAGTGGGAGAAGAAATTGTGGTGCTTGGCATTCAATTGTATCGACCAAGAGCACGAGCTACTTTTTGAGGTATATGCATGATGTTTTAAGAGAACAAAAATATTTATAGTGGTGGCCAGCAACAAAGTTAGGTTGCGGTTGATGGTGGTGTGAGAGTCTGGTGGTTCATACGACGAGCATGTGCGGTATTATTAATGCAATAATCCAGTACTTGATGCATATAGACTTAATATTATATATTCAACAAATGATACATGATACATATGATTGTGGTATTATTAATGCAATTATATAGTACTCGATCAATATAGATTAGTATAAAATTGATTCAATAATCCACTACTAACGATACAATAATCAGTAGTAATCATAAAATAGTACGTGATGAAGGTGGCATTTGCTGTTGCTGAGGACGGTAAGGGCTACTTTTTGAGGTGTATTAATAAATTATTTATGGCAATGGGAGGACAAAAGGTGGTGATTGGCATTCAGTTTTAATGACCAAGAGCTACTTATTGAGCTATCCCACAAGCTACATATTGAGGTGCACGTGTGGTATTCCAAAAGAAAAAAATTGTTTATAGCGGTGGCGAACAACAACGATAGGCTCATGTGGTGGTGATGGCAGCGTTCAGTGGTGCCAATGACAAGCACATACGATATTATTAATACGGTAGTTGCTGCATATAGATGTAGTATTGTATATTCAACCATACAGTATCTGATGCATTTGATTGTGGTATTATTAATGGAGTCATGTAGTACGTGAATTAATTCAATCATTCAATACTAAAAATTTGTTAATTTAATACTAATCATTAAACTAGTAAGTGCCAAAGGTGGCGTTCAGTGTAGCAGAAGATGAGCAAGGACTACTTATCGAGGTGTACATACGAATTTTTAAGTGAAAATAATTTTTTTACGACAGTAGGATGATAAAAAGTGGTGGCGACATTTAGTTGTAACATTCACAAGCACAATTTACTTATTCGGGTGTGTGCATTAAAATTATTTACAATGGCAACAAACATCAACAACTGGATGACTGTGATAGTGTGGTTGCATTAGTAATTCTGACGATAAGCAGAAGCTATTTACTAGTGTAAGAAAGATATTTTAAGAAAAAAAATTATTTACAATGATTACTAGTAGTAGTGGCGAGCAGCGGACATGGTGGTGGCGGCATGCTGGCGGCGATCGTGGTGGTCACGACTTTGGGTGGTTTTCGTGTGATTGTTCAAGTAAAAAAAAAAACTATCCACAACAACGGCGGCGGTGGATGGATGATGGTAGTGGTTAGGGGGCTGAAAAGAAAAAACGAAATTGAAAAATATGCAAGTAGTTGTTGTTTGGAGGAAACATGATTAGTTGAAGGAAGGGAAAATGACTGGAAATAGCAATTGAGGGGGTTATTTGATAGTGATTAAATTACCTCTGGCATAGAAAATAGGCGACGGTGCAACAAAGTTTGAAGCAAGACGACCATGAGCATGCATGATTATCCCAATCATACCTTCTTGTCAAGAATAACAATAATAATATATATATATATATATATATATATGGAGTTGTTGCCAGAAAAATAAATACCATCACTTTTAAGGATACTAGTTTCACATTTTTTACTCCATTTTGAATCAATGCATCAAAAGCTTTTTCCTTTGAACCCCATCAAACATGGCAAAAGAGCAGAGTATTTGGCATGATGTTCTCACAGAAACTCCAATGAAAATTTTGATTATTAGTAGTGTGTGATTTCCCGGAGCGGACTGCAACATTAATGGAGCGGAGTTTCAGCTGTACATAAATGTCATATGCATTAGAAATATATCATCCGATTTCAGTTCCCCATGTTCATCCCTCATCAAATTAATTGGTCATTAATTTATCACATTTGGTCCCGCCGTTAGTTTCTCCATCTAATCGTTAACGGAGGGACAATTGGATGAAACATTGACCCAATTTTAGTCGCAAAAAAATAGAACTCAACAAAGCAACCATTTACATCAAATTCACTCCAAAAACATCTTCTCCAAAGAAGAGTATCCTCAACACAATATGGAGCAAGATCATCATCTTCAAACATAAATTCTAGTTCTTCTTTCATTGGTTCATGGCCAAATTCACTTTATTTAGGGTACACTTCGCTCGTTTTGGGTCTTATCACCATGGAAGCTTGACCTTCTCCTTGAAATCGTGTTTTTGAGTTCAAAAGATGGTCGTCTTGTTTTTTAGTTCTTCAAGTTGAGTCCTCTGCAAGTGGTGTTGAGAAATTTAGGGTCTCACCTCAAGAATTTGTATAAAATCAAAAAAACTACAATTTTCAAACATTGGGAGAACTTAGAATAGGGGTTTTCAATGGATAATACTTCAAACTTTGTTTAGGGTTTAGTGTATAATCACTTATTAAAGCTCCAATTTTGTGTGGAAATAGCAGATTTGACAAGTTTGGGTGGTTTTTTGTGCGGAAGAAATTTAGGGATTTTTTTGGCTAAGGGTATGGGTTGTGACTGTTGGATCTCAGCAACACATGTGCCTCATCACTAATAGAGGTCCAATTTTCCCTCCAATTGGCCTCACATGTCTAACTAACAGGGGAATAGGGTGTTTAATCCCCCAAATTTGTTCAATCCGCCATCTCCACACATAATTGGAGATTTAATCGGTGTTTATATCCTAAATGTTGCGAATCGATCTAGCGGATAAAAATTTCATTTGATTCACATAGCCCATAATCAATTCATTTCTTCTTGATTATCATAGCAAAGAATTCATATGACCAGGGTAATCAAATTACCTTTTACATTGTATTAGAACAATCAAAGTAGGAACGGGGATCACAAGAGCACCGTCTCTAAATCGTCAAGCGAAGATGATCTTTGGGAAGCTCTGACCTCCTCTCCGGCTATGGTGGATGGCGGCTAGGGCTAGAAAGAGGGAGAGGAATTCTTTTTCAGCTTCTTCTCTGTGTTAGGATTATGCCCTCAGATGTCATAGAGGATAGAATGTATAAGGCATATATCTTGAATTGAACTTAAACTCTTCTTAAATAAATGGTATTGTTGAGTTTTCACTTAATTCTTATCTGCATCTATAAGTTGTGTAAAACGTTTTGTTCATGTTTTCAGTGCGATCCCTCTACTTCCTATGGGATAGGAAGATTGGCACTAGAGAGATCGATCTTGATTACTAAAATAAGTTCGCAAGTAATATGAAGTCTTTAATGGACAAATAAAGACTTCGAATACTTGTACAATCTTAGCTCCGACATGGGAGTACCTGTCTGGTATCATGGGATGATAGGAGATTAAGATTGTAGACACGTCAGTGGAACTGATATGTTCGAACACGACTCGCATCGGTTTTGTCACATGGGTTTCACTCTGTGACTATCAATGACGGAACCGATTATGCGTAATAGGTATATGTGAACCTTTGACCTGAAGTATCAGGCTGAAGATGCTTTTGTGATGTCAAGTCTTTCACTAGAGTAGTTAGACCCAATTCACCCTTTGGTGGGGTCAACCTCGAAATGCGGACTTGATGGGCAAGTGGTAATCTTAGCAGATATCTAATATAGGATTTGTTCTCTCATAAGTGAATGAGTAAGTACCCTATGTAATTATAGATAAATAGAGATCAAAGTCTTTGGCCAAAGCAAACGAGACGATTGTGCTTGGCACTAAATCAATCTCAATGATCTTGTATTTATTATGATTTATACATATGGTTAAATCCAGTGAGTTTGACATAACCATGACTCTCACTTGACCGGGGAACGTGAACAAAGAGTTTATACATATACGGTATTTATGATTGGAAGGTTTCAGAATGATCCTATCATTCGTTTCGTTTGGGTTACGAAGTGGGCCACGTGACTGGCTAGGTGTTAGCCACTTCCTTTGGTTTCCTCTCATTGCCAAATGAAACGAACCTAAAGAGTCGTGCTAAAGGATTGACAAAGAAAAATGAAGAAAAAGGAATTTCTATTATTTCTTCTGGAAGTTTTAATTTATTGGATAAATTAAATAATTAATTATTTATTAGATGAAATAATTAATTATAATGATAAGATTAATTATTAATTAATTTCCTTGTGAAATATATTAATGAATTAATTTGGTTATTTAATTAATTAATTTATTTATTGGATGTAATAAATTATTAGTTGAAATAAGAAATTAATTAAACAAAACAAATCCTGGGGCTAAATAAGGAGTCCAATTGGAAGCCTACTAAGCCTCAATGTGGCAGCTTTGAGAGGCCACATATTAGGGCTCTTTTGTTTTGACTTGTTCAATAAGTCATGTGGTATATAAGGACTCTTTGACTTAGATCAAGTAAAAAGAAGAGAATACACAACTCTCATAACTCTCAAAAGAAAGAAAAATATTCCTCCCCTCCTCTATACCTAGCCGTCGACCATAGAGAAAGAAGAAAGGGGATTTTTCGTTTGTTGATCCGTGCGTGACGATTTAGAGACGACTTATTTTCGTTGTTCGGATCAAGTTCAAGTTTGAAGAATCAAACCAAAGGATTGAAGATTTGGAAGATTCAATATTTCGAGTTTGGAGAAGAAGAAGTTTTTCTTCATCATCATATTCATATTAACGAGTAAGTTTTATTCGTTATACGCTTTTAGATTCAATTATGCGAATTAGAGTACCAATTGGGTTTTCGTTTTAATTTTTGAAATCCCTTCCGCTGCGTTTATACTTTTTCAAACGAAAATCCAACACTCTGATAGTTTAATTCTAAAATAAAATAATGAGTTAACTATGTTATGATTAACAACTAATGGTGTTTATAAAATAAACCCCGAGTCTTTCTTGCAGCACAAGGGGCGGTTGAATAGGCCAAGGAAGATGGGCTTACTGGGCTCCTTTTTATATTTAATTCCGGTTGTGATTAATCAAACCCAGTCCAATCCAATTGGGTATTAATTAATTAGTTTTACAATTAAATAATCAATACAACTTATAAATTAATTCAACTTAATTTTAAATCATGAATTGATATTCATTTAAATAATCTATTTAATCCAATTAAGTATGTTGTTTAAACTATGTCATCATTTAGCCATTTATCTCATCTAATATGAAAGTACGAGAATGTCTTTTAAGCAGAAAAATATATAAATACATTTATATATTTATTCCTATTATCTTCATTTAGGGTGAGTCTTTAGGCTCATATTGATTGGCAAATGGGTGGATTTAAAGGCTATGGTTGTCACCTAGTCAGCCCCGTAGAACCAAATCGTGACCCAATCGAATACGAAATGGCTACATCATCACGAATCTTTTAATTACAAATGCAATATGAATATAAGCTCTTCATTGACACAACCGAATCAAGCAAGAGCCATGGTATGTCAAATTCATTTTACTTGATACCATACTATACAGTGACAGTGAAGTGAAATTACCAGACTACCCCCAGTGTCAAACACGAGATAGTTTATCTACTTTGGCTAAAGACTTATAATTTCATTCAGTCACTTCCGTATAGGTCACATGCTCATTTACTTTTAAGACAATGAATCCTATTTTGGAGATTTCTTATAGCTATCACTTGCATTACTTGAACGGTACTTCGAGGTCGACCCGGCCAACGGTGGAAAGGTCTGACTGCTCTAATAACTAATTCAACAGTACATGTATGATGTAAACAAACCTTCGGGTCAAAAGCTCACTCATACTATTGTAATATGCAATCCTGATCATTGTTAGTCACTAAGTAAAAACCTATGTGTTCGGATTACTGCAAGTCTAGTTCAAATATACTAATTCCATTAATATATTCATGACATACGCTCCCACTATCTAATCAGTGAATGATTGACAGTCTTTGTCAAAACATGTGTCAAACGAGTTGAATCTTAATGCCCAATTAAGATTCCTTAACTTGCGAACCCAGTTTAAAAGATTAAGTTGTTGACTATTCCAGTGCCCTTCCCTTATCGACATGAGAGTGGAAAGTCTATCTTGAATCTCAAGGACTTATTTGTTCAGTACATTTAAAAGACAATACGATTTATATGTACAAAAAAAAGAAAATTTTTTCTATAAATAGAAATATGATTGTTTATACAAAATAACTTATTAATGCTCTACTCAATCTAATTCCTCATTGGCTTAAAGGCAATACTCCTAAAAATCTCTCACTTGCACTCAACGCAAATCACTATGGTATTTGATGTCCATCTTCTCAAGATGTCTATCTAGCACCGCCTGCTATAATGACTTAGTGAGTGGGTCAGGTAAGTTTTCCACTGAGTCTATTTTCTACATGGCAATATCGCCTCTTCCAATGATTTCTAGAATGATGTGATATTTCCTCAACACATGTTTAGATTTGTTGTGAGACCTTGGTTCTTTAGCTTGTGCAATTGCTCCATTGTTGTCAGACCAAAGTGTCAATGACATTTTCACGCTAGGAACCACTTGAAGTTTAGTCATGAACTTCTTCATCCAAATAGCTTCTTTTGCTGCCTCTGATGTAGCCATAAATTCTGCCTCGGTCGTGGAATCGGTAGTTGTGCTTTGCTTGAAACTCTTCCAAGACATTGCTCCACTGTTGAGCATAAATATAAATCCAGAGGTGGATTTCAGTCATCAGCATCAGAGTGAAAGTCTGTATCTGCATATCCATCCACCTTTAATTTAACGTTTTCATATATTAAAAGCATATCTTTAGTTCTTCTTAAGTACTTTAAGATACACTTTACTGCAATTTAATGCTGCTCACTCGGGTTTGCTTGAAACCTACTAATGACTCTTATAGTGTTAGGTGTGTGCCCTCAATGCTAATGAGGAATTAGATTTGAGTAGGGCACTGATTTATCTTGTACAAACATTTATAAAGGCAATGAGTTTTGTGTTGGGAATCCTGTTAGGCATGCACAGTGGAAACGAAAAACAGATCCGGATTTCCAAACCAAGATCAGTTCGTGACTTTCGTTGATTTTATACAAGAAAAACATGAATACGAAAACTTACCTTTTAGCATATTCAATCTTTAATCCTCGCAAATCTTCAATCTTCTCCAACGGTTCAATTGTACAATCTCTAGATCATCACGAGGTGGAATCGACTCCGAAAAATCTCCATCTCTGACTCCATAGGCTGCTAGGTGAGAGAGAGTGGAGGAATAATAATTTGTTCTGTTTTGTATTTCTGGAGGAGGAATTTCAGTTATGTTTTTCTCTCTACTGAAAAATTAACTTTCAACCATGTTCTCTGGCTTATGCTGGAGGATTAAACAAAATCCTCCAACAAGACCCTACATTAAACGCCCATTATGAGCTAATTGGACAATAATTGGGCTATGTTGACCCAATCAACTTAGTCCAATTAATTTAATCAATTAATATTTAATCCAATTAAATATATATTGATTAAATCAATATTCTTATTAATTAATTAATTAATTTAGTTAACTAATATTATAGTTAAAATATTTAATTAACCTACTCAATTAAGTATTCAAACTAATTTATTTAATTTACCATTGTTTAATCCAATTAAACAACCAATTAAATTAATTTGGTCCAATTAATTAATTCATCCTACCTGGTGACAAATTACCAGAACACCCTCCAAATACAAGACTTGATTTCCCCATCTATTCTTTTATAGCACGACTCTCTAGGTTCGTCTCAATTGGCAATGGGAGGATACCAAAGGATGTGGGTGACACCTAGCCAGCACCGTGGCCCCACATTGTAGCCCAATCGAGTACAAAATGACTATGTCATTACGAACCTCTAGATTATGAATACCGTATGAGTATAAGTCCTTCACTGTTGTATCCCGATCGAATCATAGAACTTGATGCTATGCTTAAGATCATAGTAATATGAGATTACTAAACACGAGATAGTTCATCAGCTCTGACGAGAGACTTTCAGTCTCATTTACCTATGATCGCATAGGATACCTCTCGTTTACTTTCGAGATAATGAATTCCCTCTTGGTAATCACCTCACATGCTACTTGCCCTTTGGAACGCATTTCGAGGTCGACCCCACTTTTCAACGGGTGATTTGGGTCTAACTACTCTAGTGACAGAATCCAACGTCACAAGCCCACTATGACCGCAACTCCTCAGGTCTAAGGCTCACGCATGCCTTCATAATCACTAATCCAATCATTGACAGTCACTGAGTAAAAACCCATGTGATCGGATTACTACGAGCCGTGTTTGAATACGCTAATCCCATCAATGTATCTATGATACAAACTCCCACTATCCCATAGCGTTCGACTAACACTCCTTTGTCAGAGCATGTGTCATACAAGTCCATATCAATCTCAATTCCCAATTGTGATTCTCCAACTTGCGAAAGATTTAAGTGATCAAGTATCAAACCCTTCCTATGCCCATCTCCTTAACTACTATAAGGAGTGCGAAGGTTTGCCTTGACACACATGGACTAGTTGTTCAATTAAGACTTTATAGATGTCATCAAGAATTATACGAACAACATACTATTGCCTTTATATTAATTAGAGGTTGCACAATATAAACTCGTGCCTTATATTCTAACTCCTCGTTGGCATCAAGGGCACATTCCCAGTAATCTCCCACTTGCACTCAATGTCAATCGCTATGATATAAAATACCCATCTTCTAAAAGAAGACGCTCTAGCACCGCCTGTGACAATACCCCAGTGAGTGGGTCAGCCGTTTAATCGGCTGAGCTTATTTTCTACAAGGCTACATCGTCCTTTCCAACTATCTCTCAAGAGATGTTGTATCTCATATCATTTATTTGGATTTGTGAGACCTAGGCTCCTTTCATACGCGTGAACTTCATTTCATCACAGTAAAGTGACAATGCAAGCTCTGCGCTAGGGACCAATAGAAGTTCTACCACGAACTTCAGATCCAAACAATTTCCTTCGACATCCTCCAAGACTCCAAGGCGTTTCATATTCATTCTCAGTAGTAGAGTATTTTACTTAGAACCTCTCTAAATTACTACTCCACAATTGAGGGTGAATATTAACCAAAAATGGAATTTTAATCTCCTTTATCAGACTCAAGGTTCGAGTAAGTATAAAACTTCCACTATCAGTTCTGCATGGGCATAGACGAAGAATATATCCTAAGTTCTTCTCAAGTACTTCATGATATATATTATGTCTACCCATTGCTCTTCCTCTCTAGGTAAGAGCCCTTTCTCAGATCTTCTTCCTAAATTGCTTTAGGATTTATTCTAAGAAAAAGGCTTCGGAGGGGCCCATTATCCTATTCGCTCTATTTTCATAGATGCAAATTATAAGGATAAAGATGGCTTCTGCCAAGTCTTTCATGGAGCACATGCTCAATGTTTATGTATTGACAGAGTCAATGAGCCTTCATCATTTCTCATAAGTAAAGTATTCTCTACATATAGCACAAGAAATGATATCTCGCTCCCACTGGCCTTATTGCACACGGATGGTCTTTCTTCGTTTTGATGATATCATAATTCCAAATTATGTCATCAATGTGAAAATTCTAACTGTGAGAGGTCCGCTTAAATCCATAAATGGATTCATACAGCATGTAGACCTTATGAGAATCGACCTCAAATGTGAAACCCTTGTTCTGTTCGAAATGGATGTCCTTCTAGAGGAATCTATTTATGAACGAGTCTTCACATCCACATGCCAGATTTTCATAATATTGGTGTGTTGTTATCGAAAGTAAGATCCTAATGGATTTGATTTTAGCTGTGGCAAAAGGGCTTCCTCATAGCCAATGCCCTATTTTTTACTACACCCTTTCACTCTTAGCCTGACCTTGCCATTCGAATCGATCTTTCTCTTGTAGATGTATTCTCCTCTTTTGAGTACAAAACTCTTGGGGCGATCTACTAGAGTCTTGGATTGATTCAAAGACATCTAATCTATCTTCACTTTCATAACCTCCACACCTTCTCGTAGAGTCCATTTCCACTATCGATTTGTCATGGTAGAGGGATTGTATCCTTGGTTCTCCTTTGCTACATCATTCATCCTAAGCTTTTCTTTTAGCAGACAACCACTTCTCTCAGGCAGTTGAGAGACTCTTCCATATCAATCGTTGGTGGTTGTGTTTTAATGGGCTTATTTTGGTTCCTTGAATAGTAGTGTCCTAAGATGTTTTGTTTTATTCTTTTAGAATAATCTTTCCACCTTCTCTAATTTCTCGAATGATCTTATCTTCGGCAAACCGACCTCTAAGGCCACAATGATCCCCTGATCATCATGTAGGTAAAAAGGGTTCTCCCACTAAATCATTGGGATAACTAACAAAACATCATTTTAAGGACCAAGCCTCCCTATTCTTTACGTTTATCTTTTCTACGTAGGTTGGGAATTCCCATACTGTCACGTGTTTAAGATCAGGCTTCCACTGGCGCCACCCTAAAATGGTGCCATAGGAATGAATTTGGAGGGACATCTATTCAAGATGAACCTATGAGTAGCGCAAGACTCACTATGAAATGGGTAATTCTATGTAGCTTAGCATAGAATGAGTCATGCCCAACGATATCTCATTCTTGCATACTACTACCTTATTCATTTGTAGAGTCACTGGAAGGGTAAACTATGAGACTATGTTACGTTCTTTTAGGAATGGGTCAAATTAGGAAATCATATCCTTGACCTTACAATCCAATTTTAGCATCTTAATATGATACCATATATTCAACCATAGACGTCAGCACGCACTAACTTTAGAACTTGAGTGGCCCTTTAATATGTTCCATGTGAAGGGAGGTTTGGTCATCTTGCCTATAAGATAAGATTCTTAAGTTTGGATAGGGATCCAATCCCAATGGGCTTGTACCCCCACGTTTCTCCTAACTAGTGAATCTTATGCTCGTAAGACATGACCTAATCATAGGTGTCAAACAATTCCTTTAGTTTGTTTCTAGCATGCTACGTTCTCTAACTTATGTGTTCACAGTATACTAATTCCAAACTTTCAAATCGTGTTAACAATTTTTGTAAGGATGTATTGTTCCTATACTTATTTCCAAAATAAATGCCATGAAAGTTATTACCAAACTTAAAAAAGTACCATTTCTTGACCATGTCAGAAAAGGGTAACGTTCTTCGTTCCATTTGGTGAAACTAATCAATTATCCAAACATGTTCAGAATTATAAAAGAACATAGGTGGATTATATTTGGATACACCTGAAACCATGTTTGGTTGGAATATTGATCACCTCTTGTTTTTCCAGCTTTTGTACTTCTTTCTAATTCTTCAATCATGAGCACTAGCTCTAGAATGTAGAATACAAAAAGTTGAGAAAACCAGTGATAGAACAGTTATTTCCAATACACATGGTTCTATGTCCAGTGCACCTCATATTTAAGTCCTACTTATCGTCCCATTCTTAACTTGAGTAATGCTTTTTTCAAGCATATAAATCAACTACTCTGAACTGAGGACCTTCCTCAAGTTTCTAAGTCTGTTGATTTGGTTAGGTCAATACAGACAAAATTCTCAAGCATAATATTAAACGGGTTAATTTCTAAGAGAGATATAAACACAGAAAATAAACAAGATTCAATTAGGATGTTTATATTCTACACAAGTAAAACTGGGACTTTAATTTTACTTGGGTCCCACTACATTTTTCGAAACATGCACTCCCACTGCAATTTTCGAAAATCTCGTTAGATAGATTTCGTAGTGAGTATTGAGTTCTTCAAAGAATTCAGTGTGTTGCAACCCAACCGATTTCTGGCCCACTAATTATTGAAAGAGGTGTCATACACCAATTTATCCAATAAATCCCCATAATTCACAAAGCCGCAACCTAACTGATTTCTAAGCCCGTGAATTACCCGAGTTCATCCCACTAACTCCTTTAATCTAACATTTGAATTTCACCTTGCAACCTAACCGATTTTTGGGGTGAAATATGCTTTGACTAAAGCATCTCATGCACTTAACAAGACTTCAAATTATTTCTGAATGCATAACCCCTATAACAGGGAAGCATTACACATTGGTTATAATTTTAATTTCATTAAGCTTAGTGGAGGGAGAGGATGTCTCGCATCCTTTACTAACTCGGTATTATTTAAATTGGGAGGATTTTAAATATTTTAATCAAGGTCTCAAAAATAACATATTAAATCCTACCACGCTAACATGCATATAAAGCGTAGAAAAACCTAGCAATTCTACTATTACACATTTTCATGGACTATCTAAATCGGCCCAAGCTAATGGGCTAATCAACATATATATTTTAAGAATGCATAGTAAAACATAAATTCAAGTCCATGAATTGTGCATCTCATCACATATAACAAGCATTTAACCATAAAAGCACACATGCTATAAGAGCATAAAAATAAATTTAATTTATTTTGTTAATCAAATCCGATTTTGTTCATAACAAAACTAAATTTAATTTAATTTTGATATTATGATTAAATTAAATTTATTCTTCATGGAATTAAATAAAATTCAATTTCCATTAGAAGATTAATACTAATTTAATCAAAGCAATATTAAATCTATTTGAAATTAATACTTACTTAATTTCAATGGTAGGATTAAATCAACTTTAATCTAAGTAGAATTAAGTCCTACTTAATTTCCATGAAAAAGATTAAACCGATTTCAATCATTGTGAAAACGAGTCTCGCATAATTTCCATGAAAAACGATTAAATCAACTTTGATCTTAGTAAAATTAAGTCTACTCAATTTCTATGAAAAGATTAATTTAATTTCAATCAGTGTGATATCAAGTCACACTTAATTTCAATGAGAATGATTAAATTAACTTTAATTTTAGTGGAATTAAGTCCTACTCAATTTCAATAAAAGATTAAATTAATTTCAATCAATGTGAAATTAAGTTCCACTTAATTTCTATGGGCTCATGAATCATTGACTAAGTGTCACTTAATCAATAACAAAATTAAATCTTATTTAATTTTGTTAGGTAAATTAAATAGATTCAAAATATCAACAAAACTAAATCCAATTTAATTTTGTTTATAAATTAAATCTTAATTTAATTTATGTAAATTAAATATAATTTAATTTATATTAAATCCAATTTAACAATAATTAAATTTAATTCAATTTACAAAGAGGGCTTTAATTTCTTAAAAAGAAGAAGAAAGACCCAATTAATTAAAATTGGGTATTGGATCTTACCTAATTAATAATTCAATTGGGTACATTGGCGGTACATTGAGCCAAGCCCAATGTACATTAACCACCAAAGGATAATCAGTTGCCCAATGTGCATTGGGCCGCTCCTTTTCGCGCCGGGCCAAGCCCAACCGTAAATCAATATGCACTGGGCCAAGCCCAGTGCTATACAGATATAAGCTGGGTTGAGCCCAGCTAATTGGTGATCTTTGCTGGGCCAAGCCCAGCTCCAATGAAATTCATAAGTGTTGGGCCAAGCCTAACGCACAATAAACTGGTGCCCGTTAGGGAACTTTATCTTCCTCGTCAAACCGCGACGCCACCGTGGCGCCGGCCGTTTCGGCGATGGCTTCGCCGGTCGTGGCTGTGACCACTACCTCCGTCCGGATATACCCCGTAGAATACATGTTTGCAGTCCAAATTGAAAAACTAGCAAAACAGCCGGCAATTTTTCGACCATAATGGCCATCTCCGGCGACTTCGAGTAGGGCCACTCCAAACGCGCACGTCGAATCCACCGCGACGTCGAATTCCATGCGAATCTCAGTAGCCATCAAGAAGACAGAATTTTGCGAGGAATCGACGACCATCGGTGCTGCTTCAATTTCAACGGAAATTCATAATTTCCAGATCTCAAAATCAATAGAAATTGCAAACCAAAAATTCATTAAACTCTTGATTTTTCAGATTTGTAAAACAGCCCCAAACCCATAATCAAAGCACAATCAAAAACCAATTTCAGAATTCCCAAATCAAAAATCGATTTCAGATTCAGCTTTGTTTTCCAGAAATTTTGTTAATTTCATATTTAGCCCACAAGATTCTTCATTGTATTTGTAGATTCGAACAACAGCAGGATTTTGTTCTTATCGCGTAATTTTCCGGATTTAATAAAACAGAAAATCGATTTGCAGCCTTTATTCAAATTTAATAAATTTCAGAATTTTGATCCAATCTTTAATTCCAAAATAACAGATTTTTCGATCTTGAAGAACAAGCAAACATAATCGACGAAACCAACAAATTTGGCTCTGATACCACTGTTGAGAATCCTATTAGGCATGCGCAGCGGAAACGAATAACAGATTCAGATTCCCAAACCAAAATCAATTCATGGCTTTCATTGAATGTGAACAAGAAAAAGATGAACAGAAAACATACCTTTTCGCGTATTCAATTTTTAATTCTCGTGAATCTTCAATCTTCTCCAACGGTTCAATTGTACCGTCTCTAGATCATCATGCAGCGGAATCGACTCCGGGAAATCTCCATCTCTGACTCCATAGGTGACTAGGTGAGAGAGAGTGGAAGAATAATAATTTCCTCTGTCTTGTATTTCTGGTGGAGGAATTTTTTTTATGTTTTTCTCTCTACTGAAAAATTAACTTTCAACTATATTCTTTGGCTTGTGTTGAGGATTAAATAAAATCCTCCAACAGGCCCTACAGTACTTGCCCATTATCGGCTACTTGGACAATAATTGGGCTATGTTGACCCAGTCAACTTAGTCTAATTAATTTAATAAATTAATATTTAATCCAATTAAATATATATTGATTAAATCAATGTTCTTATTAATTAATTAATTAATTTAATTAACTAATATTATAGTTAAAATATTTAATTAACCTAGTCAATTAAATATTCAAACTAATTAATTTAATTTACCCTTGTTTAATCATATTAAACAACCAATTAAATTAATTTTGTCCAATTAATTAATTCATCCTACCTAGGGACAAATTACCAGAACACCCTCCAAATACCAGACTTGATTTTCCCCGTCTATTCCTTTATAGCGCGACTCTCTAGGTTCATCTTAATTGGCAATGGGAGGATACCAAAAGATGTGGGTGACACCTAGCCAGCACTGTGGCCCCACATCATAGCCCAATCGAGTACGAAATGATTATGTCATTACGAACCTCTAGATTATGATAACGTATGAGTATAAGAGCTTCACTGACGTATCCCGATCGAGTGAGAGTCTAGAATATGTCAAACTCACAGGACTTGATGATATTTTTAAGAATCATAGTAATATAAGATTACTAAACACGAGTTAGTTCATCAGCTCTGACTAGAGACTTTCAATCTCATTTACCTATAATCGTATAAGATACTTCTCATTTACTTTTGAGACAGTGAATCCCCTCTTGGTAATCACCTCACATGCTACTTACGCATTTGAATGCATTTCGAGGTCGACCCCACCTTTCAACGGGTGATTTGGGTCTAACTACTCTAGTGACAGAATCCAACGTCACAAGTACACTGTGACCATAACTCCTCAGATCTAAGGTTCACGCATAACTTCATAATTAGTAATCCAATCATTGACAGTCACTAAGTAGAATCCTATGTGATCGGATTACTACTAGCCGTGTTCGAATACACTAATCTCATCAACGTATATATGACACAAACTCCCACTATCCCATAGCGTTCGACTGACACTCCTTTGTAAGAGCATGTGTCATACAAGTCCATATGAATCTCAATGCCCCATTGAGATTCTCCGACTTGCGAACGATTTAAGTGATCAAGTATCAAACCCTTGCAATGCTCATCTCCTTAACTATTATAAGGAGTGTGAAGGTTTGCCCTGACACACATGGACTAGTTGTTCATTTAAGAATTTATAGATGCCATCAAGAATTATACGAACAACATACTATTGCCTTTATATTAATTAGAGGTTGCACAATATAAACTCGTGTCTTATATTCTAATTCCTCGTTGGCATCGAGGGTACATTCCCAACATTTTGTTCATGTAAAACTATGTGGCATTAATTGTATTGAACAAACAAGTCCCTAATATTGAGGTGTACTCACCACCACTTATTTGATAGGAGGCATAGGTGGAGTTAAGTGCTCGATCTTATAAATATAGTTCGCGAGCTAAGGAATCTTAATTGGGCATTATGATTCAACTCGTATGACACTTGCTTTAATAAGAGGTGGTGGTCTTATACTAATTAGATAGTGGGAGCTAGTGCCATGGATATAGTTAACGGAGTTAATATATTCGAACACGACTCATTGTAATCCGATCACGTGGGTTTTTACTCAGTTACAGTCAATGATCAGGATTACCTGTTACGATAGTGTGAGTGAGCTTTAGACCTGAGGAGTCATTTACATCGTGCTCGTACCATTGAATAAGCTATTAGAGTAGTTAGGCCCAATCACCCGTTGATGGGGTCGACCTCGAAGTACGATTCAATTGGTGCGTTCGATGATGAGAAGTTGACTACCAATAGGGGATTCACTGTCTTGAAAGTAAACGAGAAGCAACCTGTACAATCATAGGTGTTGTGGAATTAAAGTCTTTGGCCAAAGCAAATATAACTGACACATATTGGATACGAAGGACAGTTTGGTAATTTCACATCAGTATGATTAGTATAGTATCAAGTTCGATGAGTTTGACATTCCATGACTCTTACTTGATCGGGTTGCGTCAATGAAGAGCTTATACACATACGGTATTTGTAACTTAAAGGTTCGTGATGACATATTCATCTCGCGCTTGATTGAGTTGTGCTATATGAAGATGATAGGATGGAATGGTTTTACTTCAAAAAGGGTATTTCGGTTATTTCACATGGATGTGAAACTACTGATCGTTTGGGATGTGTTGATTTAATAAATATATATTTAATGGTATGAGTTAAATACATTTATTTAATTAATTTGAATAGTTAAATTAATTTTGAATTAATATATACTATTTAGTAAAAGAATAAGTATTTAATTATTTGCGTAATTGGATTAGACTTAGATTAATTAATTAAATTACTCAACATTGGACTATACATTGGATGAACCCAATAAGCACATCCCAATAGGCTTGGACGCCCATCTTGGAGAATAAGCTGCTTGGTTTTGTTTAAATACCCTGGTCACTATTGACTCAATCAATTTTTACCCTACGACTTGGAGTCGAGTTTGCTTAGGAAAAGTAGTAAAATAAAATTCCCTCTCCCTCTCATAAGCCCTGGCCGTCCGCCCCATTGCTAGGAGAGGAGGATGGAGCTTTTGAAGATCATTATCTTCGCGTGACAATCTAGAGGTAGGAACTTACGGGTTGCTACTCTCATGAACATGATTCCGAACACACTACAAGAGGTAAATAGTTCTATCTCGATCTTCGATTAAAATCAACGAAAAGCCTAAATTGATCCATTGCTCGGGAATCGATAATTTTTTTTATTCGCTGGGTATTTTGAATAACGATTCCCAACAGTTGTATCAGGGCCAAATCTATAGCTTCATTGATTTTTGTATGCGAATTCATATGTTTATTTGATATTCATTTTTTATACTCAATCATATGATTTAGAATCGTATAATATGGATCGAAAAATTTAAATTAATTTTTTGGGTGAATTTGTTAAATCTGAAATTGATTTCAATTGGATCGAAATTCTGAAAAAACGAGGGCAAAACAAACCCGACCCGAAGGTCGTCGGAGCACTGCCGTGGCCCGACTGTAATGTACCGTCATACAATATCCATTGAGGGCCACCGTGCAAAGCTCTTCACTGAGCTTACAGCGCCACATCAAGCGGCGCTGTGTTCCTCCGGAGAAACGCCGACCAGCGGCATTGATCGCCGCTGAGAAGGGCGGCGCTATTGACTACAGAACCTGCAAATTTGCTTATTCCGATCGCACTGGCGACATGAAAGTCTTCGTGCGTCGATCAGGTACCGAAGAAGGTCTCTGTGTCGCTGCACCGGGCGCCGCAACCGCGAATCGGCGAAGACGCGGTAGGTGGCTCCAGGCGCTGTGGCGCTGACCGCGCCTATTGCCCTAATCGGGCAACAGGGATGATGTGTTGGGCTGGCCCAACATATCATGTATTACTTAAGCGCTGGTCCAAAGCCCAGTGCATTTAATGTTGCAAGCCCAAGACTGTGGATGACCAGACGCTGGGCTTGAGCCCAGCGTGTTTATTAGTGCGACGCTGGGCTTGGGCCCAGAGAATTAATTAAAGATCGCCGGGCTTGAGCCCATTTTATTAATTAACAAGTATTGGGTTTGACCCAATACATGTGGTTGCCCCATTTGGACTAATTCATCGCCGTTTTTCCATTTGAATTAAATGGGATTTAATCTATTTAAATTTAATTTATTTTCTTAGTCTGAAGGGTAAATAAATTAGATTTGTTTTAAAGTTAAATTGGATTTAAATACCCCTTAGTTAATTTAGAAATTTGAACTTCTCTAGCAAATAAATTTGATTTAGTTACTCTTTGATTAAATTATATTTAGTCATGTGAATAAAATAAGTTGGACTTAATTTTATTCTTGATGATATTAGATTTTAACTTGCCTATCAAAATAAATTAGATTTATTTAAGTAAATTAAGATTTAATCTCCAAATTAAAGGGTATATAAATTAGATTTATTTTGAAATTAAATTGGATTTAAATACCCTTTAGTTAAGTGAAAATTTGATTTTCTCTAGTAATTAAATTTGATTTAGTTACACTTTGATTGAATTATATTTAGTCATATGAATAAAATAAGTTGGACTTAATTTTATTCTTGATCAAATCAAGTTTTACTAGCCTATCAAAATAAATCAGATTTGATTTTGATTATGTAAATTGGATTTACACTTGAATAATTGGATTTGATTTGGATTATGTAAATTGGATTTGCAATTAAATTGGATTTAATGGTTCTTGAAATCGGATTAAACTTAATTTCTTATGTTTCAGATTTGTTCATCCATAGAGACCTTATTGGATATAGTCTTACTTTAATTAAATTAGATATAGTTAAAGAAGTCAAAATAAATTAGATTTATTTTTCAATAATTAAATTAGATTTAATTAAAGAAGTCACAATAGATTAGACTTATTTCGAACTTGACCGAGTTAGACTAAGAGATAAAGTTTGACTTTATTTCGCATAGATAAAATAAGTTTTAATCTTTCATTGAAATATTGATAGACTTTATTTCAATAAAGATTAAATAAGTTTCAATCTTTTAAGCTCTGGAAATCAAGTTAAAATTAATTTCACCATGAATTTAGTTAGCTTATATTCTTCTTATGCCATTTAATTTCTACAAGGATTAAATTTGATGATTTAATCCACTTGTGTAAATTAAATTTAATTTTCAGAAGAAATTAAATTAAATTAGATTGGACTTAATCAACTAAGCCCATAAGAATTGTGTGAACTTAATTTTCTTTAATTAGTTTTGATTTCTATGAGTTAACTTTTTGATCCCAATTACATTGGGTTTAATGTTACTTGGATTAAATTGGATTTAATGTTCAAGTATGATATATTTCATATAATCTACTTTAATTTGATTAAAGAAGACGAAATAAATTTGATTTATTCTCGCAAATAATTAAATTGGATTGAATTATTTATTAAATAAGATTTAATAAGATCATCACATATGTGTTTAATTGTTTTACTTGCTCCCTTAATTATGTGATGGTGACACCTCATATGGACTTAGGGTTTTGGTTTTCTTTCTTTATCTAGGTTGTATTGGGCCGGAGTTTGAGCCCCCCAGCTTGTATCTTTATTTTATTAGAAACTTGTATAGGCCCGTTTCTTAGAATAAAATTAGATAGGCCCAATGGAGCATGGCGGTTCCACAAGAAAGCTTGCAGCTCGAAGATTAGTTTTTCTGTATAAGTGGAAGTTGTTGTAATAGATAAATCCCTCCCCAATTGGCTCGTTGGCTCGAGCTAATCTAGATAAAGTCCACGTGAGAGTGTGTTATTAGAAT
Organism: Buddleja alternifolia; assembly: GCA_019426215.1. NCBI lineage: Eukaryota > Viridiplantae > Streptophyta > Magnoliopsida > Lamiales > Scrophulariaceae > Buddleja > Buddleja alternifolia. The sequence continues at coordinate 10,915,753 of CM033395.1, forward strand.
TGCTAGGCATTTTCTAATTATTATATTTTCGTAACTACGCTGAAAGAATTGAATGTGCAAAGTGAGACTAATTAGCAAAGTAACATGACCATGTTATAAATATCCCCACTTAAAATACTGAGTAAGTAAAGGATATTTGATATCCTAGCTCTCCATCAAACTTTAGATAGAGATTGATGCATATATATAGCATCGTCCCGGTATTAGGGGGTTATATACTAAGATGTGTGCTTCATCTTCTTTAGTGCATTTGATGCCTTCGGTCGAAACAAATTTCACCCCATATATCAAAAAAGGTTGCAAGGCGAGATTAAATTGTTAGACTGATTTGAGTTGATGGGAATTGACTCAGATGGATCACCACCTATATATCGAAAAAGGTTGCGGTTAAGTGATTCATGAGCTGAAGAGATTGAATCATCAGTTTGACTGATTGGTGCAAGGCACCACTTCAGTGGCTAGACGGGCCATATATCGAAAAAGGTTGCAACTCGTCTGGGTCATTGAGGACTTCAATCACTCACTACAAAACCCATCAAACGAGGTTTCCGATTGTTGCAGTAGGAGTACAATAATTGAGAAATGTACTGGGAGACAAGTAACCTTAGCTTACTTGAATTACAATATAAAGCATCTAATCTTGACTTATTTTCTGCATTATATAACTCTCTTTAAAACGATCCTTAGTTCTTTTGCTTGAGAATGTTCAAAGTGACCTAATTTAACAATCATTAGATGGTATGCTTGTCGCAAGCATTACTCACGTCCCAATAGATGGGTTAGTGAGTGGGGTTATGGTATGAGGCACACTGGGAATTAGAACTTGGTCCTTGGAGAACTAATGTTCTATGTCTGACTTCTTAGAGATAGTGCTAGAAAAAAGTGCAGAGCAGGTAGGACGAGAGGTAGTCGGAAATGAAACTAGTCATTTGAGATTAACCTCGGTTCTTTTTGATAATTATGGACCCGTGATGGATGAATTGTTTGTTTTACCAAATGGAAATAAGATTGTTATTTTTCTGACTTGGTCATTAAAGAATACTTCTTTAAGTTTGGTAACATTGGAGCTAGAATTTATTCTTTAAATAAATCAGGCAACCATACGTCCTTGCTAAATTGTTAATGCAAATCCAAGCATCCGGAATAAGTGTACCGTGCTTAGTATGCTTGGAACAAACTAGTAAAATTGTTTGGTACCCCTTTACCGAGAAGATATTAAAAAGGCCACTCAAGTTTTATAGTTTTGCATGTTGACGCGTGTGATCACCTGGTTTGACCCGTTCTTTAGAAAGAACATCGTGTGAATTCACAATTGACACTTTTATCAACTCACCAAGATGAATAGGGTAGTTTCATGCGAGAACAAGACTATGTTGGACAATGTTGGTTCTATGCTAGAAATTGCAAGGTTCAATTCGGATGAAGCGTAACTCATTTATATCTTAAATGTATGTCCCTTCAAATTTGTTCTCAAACATTCCACATCAGATGTGATGCAGGGAACACGTTGCCTTTCAATCAACGAGGGTATGAAAATACCTGACATAAGCTGAAGAAGTACAAAGGTAAATATTTGGAGGTTGTTTGTTTGAGAAACAAATTTTTGCTAACCCTATGAATCTCTAGGAGATCTCTTTCACCTACACAATAATTGAATAATTGTTGTGGCTTTAGAGGCCCAATTTCTCAAAGATTTCATCGTTTGAGAAAACAAAGAATAGTAGAAAGATAGTTACGGGAACAAAATAGACTTTATTCAAACCAAAGCCCAATAAGACACAACCGCCAATGCGATGGTCTAGTAGAGTATCTCAGCCGCGGAAAAGATATGGTAATCTGCTGTTGCAGCGGAAGGAACCCATGAATATGATTTCTCTACGCATAACTAAACAATGGTGGGCATGGACGACGCGAGATAATGTAATACTGTGAAAGTGGGAATGGATTGATTAGTTGGATTGGCTTGGCCAAGTTAATGGCGTAGTCAATATAAGGGCATTGACTATGAGGAAACTTTTTTTCTCCCAGTAATAATCAAATCCATTAGAACTAGGCTTCCGATAGTAGCACACTTGAATTATGAAAATAGAGACATTGATATGAAGGATCTTTCATCATGAATTCCTTTAGAACGATGTCCAAATAGAACTGCCCAAAGCTTTATATCTAAGTTTGATTCTCATAACGTGTGGTAGCTGCATAAGTCCATTTATAGAATAAAATGGATGCCTTGTAGTTGTAATTTTCACTCTAATGACACAATGTCATCAAGAATGAAAATAAACCCTGTGTCTGCAAGAAGGTCAGTGGGAGCAAATTAATATTATTAATATTATATCAACTTGTTGACTGGGTCAAGACGAGGCTCTCAAGCACTCTTTATCAAAGACTTGTGAGAAGTTACCTGTGTCCTTTTGGTTTGCACCTATAGAGATAGAGCAAACGGGGCAATAAAACTCTCTCGAGCCCTCCACCTAAAGATTATCCCAATTCAATGGTTGATGGGTAAACTCCAGGAGAGGTCTCTTGCCCTCATCTCTCTAAATCTATGAGAAGATCAAAGAGATATGTGTGGCACAACCTATGCCTTAGAAGTAGAATGTCTTATGTTGGCAATGTTATGCACGAGACGGAATCTTGCTTGCGCATTTAGCGAAGAAAATAGGTTTCAAGCTAACCTAGGAGAGAAGCAATGGCATGCAATAAAAAGTATTCTATGCTACTTAAGAAGAACAAGAATGTAAGAACATGGAAGCGATTACATAATTTCGGATTTTGAATCTGATCATGATTGAAAAATCCACTTATGGGTCAGTATTCCCTCTGAATGGTGGAGCAGTGTCTTGGAATAGATTCCAAGCAAAGCACAACTGCCGATTCCACAACTGAGGTTGAATGTATGGCAACCTTAAAGGCTGCCAAACAAGTTGTTGGATTGAGAAGTTCATAGATGTACTTCAAGAGGTTCTTAGCGTGGAAATTCCATTGCCACTAAATTGTGATGACAATGAAGCTATCGCGCAAGCTAAGGAACCAAGGTCGTATAGCAAATCTAAACACACGGAGAAAATTTATTCGAGAAATCATTGGATTGAGGCAATATTGCCGTGTAGAAGATAGCCCTAGCTCATGATGTGGCTGACCTACTTACTAAGCCATTATCAAAGGTGGTGCTACAGCGACATCTTTAGAAGAGTTGTATACGATACCATAGCGATTGGCTTTGAGTGCAAGTGGAAGATTGTTAGGTGTGTGTCCTCAATGCCAATGAGGAATTAGATTTGAGTAGGGCACTGATTTATATTGTACGAACATTTATAAAGGCAATGAGTTTTGTTCATGTAAAACTATGTGGCATCAACTGTATTGAACAAACAAGTCCCTAAGATTGAGGTGTGCTCACCACCACTTATTTGATAGTGTGGAGGCATTGGTGGAGTTAAGTGCTCGATCTTATAAATATGGTTTGCGAGTTATTGAATCTTAATTGGGCATTAAGATTCAACTCGTATGACACATGTTTTGACAAGAAGTGTTGGTCTTACACTTATTAGACAGTGGGAGCTAGTGTCATGGATATAGTTAATAGAGTTAATATATTCGAATACGACTCGTTGTAATTTAATCACATGGGTTTTTACTCAGTGACATTCAATGATCAGGATTACCTGTTACTATAGTATGACTGAGCTTTAGACCTGAGGAGTGAGTCATTTACATTGTGCTCGTACCATTGAATAAGTTATTAGAGTAGTTAGGCCCAATCACCCGTTTGAGGGGTCGACCTCGAAGTACGATTCAATTGGTGTGTTCGATGATGGGAGGTTGACTGCCAATAGGGGATTCACTGTCTTGAAAGTAAACGAGAAGTAACCTGTACTATCATATGTGTTGTGGAATTAAAGTCGTTGGCCAAAACAGATATAACTGACACGTATTGGATACGAAGGGCAGTTTGGTAATTTCACGTCAGTATGATTCGTACAGTATCATGTTCTATAAGTTTGACATTCCATTACTCTTACTTGATCGGGTTGCGTTAAAGAAGAGATTATACGCATACGGTATTTGAGATGACATATTCATCTTGCGCTTGATTGGGTTTCGGTATAGCTTCACAGGATGGGCATGGTGATAACTATATCCATGGAATCCTCCCAATGCCAATCAAGACGAGCCTAGAGAGTCGTGCTATATGAAGTTGATAGGATGAAATGGTTTTACTGCAAAAAGGGTATTTCGATAATTTCACATGGATGTGAAACTACTAATCTTTTGGGATATGTTGATTTAATAATTATATATTTAATGGTATGAGTTAAATATATTTATTTAATCAATATTAATTGTTAAATTAATTTGGAATTAATATATACTATTAATTAAAAGGATAAGTATTTAATTAATTGTCTAATTGGATTAGACTTGGATTAATTAATTAAATTACTCAACATTGGGTAATACATTGGATGAGCTCAATAAGCCCATCTCAGTAGGTTTGGATGCCTAGCTTGGAGAATAACCTGCTTGGTTTTGTTTAAATACTCTGGTCACTATTGACTCAATCAGTTTTTACCCTACAAGTTGGAGTTAGGTTTTCTTAGAGAAAAGCAGTAAAATAAATTTCTCTCTCCGTCTCATAAGCCCTAGCCATCCGCCCCCTTGCTAGGAGAGGAGGATGGAGCTTTTGAAGATCATCATCTTCATGTCACAATCTAGAGGTAGGAACTCACGGGTTGCTACTCTCATGAACATGATTTCGAACACGCTACAAGAGGTAAATAGTTCTATCTCGATCTTCGATTAAAATCAACAAAAAGCCTAAATTGATCCATGGCTCGGGAATCGAAATATGTTTTTTTATCTGCTGCGTATTTTGAATGACGATTCCCAACATATAGTCTATGTTAGGTCTGGTCTCGTACATAACATTGCGTACGTGAGACTCCCTACTACTGACGCATATGGTGTTTCTTTCATTTCCATTCTATCTTTGTCCATTTTAGGACTCATAGCTTTAGAAAGATGAATTCCATGTCTCATTGGCAAAAGTCATCCCTTAGAATTATGTGATAAGTGTGAGTTTTACACATTTGAGAGGTCAATAATTTCATAGTTTAGGTTCAAATATGTATGAATTTCACCACTTGTGGCTTTGATTTGTGTTTTAAATGAATTCAAGGTAAAAATCATAACAATAGAGAAATCAGCTGGAATAAAATGCAATAATTCTGTATTTTGGACGCCGAATCTGAGAACGTGTTCTTCTACAAAGTTGTAGATATATGTCTTAGGTTCACGTGAGAACTTGAATCACTTGAATCTAAGATCTGAGGAAAACGTTATGAAGAAAACACTATTGCTGCGCAGAAGGAAAAATGCTACGGGCAGCTGGACGAATCTTAGAAACTTTTGACACCTAAAGACCATTAGTTGCCTCCTTTAATGATTGTAATGCATGTGTTGTGTGCCCTTTCATTTATAATGCTGATAGTTGTCTACTTTTGGGCATGTGTAGTGTGGGTTTTTACTTATATTCATGATGAACATTAGTTGTCTTCCTTTAGGCATGTGCTATGTGTACCCCATTTGTATTCTTTTAGTGTATATTAGTTGTTATCCTCTAGTGCATACTAGTATAAATAGGGGTGTTGTTTCATGTCAAAGGAACCCAACACACAAGAACACAAAACACACTAACACTACACTCAAATAGGATACTTTCTCTTACAACAAGAAGGAGAGGTTCGAAATTGGCAGCTAGAGAGGAGATTGGAGCAAAGAAACGAGCAAGACGAAGAGAACGACGATTCAACACGAGTTCATCAATTATTAACAGGGAGCTTTTTATTTTCAGAATATTTGTCTATGAATAATTCTATGTTTTTAATTGTTTTTCCAATTATAATTATGAACTAAATTAATCATACTAAGGCCATGTGAATGCCAATTTTATGAGTTTATATATATGAAGTGATTGTTCATTTTAATTCTATTATTGTTTTTGTGTGTTAATTTTATGCTTTTATTCCAATAGTATGCTTGATCAACATATGTTTGCTAATTAGCCTAATTTATTATTTGAGAGAATATATATTAGGGTTCAAAGGAATTAACACATCATCCGAAAAACATGAGGAATTGCTCCTAGAGATAGGTATAGATTTCCGGGTGCTGTTAGCCGAATTAATTCGGGGAAATTCTAGAACTTGAATGCATGGTTAATGATTTGATTCTCGGATAGATATATTTAGAGAACCGTCACGTAATCATAGGATTATTACAGCCGAGAGATCGGGTAATAATTATTTAAAGTTTTTTCCACCAAAGCAATAATAGTCTAATAATTAGAAGAATCACTCATATATATTTACAAATAATAAAGGTTGAAGCATGTGCCTTAGTTGCTTTCTCATATAAGAATCTCAATCAAATTGTTAAGTCTTAGTTTTTACCTTTCTACTGTCAATTAATCAAAAATCTTTTAATTTAATTCAATTGCTTTAAACTTGTTAATTTAAAATACGAGTTTCTGTGGGTTCGACATTCCGGACTTAATATCCATTCTATTACTACACACGACCAGTCCACTTGCTGTTTTATACACGTAAGGATTTTTCGTGTTAAGTTTTTGGCGCCGTTGCCGGGGACTTGTTTTGTTTTAGTTTGTAAGTTTATTGCAATTTTTAGTTTACTTTCTTTTATCAATTCTTTTTACTTTTATCTTCTAGCTCTAAATTCTTGTGGTTTACTTCTTTGTTTAAACAGGGTATTTTTGTGGTGAATAACCAGAACCTCAGGAAAGGGTTTAGAGGAATTTGATCCCGAGATCGATCGAACGTTTCAAGCAAACTTAAGAAAACGAGCTATGGCTGGAAATTTCCCTGACATGAATCTTCCCGAGAATAGGGAATGGTTTCAAAATTTGTTTCAAACCATGCAACCGGCACCTCCGGCACCACCCCCATCAGTTCGCGGTAATCAACCACCACGTGTACACACTACGTCGGGGCCTGTTGTGTTCCCCAATTTTGCCACACCAAACTTCCATATTCCACCTCACATGTTCAACATGGTTCAGGCAGAACAATTTTATGGTGATAAAAAAGAGTCGCCTCATGACCATCTGGAGCACTTCAATGATGTGTTGACTACTATGCAATTTCACCCAAGAGATCTTGATGCCATCCGCCTCAGATTATTCCATTTCTCGCTTAAGGATAAAGGGACCCTGTGGTACAAGTCATTGCCCCCGCAATCCATTGAAACGTGGGGTGAGTTAGTCGAGGAGTTTCTCAACAAGTTTTTCCCTTCATCAAGGATTAACGAGTTGAGAAGCGAGATCAAGGGTTTTAAGCAAAGACGGGATGAATCGTTAGCATCAGCATGGGCAAGATACAAGGGTCTGCTTCGAAAATGCCCCGATCACAATTATTCTAGAGACGAGCGAGTACTACACTTATTTAATGGAGTCCGGTCTCGGATTCGTCACAGACTTAATGCAGGCGCCTGTGGTGATCTTTTAGGTCTCGATAGCAGAACAGTGTGGGCAAAGCTAGAACAGATGGCACGGGAGGATGAACTGTACCCTGAAGATGATGATGAGATTATTCCAGAATCCCGAAGGGTTGCCGTTGCTCAAGAGGTAGAACAAGATGCCGAATCAGAGCTAGCCATCGGGAATGTGAATTATGTTGGAAATTCAAACAAACCTCAATTGAACTTTCACATACCCACGAATTTCCCAAAAAGGCCAAATCCGGCACAGAATGCACCACAAGGCATCTACCAAGCACCGAGGCCTCCGTTTTACAACAATCAAGCTCAGAAGCCTGGGAATTTTAAGCCACAAGGTCAAATTCCAAGAACTCCCACTGTCGAAGAAAGATTAGATGCTCACATGCAAAAATCAGACGAATCATTTTCAGAGCTTCGATTGATGTTACAAGGTGTTATGACAGGAATGAAAGAGTTGCAGGATCAATTTGCACAATTATCAAATGATGCTGGAGTAAATGCACCCGGGACACTTCCAAGCGATACAGAGAAGAATCCGAAGGAACAATGCCATGTCGTTACCCTCCGTAGTGGCAAAGAAGTGAAAAATGCACCTCCCCAGAAGCCAACGCCCGAACATGAAAGCAATGTCCGAACGTTGGAAAATCTCGAAGATTTGAACACGCTGCCTCCACAGTCCAGATGTGACCAAAATGTAGTCCAGACGTTGACCGGTCAACGTACGAACGTGGGAAAATCCACTATCCATACGTCAGAGGCAGAACAGAATTTTACCGAAACTTTATCTCCTTCTTCTTCTAAACCAGTTGAAATACGTCTCCCCTTTCCCCTTGCACATAAAAAGAATAAAAAAGAAATGGATAAGAGCTTTCTTAGGATCTTAGAAATTCTTCGAGAAGTTAGAATTAACATTCCTTTTATTGATGCAATTTTGCAGATGCTCAATTACATCAAGTTTTTCAAGGATATTCTCTCAAACAAGCAAAAGTGGGAAGGGAATGAAACGGTGTGTTTGACAGAAGCATGCTCAGCAGTAGTATTGAATAAGTTGCCAAAGAAACTCAAAGATCCAGGGAGCCTCACGATCCCATGCACCATCGGGCAACTCAAATTTGACCGAGTGTTGTGTGATTCAGGGGCTAGCATAAACCTTCTCCCATACTCGTTGTTTCAGAAATTGGGCTTGGGAAGTCCGAAGCCAACCTCGATGAGTCTTCAACTTGCAGATCGATCTATCAAACACCCGAAGGGAATCATAGAGGATGTGATCGTGCAAGTTGACAAATTTTACTTTCCGGTGGACTTCGTGGTTCTAGAAATGGAAGAAGACGTCGAAGTTCCTCTCATCCTAGGAAGACCTTTCCTAGCCACAGGTAAAGCTATGATCGATGTAGCAAATGGTAAGTTAACTTTAAATGTGGGAGCAGAGAGAGTTACTTTTGACGTCTTCAAGGTTTTAAAGCATGTCGGTGATGACGAGTCGTGTTTGCAAATAGATGGTTGTGATCCTTTGATTTTCGAGCATTTTCAGGAAAACATCTCTGACGATCCACTTGAAATATGCATAATGAAATGTAAGGATGCTGAGTCAGCAAATGATAGACAACTGATGGCTGTCCATAGTCTGGAGAGGCGTACACAATGTGCCATCATAAGGAAATTTGAGATGTTGGATTAGCCACTGTCAAGCAAATCCAAACCATCCATTAAGGAACCACCGATTCTTGATCTAAAAGCCTTACCTTCACATCTTAAATATGTTTATTTAAGTGATAATGAAACTTTGCCACTGATTATTTCTTCTTCTCTTACAGAGCCACAAGAAGCAAAGTTATTAAAGGTGTTGAAGGAGCACAAAAGGGCCTTTGGATGGAAGATTGCTGACATCAAGGGGATTAGTCCGGCCATTTGCATGCACAAGATCCTGATGGAAGAGAGCTCAAAGCCCACCATACAACCACAAAGGAGGTCAAATCCTCAAATTCAAGAAGTGGTGAAGAAAGAGGTAATCAAGTTACTCGATGCTGGAATCATTTTTCCTATCTCTGATAGCTCATGGGTAAGTCCAACTCAGGTAGTGCCAAAGAAGGGAGGTACGACAGTCGTTCTTAATGATAATAATGAGTTGATTCCATCTAGAATTGTCACTGGTTTTAGGGTTTGCATCGATTATAGAAAATTGAATGAATGTACCCGAAAAGACCATTTCCCACTTCCCTTTATCGATCAAATGTTAGAAAGATTAGCTGAGCATGAATATTATCGTTTTTTGGATGGGTATTCCGGCTATAACCAAATTGCCGTTGCACCTGAGGATCAAGAGAAAACCACTTTCACTTGTCCTTATGGCACTTTTGCTTATAGACGGATGCCTTTTGGTTTATGTAATGCACCTGCTACTTTTCAAAGATGCATGATGGCTATATTTCGTGACATGATCGAACAATGTATTGAAATCTTCATGGATGACTTTTCTGTGTTTGGCTCAAGCTATGATAGATGTTTGTACAATCTAACCCTCGTGTTGCAGAGATGTGAGGATACTGATTTAGTCTTGAATTGGGAAAAGTGCCACTTCATGGTACAAGAAGGCATTGTTCTAGGCCATAAGATATCCAAGAAGGGGATTGAGGTGGATCGAGCAAAAATTGAAGTGATAGCCAATCTCCCACCACCCACCACAGTCAAAGCCATGCGAAGTTTTCTAGGGCATGCCGGGTTTTAGAGGCGTTTTATTGCTAATTTTTCCAAAATTGCTAAACCTCTGTCTAACTTGACCATGAAAGATGCAGTATTTGATTTTGATGATGCATGTATGCAGGCTTTCCTCACTTTAAAAGAAAAATTGATCTCAGCACCCGTGATGGCTGCTCTCGACTGTAGTTTGCCATTTGAGTTGATGTGTGACGCGAGCGACATAGCCGTAGGAGCTGTACTTGGTTAAAAGAAGGGTAAAAGCTTTCATGCTATATACTATGCTAGTCGTACCTTAAATGAAGCTCAACTCAATTATGCTACCACTGAAAAAGAGCTTCTAGCTGTTATCTTTGCCTTTGACAAATTTCATTCTTATCTTGTGCTTAACAAAGTTATCGTGTACACTGATCATTCTGCATTGAAGTACTTGCTTGCTAAAAAAGATGCCAAACCTAGACTGCTAAGGTGGATTTTATTACTATAAGAGTTTGACTTAGAAATCAAAGATAAAAAGGGCTCTGAGAATGTAGTAGTTGATCACCTCTCTAAGCTCGAGTTAGTGGATGAGGGAATGGATAAGATCCCAATAAGAGATGAATTCCCTGATGAGCAACTTTTTGCTCTTTCTTCTATTTCAATACCTTGGTATCCTGATTTTGCTAACTATTTAGTAGCTGGAATTTTACCTCCTGATCTAACCTTTCACCAAAGAAAGAAGTTTTTACACGATGCTAGGCAATATTTGTGGGAAGAGCCCTACTTATTTAAAATTGGTGTAGAGGGAATTATCAGAAGATGTATACCTGAGGAGGAAATGGCATCTGTCCTGGCTCACTGCCATGACATGCCAATAGGAGGTCACTTCGGGCCTGTTAAGACTGCTGCCAAGGTTCTACAATCAGGATTTTTCTGGCCTACTCTGTTTAGGGATGCTTATGCTTATGTTAAATCTTGTGATCGATGTCAAAGGGTAGGTAACATTTCTAGACGACACGAAATGCCAATGAACACTGTGCTTGAATGCGAACTATTTGATGTGTGGGGTATTGATTTTATGGGTCCTTTTCCTAGTTCGTGTTCTAATAAATACATTCTTGTTGCTGTCGACTATGTGTCTAAATGGGTCGAAGCCGAGGCTTTGCAGACTAATGATGCTAGGGTGGTTCTTAGATTTCTAAGAAACGAATTTTTACTCGATTTGGTACCCCTAGAGCAATCATAAGTGATGGAGGTACACACTTTCGTAAAGCAATCTGAAAAATTGTTGAACAAATATGGTGTTAAACATAAAATCTCGACCCCTTATCACCCTCAAACTAGTGGGCAAGTCGAAGTATCTAATAGATAAATAAAAAGGATTTTAGAAAAAACGGTAAATAGTCATCAAACTGATTGGTCTCTGAAATTAGATGATGCATTGTGGGCTTACCGTACTGCTTTTAAAACCCCTATTGGCATGTCCCCATATCGCCTTGTATTTGGAAAAGCTTGTCACTTACCTGTCGAACTTGAACATCGTGCTTATTGGGCTATCAAATTCCTTAATTTCGATGCAAGTTCTGTAGGTAACAAGCGGCTACTTCAACTGAATGAGCTCGAGGAGTGGAGACATGAGGCATACGAGAATGCCAAGCTATACAAGGAACGGACTAAGAAGTGGCACGACAAGCATATCTTGTCACGGGAATTCAAGGAAGGCGAATTGGTTCTGATGTATAATTCAAGACTCAAAATTTTTCCTGGAAAACTTAAATCTCGTTGGTCAGGATCATTTCGAGTCACACGAGTGTATTCATCAGGGGCTGTGGAGCTCATTACAGATGATGGACAAGTATTCTTGACCAATGGACACAGGTTGAAATATTACTGGGGAACTGATTGGAACGCAGACACCTCGTCTATCAAGTTCCAAGAGCCATCGACTTAATTCGATTCTGAACAGTCGAGCTATTGACTATAAACAAGCGCTTCTTGGGAGGCAACACATGTTTCTTACTTTTCTTATTTATTTTTATTTATATATATATTTTTAGCGTCTAGTTTGCTTTCATTTTTGCTGTTGAATAAGTTTGGGGCTGAAGTGTAACTGTTAGCCGAATTAATTCGGGGAAATTCTAGAACTTGAATGCATGGTTAATGATTTGATTCTCGGATAGATATATTTAGAGAACCGTCACGTAATCATAAGATTATTACAGCCGAGAGATCGGGTAATAATTATTTAAAATTTTTTCCACCAAAGCAATAATAGTCTAATAATTAGAAGAATCACTCATATATATTTACAAATAATAAAGGTTGAAGCATGTTCCTTAGTTGCTTTCTCATATAAGAATCTCAATCAAATTGTTAAGTCTTAGTTTTTACCTTTCTACTGTCAATTAATCAAAAATCTTTTAATTTAATTCAATTGCTTTAAACTTGTTAATTTAAAATACGAGTCTCTATGGGTTCGACATTCCGGACTTAATATCCATTCTATTACTACACACGACCAGTCCACTTGCTGTTTTATACACGTAAGACTTTTCCGTGTCATTATGCATTCCATATCTCTTAAGAACTTTCTCTATGTAGAGCACTTGTGATAGTCATATCATTCTATTCGCTCTATCCCTGTAGATGCGAATCCCAAGCATGTAGGTAGCTTCACCCAAGTGTTTCATGGAGAATGTGCTTGGGATCCATGTCTTGTCTTATGTCAATGAGCCTATGTCATTCCCTATAAGTAGTATGTCATCTACATATAGCACCAGGAATATCATCTTGCTCCCACTGACTATTTTGTAGAAACATAGTCCATCTTCATTCTTAATGAAGCCATATTTACTTGCTTCATCATTTAACCTTATATTCCAGCTTCTTGAGGCTTGCTTCAATCTATAGATGGACTTGTTAAGTTTGCAAACCTTATGAGAATCTGCTTTTGATATAAAACATCTGGGTTGTTGTATATAAATGTCCTCCTTGAGGTAACCATGTAGAAATGTGGTTTACATTCATTTGCCAAATTTCATAATCCAGCTTTGCTGCTATGGCTAGCAGAATTCTAATGGATTTGATCATGGCTACTGGCGAAAAGGTTTTCTTATAGTTAATACCCTCCTTTTGACTATATCCTTTTGCTACAAGCCTGGACTTATAGGTATCAACCTTGCCATCCGGACCAATATTTTCGTGTAGATACATTTGCACCAATTGGTCTTACATCTTCGGGTAGATCAGTAAGAGTCTATACTTGGTTTGAATACATCGAATCTATTTATGCTTTAATAGCTTCCAGCGGTTTAGTGGAATCTATATCCGTCGCTGCTTCGTCTTAGTTAGAGGGATCATCTGCATGGCTGCCTTCTGCAAGAGCGCACATATAATGCAATGTTTTGTACAGATAGCCATATCTTTCAAGCGGTTAAGATACTCTGCTAGACCTACACTGCGATGGTTGTGTCATTTCGGGTTCAATTTGTGATTCTTGAACAGGTGTCTCTGAAGGGGTGTTGTCTTGTTCTTCCAGAACAATCTTTCTGCCCCCACCTCCTTCTCTAATGAATTATTCTTCGAGAAAGTAGTCTTGCAAGACCATGATGACCCTATGATCATCTTGCAGCTAAAAGAGGTTTCCCATCGAGTCCATGGAAAAACCGACAAATCGTCCTTTCAAGGATCTATCCTCTAGTTTCTCTACTTGGTCTTCTTTACATATGCGGGAAAACCCTTTATCTTTATATATTTGAGATTAGGCTTCCTTCCACACCATATCTCTTATGGTGTCTTAGGAACAAATTTTGAGGGACATTTGTTCAGAATGTGGGCCGCTATAAGCAATGCTTAATCCGTTAAAGAAATGTGTAAATCAGTGTAGCTAAGCAAGGAACGTATCATGTCCAACACTGTGCGGTTCCGTCACTCTACTACTCTATTCAGCTGTGTAGTTGCTGCAAGAGTTGTTAGGTGTTATGCCCTCTATGCCATTGAGGAATTAGATTTAGGAGGGCGTTTTATTTACATTATATGAACATTATTATTTGGTTAATAAAAGGCATTGAGTTTGTTATTATAAATCTAATAGTGGCATTGAATGTATTGAACAACTAGGTCCTTAAGATCGAGGTGTACTCACGACTGCTTATTTGATAAGTAGGAGCACTGGTGAAGTTAAGTGCTTGATCTTATAAAAACGATTCGTGAATCAAAGAATCTAAATTAGGCGTTTAGATTCGACTCGTATAACCCTTGCTTTGACAAGGAAAGTGCTAAGTCTTACACTGATTGGATAGTGGGAGCTGGTGTCACGAATATAGTTAATGGAGTTAACATATTTGAACTCGACTTGTTGTAATCCTATCACATAGGTTTTTACTCAGTGACAGTCAATGATGAGGATTACCGTTATAATAGTATGAGTGAACTTTAGAACTGAGGAGTGATTTACATTGTGCTCGTACCATTGAATAAGTTATTAGAGTAGTTAGGCTCAATCACTAGTTGGTGGGGGTGGAACTCGAAGTACGATTCAATTGGTGCGTTTGACAATGGACAATGGACTGCCAATAGGGGATTCACTGTCTTGAAAGTAAACGAGAAGCAACATGTACGTCATAGGTGTTGTGAAATTAAAGTCTTTGGCCAAAGCGTTAGTGACTGACTTCTATTGGATATGAAGGGCAATTTGGTAATTTCACATCAATATGATTATTAAGTACAGTATCAAGTTTTATGAGTTTGACGTTTGATAGGAGTCATTTTTGCACATATTCTTAACCCCTTTTATCGACAATTTAGGTCTATTTATAGCTTGAATTGTGCCTCTTGTATGTTTAATCTGTGTATTAAGTGAATTCAGGGACTAAGCGACGTTGCACGAAGAAAAGGGTAAAAGACGGTGTATCGAACCATTTTCTAAAGGATGCTTCGCAGACCGGCGCCCAAGGGCCAGTTCAGCCACGCCCAGGCACCAGCCGAAGACATGAAGACAGAATGCTACGCAGTACGGCGCCTAGGAGCCACACACTTTGCGCCTAGGCGTGATACCATCCGCGCCCGAGCATCGTCACAAGTAAGCGGCGCCTGGGCGCCGATGCACCCGCGCCTGGGCGCCGTTGTAACCGTTTTTGGAAGCCATAAAAGGAAATTTTCAGCTGATTTGAAGAGTTTGAATTTTGGGTTTGGGAATTCATTTTCTGAGATTTGAGCCACACTTTCCACCTATCTTGAAGGGCAAGAAGAGGATAAGAGCTAAGGATTGAAGCTCTATGACACGACAAAATCCTAGCAAGAGAACTAGGTCGCGTAAGTAGTAAAGTGGATGGTTAAGTCCGGGGTTATCGTATCCGCAGGGACAACTATAATCTAAGTACCGAGACTACTATATTACTCAATTCTAAGTTAAATCGGTTGATAGAAAGGTTGATTAACTAATTAATAAATACTAGAAAATAAACTAAGGCAACGTCACACCAAATAAAGGAAGGAAACAATAGAGAGAAGCGATCAAGGCACATGGTTCAACCAATTATGTATTTCGATTGTGATTTAGGTTCTATTGGATTATTAGATTGATTTAGCTAAGGCGAAATTCCCTAACGTACGTACCACCCAATCTCTTGGCATAGCAACCCTACCCTTGGTAACGATTTCCTATATATCTCTATATGAAAACCCGATTAACGAGGATGCATTTAAGGTCTAGGAATTCCCCACGTGAATGGAAATCCACCTAAAGAAACTGAGTCTATCTCTAGTCGATTTAACTATAGGGTATTCAATGTTTATATCTTCCCTAGGTTATTATCTCTCGATCTCTAACCTAGGCATTTTATCGAACACTTGGTGATCAAACAAGCGAAGCATTGAGCTCAACTATTGAATAAATAGCTAAAACCAAAATTAATCCAATAAACACCAACAAATCAACAATCAAAATAACATAAATGGCCTATCCATGGCCTCAATCAAACAAGTTTAGCTCATATTCATGTCAAAAGTGCAAATATAAATCATACAAGTCATAAGAGGTTTGAACAAATTCAAGAAATAAATATGTAAAAACTCCCTAATTCTTGTAGAGATGTGGATTCCTCGTTGAATTCTCCGTCTTCTCACGAATCCGGGCCTTCAAGTAGACGTTTTGACCTTCAAAATCACTCTCCCAAGCTCCCTCTCCCTCTCTTTTGGCGTGGCTGCTGCTATCTATGGTGAGTTAGGGTAAAAAATGGCTAAAAGGGGTATTTATAGACCAACCCGCTGCCTCGAACGCCGCGGCATTCGCTTGTTGAACGCCTCGGCGTTGGCTACTGCATGTGAACGCCGCGGCGTTCGTGGATGAACGCCTCGGCGTTCGTCCCCTGCTGTTCCAGCCAGTTTTGGTAAACTTCGCATAACTTTCTCTACCGATGTCGGAATTCACTAATTCAAGTTGCTGTAGCATCCTAAAACAAAGATCTACAACTCTCTAGAAGACACTAGGGCCGAAATCAAACGTTAAAGATGACAAAATTGTCTCACAAGTCACTGAATGAGAAAACTCCATCGTAAGACGTCTCTTCCGATGACGTTTTCACCTCCTTCCCTACATATCTGATCTTTGTCTTCAACATAAGAAATGTACCTTTGCCTCTTATCTTTCCATTGGTATAAGAAGTGTGTAATTTGGACATGGTTAGAGAAATCTATTCCATAAACTCTAGCTCTGCGCAGACAGTTTGTATCTTTACGCATGATTTACCTTCAATCCTTGTTCTTTTCCTCCAAATGTTATGTTATTCTATAAAATATGAGAAGACAAGGATCAAAGCATCATATGTGATCAAATTATCAAGGAGATAATCAAAACTAAGTCGATAAACGGGGGGAAAACTAGTGTAAAAATAACATATATCACTCTACTCAAGGATTTATCACCAATCAATCTTTTAGGGAGTTTATTCATTGTTTATTGCATTTGGTGTTTACACTTATGTATATGAATATGTTGAATTCTTCTATGTTGATGGTTATGGGCTAAATTCATATGGCTAGGGCCTTGTAAGAATTGATTAGTGATTTATTCGTATTATTGATAATCGTTGAATTAATTCCTATGTTGCTATGTGTTATGAATTTGTGCTTATGTTTCTTACATGTGATTGATCACCATATGTATTATTAATTGCCTAGATTAGCATCTTGAGAAAGATTTAAGCTAGGGTGCAAGGGATTTATAACATCACCGAACCAAATAGGAGTTGCCCTAGACATAGGTAAAGACTCCCAGGTGAAGTCGTTCAATTCTAATCGAGTAAGCTCTAGTCCTTCAATGCATGCTTAGAGGTTAGATTTCCGGGTAGACATACTTAGGAAACCGCCATTTAAGTGTAGGAGTCTATCACGAGACATCGGTTATTCTTTACCTTAGGAGTTTTCACCATAGCAACTAGGTCTAATAATTCAATGAGAGTCTTTATGCGAATGAGGATCAAGTCAAGTCTTGCATGTGCCTTAGTCTATTTTCACACTTGAGTTTCAATCTATTGCTTGTTCTTATTTTTGTTCTTTGTTTACTTACTTGTTTTACTCTTACTTTCCGTTAAATTGTCTTTACGTTTATTTGCAAATCATAAGCTAAAATCCAAGTCTCCGTGGTTCGACAACCCGGACTTATTTTGTCCATTTTTATTACTACACGGCTAGTATACTTGCTATAAAAGCACGTTAGGTATTAGCGTGACAAGTTTTTGGCGCCCTTGCTGGGGACTTGTTTAGTTTTAGTTTTTGATTTTTGTTTACGATTTCATAAATCTTAGTTTTTCATTTAATTCTTGTTTTTCCTTTATTTTCGTTTTAGCCTAATTTTGTTCTTGTGCTTAAATAATAGGTTTGGTTGTGGTGCATGATCCGCTCATCCAACGGGCCCCTCTACGATTTCAAGCCCGAGATTGAGCGTGTTCTTCGGGATAGTAGAAGAACTTGAGAAATGGCACATAATCTCAATCCAAATCCGAATGGGAACTTTCCCGATATGAATCTTTCAGAAAATAGGGAGTGGTTGCAAAATCTGTTTCAAGCTATGCAACCGGCACCTCCACCGCCTCCTCCATCGGTTCGTGGTAATCAACCACCCCTGGTACACACTACACCGGGACCCGTTATCTTCCCGGATTTTGCTGCTCCACATTTCCACATTCCTTCTCACATGTTCGGGATGGTTCAAGCGGAGCTGTTTTATGGTAACTGACACGCTAAAAGCTAACGTGCTATAATAGCAAGTGCACTAGACGTGTGAAGTAATAAGTGGACAAAAAGTCCGGGTTGTCGAACCACAAGGACTTGAATTCTAGTTAATGATTTTCGATAAAAGATAAGACAATTAAAGTAAAGTGCAAGAAAAAGATTAAACAAACGAAGAACCAAAGAGAAACGTACTATAGATTTAATCTTACGTATGATACAATGACTAAGGCACATGCTACAACCGAATCTACTCGTCAATATATATGAGCTACTCTTCGAATTATTAGACTCCTGTTGCTTTGGTGGAAACTCCTAAATTAACTATTACCCGATGTCTCGGCACATAATAATCCTATGATTAATTGACGGTTCTCTAAATATGTCTATCCGAGATTCTAATCAAAAATCACGCATTAACGTTCTAGAGCTTCCCCGAAAGAATCCGGCTAACAACACCCGGGAATCTTTACCTATTTCTAGGGCAATCCCTCATTTGTTTCGGATGATGTATTAATTCTCCTGCACCCTAATCTATTTTCTCTCGAACAACTAGATTAGGCAAGATAGCAAGCATATGGTGATCAAACACATGATTGGAATAAAAGCATAGAATTAACACACAAAGCAATAGGAGAATTAATACAAAGAGCAACTTCACATATATTGATTCATAAATTTGGCCTTCACATGGCCTTAGTTCTACAATATTAGCCTCTCATCAAAGCCTTAAGAAAATCTAATACAAACATATACATACTCATGGAAATAAACATGTAAATGCAAATAATTAAAACTCCCTCAATTGATTGATGATGGATCTTTGCTCTTCAACTTCAATCCTTAACTCCTCTCTCTTTGTTCCCCCCCAAAAGTGATCAAGAATGGTGATCAATGATGATGAGTGAAAAGTGATGGCCAAAATGCCTTTCTCTCTCCCCTCCTCCCAGATGTCTCCGTCAATTGTGCTCAAAAAATGCCTTAAGAAGACCACAACAAATCAGCTCCTAGTGTGTGTCCCCCCTAGTGTGTCCTCCACTACTCTTAAAGTGAGTAGTATAAAATTCCCTAAAGTAGATCTATTAAGAAACATACTTATGACATCCCTCTCATACATGTGATGACCTCTTGGCTTTAAATGTTCCATTCCCCCATCAAATGATGATCTTTTGGCTGAAAAGAATCTCAATTCGGGTGTGGACACGCCTAGGCGTGGCATTACGGCGCTTGGGCGCGGGATTCAGAATGCTGAAATTAAATGCAATGTATCCTGCGCAGCAATCGTATTTCATTCATAACTTTCTCCACGAAACTCCGATTTGGATGATTCAAGTCCTCATTTGAAGCTAACACATAGTTCTACAACATTGTAGAAGGGAACTTCATCCAATTCGGCCTCTAAACATACGGAAATAGCGCTCGAACGTGAAAAGTGGTGTAGATACGGCGCCCGTGCGTGGGCAAGATGGCGCCTAGGCGTAAGGGTGCGTAGCAATTTGGCCTAAACTTGTTTTATACGTCATTTTTCATCCCGTTCTTTGATTGTATCCATTTAAGACCTGAAATCACTTAATGCACGAATTAAACGCACATGTGGCAAGAATCAAGCGATAAATGAACCTAAGACATAAACGCAAAGGGGCTTAAAAACACGTAAAAATGCCTCTTATCAACACCCC
Source organism: Buddleja alternifolia (assembly GCA_019426215.1). NCBI lineage: Eukaryota > Viridiplantae > Streptophyta > Magnoliopsida > Lamiales > Scrophulariaceae > Buddleja > Buddleja alternifolia. The sequence continues at coordinate 10,935,852 of CM033395.1, forward strand.
CACACTTATCAATTGATCGTCCTCGAGCAATAAGAGTTTTAAGATAAGGAAACATCATCAATCAAAGAGAGAAACAAAAAGAAAACTACCTAACTCACTTTCGTGGAGTAAACGGTTGCATTTAGCGAATGCAACAAGCCTTTGAACCTTTTAGTTACCTCAAAGGACGAGTTATAGTCTCGTGAGGGTTTGCAGACGATATACCCACAAAATCGAAAGATTTTCAACCCCGATCACTCAACGTAAATTACAATGATTAATAGCACACAATGGTATGAATTCATCTGTTTAAGCTCATATTACAAATATATACACATCACACATTTGCTCATGTTACGCCTTAACATTGAAAAGATCATCCTAAGGGTGTAGTGTAATAAATCTCAAGTATTATAGTCAAGTGGCATTCTTACCACTTTTCAAACATTAACCCATATTTATCAACTTTTGATTATTCACATGGTACGAGAATTGAATACAACTTCATAGCCACTTAAAAATTCATCACTTCATTCCACTTTCGGATTTATCTTATGCACTTTCAACTCGAAACATTAGAGGCTAGACCATGTGCAATGTTTGATCCTCTTAGGCTTTCTATGACACCCGTGTAACGAGCTTTAGGCCAATAACTCCTAAACCAGATGGCTTTAGGGTATCAAATGTGGAGACACTCCTAAGGGCTTAATCGCTCGAGTGTCAAAGGCCACAAAATCAAACTAGGTCCTTATTCACTTAACACTTGCATTGGCTTGAGCTTAGCTCAAATTAGCAAAATAGTACAGTATTCTAGGCATGGTGCTCTTCGCCCCCAGTATCTATTAAGCCTGACTTTTTCAGTCATACCAATGTTCAACCTCTTTTTATTATTATTAAGCACACGAAGTTAACGTTCTCAACTCATAACACATGTGAAAATTCTAAGTTGATATTTCCGGGATCAAGCCTTTAAGTGTTTCAAAATGATTGCCCACTCAACTCCTCTACCTTCGATTTAGGTGCATATGTGAATCATCTTAAGGTTAATCTAGTCTAGTTAGGATCCCATAAGCAAAGAACGATGTGTATAGCCATTAAAAACCAAATTGATAAAGAAAACATACCATGTATTCAAATTAACCATACTCAATGCCTCAAGTGAAGGGTTGAAATTCTATCCAAAAAAAAAAAAAAAATTAAAATTGCACACATTTCTCATGTAGAGGTACAGCACCCCCCAAACTTGGACCGAAATATGTAAAACATGAATCAACATGACTATAATGGATCTAGTATACCCCCCCACACTTATTATGAACATTGTCCCCAATGTTTGAAAAAGAGAAGGGCAAGGTACACGTCACCATAGGGAAGCTGAAAAGCAAACACGAGTCCACTGAAGGCAAACAAGTCCAAGGATGGCAATCACTGTGTCGATCACTACATAGGTAAACAAATGCTAGCCATACAGAGCATCAAACATTGGATAGAATAGAATAAAACAAAACGAGACAAACAAAAATGAGAAACATGCATGGAAAGAAAACATCAAGCATCCAAACATAAACCATAAAATATCCAACAACCCAACAAAAGATATCCAAAAACAAAAAGAAACATGCATGGAAATAAAACAAGATAAGCCTAATCGGTGGTGCCAAAACGGTCAATGTAATCCTCATCCTCTCCGCCGAGATCATCCAAATCAATCAACGGGCTACCCTCATCATTATGAGCCTCATCATCACCTCCTTCAGGAACGAGAGCACCTGACTCGTGCATATCTGCGGGCTGCTGAGGCGGGGGGTGCGGGTAAGGTGGAGGAGCAGAATAATCAAACGGCCCCCAACCGACAAACGCATCATGCTCTACAAAAAGCTGACGGAAATAAGCACAAGTGTCGGACATGACCACCCTCATCTCATCTCGCAACTCATCCCTCAATTCATCCTTTAATTGTCTAATGGCGGCGGCATCCATAGGTGGAAACTGTGGGGAGCTAGTAGACCGGGATGAAGACGGGCGAGGCCTCTTGGAAGTAGCTGGTGGTGGAGGAGCCTGGGAGTCGTCATCTACCACGGTGAGATAAGAACCAGGAAGCTCAGTACGCTCCATAGGAAATGTGGGAACCTTAGCCGCCTTGCATAAAGCTGTGATCAGTGACGGGAGAATGATGGGAATCTTCCGAGTGGGACCTTCTCCCTTTTGCTTAGCCAATTCTTTGTTAATCAACGGCCCTAACTCATTCTTCAACTTCCTAAAGTGGTCCGTCAAAGACTTGTGGATTACCCGGGCAAAGTCCACAGCTTTCTTGGACATAATAGCGTAGATGAGGGTGGCCCGTTCCTTGTTTGCCTCTGATCGATTGGTACTCGGTATTAAATTGAATCGGATGAAGTCGAGCCAGAAAGCAGCCTCGGGTAATAGAGCCCTACGGGGGACATGAGCTTCTCCGGGTACCCATTCCCACCCCTCTCGGCCAATAACCCGCAAAATATCCGACAGGCTAACTCGGAGGCGCCCTGCATTGTAAAGAGTGGTGAACTCGCATGTCTGAGGGGTCGGGGTGCCTATGCTCTCCCTAATCTGTCTCAACTCATAATTGACATGTTTGCCCCGGACCAAAAGGGTAGTCCCCAGCCATCCTCGTGTCTCAATCTCATCATAAACCCCGGAGCTGAAGAATTCCAAGACCCAAGGAAGACGAATGGCCTCGGGCTTTTGACAGAAAAACTGTAAGCGATGAAACTGTATCAATTCGTGCACAGAGGGCTGTCCCCGGGTGGTTAAATAGTGCTCCTTAATAAGGGTGCGGGGGGTGCTCAAACTCTGACACATAATTTGGACTTGGGAGTTTTCAAAACGGTTATTATCGGGAGTCTCGGGCTCATTAGAGGAACCCTCACCCACTTTTTTCTTACCCTTGGACGGTCTGTTGGTAGTTCTCGTCATTTGCAACAACAATGATCAACTTCTCAACTACTCAAATCAACCCAAATGCAACCAACCCAATACAACAATCGTCAACGCCCAACAACACACCAAAATCAGAGAGCAACCCACAATCTAGCAACAATCCACGGATTTAACCGATTCCTCAATTCTTTAAGCAATAATCCACAATTTAATCAACAAAATAGCATCCAATTTCAACAACAACAACCCACAAATTCAATTTCAACCCACAAATTGATAACAATAGATCATCCAATTCAACAACAACAACCCTCAATTTTTTTGATTACGATCCACTAATTCAATAGAAGTCCTCAAAAAAAAATTCAATCCACAATCGGACGAAGCCCCAAATAATCCTCAAAATATAATGTAAGGCACCTACTCGTCGTCTATGAATCGGAAATGGAAGAAGGGTAAAGCCAAAACTCACCTTTTTCCCCAAAATTTTCGCACCGAGTTGGATGTGAAGGAGGGGTCACTGTGCAGCGAGTGATGTTGATGGAAAGTGGCGGTGAAACACGGTGGAGATGGCCGGAAAAGGTGAGAGTGTCGTCGGAAATCGCTTGGGAGAGGAGTTGTGAAGAGTTTGTGAAGAATTTTGACCGTTTGACCCACAAATTTGTTTAAATCAGAAACGGGCGCCTAGGCGCGCGTGTTTGGGCGCCTAGGCGCGCGACACAGCGTACGTGGAATTTTTTACTGGTAAAGGCGGGCGTTGTTTTGGCGCTTGGGCGCAGAACCGGGCGCCTAGGCGCTGTTGTTCTCGGCGCTTGGGCGCCCCTTTCAGAACCGGGCGCCTAGGCGCCTGTTTTCTCGGCGCTTGGGCGCCCCGTTCGGAAATATTTTGTAAAGAATTTCATTTCCTGTTTCAAAAGGGAAGAGACAAAACACTTAAAACACAAACTAACAAAGATGTAAGACTAGAAAATAAAGCAACAAACGGGATAATAAGGGAAAAAGAAAAGGAAACGGAAAGAAAACATGGGTTGCCTCCCAAGAAGCGCTAGTTTAGAGTCATTAGCTCGACTGAAAGCGAAGAATCACGAAGGGTCCGCGAGGATGAAGGACTCTTTGTCTCTTGGTCCATCCATCCCTAAGTAAGGTTTTAGACGTTGAGCGTTGACCAAGAAAGTATGTCCTTTATCTGTTGTAAGCTTGACGACGCCGGATGGATAGACCTGGGAAATCAAAAATGGGCCCGACCATCGAGACTTAAGCTTCCCGGGGAAGAGTCGGAGTCGAGAGTTGTATAGCAACACCCGCTCTCCCTTGTGGAATTCCCGGGGGAGAATATGTTTGTCATGCCACATTTTGGTCCGCTCCTTATAGAGTTTTGCGTTCTCATAGGCAAGATGACGCCATTCTTCGAGCTCGTTGAGTTGTAGCAAACGTTGTGTACCTACACTTTGAGAGTCAAAATTTAGAAACTTAATGGCCCAATAAGCATGATGCTCGAGTTCAACGGGCAAGTGACATGTTTGGCCAAAACAAGACGATACGGGGACATGCCAATTGGGGTTTTATAGGCGGTCCGATAAGCCCAAAGAGCATCATCCAATTTAAGGGACCAATCCTTTCTTGATGCGTTGACAGTTTTTTCTAAAATACGCTTAATCTCCCTATTCGAGACCTCCACTTGGCCACTAGTTTGTGGGTGGTATGGGGTCGAAATTTTATGCTTCACCCCGTACTTGGTCAATAAAAGTTCAAACTGCCTGTTGCAGAAGTGGGTGCCCCCGTCACTAATGATGGCTCGGGGAGTTCCAAATCGAGTCAAAATATGCTTCTTCAGAAAACGAGTGACACCCCGAGCATCATTAGTAGGCAAGGCCACGGCTTCCACCCATTTGGAGACATAGTCTACCGCAACAAGGATATATTTATTTGAACAAGAACTGGGGAAAGGGCCCATGAAATCCACACCCCATACATCAAACAACTCACACTCTAACATGCTATTTAAGGGCGTTTCATGATGTTTAGAGATGTTCCCCATTCGTTGACAGCGATCACAAGATTTGACATAATGATGTGCATCTTTAACAAGAGTAGGCCAGAAGAAACCTGATTGGAGGATCTTAGCTACCGTTTTGGAAGGCCCAAAATGGCCACCTACCGCCATATCATGACAATGAGATAGGATAGCATGCACGTCCGTTTCGGGTATGCAACGTCGAATTAAACCATCTGCACAAACTTTGAATAAAAAGGGTTCGTCCCAAAGATATTGCTTTACATCAGATAGAAATTTCTTCTTTTGATGAAAAGTGATATCCGGGGGAAGACGGCCCGTAACAATGTAATTGGCAAAGTTAGCATACCAAGGCGAAATTTTTTCAGAAATAGCAAGGAGGTGTTCATCCGGGAACTCCTCACGAATTGGTGTCTCATCTAACGGATCATTCACTAGCTCTAATCGTGAGAGGTGGTCGGCTACTACATTTTCGGTGCCTTTCTTGTCTTTTATCTCTAAATCAAATTCTTGGAGTAACAAAATCCACCTAAGAAGTCTTGGTTTAGCATCTTTCTTGGCAAGCAAATATTTTAAAGCCGAATGATCGGTGTAAACTATCACTTTGTTTAGCACGAGGTAAGAGTGGAATTTATCGAATGCAAAGACTATGGCGAGTAATTCTTTTTCCGTGGTGGCATAATTCAATTGTGCATCGTTAAGAGTTTTACTAGCATAGTAAATGGTTTGAAATACCTTTTCCTTCCTTTGGCCAAGGACCGCTCCAACCGCGGTGTCACTCGCATCACACATCAATTCGAATGGTAAGCTCCAATCGGGGAATGACATGATAGGGGCAGAAACTAAGCGTTCCTTCAAATTAAGAAAGGCCTGCATACAAGAAGAATTGAAATCAAAAGGTGCATCTTTAACAAGCAAATTAGACAACGGTTTCGCAATTTTAGAGAAATTCAAGATGAATCGCCTATAGAAACCAGCATGCCCGAGAAAACTCCTAACAGCTTTTACCGATGTGGGCGGGGGGAGTTTTTCAATGACCTCAATCTTGGCTTGGTCCACTTCGATCCCTTTTTGAGAGATCTTGTGGCCAAGCACAATCCCCTCCCAGACCATTAAATGGCATTTTTCCCAATTCAAAACAAGGTTGGTTTCTTCACAACGTTTAAGCACAACATTTAGATGAGCAAGACAAATATCAAAAGTTGTTCCGAAAACAGAAAAGTCATCCATAAAAATTTCAAGGAAATCTTCAACCATATCATGAAAAATAGCCATCATGCATCTTTGAAAAGTGGCCGGGGCATTACACAAGCCAAATGGCATCCTTCTATAAGCAAATGTGCCATAAGGACAAGTGAAAGTGGTTTTCTCTTGGTCCTCAGGATCTATGGCAATTTGATTATAGCCGGAGTAACCATCTAGAAAACAATAGAAATCATGCCCGGCTAATCGTTCAAGCATTTGGTCAATAAAGGGGAGGGGGAAATGATCCTTACGTGTGGCATCATTCAACTTACGGTAATCTATACATACACGCCACCCACTAATTATACGAGTTGGGATAAGCTCATTATTCGCATTCTCAATTACCGTTATCCCCCCTTTCTTAGGCACCACTTGGGTAGGGCTCACCCACGCACTATCAGAAATAGGATAGATTATACCTGAGTCGAGCAGTTTAATCACTTCCTTCTTTACTACCTCTTGGATTTGTGGGTTTGATCTTCTTTGGGGTTGGCGTGTAGGCTTGGTGGAGTCCTCCATAAGTATTTTGTGCATACATATCGCTGGACTAATGCCTTTTATGTCCGCAAGTTTCCACCCAAAAGCCCGTTTGTGAGATCTCAACACCGTCATTAATTGCTCTTCTTGTGATCCTGAAAGAGATGAGGAAATGATCAATGGGAGTGTTTCGTCGTCGTTCAAGTACACATATTTAAGGTGGGAGGGGAGGGGTTTGAGTTCGAGAGAGGGGGGTTCTTCAATAGATGGGCGAGGTGATCCTGACAATGATCTATCAACTTTGATGAATCCTCCCGAATGAGAGGAAGATTTGTACTCCAAGCTTAGAACCTTTTCCACTAGATCATCTTTCTCCGAGTCCACTTGCATGGATTTCATAAGATTCTGTTCGAGAGAATTTTAATTGTATTGTCCTGTAAATACTCAACAATCAAATGGTCAAATGTATCAATTCGATAACACGAGTCATGATCAATAGGATGTTTAAGGACTTTGTAAACATCAAAGGTAACTTTGTCATCGCCCACATTCAAGGTAAGCTTACCATTAGCAATGTCAATTACCGCCTTACCCGTGGCTAGGAATGGTCTCCCTAGGATTAATGGTACCTCCACATCTTCTTCCATGTCGAGTACTACGAAATCAACGGGAAAATAAAACTTGTCGACTTGGACAATAACGTCTTCGATTATCCCCTTGGGCCTCTTGATCGATCGGTCGGCTAGTTGAAGGCTCATTGAGGTCGGCTTGGGATTTCCAAGGCCTAGCTTTTTAAACAGTGAGTATGGAAGAAGATTGATGCTGGCCCCCGAGTCACATAACACCTTCTTGAATGATAGGGATCCAATCGTGCATGGGATTGTGAGACTCCCGGGATCTTGGAGCTTAGTTGGCAATTTATTGAGTAATACGGCGGAGCATTCTTCCGTGAGGCACACCGTCTCATTCTCTTCCCACTTCTGCTTGTTGGAGAGTATGTCCTTGAAGAACTTCACATAATTCGGCATTTGGAGAATGGCGTCAATAAACGGAATATTAATTCTCACTTCCCGAAGGATTGCCAAAATTCGAAGAAAGCTCGGATCCATCTCCTTTTTCTTCTTTTTGTGAGCATTTGGGAAGGGGAGACGAACTTCGATAGGGGGAGAAAGTGTTGGATTAGACGGATGAAAACCCACTGAAACAGTAGGCGGCGCCTGGGCGCGTATATCGGCGCCTAGGCGCGGATCTGTTGGCGCCTGGGCGTGCATTTCTGGGAACTCGGGCGCGGGATGCAGAACATATGCATCTGGCAGGTTTGTGGGTGGCGCCTGGGCGCGTATATTGGCGCCTAGGCGCGTATCTGTAGGCGCCTGGGCGTGCAGGTCGGGGCGCTCGGGTGCGGGAAACAGAGAATTTTGTCCAGAACAGGGTAGATCAGGCGCCTGGGCCTGCATGTCGGGGCGCTCGGGCGCGGATGTACTGGCAGTGTCATTCTCCAATTGTTTGCCACTTCTCAAGGCTATGGCATTGCATTGGGCCTTCGGGTTCTTTTTCGTGTCGCTTGGGAGAGTCCCCGGGGCTCTACCGTTAACCGCATTAGAAAGTTGCCCTACTTGTGTTCGCAAATCCTTCATCTCCATACACATATCCTTTATCATACCCCGAAGTTCGTTGAAAGATGTATCGGACTTTTTCATGTGAGCATCTAGTTTCTCATCGATTGTGGGAGGTCGCATTTGCACTTGACCTTGACCTTGTCCATTGAAATTGCCTTGCCTCGGGGGTGGGTTATTGAAGGGTGGTCGTGGAGCTTGATAGATCCCCGGTTGTACGTTCTGTGCGGGATTGGGCCTTTTTGGAAATTCTCGGGTATATGAAAGTTCACCCGAGGTTTATTTTGATTCCCCACATAATTAACATTGCCAACCTCCGGTTCCAAGACTACTACTTCCTCTACTACTTCCTCAATACAAGCAACCTTTTTAGAGGATGAGGCCTCTTCATCGTCGGGGTAAAGCTCGTCTTCTCGGGCCAACTGTTCGACTTTGTCCCATACACTTTGACAGTCTAACCCAAGGAGATCTCCTCCCGCACCCGCGTTGAGTCTATGCCGAATACGTGACCTAACCCCATCATAGAAATGGAGTACTTTTTCATTCAACCCAAAATTATGATCGGGACATTTACGGAGCATGCCCTTATATCTAGCCCAAGCCTCGGCTAAAGATTCATTGCTCCTTTGCCTAAACCCTTTTATATTACTCCGTAGCTCATTGATTTTTGAGGGTGGAAAGAATTTATTTAAAAAGGCATCGACCAACTCACTCCATGTTGTAATAGATTGTGGAGGTAAGGATTTGTACCATGTTGTCGCCCTATCCTTCAATGAGAAATGGAAGACTCTTAGACGAATCGCATCAAGATCTCGTGGGTGATATTGAATGGCCACAAGAGCCTCATCTATGGTTTCCAAATGAGCGTGTGGTGATTCGTGCGGTTCTCCATAGAAAGGATCTCCTTGCACCATATTAAAAATGTGAGCCGGAATGTGGTAGTTTGGTGTGAAGAAATTAGGCACGACTACGGGCCCCGAAACGGTATGGACCCTAGGTGGTAAGCTACCCCGAACCGACGGGAGTTGTGGAGGAGGTACCGCTTGCATGGCTTGTAGAACACCTTGTAACCACTCCCTAGTTTCCGGTGAGTTCATGTCCGGGAAATTTCCATTTGGGTTTTGGTTGAGATTATTGGCCATTTCTCTTGCTCGCCTACTAGTCCTAAGAACTCGTTCAATTTCGGGCTCCAACTCGTATAGAGGCTTGTTTGAGGAGCGGGTCATGCACCTCAAGAACCTAACAATTAAATACAAGAACAAAATTAGACTAATCACGAAAATAAAAGAAAATCAAGAAATAAACGAAAACTAAGAATTATAAACAATGTAAACGAAAATAAAAAAAAACTAAAATGAACAAGTCCCCGGCAACGGCGCCAAAAACTTGACACGCTAAAAGCTAACGTGCTATAATAGCAAGTGCACTAGACGTGTGTAGTAATAAGTGGACAAAAAGTCCGGGTTGTCGAACCACAAGGACTTGAATTCTAGTTCATGATTTTCGATAAAAGATAAGACAATTAAAGTAAAGTGCAAGAAAAAGATTAAACAAACGAAGAACCAAAGAGAAACGTACTATAGATTTAATCTTACGTATGATACAATGACTAAGGCACATGCTACAACCGAATCTACTCGTCAATATATATGAGCTACTCTTCGAATTATTAGACTCGTATTGCTTTGGTGGAAACTCCTAAATTAACTATTACCCGATGTCTCGGCACATAATAATCCTATGATTAATTGACGGTTCTCTAAATATGTCTATCCGAGATTCTAATCAAAAATCACGCATTAACGTTCTAGAGCTTCCCCGAACGAATCCGGCTAACAACACCCGGGAATCTTTACCTATTTCTAGGGCAATCCCTCATTTGTTTCGGATGATGTGTTAATTCTCCTGCACCCTAATCTATTTTCTCTCGAACAACTAGATTAGGCAAGATAGCAAGCATATGGTGATCAAACACATGATTGGAATAAAAGCATAGAATTAACACACAAAGCAATAGGAGAATTAATACAAAGAGCAACTTCACATATATTGATTCATAAATTTGGCCTTCACATGGCCTTAGTTCTACAATATTAGTCTCTCATCAAAGCCTTAAGAAAATCTAATACAAACATATACATACTCATGGAAATAAACATGTAAATGCAAATAATTAAAACTCCCTCAATTGATTGATGATGGATCTTTGCTCTTCAACTTCAATCCTTAACTCCTCTCTCTTTGTTCCCCCCCAAAAGTGATCAAGAATGGTGATCAATGATGATGAGTGAAAAGTGATGGCCAAAATGCCTTTCTCTCTCCCCTCCTCCCAGATGTCTCCGTCAATTGTGCTCAAAAAATGCCTTAAGAAGACCACAACAAATCAGCTCCTAGTGTGTGTCCCCCCTAGTGTGTCCTCCACTACTCTTAAAGTGAGTAGTATAAAATTCCCTAAAGTAGATCTATTAAGAAACATACTTATGACATCCCTTTCATACATGTGATGACCTCTTAGCTTTAAATGTTCCATTCCCCCATCAAATGATGATCTTTTGGCTGAAAAGAATCTCAATTCGGGTGTGGACACGCCTAGGCGTGGCATTACGGCGCTTGGGCGCGGGATTCAGAATGCTGAAATTAAATGCAATGTATCCTGCGCAGCAATCGTATTTCATTCATAACTTTCTCCAAGAAACTCCGATTTGGATGATTCAAGTCCTCATTTGAAGCTAACACATAGTTCTACAACATTGTAGAAGGGAACTTCATCCAATTCGGCCTCTAAACATACGGAAATAGCGCTCGAACGTGGAAAGTGGTGTAGATACGGCGCCCGGGCGTGGGCAAGATGGCGCCTAGGCGTAGGGGTGCGTAGCAATTTGGCCTAAACTTGTTTTATACGTCATTTTTCATCCCGTTCTTTGATTGTATCCATTTAAAACCTGAAATCACTTAATGCACGAATTAAACGCACATGTGGCAAGAATCAAGCGATAAATGAACCTAAGACATAAACGCAAAGGGGCTTAAAAACACGTAAAAATGCCTCTTATCAGTAACCCGAGAGACTCTCCTCATGACCACCTCGATCACTTCGAGAATGTGATATCTACTATGCAATTCAACCCACAAGATCTTGATGCCATCCGCCTCCGATTATTTCACTTTTCCTTGGAAGATGAGGCTACTCTTTGGTACAAGTCATTACCCCCTCAATCAATTGGAACATGGGATGATCTAGTAGATGAGTTTCTAAACAAATTCTTCCCTCCATCAAAAATCAACGAGCTTAGAAGTGAGATTAAGGGGTTCAAACAAACAAGGAACGAGTCTTTAGCATCCGCATGGGCAAAGTACAAGGGTATGCTTTGAAAGTGCCCCGACCACAACTATACCCGAGACGAGCAAGTTCAACATTTCTATAATGGAGTCCGAACTCGGATTCGACACCGACTCAATGCGGGAGCCGGTGGTGACCTTTTAGGCCTTGATAGTAGGACCGTGTGTACAAAACTCGAGCAAATGGCTAGGGAGGATGAACTTTACTACGAGGATGATGATGAGCTTCCTCCACCAAATCGAAGGGTTGCTTGTGTTCAAGAAGTAGACGAAGTGGTTGCCCCGGAACCGGAGGCTGTAGATGTAAATTTTGTGGGGAACCATAACCGACCCCGTGTCAATTTTCATATACCCGAAAACTTCCCGAAGAGGCCAAACCCTGCACAAAACGCACAACCGGGCATCTACCAAGCCCCAAGGCCTCCTTTCAACAACCCACCTCCGAGGCAAGGCAATCTCAATATACAAGGGCAAGGCCAAGTACGACCTCCCACGACCGAAGAGCGACTTGATGATCATATAAGGAAATCGGACACGTCGATCAATGAACTCCGTAATATGATGAAGGATATGTTCATGGAGATGAAGGATATGCGAACACAAATGGATCAAATATCCTCCGGTAGGTGGGAGAGCCCCGGGGACTCTACCGAGTGACACGAAAAAGAACCCAAAAGAACGATGCCATGCAATTGCTTTGAGAAGTGGGAAACAAGTGGAGAGTGATACTGTTCGCAGTACGGCGCCCAGGCGGCCCTCAGATGGTGCCCAAGCGCCAAGTATCCCATGTCCAGAAATTGAGCTATGCACTTCTGCGCCTAGGCGTGATTCGAACGACGCCCAGGCGCCGGATGCACCCATGCTGGACAATTCGCTTCGCAGTACCGCGCTTGAGCACGACGTTACTCACGCCCAGGCGCCATCTTCATCGCGCCCAGGCGCCGCCTCCTGTTTTTTCTAATCTTGGTGCATCGACTCCAACGCCTCCTCCTCCCATTGAGATCCGTCTTTCTTTTCCAAATGCACAGAAGAAGAAAAAGAAGGAGATGGATCCGAGTTTTCTTCGTATATTGGCACTTCTTCGAGAGGTTCGAATAAACATTCGATTCATTGATGCCATCCTCCAAATGCCAAACTATGTCAAGTTCTTCAAGGATATTTTATCCAACAAGCAAAAGTGGGAGAAAAATGAAACGGGTTGTCTCACCAAAGAGTGCTTCGCCGTTTTACTCAACAAATTACCTCGAAAGCTCAAGGACCCGGGAAGTCTCACCATACCTTGCACTATCGGGCCCTTATCTTTTGAAAAGGTTCTATGTGATTCGGGAGCTAGTATCAAACTCCTCCCATATTCTCTCTTAAAAAAGCTAGGCCTTGGCAATCCCAAACCAACATCAATGAGCCTCCAACTTGCCGATAGATCAGTCAAGAGGCCAAAGGGGATAATCGAAGACATTATTGTCCAAGTCGACAAATTCTATTTCCTGGTTGACTTCATGGTACTTGACATGGAGGAAGATGTTGAGGTTCCCTTGATCCTAGGAAGACCATTCCTAGCCACCGGTAAGGCGGTAATTGACATTGCAAATGGTAAGCTAACTTTAAATGTGGGGGACGAAAAGATCATATTCTACGTTTATAAAATTCTCAAGCATCCTCTCGATCATGATTCTTGCTTTCGTATTGATACTTTTGACTCCTTAATTGTTGAGCATTTTCAGGGGAACATAATTGAAACTCCACTAGAACAATCCCTCAAGGAAGTCATCTAAGTGGAATCGAAAGTTGAAGAACAAGTGGAACACGCCTTTGGCTTGGAAAGAAAATTGTCCTATCACTCAAAAGGCTTCATAAGAATTGATAGACCATTGTCGGGAGCCACCCGACTGTCGGGAGCCACCCGACCCTCCATTGAAGAACCTCCCACTCTTGAACTCAAACCTTTACCTTCACATCTTAAGTACATTTATTTGAACGATAACGAAATGCTTCCATTAATTATTTTTTCTTCTCTTTTAGGACAACAAGAGGCACAATTAATGAAGGTGTTGAAATCTCACAAACGTGCTTTTGGGTGGAAGATAGCGGATATAAAAGGGATTAGTCCGGCCATTTGCAAGCACAAAAAATTGATGGAAGAAGATGCTAAACCGACCATTCAACCACAAAGGAAGTCCAATCCTCAAATCCAAGAAGTGGTGAAGAAAGAAGTGATCAAACTTCTAGATGCGGGCATCATATTTCCTATCTCCGATAGCCCATGGGTAAGTCCCACCCAAGTGGTGCCAAAGAAGGGAGGTACGACGGTAATCCTTAATGATAACAATGAATTGATTCCGTCTAGAGTAGCTACCGGCTTTCGAGTTTGCATTGATTATCGTAAATTAAATGAGTATACTCGAAAAGACCATTTCCCCCTCCCCTTCATCGATCAAATGTTAGAAAGAATAGACGGGCATGAGTTCTATTTCTTTTTAGATGGGTACTCCGGATATAATCAAATTGCCATTGCACCCGAGGATTAAGAAAAAACTACTTTTACTTGTCCTTATGGCACTTTTGCTTATAGACGAATGCCTTTTGGATTATGTAATGCCCCCGCTACGTTTCATAAATGTATGGTTGCTATCTTTCATGACATGGTGGAAACCTTTCTTGAAATATTCATGGATGATTTTTCGATTTTTGGCTCTACGTATGATGCTTGTTTGCACAACCTAACCCTTGTTTTACAGAGATGTGAGGACACCGACTTGGTCCTCAATTGGGAAAAGTGTCATTTCATGGTACGAGAGGGGATAGTGTTAGGGCATAAGATCTCCCCAAAGGGAATTGAAGTGGATAGAGCAAAAATCGAAGTGATAGCCAATCTTCCACCACCTACTACGGTCAAGGCTATGAGAAGCTTCTTGGGACATGCAGGATTCTATCGGCGTTTCATTTCAAATTTCTCCAAAATTTCTAATGAACCGAACTTATGATTTTGTTGATTGGAATGGGTATTTCACTAGTTTATAATGCTATTGTTAAATTAAATTCTAAGAGCATATTTAGGGTTGTTTTATCAATAAAAGAAGTAATCAAAGAGCTTGTTTTGGTTATCAATAAAATAAGGAGATATTAGGTTGTTAGAGCTTGTTGACAACTATAGCAAATTTATTCATTGCATTAACGACCAGTTCTTGGAATCAAGACGTATATAACTCCTTTGGCTAGAATCTCATCACGTATTGAATTTTCTTGTTTAATTTTACTTTTCTTAATTTTTGGTGAGTTCTATTAATTCCAGTAATTTTTAATTTAATCATCATCAAAAAGCCCCTTTTATTTTATTTGTATCTTGAGAATTAAATATGAATCCTTCTTTGTGTATTCCACCCTACCCTACTCACTGCTATCTAGAAATTTCGGAGTAAGAATTATTTTTGTGTGGATTCGACATCCACCATGTCATAGTATATTCTTTAGGGATAATTACACTCACACCCCCTCAATGATGGGGTAATTACACAAACTTCCCCTCACTAATTGATAATTACAAATACACCCCCTCATATTAAAGATTTCTTACAATTGCACCCCCTGTGTGTGTAACGATTTTTATAATTGCACCCTCTGTAAACCTCACAAATAGACTCCCTGAGAGGGGGTGTTTGTAATTATCAATTAGGGAGGGGAGATTTGTGTAATTACCCCATCATTAAGGGGGTGTAAGTGTAATTATCCCTATTTTTTATTGTATTATCATTCTGAAAAACAGGAAAAGGTACATATAAGGGGTTCATAGTATAATGCAAACGTTACTAAACTTTTTGTGTAAATTTAATGTCAATAAATTGCTAAACGTGCATAGTAAGATGATTTTCTTACACTCTAAAATTCATGAGTTTGTGTGGATTTAGTTATACGAAGAACTCACAGTCGAATGGTGTTTTGGAATTACGATTCAATGAATGATTAGATTTGAAACTTAAATTGTAGCGTATCTTGAGTACAGGTACGATCGACGTACATGCTCAAGACACTTTGGAATTACGATTCAATGAAGAATTAACACAAAAGAGAACATGGAAGATTTATTTATTTTAAGTTAGAAGCACTTAGGACATGTCCCAAGAATATTTTCTCGTCAATGGCCCCATGGAGGGCTTACCAGAAAAATAAATACCATCTTCCCGTGCTGCCCAATAACACACAAAATTGGTGCATGTATCTCTAATTTTGCTATTAATCACATCAAATATTTTTTGCTTTGGACCCCACCAAAGATGACAGAAGAACAAAGTCTTAAAACCAACCATCTCGCAGAATTTCCAATTGAAATCTTGATTTTTAGAAAGAGTATGATTTCCGAGATCATCATTCCCAGATGCACAGTGCAATCTTAATGGGGCAGAATTTGAAGGAAGTTGATTAACTACATGAACCTCATATTTATCGGTGAAGAAACAGCTAAGTTTTTTCTGGCCAAATACTTGGAAGATATTAGGTAATATGAAGATAAACAATATGATGATTTTCGGCATATTGTGACTTTCTTCTCAAAAGAAAGGACGAGGATTGGTTCAAGGTATTATTTTCATATATGAAGCTCCCTTTATATGTAAAAAACCATGGACTCAGGACTGATGAAAAATAATTAAGGAAACCTCCTTAAATTCTCATACACAAATAGATTATTGATTTTATATTTCAGAATCACCTACAGAGATTTTTGAGTGTATTTATAAATTTTGAGTGAAATACAGTAGTTATATTCGTCTGATTTGAGA
The DNA here is from genome assembly GCA_019426215.1 of Buddleja alternifolia. Taxonomy (NCBI): domain Eukaryota; kingdom Viridiplantae; phylum Streptophyta; class Magnoliopsida; order Lamiales; family Scrophulariaceae; genus Buddleja; species Buddleja alternifolia. The sequence continues at coordinate 10,952,210 of CM033395.1, forward strand.
TTCAAATCATTTTACTATTAGTTGTATCGAGATCAGAATTTATTCAAGACATTTAATATAACAATCTTGATAATCAATTACGATGATATTCTTTGTCACACCCGATTTCAGCAGGATGCTATCATAACTATATATAAAATTCAATAATATGATAATATGGTTCAGAGCTCTACAAATTAAAGGTATATGACCACTTGTGAAATAGAACATGACTTTCGTTCAATCAATTTAATCCGTCTAAACTTCAAATTGGCTCCCCACTTTCAGTTCATTAGCTCAAGACATCTTTATAAGCTGAGGCCGCACATTAGTTGTCCTAGAACCTTATTCCCGAAGATCAGCTAGCGTCAAGCCTAGATCATTTTGTCCTGGGGAAGGTGAGACACGGGTGAAGGTGCGGGGTTTATGCATGTACATAATAATATCATTCACGTGATTTATGCAAGTAAATGTTAGGATGACAGTAACACAGCGTGAAGAAAACAAACAAGAAATCTAAGATGATACAAGGATTTTAATGTGATTCGACAAACTGCCAACATCCACAGGCCAACACTCAATCTCACATCTTTATCATTGAGCGAATCAATTGATTACAATGTACGAACCCATATCTATAGAGTAAAAACTTGATACATAAGGAATCCAAATAGGAAACACAATCACATTCTTAGGCAATTAGGAAAAATAATCATAATACACGTCAATTACCAAAATCAAGTTCAAACCACATAGGACACACAATGCTACACTTGCAAGTTATTAATCCCATAGTCAAACCTGTGTTGACCCATGGTCAAACCCACGGTGACTGTCGTGAAGCACCCAATGACTTTAGTCAAACCACATTTGACCATTTTGGGGTCCTCTCTATTAGCTCTATTGACTTCTCCCAATTATTTGTATTAATTAGTCTCCCACTTGGAGACTGATCACAAATCCAAAAACACTCTATCGCGGTCTGACACGAAAAATCCTTACGTGTATTAAACAGCAAGTGGACTGGTCGTGTGTAGTAATAAAGTGGACAATAAAGTCCGGGTTGTCGAACCTCAAGGACTTGTATTTTAGTTTATGATTTTAAAGCAATTGAAGAACTTAAACTAAAACAAGAATTAACTAAAATATTATGAAAGTAAGATATAAGAAACAAGATGTCGAAATCAAGATAGCTATGGAAAAGAGCAACTAAGACACATGTGTTGGCATAAATTAATCAATTTTCATTATAAACATGTTCTCATATTATTAGACTAATGTTGCTTTGGTGGAAAAAACCTTAAATAATTACTACCCGATTTCTCGGCTGTAATAATCCTATGATTAATTGATGGTTCTCTAGATATGTCTATCCGAGAATCTAACCAACAATCATGCATTCAAGTTCTAGAATTTCCCCGGATTAATCCGGCTAACTGCACCCGGGAATCTCTACCTATCTCTAGGGGCAATTCCCTATTTTTTACGGATTATGTGATGATCCTCTTTGCACCTTAAATTAACTTCTCTCGAACGAATAATTTAAGCAATAAATCATGCATATGGTAGCTAAGCATATGATGCATTCAAACAAGATCAAGACACAAAGCAACAATAGAATTAATATGAAAAACACAATTTATAACTCAATTATCATAATTTAGCCTCAACATGGCCTTAGTTCGAAGAATCTATTTCATCATAAAAGATAAAAGATAGGAACTTAAATTAAGATTCATATTCATAGACAAAAATAAATCTAAATCTAAGAAACTCCCTCGTATTTTTGATGGTTGAACTTCGATCTTCATCTCTTCCATGCTTCTTGATTTCTTCACCTTCAAAAGTTCTTGATAATCTTCATAACTAATCTAAGGATGATGAAGATGATGATAGGATGTGTTTAGGCTCCCCCAATGGGGAATGTGTTTTCAAGTGTGTTTTATGATGGTCTTCAATCCTCCTTTTATAGCCAAAAAATCCACCTACCAAGAACATGTGCTTCCATTCTCTTTTCTTTCCACCTACCATTCTCTTACTTTCCTCCTACCAAGAATGTGAACTACCATTCTCTTCCTTTCCATCTACCAAGAATGTGAACTACCATTCTCTTGTTTTCCACCTACTAAGAATGGGAGCTGCCACTTTCGTGTTTTCCAGCGCAGAGATAGTGTTTTATTCATAAAATTCTCCACAGACCTCTGAATTTGATGCTTCAAGTCCCCATGTGAAGATAAGACATACATCTACAACTTTGTAGAAGGCCACTTCATCCAATTCTATCTCTAAATATATCAAAATGACGTTCCAATGTGGAGGTTGTTTCTGATTTGGCGCCCAGGTGTGCGGAAATGGTACTCAAACATGATTTTAGCTAACTCCAGCTTATTTCTTGCTTGTTTGGTTGTAGAGGTGTGAAACATCTTGGCCTAAACTTGTTTTATACGTCCTTTTTTCACCCTTTATTCGATTGTATTCACTTAAGGCCTGAAATCACTTAATGCACGAATTAAACGCACAAGTGACAAAATCAAGCGATAAATGAACCTAAAACATAAACGCAAAGGGGCTTAATAACACGTAAAAATGACTCCTATCACGGTCCTTCAATGACTTCAATCATAGAGTGTGGCATTCTTCTCCTCAGTGAAGAACATATTCCTTGGTTAATGTGTCTTTCCGACATCCTTACACCAAAGAATTTTTAATGGCAATCTGAAATCTTTCACATATGTGCTCACTGTCCAACTCCATGGGCTATATTTAAACAATCTGCGAACAATTCTGATTTTTTTTTCCAGTGGAAATCTCAGATTGATGCTCTTAGTGCACACGCACTTTATATAATCCATCCACCAACAAATCCCAGCTCCGCGAATCTATCCCTATTGGCTTCGCATCCTACCCCCATGACTTGTGGTTACAAGGTCTACTCTCGCGACGATGTGCCTTTGCCTGATGATTTCCATTTACGTGGATCTGCCACATTGGCTCCACAGACCTGGCCTGTGGCCTCTGGCTACATGTCATCTACTCTTTGGCCTCTGGCTCTGCGAATCTGCCTTCTTGACACAAAAAACTCTGCCACTCCAATCTTTGGCCACGCGTTCTACTATCTCGTTAATGCAGATCTACCCTCTAACCTTTCACTCTATGGATAAGCCACCTGTTACCACAATTTTTACACACTTACCAACACGAATCTGCCTCTGCAGTTGCAGATTTGCCTAACTGCCATCACGATTTTTTTCACGTTTTCTCGTTAATGTTCAACGGGATTACTCCTCCTGACCAAGCGATCTAACTGATCCTAATTCTTCTTTGTCATCTTCTCTGACTTGACCCCGGCCTTTATCCATGCAACCTGCAAACAAATTCGTTGATCTTGGCCTTTTCCTTCATCTCCTACCATCGTTCCCACGACAAAAATTGCGCTAACACAAAGTTCTCCCCAAAGATCCAGATCTAAGACTTCTCCCAAATCTACAAACATATGGCTCTGATACCAATTGTTAAGCATGACAGTAAATAAACATGAAAAAATTAACAAGAAATATAAGATAACACAATAATTTTAACTTGGTTAGGCAAACTGCTTACATCCAAAGGCCAGGACTCAATATCTCATTTTTATTTTTGCTTGAATCAATTAATTACTATGTACAAACCTATTTCTTATAGATTAAGATACTTGATATATAAGGGACAAAACCTAATCCAAATATGAAACACAATCTTATTTTTAGGCAATTAGGAAAAACAATATTAATATAAGTGAATTACTAAAATAAAGCCAAAACGACATAGGAAACACAATCCAACTCATGCAAGCTATCAATCCCGCGATCAAATCCATGTTGACCATGGTCAAACTCCCTATAGCTATGATTAAACTATATTTGACCATCCTGGGACCCTCTTCTGGCATCTCTATTGGTTCCATTGACTTTTCTCAATTCTTTGTATGAATCAGTCTCCACAAACGTATCAGTAAAAACAAAACAAACACTCAATAATTCAATCAATGAAAACATGTCTCATACAAACAAGAAAACTTGTAAGTAATATGTTGATGCTAACATCCTTATACACGATGACAATCCCTTATCTCTCCGGACGTCTTTAAAAGCATATCCCGAAAATATACCAAATTATGACATCGCCAATTATCAACAGACGGACTTGGATAGTCTGCACCCATGAACTTTTAAGACCAACAAGCCCTTGCTTGCTCAGCCGAACAACTATATCCACCCCACAATTAGGACCCACAAGCAAGAAAGTAACATTCTCTTTCCAACTTCTGCACTATGGACTACGTTGCGTTAAAACCCAATTAACCCATTTAAATCAAACACATTTTCCGGGCCAAACCAACCTCAAACCTATTTTCTTAATTATAAAGTGCTGGGCCAAGCCCCAAACCTTTTAATTTTGAAATCAAGATGAGCAATTCATTTAATTAAATTGAGAATGGGCCTAGCCCAGTTTTGATAAATAAAATTACATATATTGGGTCGAGAATAGTTATTTTGTGTGTCGGACCCAGCGCAATTTCATTTTAAATAAAATGTGTCAGGCCGAGCCCAACACATAATTTAATAAGTGTTGGGCCCGACCCAACAGCACGCAAAGCTTGTTTTCTTATCGGGCAACAGGTCTTATTTTTTGTTTCAAGCGCCGTCATCGCCGGTGCTGGCCGTCGCGGTGGTTGTCTCGCCGGCCATTACTGCGATGCCCAGCTCTGCGGCCTTGACGGCGATTACCACCTCCTCTGAGCGGAAAACCCGAAGAGCAGTAGAGAATCCCAGAGCAAGATGGCGTCTTCTCCAGCGATTCCGCAATGACACCACCTCCGTCCATAGCGGCACATGGCGAAGCGTTTAGCGACATTTCCAGCAGCGTTTGAAACGCCACCTATTCCGTCCAAATCTGATCTCCAAGATCAGATCTGCGACTTCCATGCGGCGGCGTTGTCCAGATCCTGGTATCATGCACAGCGGAATTTAAAATCATATCAGGATTCCCATCAGCCAAGATCAATTTGTTTGTTCGTTGATTTTAATTAAAAAGGTGGATGTGAAAACTTACCTTTTCGCGTATTCAATCAATCCTCGCGAATCTTCAAATCTTCGTTCAATGGTCCACGTATCCCATCTCTAGATTATCACGTGTTGGAATTGACCCCATAAATCTCCATCTATTTTCTCCATAGTGGCGGCTAGGTGGGAGAGAGCGGAAAGGAATTTTCTCTGTGTTGTATTTCTGGTGGAGGAATTGAGTAATGTGTTTTTCAACTGTTATGTTTTCTAGCTTGTGTTGGAGGATTAAATAAATCCTCCAACTAAGCCCACTAAAACACACACCCCTAAGGGCCCAATTGGATTTCTATTAAGCTATGTTGACTTAGTCAGCTTAGCCGCCCAATTAATTTAACCCTCTAATATTTAATCCAATTGAATATACAGATTAAATTAATTTTCTAATTAATTAATTTACTAAATAATTCATTAATATTCATAGTTGACCTAGTTAACATAATTAATTTAATTATCTATGTTTAATCCAATGAAACAACTAATTAAATTAATTCGTCCTTCCAAAAGACAAATTACCAAAACGTCCTCCAAATACAACAATCGATTTCCCCATCTATTCCTATAGCGTGACTCTCTAGGTTCATCTCGATTGGCAATGGGAGGAAGCCAAAGGATGTGGGTGACACCTAGCCAGTTCCGTGGCCCCACATCATAGCCCAACCGAGTACGAAATGACTATGTCATTACGAACCTCTAGCTTATGAATGCTGTATGAGTATAAGCCTTTCACTGACGTATCCCAATAGACTGAGAGTCATGGAATATGTCAAACTCACAGGACTCAATGCTATGCTCAAGTGTCATAGTAAATGAGATTACCGAACTACCTTCAATGTCCAATGCGGGTTAGTTCATGAGCTTTGGCCAGAGGCTTTAATCTCATTTATCTATGATCGCATAGGATACTTCTCATTTACTTTCTAGACAGTGAATTCCATTTTCCTAACCAGTTAAGACTGCTGCTTGCCCATCAAGCCGCACTTCGAGGTCAACCCCACCAACGGGTGAATTGGATCTAACTACTCTAATGACAGACTTGATGTCACAAGCACATCTTCAACTTGACTACTCAGGTTAAAGGCTCACGCATACTATCATAATCAGTAATCCGATCATTGACAATCACTGAGTAAAAACCCGTGTGATCGATGTATCCATGACACAAACTCCCACTGTCCCATAGTGTTAGAGTGGCATTCCTTGTCAGAGCTTGTGTCATACAGGCCCACACAAATCTCAATGCCTAATTGAGATTCTCTAACTTGCGAACCGTTTAAGTGATCAAGTATCAAACCCTTCCAGTGCCCATGTCCTTAACTAATATAAAGAGTGCGAAGGTTTATCTTGACACACATGGACTAGTTGTTCATTTATGACTTTTAGATGGCATTAAGAAATATATGAACAACTTGCTAATGCCTTTGTATAATTAATAGGTTGTACAATATAAACTAGTGACCTATTCTCTAATTCCTCGCTAGCATTGTCGGCACAAACCCAACTATCTCCCACTTGCACTTGATGCCTATTACTATGATATCCAATACCCATCTTATAAAATGTTGCTCTAGCACCGCCTGTGATAGTGACCCAGTGAGTGTGTCAACCGTGTTACCGACTAAGGTTCATTTTCTGCAAGGCTATATCACCTTTTCCAACAATCTATCCAAAAATGATGTATCTCTCAACAATGTGTCTGGATTTGTGTGACCTCGGTTCCCTAGCTTGTGCGTAAGATCCCTTTCGTCACAGTAAAATGATAATCTAAGCTACACACCAGGGACCTATAGAAGTTCCACCACGAACTTCATATCCAAATAGTTTCCTTAACAGCCTCTAAGGCTCCATGGTATTTCATATTCATTGTCAGTAGTGGAGTACTTCACTAGGAACTCTTCAAAGTTGCTACTCCACATTTGAGGTTGAATACAAACGCAAAGTTAAATTATAGTCATTTTGATCAGTATAACCTTCCACTCTCAGTTCTCCATTGGCATAGACGACTAGTACATCCTAACTTCTTTTCAAAAACTTCATAATATTTTTTATGCCTATCCATTGTTCTTCCTCATAGGCAAGAGCCCTTTCTCAGATCTTCTATCCTAAATTGGTTCAGGATTTATACTAAGCAAAGGCTTGGGAGGGCCCTATTATCCTATTTGTTCTATCTCCATAGACGCGAGTAGTAAGGATACAAGTGGCTTCTTCCAAGTCTTTTCATGGAAAATATGCTCAATGTTTATGTCTTGATCCAAGTCAATGAACCCACATCATTTCCCATAAGCAGAACATTCTCTACATGTAGTACCAGAAATGACGTCTCGCTCCCACTGGCCTTTTGCACACAAATGGTTCCTCTTCTTTTTTGATGATATCATAATTCCAAATTATGTCATAAAAGTGAAGATTCTAACTACGAGAGTGTTAGGATTATGCCCTCAGATGCCATAGAGGATAGAATATATAGGGCATATATCTTGTATTGAACTTAAACTCTTCTTAAATAAAAGGCATTATTGAGTTTTCACTTAATTCTTATCTGCACCTATAAGTTGTGTAGAACATTTTGTCCATGTTTTCAATGCGATCCCTCTACTTCTTATGGGATAGGAAGATTGGCACTGGAGAGATCGATCTTGATTACTAAAATAAGTTCGCAAGTAATATGAAGTCTTTAATGAACAAATAAGGACTTCGAATACTTGTACAATCTTAGCTCCGACATGGGAGTGCATGTCTGGTATCATGGGATGATAGGAGATTAAGATTGTAGACACGTCAGTAGAACTGATATGTTCGAACACGACTCGCATCGGTTCTGTCACATGGGTTTTCACTCTGTGACTATCAATGACGCAACTGATTATGCGTAATAGGTATATGTGAACCTTTGACCTGAAGTATCAGGCTGAAGATGCACTTGTGACGTCAAGTCTTTCACTAGAGTAGTTAGACCCAATTCACCCTTTGGTGGAGTCAACCTCGAAATGCGTTCTTGATGGGCAAGTGGTAATCTTAGCAGATTTCTAATATGGGATTTGTTCTCTCATAAGTGAATGAGTATGTACCCTATGTAATTATAGATAATTAGAGATCAAAGTCTTTGGCCAAAGCAAACGAGACGATTGTGCTTGGCACTAAATCGATCTCAATGATCTCGTATTTATTATGATTTATACATATGATCAAGTCCAGTGAGTTTGACATAACCATGACTCTCACTTGACCGGGGAACGTGAACAAAGGGTTTATACATATACGATATTTACGATTGGGAGGTTTCAGAATGTTCCTATCATTCGTTTTCGTTTGGGTTACGAAGTGGGCCACGTGACTGGCTAGGTGTTACCCACTTCATTTGGTTTCCTCTCATTGCCAAATAAAACAAACCGAAAGAGTCGCGCTAAAGGATTGACAAAGAAAAATGAGGAAAAAGGAATTTCTATTATTTCTTCTGGGAGTTTTAATTTATTGGATAAATTAAATAATTAATTATTCATTAGATGACATAATTAATTATAATGATAAGATTAATTATTAATTAATTTCCTTGTGAAATATATTAATGAATTAATTTATCTAATTAATTTGGTTATTTAATTAATTAATTTGTTTATTGGATATAATAAATTATTAATTGAAATAAGAAATTAATTAAACAAAAGAAATCCCGGGCTAAATAAAGAGTCCAATTAAACGCCTATGAGGCCTCAAAGTGGCGTCTTTGAGAGGCCACACATTAGGGCTCTTTTGTTTTGACTTGTTCAATAAGTCATGAGGTATATAAGGACTCTTTGACTTTGAACAAGAAAGAAGAAGGAGAATACACAACTTTCATAACTCTCAAAAGAAAGAAAAATATTCCTCCCCTCCTCTATACCTAACTTTCGACCATAGAGAAAGAAGAATACGATTTAGAGACGACGTATTTTCGTTGTTCGGATCAAGTTCAAGTTTGAAGAATCAAACCAAAGGATTGAAGATTTGGAAGCTTCAATATTTTGAGTTTGGAGAAGAAGAAGTTTTTCTCCATCATCATATTCATATTAACGAGTAAGTTTTATTCGTTATACGTTTTTTAGATTCAATTATGCGAATTAGAGTACCAATTGGGTTTTCATTTTAATTTTTGAAATCCCTTCCACTGCGTTTATACTTTTTCGAACGAAACCCGACAGAGAGGTCCGCTTAAATCCACAAGTGAATTTATACTGCATATACACCTTATGAGTATTGGCCCCATATGTGAAACCCTTGGACTGTTCCATATGGATGTCCTCCTTGAGGCATCCATTCATGAACAAGTCTTTACATCAATGTGCCAAATTTTTCATAATCCTGGTGTGTTACTATCGAAAGTAAGATTCTAGTGGATTTGATTATAGTTGTGGCAAAGGGGCTTCCTCACAGTCAATCCCCTTTTTTTGACTACACCCTTTCGCCAACAGCCTGACCTTGCCATTTGAATCAATCTTTCTCTTGTAGATGGACTCACCGATGATGAGTAAAATACTCTCTGGGCGATCTACTAGAGTCTAGGATTGATTCAAAGACATCTAATCCATCTTCACTTTCATAACCTTACACCTTCTCGTAGAGTCCATATCCACTATCGATTTGTCATGCGTAAAGGGATTGTATCCATGGTTCGTCTTTGCTATAGCATACAACTTATGCTTTTCTTGTAGCAGACTACCATCTATCTCAGGCGGCTGAGATACTTTACCAGACCAACTCATTAGTGGTTGTGTTATAGTGGGCTTGGTGAGGGTTTCTTGAATAAAAGTCTCCTAAGGAGTTTTGTTTTGTTCTTATAGAACAATCTTTCTACCAACTTGACTTTCTCAAATGAACTTATCTTCGAGAATGGTGGCTTTTAAGGCCACAATGATCCTCCAATCATGACGTAGGTGAAAGAGGTCTCCCACTGAATTATTTGAGACGACCAACAAAAATATCCTTTTAAGAACTTAGCCTGCAGGTTCTTTACCTTTGTCTTTTATACGTAGGTTGTGTATCGTCGTACCCTCACGCACTTAGGACTAGGCTTCCCTTTGCGCCATATTTGATATGTTGCATTAGGAATGAATTTGGTGGGACATCTATTCAAGATTCACCCATGAGCAGCGCATGACTCACTATGAATTGGGTAATTCCATGTAGTTTAGCATAGAATGAGTCATGTCCAACAATGCCTCATTCTTGCGTACTACTGCCCTATTCAATTGTAGAGTCGCTAGAAGTGTCAGCTATGAAACTATCCTTATTCTTTTAAGAATGGGTTGAATAGGTAATCATATACTTGTCACTGTGATCCAATTGTAGTGCCCTTATATGATATCCATTTTCAACTATAGACGTCAGTATGCACCAAACTTCAAAACTTGAGTGGCCCTTAATATTTTCCCAGTGAAGGGAGATTTGGTCATCCTATCCTTAAGATGAGATTCTTAAGTTTGGACAGGGATTCAATCCCAATGGGTTTTTACCACCATGTTTCTCCTAACTCGGGAATCTTATGCTCTTTAGGCATAACCTAATCTTAGGTGCCAACTAATTTCTCTAGTTTGTCTCCAGCATACTACACTCTTTAGTATATATATGTTCATAGTACCCTAATTCCGAACTTTTAAATCGTTGTTAACAATTTTAGTGAGGATGCATTGTTCCTGCATTTATTTCCAAAAATGTCAGGTAAGTTAATACCAATCTTAAAGAAGAAACATTTCTTGACCTAGTCAGGAAAGGATAACATTTTTGGTACCATTTGGAAAAACTAATCAATCATCCAACACTATAAAAATGCTTGGAATATTTAAAAGAACAAAGTTGGATCTTATATGGACACCCACGACATAATGTCTGGTTCCACCACAAATTAGCTCTCATTCTTCCAGCTTTTCACTTCTTTCTAATTCTTCAATCTTTAGCACTAACTAAAGAAAGCAAAAGATAAGAAGCTGAGAAAACAGGTCATAAAACACTAGTTTTAAAAACACATAGTTCTATATCCGGTGCGTCTCATATAATAGCCCTACTCGTCGTCCCATATTTAGACTTTGAGTAATGCTTTCTTCAACCATGTAGTTCAACTACTCTAAACTGAGGACCATCCTCAAGTTTTCAAGTCAGTTGATTTGGTTAGGCCAGTGTTGACAAAATTATTGAGCATAATTAACTAAATGGGTTTTTATCTAAGAGAGATATAAACTAAAGTAGAAAATTAAACCAAGATATCAATTAAGTGTTTGTATTGTACACAAGTAAAAATTAGGACTTATTTTACTTGGCTCCCACTACATTTTTTGAAGCATTGCACTCCCATTGCAATTTTCAGAAATCTCGTTGGATAGATTTCGTAATGAGTGATAGAGTTCTTTAAATGGTTAAGTGGGTTGCAACCCTTTAACGATATTTGGCCCACTAACCTTTTAAAGTGATGTCTAACACCAATCTATCCAATAGATGATTCAATCTTCTTTTCCCATAATTCACCAAACAACAACCCTTTAACGATATATAAGTTCGTGAACTATCTGAGTTAATTCCCACTAACTCCTTATAATCTAACATTTGAATTTCACGTTGCAACCCTTTAACGATATTCAGGGTGAAATATGCTTCGATTAATGCATCCAATGCACTTAATGAAATTTTAGAATTGAGTCTTAATATATGACCCCCACTTACTGGGAAGATGCCATATATAAGATTCAATTCTTAATCTCATTAAGCTTAGTGGAGGGAGAGGACACCCAATGCCCTTTACTAACTCAGTATTATTTAATTGGGAGAATTTAATCATTAAATACGGTCTCACAAAGCATATTAAAATTTAACTTCTAACATGCTAACATGTATATAAAGCGTAGAAAAACCTAGCAATTCTACTATCACACATTTTCATGGACTATCTAGATCGACCCAAGCCAATGGGCTAATCAACATGTAAATATTTTAAGCATGCATCATTAACATAAAATAAATAAGTCCAAAGTCCATGAAAAGTGTATCCATCACATATAATAAACATGCATCAAATACAAGACATATATGCGAACATAAAAATAAAATAAATCTAATTTATTTAATAATCAAATCCAATATGACTATTGCAAAATTAAATCCCATTCAATTTTCGTACTAGGACTAAATCCAATTTAATCAAAGTAAAATTGAATCCAATTTAATTTTCATGCGATCTAAAAATCTTACCTACAAATAATTAAGTCCAATTTAATTATCATGGGAAGATTAAATAGAATTTAATTCAAGTGAAACTAGATCCAATCTAATTTCCATGGGAGGACTAAATCTTATTTAATCAAAGTAAAATTAAATCTAATTTAATTTCCATGGGCTTACAAATCCAATGACTAAATCCAATTTAATCATTACAAAATTATTAATTTAATTAAGTAGATAATTAAAATTAATTCAATTTTGATAGGTGATTAAATCCAATTTTACCAACTTACAAAGTTTAAATCTAATTTAATTAATAACTCAATTGAAACAAATTTAATTTTGATATGTAAACTAAATGGGATTTAATTTAAAATAAATCAAATCCAATTTATTTATTATAAGATGAAATCCCATTTAATTTAATTGAAGGCCACTATTCACTAGAAAGAAGGAAGGACCCAATTAAAATTGGGTATTGGGTCTAACCCAATTTAATTACTCTTAAGTGCTATTGGGTCTAACCCAATTTTGATTTAGTTGTGTGTTGGGTCCAACCCAAATAAACACACATGGACTACATTGGGTTAAAACCCAATTAACCCACTTAAATCAAACACCATTTTCTGGGCCAAACCCATTTTCTTAATTATCAAGTGTTGGGCCAAGCCCAAAAACTTTTAATTTCGAAATCAGGATGGGCAATTCATTTAATTAAATCGAGAACGGGCCAAGCCCGGTTTCATAAATAAAATTAAATATATTGGGCCGAGAATAATTATTTTGTGTGTCGGGCCAAGCCCAATTTTATTTAAAATAAAATGTGTCAGGGCGAGCCCAACACATAATTTAATAAGCATTGGGCTCGGCCCAACAACACAGAAAGCCTGTTGCCTTAACGGGCAACAAATCTTCTTCTTTGTTTTAGGCGCCGTCATCGTCGGCGCTGGCCATCGTAGTGGTGGTCTCGCCGGCCATTGCTGAGACTCCCAGCGCCGCGATCTTGACGATGATTAGCACCTCCTCTGAGCGGCAAACCCGGCGACCAGTAGAGAATCACAGAGCAAGACGACATCTTCTCCGGCGATTCCGCAACGGCACCAGCTCCGTCCATAGCGGCCCACGACGAAGCGTTTAATGACATTTCCAGCGGCATTTGAAACGCCACCTATTCTCTCCAGATCCGAGCTCCAAGATCAGATCTGTGGCTACCACGCGGCGGTGTTGTCCAGATCATGGTATCATGCACAACGGAATTTAAAATCATATCCGGATTCCCATCAGCCAAGATCAATTTGTTTGTTCATTGATTTTAATTAAAAAGATGAATGTGAAAACTTACCTTTTCTCGTATTCAATCAGTACTTGCGAATCTTCATATCTTCGTTCAACATTCCATGTGTCCAGTCTCTAGATTATCACGCGTTGGAATTGACCCCAGAAATCTCCATCTGTTTTCTCCATAATGGCGGCTAGGTGAGAGAGATTGGAAGAGAATTTTCTCTGTGTTGTATTTCTGGTGGAGGAACTGAGTAATGTGATTTTCAACTATTATGTTTTCTAGCTTGTGTTGGAGGATTAAATAAATCCTCCAACTAAGCCCACTAAAACACACGCCCCTAAGGGCCCAATTGGACTTCTATTGGGCTATGTTACTTAGTTAGCTTCACCCAATTAATTTAACCCTCCAATATTTAATCCAATTGAATATACAGATTAAAGTAATATTCTAATTAATTAATTATCTACATAATTAATTAATTTTCATAATTGACCTAGTCAACATAATTAATTTAATTATCTATGTTTAATCCAACTAAACAACTAATTAAATTAATTCGTCCTTGCAAAAAGTCCTCCTAATACAACAATCAATTTCCCCATCTATTCCTATAGAGCGACTCTTTAGGTTCATCTCGATTGGCAATGGGAGGAAGCCAAAGGATGTAGGTGACACCTAGCCAGCACCGTGGCCCCACATCGTAGCCCAACCGAGTACGAAATGACTATGTCATTACGAACCTCTAGATTAGGAATATTGTATGAGTATAAGCCCTTCATTGTCGTATCCCGATCGAATGAGAATCATGGAATATGTCAAACTCACAGGACTCGATGCTATGCTCAAGTGTCATAATAAGTAAGATTACGGAACTACCCTCAATGTCCAACACGGGTTTGTTCATAAACTCTGGCCAGATACTTTAATCTCATTTACCTATGATCGGATAGGATACTTCTCATTTACTTTCGAGACAGTGAATTCCCTTTTCCTAACCAGTTAAGACTGCTACTTGCCCATCAAGCCGCACTTCGAGGTCGACCCCACCAACGGGTGAATTGGATGTAATTACTCTAATGAAAAACTTGATGTCACAAGCACATCTTCAACTTGATTATTCAGGTCAAAGGCTCACGCATACTATCATAATCAGTAATCCGATCATTGACAATCACTGAGGAAAAACCCATGTGATCGGATTACTACGAGCCGTGTTCGAATACACTAATTCAATCTAATCAATGTATCCATGACACAAACTCCCACTATCCCATAGTGTTAGAGTAGCACTCCTTGTCAGAGCATGTGTCATACAAGTCCACACGAATCTCAATGCCCAATTGAGATTCTCCAACTCGCGAACCATTTAAGTGATCAAGTATCAAACTCTTCTAGTGCTCATCTCCTTAACTACTATAAGGAGTGCGAAGGTTTATCTTGACACACGTGGACTGGTTGTTCATTTAAGACTTTTAGATGCCGTTAAGAAATATATGAACAACTTGTTAATGCCTTTATATAATTAATAGGTTGTAGAATATAAACTAGTACCCTATTCTCTAATTCCTCGTTGGCATCGAGGGCACAAACCTAAGAATAAACAGTTTCACAAAGCTGAACAGACATACCACATACTTCAGGTAATATATTATCACAATCACAAGATAATAACAGTAAAGTAAAACACAATGATTATCACACATAAACATGTTTGACACACACACACACACACACACATATATATTATAGGAAAAACTTCAAGTTTCGTCCCTCACTTAGACACCAATTTTGATTTTGATCCCCTAAATTCTGCACCCATCAAATTGACCCATAAATTATCTTGATTTCATCAATTTTGGTCCCTCCTTACGTGTATTAAACAACAAGTGGACTGGTCGTGTGTAGTAATAAAGTGGACAATAAAGTCCAGGTTGTCGAACCTCAAAGACTTGTATTTTAGTTTATGATTTTAAAGTAATTGAAGAACTTAAACTAAAACAAGAATTAACTAAAATATTATGGAAGTAAGATATAAGAAACAAGATGTCGAAATCAAGATAGCTATGGAAGAGAGCAACTAAGACACATGTGTTCGCATAAATTAATCAATTTTCATTATAAACATGTTCTCATATTATTAGACTAATGTTGCTTTGGTGGAAAAAACCTTAAATAATTACTACCCGATGTCTTGGCTGTAATAATCCTATAATTAATTGATGGTTCTCTAGATATGTCTATCCGAGAATCTAACCAGCAATCATGCATTCAAGTTCTAGAATTTCCCCGGATTAATCCGGCTAACTGCACCCGGGAATCTCTACCTATCTCTAGGGGCAATTCCCTATTTTTTACGGATTATGTGATGATCCTCTTTGCACCTTAAATTACCTTCTCTCGAATGAATAATTTAAGCAATAAATCATGCATATGGTAGCTAAGCATATGATGCATTCAAACAAGATCAAGACACAACGCAACAATAGAATTAATATGAAAAACACAATTTATAACTCAATTATCATAATTTAGCCTCAACATGGCTTTAGTTCGAAGAATCTATTTCATCATAAAAGATAAAAGATAGGAACTTAAATTAAGATTCACATTCATAGACAAAAATAAATCTAAATCTAAGAAACTCCCTCGTATTTTTGATGGTTGAACTTCGATCTTCATCTCTTCCATGCTTCTTGATTTCTTCACCTTCAGAGGTTCTTGATAATCTTCATAACTAATCTAAGGATGATGAAGATGATGATACGATGTGTTTTGGCTCCCCCAATGGGGAATGTGTTTTCAAGTGTCTTTGTAGGATGGCATCCAATTCTTCTTTTATAGCCAAAAAAATTCACCAACCAAGAACATGTGCTTCCATTCTCTTTTCTTTCCACCTACCATTCTCTTGCTTTCCATCTACCAAGAATGTGAACTACCATTCTCTTATTTTCCACCTACCATTCTATTACTTTCCTCCTACCAAGAATGTGAACTACCATTCTTTTGTTTTCCACCTACTAAGAATGGGAGCTGCCACTTTCGTGTTTTCCAGCGCAGGGATAGTGTTTTATTCATAAACGTCTCCACAGACCTCCGAATTGGATGATTCAAGTTCCCATATAAAGATAAGACATATCTATAAAACTTTGTAGAAGGACACTTCATCAAATTCGGTCTCTAAATGTATCCAAATGGCGTTCCAACGTGGCGATTGTTTCTGATTTGGCGCCCAGGTGTGCGGAAATGGTACTAAAACGTGATCTTGGCTAACTCCAACTTATTTCTTGCTTGTTTGGTCGTGGAGGTGTGAAGCATCTTGGCCTAAACTTGTTTTATACGTCGTTTTTCAGCCCGTTCTTCGATTGTATCCATTTAAGATCTGAAATCACTTAATGCACGAATTAAATGCACATGTGGAAAGAATCAAGCGATAAATGAACCTAAAACATAAACGGAAAGGGGCTTAAAAACACGTAAAAATGACTCCTATCACTCCGTTATCTCCTCCATCCAATATTTGACGGAGGGCAAATTTTCCGACCAAAACTCATGATTTTGGGGCCCAAAACTCATGATTTCCCATAAACATGTTTAACACACACACACACACACACATATATATATATATATATATATATTATAGGAAAAACTTCAAGTTTCGTCCCTCACTTATACACCAATTTTGATTTTGATCCCCTAAATTCTGCACCCATCAAATTGACCAGTAAATTATCTTGATTTCATCAATTTTGGTCCCTCCGTTATCTCCTCCATCCAATATTTGACGGAGGGCTAATTTTCAGACCAAAACTCATGATTTTGGGCCAAAAACTCCGAATTTTAACTTTTTTTTCTTTAATATCATATTTTACTCGCAAAAAATCACGTCTCCTCCAACACAAGAGAACCCTAAACATAAAAAGTGAGCTATTCATTATCTTCATCACGAGAACACCATAAACACACCCTAAATATATTTGATATTTTCATTATAGAATATCCCTTGCAATAGCACATCCACTTATGTATGTAGTTGGTATACTAAACCTAGTCATTAATCATGCTATAGTCTACCATAACAAGAAATTTAATTAAAGTTCGGGGGAGTCATTACCCTACTTAATGAGCTAACCAATAAAACCTTATGTGATCCGCACGAAACTTATCACATGACAATAAAATTCATCACTTTTGTCTTCTAAGTGATCATTTTTTCTTGTGCTTTTTTTTTTTGGCATATATATACAAATGGACATGAATAATGTTTATAAAGCCAGTCATAGACTCAAAAGAAGTGCTTCATCAGCTTTGACAAATGATGCTTTGGAAATCTATTCAAGTTCATCAATAAGAGTTCATATCATGAAGATGATGATGATGATGAAGCTCTAAAATGGGTTGCAATTGAATAGCTTCCGATGTTTGATTGTTTGAGGAAAGGCCTTTTGATCTGGTCGATAGGCTATGTTAGTGAGGTCGATGTACAAAATCTAGGGTTTCAAGAAACGAAGCAAATTGTTGAAAGGCTTGTGACAGAAGAAGATAATGAAAAGTTTTTGATGAAGCTTAAGAATCAAATCGATAGGCAAATTGATAAATTATATTTTTGGTTCTTTATCTTTTTCAAAAATTCTATTTTATTCACTTTGGTTCAGCCATCATCAAATTTAATACGCGTATTTTAAAGATGATGAGTAACTAATTTTTGTGTTAGGGTGCCCTTGTATTGGAGAAAATGAGACATTTTGGGGGTAAATTCTGATACTAAAGAAAAAGAAGCTGAAATTTGAGTTTTGGTGCCAAAATTTTGGGTTTTGGTGGGAAAATTGGCCCTCCGTTAGCTATTGAACAGAGGAGTTGACGGAGGGACCAAAATCAATGAAATTAAGATAGTTTAGGGGTCAATTTGATGAGTGCGGAATCTGCGAAAATAAAATCAAAATTGGTGTATAAGTGAGGGACGAAAATTGAAATTTTCATTTTATATATAACACATTTATGATGAGATTTTATTTATTTGAATGACAATTATATTAAGCATTGTGCAATAAAATAAATTAATAAATAAAGCAGTCACGAATCAGTTGCTTATATTCGAATCTCTCCGGAATATACTTCATCTTTAGACTACCTCCGCAATCCAAGACCCTTTAAGAGATATTCCGCCATATACACCTATAAAGAAGTACACATTTCACATGCATCTTTACGATCCTATTATCTTTGTGACTTGTGCATCTTTAAATTCTTCATCTACTTCAGTCACGTTCAATTGGTTAAAGAAAATATAAAATATGCTCTTTAGTCATAAAAGTGGTTATTGTTAATCAAAAATTGTTAAATGATGAGATTCTGAATTAACTACCCACACTCCAAATTGATTGACAAGAATGACGTCATTGGAAATATCAACCTACTGTGTAAGAATTAGTTGAAGAACTAGTTAATAACTTATCCTCTAATCTTTTAGTACAACCAATGGAACACCCATTATTATCATATGGTAATTAACAACGTAGGGAGATAATGACATATGAATTTTAGTTGAGTTCTTTTACCCTTGGCTGAATTTTTCTGCGCTAAATTATTGGCTATTATTAAAAAACTCAGTCAGCTACACGTATTAGATAAATAAACTCAATTAATCGGCGGAAGCAGCTTCGCTCAATTAGCTAACAAATGGTTCATCACACACCTACCTGCTAATTAGTAATTGATTAACACGATACCAAATTAGATTTTTAAACACTACTTAATAAGTTAATTAGGGATGGTTCCGGGTTGGTTCCGGGTCGGTTCTTGCGGATCCAGAACCGTATAGGTTTTTGGGATCCAAAATCGGAATCGGAACTGCACAATGAAGGACCCGGAACCGCTAAGAACTGGAACCGTGAGACCCGCGGGTACCCTCGAGACATGTTTTTCACTACCGGAACTGTGAAACTCATGGGTACCCGTGAGAACTGGAACCGCGAGACCTTTTTTTTTTTGGGCTAGATTTTTGCTCACACATTGAATATATATATATATGAAACCAAACAATTATATATACACATATATATGCTCACACAAAAATCAACTCAAATACTTGAAACATAGAGCAAGAAGCAACGTCTAGATCATATATGATGATGGTAAAATTCGTCAGTCAGAAATTATCACGTGAATTTGTTGGGGTGAATGCGAAAATAAAAACACAGCTGAAGAATTATGAATTTAAACCCCAAAGGTGGTCATATCTGATTTTTCATATTCAAGTTTAAAAGGAAGAATTACTTATGTGTTCTTCCTAGTGCGTGGTTTTTCAGAATTCTGACCCAAGCAGCAAATTTGTCGCTGCCTCTAAAGCTGCCCAATGAGTACTTGGCTAATATGCTTTAGAGGCAGCAAATCTGACCCAGGCAGCAAATTTAGTCAAACTCACAGTGCTTGGCTATATGCTTGAGTACATAATGAGTCGAGGTCAATAAGATTACTCTTGTATCTAACCTTAATATTCTTTATTGCTTTGGCCAAAGACTTTCGACTTCACTCATTCATGATGGCATAGGATAATTATCAATTTTGCAAATCAGTTAAGATTGCTACTTGTCTATCAAGTTGCACTTCAAGGTTGATTCAACCATTATGTGAATAGTCTAACTACTCTAATGACGAACTTGATATCACAAGTACATATTCAACGTGATTTCTCAGGTCTAAGGTTCACGCGTACCTATCACAATATCAGTTCTATGATTGACTGTCATTGACTGAAACCCATGTGACAGAACCGATGCGAGTCGTGTTCGAACATATCAGTCAAACTGACATGTCTATGATATAATCTCCCAATACCACTTAGTGTTTGACTAGAACTTCCACGTTAAAGCTTATGTCATACAAGTCTTATATGTTCGTGATGTTCAGTCAGGAATTTCTTTGACCTGCGAACTTATTTAGATAATGAGTACTGAATCCTTCTAGTGCTATTCTTCCTAACCCATAGTGAGTAGAAGGTTCTCCTCAATGTCATGGACTTTCAGTTGTTTATATTACCTTATAAATGCCAATAAGAAAACAACTGAAATGCCTTTATATAAATAATGTTTAATTATAATGAATATGGCCTATACATTCTATCCTCTATGGCATCTGAGGGCATAACACCAACAATCTCCCACTTGCACTCAGTGCCATTCGCTATGGTATCTAATACCCATTTTCTCCAGATGTCAATCTAGCACCACTTGCGCCAAAGGCTTAGTCAGTGGGTCAGCTATGTTGCCAGCTGAGGCTATTGTCTGCACTGCTATTTTTTTCTACCAACGATCTCTCTAATGATGTGATATCTTCTCTCTATGAATGGTGGAATTAGCGGTTGTGCTTTGCATCGAACTTTTATAAGACATCACCCCACAGTTGAGGGTGAAAATGAACCCTGAGGTAAACTTTCTGTCATCTACATCAGATTGAAAATCCGTGTCGGTGTGTCCATCCACTCTTAGGTCACCACTTCCGTAGATGAGAATCATATCCTTTGTTCTATTAAGATACTTAAGGATATTCTTCACAGCTATCCAGTGTTTCTTTCCTGGATTTGCTTGAAATTGACTAACAACGCTAACTGCATAAGCTATGTCGGGTCTTTTACACAACATGGCGTACATCAAACTACCCAATGCTGATTCATATGGTACAACACTCATTTCTTTTCTCTCTTCCTCACTTTGAGGACACATAGTTTTTGAGAGATGTATCCCATGCCTCATTGGCAGGAACCCTTTCTTAGAATCCTCCATCCTAAATCTCTTTAGGACCATATCTAATTAAAGGGCTTGTGAAAGTCTTATAATTTTGTTCATTCGATCCCTATAGATCCGAATTCCCAGAATGTATGTGGCTTCTCCCAAGTCTTTCATGGAGAATGTACTTGACCGCCATTTCTTTACAGTGGTGAGCATTCCTACATCATTTCCTATAAGCAGTATGTCATCGACATATAGCACAAGGAATGATATCTTGCTTCCACTAGCCTTCTTGTATACACACGGTTCGTCATCATTTTTGATAAAGTCAAATCCTTTGACTGCTTCATCAAAACGCAGATTCCAGCTACGAGATGCTTGCTCGAGTCCATTGATGGATCTTTCAAACTTGCACACCTTATGAATATCACTTTTGGATACAAAACCTTTTTCCTGCTCCATATAGATATCCTCTTCCAGTAATCCATTTAGGAACACCGTTTTGACATCCATTTTCCATATTTCATAATCTAGGTGGGCCGCTATTGCTAACAAAATTTATATTGATTTGGTCATGGCTACTGGTGAAAAGGTTTCCTGATAGTCAATTCCTTTCTTTTCACTATGCCCTTTCGAGCCTGGCTTTATAGGTATCAACCTTGCCATCGGCACCAATTTTTCTCTCGTAGATCCATTTGCATCCAATTGGTACAATACCATCAGGTTGATCCACTAGTGTCCAAACTTTGTTCAAATACATCAAATCTATACCTATTTGCATAGCTTCGCGCTATCTTGCAGCATCCATATCCACCATTGCTTGATCATAAGTAGAGGGATCATCTCCATGGCCTCCCTCTATGACAGTGTGGAGACCTAGTTTCATCTAAAGTAGATAGACATACCTCTCAGTAGCTTGAGGTACTCTACCAGATCTTCGCGGTTGATGGCCTATTGGCTTGGGCCCTCTAGATAAAGCCCATAAATATATGTGATGTTTCAGTAGTTTTTTATGCATGTTTCATTCGATGTATGTTGCATGTTTTATTCTATCCTGTGCTATAAAAAATTTATAGTGTGCAAAGTGAAACATCAATAAATGTTTAGAACATAAATTCTCTCAAAAATAATACTAAGTCAGAAAGAGGTGCTAGGCGTCCTCTCCCTCCACTAAGCTTAATGAGATTAAGAATTGAATCTAATATATGGCATCTTCCCAGTAAGTGGGGTCATATATTAAGACTTAATTCTGAGATTTCATAAAGTGCATTCAATGCCTTAATCGAGACACATTTCACCCCAAATATCGTTAAAGGATTACAAAGCAAAATTCAAATATTAGATTAAAAGGTGTTAGTGGGAATGAACTTAGATAATCCACAAACCTATATATCATTAAAGGGTTGTGGTTTTGATGAATTTTGGGAAAAAAGATTGGACCGTCTATTGGATTGATTGATGTTAGACATCACTTTAATTAAATAATGGACCAAATATCGTTAAAGGGTTGTCATCCACTATATTAACTAAAAAATTCAATCTCCACTACGAAGTAATGAACAACGATCACTTTCAATTTTCACAATGGGAGTGTGAATCTCGAAAAATGTAGTGGGAGCCAAGTCATAAATTGAAGTCGTTGATTTTACTTGGTTATAGTTTAAATTATAATCATCTAATCAAGTCTGGTTTATTTTTTGTAGTTATTTATTATTTTATCTCTCTCAAACAAAAATGACTGTCAACCCACTTTCTGTTTTACTCGAAAAGAACATCCTTACCGGACCCAACTACGTGGACTGGCTAAGGAACTTGAGAATTGTTCTCAACATGGAGTCTTTGGGATATGTGTTGGACACGGTCATCGCTGCTCCACCTACCAGAACAAGTGGAAATGAGGAAGAAGTCCAGGCTCATGAAAAATGGGTATGGGACGACATCCGAGTGCGTGGGTACATACTAGGCTCAACGACGAACGAGCCTCAGAGGTCACACGAGAAGATGACCATTGCGAGGGCTATCTTGGCACACTTAGTCGAGCTCTCAATTGAAGCCCAAGGGAAAGGAAACTGCACTGTTTATCTCTTCTGGGCCCAAAAAGGCTAAGAATAAAAGAAGAAAACTAATAAGCAACATGGTGAGCTTGGAGCACAGGGTGGTGTCGATAAGGACAAAGGGAAAGCTCTTGTGATTCGCAAGCATAAGAGGCCAAAGAAGATGGATAGATGCCTACACTGCGGTATGCTAGGCCACTGGAGAAAGAACTTTCCAAACATGGGCCATGGCGCACATGGTATGGAAAATTATGTTCATGAAACTTATTGTTCTATGACTGTTTTCTCCACATCTTGGATTCCTGATTCTGGAGCTAGTGCTCACATTTGTTGTATGAATCAGGATCTGTTGTGAGGAAGGAAGCTGGACAGTGATGAGGTGAAGATCAGAGTAGGCAGCGGGCAAAGCGTCGTGGCTACTGGAATTGGATCTACCTCGTTACTTTTAAATTCTGGACATTTATTATTTCTAGATAATGTTTTGGTTTTCTAATGGGCTTAAAAACATTGTTTCAATTCCCGTTTTAGTTACGCATGGTTATACTTTCTGTTTTATTAACGAACATTGCAACATTTATTATGGTAATAAATTAGTAGGCTTTGCTTCTTTAGTGAATTATTTGTACTCCCTTAATGTCCAGAATAAGTGTGATGTCAATACTAAACAAAGGAAATATGGTAGGCAAGGAATTAACCAAAGATTAATTTTGAATCTTGGACTAGGATATGCCGGTGAACAAAATATTCAACAAACGGAGAAAGATGGACTAATAGGTCCATCGGGATTGGATCCCTATCCTACTTGTGAATCTTGTTTCAAGGGCAAAATGGCTAGATCCTCCTTCATTAGGACTTTTGAAAGAGCCACGCAAATGTTAGGTTTAGTGCATACTGATGTTTGTGGACCATTTGGTGAAATGGCTTGTGGAGGTCTCTTTTACTTCATCACATTCACAGACGACCATTCAATATATGGTCTAGTGTACTTGATGAAGCATAAGTCTGAATCCATTGAAAGATTAAAATAATTTAAGGCTTTAGTGGAAAATCAAACCGGGCAACATATAAAGGCTCTTCGAACTGACCGAGAAAAAGAATATATAAGTGCGGAGTGTGATGAATACCTTAGAAAGACTAGTATAATATTATAGCTCACACCTCCAACGACACCACAGTTGAATGGAGTAGCCGAGCGAAGGAATCGAACTTTGTTGGACATAGTTCGCTCCATGCTCAGCTGCACTGACTTACCCATTTCTCTGTGGGGTCACCCACTCCTTACAGCTGTACATATCTTAAATAGATGTCCGTCTAAATCCTTTCCTAAGACCCTATATGAAATATGGAGAAATAGGAAACCAAGTCTTAATCACATCAAGATTTGGGGATGTCCTGCTTATGTCAAAAAGACTAAAGTAGACAAGTTGGAGGCTAGATCCTTAAAGGGGTGTTTCGTTGGTTATCCTGATGATTCCATGGGATACCTCTTTTACCTGCATGATGATCAAAGGATCATTATTGCTTTACAAGCCCACTTTCTTGAAAATGAATACATTCAAGAAGGTGGAGCGGGAAGAAGAATTGTTATTGAAGAACAAAATGAAACTCCCTTTGAGACATCTGTCCAAGCACCAAGGCCTGACCAAACAGTAGCACAACCACCACGTTGATTTTTTAGAATACCACAAGAACCTGAGAGGTATGGGTCTCTAATGCAAAGGGATCTAGAGCTTCACACTGTAGTACAAGAAGGTCATGAAGATGATCCTTGTACCTATGATCGAGCGATGGTGGATGTCGACGCTTCAAGATGGTGAGAAGCAATGGAAACAGAGATGGATTCCATGCAATCGAACTAAGTCTGGACTTTGGTAAATCTTCCTGAAGGTATCAAACCTATAGGATGCAAATGGATCTACAAAAGAAAGATAGGTAATGATAGCAAGGTTGACACCTTTAAATCCAGGCTCGTAGCAAAAGGCTGTAGTCCAAGAGAAGGAATTGACTATCAAGAGACCTTTTTGCTCGTAGCCATGATAAAGTCCATCCGAATACTGTTATCCATAGCTGCATACGTAGATTATGAGATATGGCAGATGGATGTCAAAACTACTTTTCTAAATAAACTCCTAGAAGAGGATATCTATATGGAACAACCAATAGATTTTGTATCCGAGACTGATAGCCATAAAGTATGTAAACTTGAGAGGTCCATATACGGTCTCAAGCAAACATCTAGAAGCTGGAATCTTTGTTTTGATGAAGAAGTAAAGGGATATGGCTTCATCGAGAACGAAGATGAACCCTGTGTCTACAAGAAAACTAGTGGGAGCAAGATCTCGTTCTTAGTACTATATGTAGATGACATTCAACATATAGGAAATGACGTGGGAATGCTCACCACTATCAAGAAATGGCTTTCGAGTACATTTTCCATGAAAGACTTGGGAGAAGCAGCATACATTCTAGGAATTCGTATCTATAGAGATAAAACTAATAGAATGATCGATCTTTCCCAAGCCCTTTAATTAGAAAAGGTCCTAAAGAGATTAGGATCGGTAATTCTAAGAAAAGATTCCTTCACATGAGGCATGGAGTACACTTGTCTAAATCTATGTGTCCTCAAAATGAGGAAGATAGAAAAGAGATGACTAATGTACCCTATGCTTCTGCAGTAGGTAGTCTGATGTATGCAATGTTGAGTATTAGACCTGACATTGCTTATGCTGTAAGCGTGGTGAGTCGATTTTAGGCAAGCCCAGGAAATGAACATTGGAAAGCTGTGAAAAATATCCTAAAGTATCTTAAAGGAACTATGGATATGATTCTCATCTATGGAGGTGGAGATCTGAAGATGGAAGGTTTCACTGATTCAAACTTTCAGTCTGATGTAGATGACCGAAATTCCACTTCAGAGTTTGTTTTCATGCTTAATGGTGGGGCGGTGTCTTGAAAAAGTTCCAAGAAAAGCACAACCACTTATTCCACCACTGAAGCAGAATATGTGGCTGCCTCTGAAAAGCTGTTTGGATCAGAAAGTTTCTAGGAGAAATTGAAGTGGTTCCTAGTGCAAAGTTTCCGTTACCACTTTGTTGTGATAACAATGGAGTGATAATGCAAGCCAAAGAACAAAGGTCTCACAACAAGTTTAAACACATTGAGAGAAGAATTCACATCATCAGGGAGATCATTGGCAGAGGAGAGATAGCAGTGCAGAAAATAGCTTCAGCTAACAATGTAGCTGACTCGTTCACCAAACCACTACCTCAGCTGTTCTGGACCGACACCTAGAAATGATGGGTATAAGATACCACTATGAGTGGCATTGAGTGCAAGTGGCAGATTGTTAGTATTAATTTATTGTAATGAACTTATTTATTATTTATAATAAAAGGCATTGTTTAGTTTTTCACTTAAATTTTATCTGCATCTGTAAGTAGTGTAAAACATTTTGACAATATTTTCAGTGCAATCTCTCTACTTCCTATAGGATAAGAAGATTGACACTAGATAGATTGATCTTGATTACTTAAACTCGTTCGCAAGTAATATGAAGTCTTTAATGGACAAATAAAAACTTAGAACACTTGTACAGTCTTAGCTTTGACATGGGAGTGCCAGTAGAATACCATGTGATGGTGGGAGCTTAAGACTGTAGGCGCATCAGTGGAGCTGATATGCTCGAACATGACTCGCATCGGTTCTATCACATGGGTTTTCATGTTGGGTTTCACGATAAATAACATAAACGCAGCAGAAGGATTTCAAAAATTTTATTTTAAAACCTAAAGTTGAATTCAATGATCGCATATTCAAATTGAACAATAAATTAACGAACAAAAACTAACTCGTTATTACGAATTTGATGAAGAACTTTTCTTCCTCCAAAAACTCAAAACTTGAAGCTTCCAAATCTTCAATTCTTTATTTAAATCTTCAAATCTTGAACCTTGATCCGAACAACGAAAGTACGTCGTCTCTAAATAATCACGCACGGATCAACAAACGAAAAATCCCACTTCTTTCTCTAAGAAGGTGACGGCTAGGGTATTAGAGAGGGGAGGAATATTTTCTTCTTTCTTTCTAGGAGTTATGATATTCTCTTACTTGTTCAAAGTCAAAGAGTCCTTATATACCTCGCGACTTATTGAACAAGTCAAAACAAAAAAGCCCTAAACTAGGGCATCACTTGGACGCCCATTTGGGCCTATTAGGCCTCCACTTTGGACACCTTCTAGAAGCCCGGGATTTGTTTTGTTTAATTAATTTCTGATTTCAATTAATAATTTATTATATCCAATAAATAAATTAATTAATTAAATAACCAAATTAATTAGATAAATTAATTCATTAATATATTTCCCTATGAAATTAGTTAATAATTAATCTTTTCCATAAAATTAATTATTTCATCTAATGAATAATTAATTATTTAATTTATCCAATAAATTAAAACTCCTAGAAGGAAATAGAAATTCCTTTTTCATTTTTCTTTGTCGATCCTTTAGCACGACTCTTTAGGTTCGTTTCGTTTGGCAATGAGAGGAAACCAAAGAAAGTGGATAACACCTAGTCAGTCAAGTGGGCCACTTCGTAACCCAAACGAAAATGAATGATAGGATCATTCCAAAACCTTCCAATCGTAAATACCGTATATGTATGAACCCTTTGTTCATGTTCCCCGATCAAGTGAGAGTTATGGCTATGTCAAACTCACTGGACTTGACCATATGTATTAATTATAATAATACAAGATCATTGAGATTGATTTAGTGCCTAGCTCAATCATCTCTTTTGCTTTGCCAAATACTTTGATCTCTATTTATCTATAATCACATAGTGTACATTCTCATTCACGTATGAGAGAACAAATCCCATATTAGATATCTGCTAAGATTACCACTTGCTCATCAAGTCCGCATTTCGAGGTCGACCCCACCAACGGGTGAATTGGGTCTAACTACTCTAGTGAAAGACTTGACATCACAAGTGCATCTTCAACCTGATACTTTAGGTCAAAGGTTCATATATACCTATTATGCATAATCAGTTCTCTCATTGACAATCACAGAGTGAAAACCTATGTGATAGAACCGATGCGAGTCGTGTTTGAGCATATCAGTTCCACTAACGTGCCTACAATCTCAATCTCCTACCATCCCATGATACCAGACAGGTACTCCCATGTCAGAGTTAAGATTGTACAAGTGTTTGAAGTCTTTATTTGCCCATTAAAGACTTCATATAACTTGCGAACTAGTCTTAGTAATCAAGGTCGATCTCTCTAGCGCCTTTTTTCCTATCCCATAGGAAATAGAGGGATCGCACTGAAAACAAAGGCAAAGCGTTTTACACAACTTATAGATGCAGATAAGAATTAAGTGAAAAACTAAGTAATGCCTTTTATAAATTATAATTTAAGTTCAATGCAAGATTGATGCCCTACATATTCTATCCTCTATGGCATCTGAGGGCAGAATCCTAACATATGTCAAGCACTTACGAGCTAGACCTTCTTCTATATTCCCATTGAAAGCTTTCTTCCACAGACGATATTGATGGTTCCGATTTAGCCATCTCTGATGCACTTGGAATGCATATTTCTGAGAGTGTGTCAATCGATATTGACCTGTACTCTTGATACATATGGGGGGTTATCCACATTGCCCATGAACACCATATCCCTCAAGATTTGCTCTTGCAGGAAAATCATTGATTGTTCCAAATAACGTAACTCTGTGATTGAAATTTTCTTCTCTGAACCTGTCATATACTTGAATACCGGTCTCCCACAACACCTTCAAATCCTCAATTAAAGGATCCAAGTAGACATCTATATCATTTCCAGGTTTTTTCGCCCTAGAAATGAGTATAGGCATCATTATATGCTCTCGCTTCATACATCGCGATGGGGGAAGGTTGTAGATCATCAAAATCACCGACCAGGTACTATGTGAGCTACTTTGCAAGCCATGAGGGTTCATGCTATTTGTAACCAATACAAGGCGCATGTTTCTTGATTCTTCACCAAATTCAGAGAAATC
The DNA here is from genome assembly GCA_019426215.1 of Buddleja alternifolia. Classification (NCBI taxonomy): domain Eukaryota; kingdom Viridiplantae; phylum Streptophyta; class Magnoliopsida; order Lamiales; family Scrophulariaceae; genus Buddleja; species Buddleja alternifolia. The sequence continues at coordinate 10,981,580 of CM033395.1, forward strand.
ATCATCAATATTTTTCCATTGAGGAGAATCTGAGGGGTGTCGAATCTTGTCATCTTCAATCCTTTCTTCAAGCCCTTCTTTCAGCATGCCTTGTCAAGTCCTTGGCTAACTCTTTACTACTGTACATGCGCTTAAATCGTGGTATTATGGGTAAATACCACATTATTTTGACAGGAGCAAATCCATTCTTCTTGTACCGTGAGGCGCCACATTTTGAACAGGTCTTCAATGATGCATAGTCAGTTCTAAACAATATGCAGTCATTAAGGCAGGCATGTGTCCTCTCATATCCCATGCCAATTGAGGTTAACATCCGTTTAGCCTCATAAGTACAATTAGGTAACACATTATCCTCAGGAAGCATGCTTTTTAATAGACCAAGTAAGTCTGTGAAACTCTTATCACTCCACCCATTGTTGGCTTTTAACTTGTACAGGTTTAGGACTGCTTTCAATCTTGTGAATTTACTACCACTACACAGTGGTGTCTTTGAATCACTTATCAAATTGTCAAACATTTTAGGACAATTTCGCAAATCCTCATCAACCACATTTGTCATCTCCTCCAAACGACCAGGCTCATAATCATTCATGTTGAAATCCTGTGATGGATATGATGTACCACCTTAATCATCTGACGTGGCACTGCTTTCACCGTGTCTTGTCAACATGTGTAGCTTTTATCAATTCCATTACACACCAAATGATCTTCTAAGTCATGTGGACTACTTCTCTTTCCAAAACAACAACGTAAACATGGGCAAGCGATCCTAGTTCGATCTGGTGCATGCTCAACCGCTAACTTGATGAACTCTTTCACCCCTTTCTCATACTATTCCGACATACGATCCGCTAAAATCCAACTTCGATCCATCTTGATTCTGAATTAATTAAATTAAATAATTTTAACATCAGTTGATAGTTGAATTAATTAAATAATTTTAATTTTAATTTATTTCCCATTATTCTAGAAAAAATTCGGCAGAGTAACGACGCAAAAATTTCTACCAAGTGCTTGACTTAATCTTCCCCCGGGTGGGTTGCAACTAACATAATTCGGATCTTACGATCCGCTAAAATCCAACTTCGATTCATTTTGATTCTTAATTAAATTAAATAATTTTAACATCAGTTGAGTTGAATTAAATAAATTATTTTAATTTTAATTTATTTAACATTATTTTAGAAAAAACTCGACAAAGTAACGACGCAAAAATTTCTACCAAGTTCTCAACTTAATCTTCCCCCAAACTTGCAACCAACGAAATTCATATCTTTCAACCACAACAAACCCAATATTCTAATCTTTCACCCACAACAAACACAAAATGTCGATCTCACTACACCAAAATATTGATCACCAGTTGGATCACATAAAACATCATATTTCTAGCAACAACTAATAGTGATCACTAGTTGGATCACATAAATAACATAAAACTACAAATAAAGCATCATGTTATAAATATTGATCACCAGTTGGATCACATAAAGCATTATATTTCCAGCAACTACAAATATTGATCACCAGTTCGATCACATAAATCACATAAAATTACAAATAAAGCATCATATTTCCAGCAACTAAGTATAAATATTTCCACAAAAATAGGCAAATCTCAAGAATTACTTATACCACAAAATTTTTCTCATATTTATCTAAAAATGTTTTCCCAAATCCGCACAAATACAGACACATAGCACAAACCCGTTACATTTCCAATTTATAGCACAAACCCGAGACACACAGCACAAACTCTATATATCTGTGTGTACGATGTGGCATGATATGATGCACATATAAGTATATTTATTGGGCGTACGTACGATATACGTTTGATGTATGTATGTGGGATTGTGCATATTAAGGTAAACACATGCATATAAATACGTAATCTAAAGTATGTAGAATAATACGTAACATAAAATGTGTGAAAATACGTGACATAATGTGTACATTTATGCAACAATATAATATTATCTTATGTTTTACACATTATTAATTAGTATAATGAATTTGACAATAATTAATGAGTTATATATATATATTTATATATATAATTAGTTATAATATATATATATATATATATAACTTAATTACTCAAATGGTGGTGGTGGCGGCGGAGGCGGTGGCGGCGGTCCTATATATATATATATACAGAGAGAGAGAGAGAGAGAGAGAGAAAGAGAGAGAACCGGCAGCGAGTGGCGGACCGATGGCGAAGTGTGGCAGTGGTGGTGAGTGAGAGAGAGAGAGCGACGGTGGGGGCAGATCCGAGTGGTGGCAGTGGTGGTGGGGAAGTTAGAGAGAGTAGAGAGAGTGAAAGAGAGAGTGTAAATGGGGGAGGGGGCGTCGGTCCAAGCTAAAACAAAGGCTGATTTTTCATTATTTTTTTTATGTTTTACAGGGGTTAATAGGTAGGGATATTTTATTTTATTTTATTTTATTGGTTTTTTTTTTTACAACAGTTCGGGTGAACCGCTGTAATAGGTCAAAATCGAAATACCTTATTACAGCGGTTCCCAACAAACCACTGTAATAGGTGCCTCTATTCAGCGATTTTACCAAAACCGCTGTAATAGGTGCGCTGTAATAGTGTATTTTTGTAGTAGTGCATTTCACTCTGTGACTGTCAATGATAGAACTGATTATGAGTAATAGGTATAAGTAAACCTTTGACCTGAAGTATCAGGCTGAAGATACACTTGTGACGTCAAGTCTATCACTGGAGTAGTTAGACCTAATTCAACTGTTGGTGGGGTCGACCTCGAAATGCGGCTTGGTGGGCAAATGGTAGTCTTAGCTGATAACTAATATGAGATTTGTTCTCTCATAAGTGAATGAGAAAGTATCATATGTGATTATAGATAATAGAGATCAAAGTCTTTGGCCAAAGGAAAAGAGACGATTGTGCGAGGCACTAAATCGAACTCAATGATCTCATATTATTATAATTAATACATATGGTCAAGTCCAATGAGTTTGACATAACCATGATTCTCACTTAACTGGGGCACGTGAATAAATGGTTTATACTAATACGGTTTTTACGATTGGAAGGTTGAGGAATGATCCAATCATTCGATTTTATTTGGGCTACGAAGTGGGCCACGTAACTGGGTGTTACCCACTTTCTTTGAATTCCTCTCATTGCCAAACAATACAAACCTAAAGAGTCGCACTAAAGGATTGATAAAGAAAAATGATAGGATTTTCTATTTTATTCTGGGAGGTTTTATTTATGGGATAAATTAAATAATTAATTAATTACTCATTGGATGAGATGATTAGTTATAAAGATAAGATTAATTATTAATAAATAACTTAGGGAAATATATTACCAAATAATTTTATCTAATTAATTTGGTTATTTAATTAATTTATTTATTTATTGGATATAATAAATTATTAATTAAATAGATAATTAATTAAAACAAAAGATGGGCCGGGATATGTGGGGGTGTCCATTTGGACGCCTCCTAGGGCTAAGTTGGGCATCCACTTGGATGCCCAACGAGGACTCTTTTGTTTTTTCTTGGTCAATAAGTGAAGTGATAATAAAAGGGACTTTTGACCTAGATGAAAAAATACGTTATCATACAACTCTCCTAGAAAGAAATGAAAAACTCCTCCCTCTTGCTTAACACTCTAGCTGTGGGTCACCAAGAGAAAAAGATGGGTTTTTTTGTCAAATCAATCTGCGTGATTATTTAGAGGCAACATACGTTCGTTGTTCAGATCAAGAATTCAAGAAAACTTCAAAGGATTCGTGAAGATAGGATTGCGCGTGTTCTTGGGATTTGAAGCCTTCAAGTTTTGAAAATTTTTAAAGGAGGAATTAGTTCTCTAACCAATTCACTTCAACGGGTAAATCATTATTTGTTCTAGCGTTTAATCAATTCAAATATGAAAATCGAAAATTCACTTTGGGATTTAATTTTAAAACCTTCCGCTACGCAATTTTTCGCATAACCCAACACCAATTGTCACCGAGGCAACTTTACGTTCAGAGGTTGAAATGGAGTTAGATGTCGATCTTACATCGGTCGTGGAAATTGGAAAAGAACTTGCACAGGCTACTCCTGATGCTGAGACATCTATAGCCCAAGAAGCGTTTGTGATTGCAGAGCGGTCGACAGAAGTGGCCCCCGTCATCCAATGACCAACTCCTCCTCTCCTCGTGTTATGGATTTCTTTCCTAGAAGCTATAATACAGAAGTTGAATGCTACTATGCCTGGAGATAAAATAACACCTTTCAGATGGTTGATATGGAGAAGACGTTCCAAGAAACTCTCCACAACCCTCTTCTTTCAGACGCCAAGAAATTATCGTATTTGAGACAATAGCGGATCTAAGTCTTCATACCAAGAAGCATCTGAAATCACGGTTGGGATATATTTGCCGTCCTGCTACCAATGTAACTGATTTTGACGCTGAGCATTTCAACCTTTCTGGACGTTCTGAAGAAGCGTTCTATCCCCTGCATCAGAACAAGGTTGTGCTAAAAAATCCCAATATCGCTGGATGGCTCAAGGAACCCGATGAGGATATGCTTAATGCAATTGGGTACTCAGTGTTAGGTGTTATGCCCTCTATGCCATTGAGGAATTAGATTTAAGAGGGCATTTTATTTATATTGTACGAACATTATTATTTAATAAAAGGGCATTGAGTTTGTTCGTATAAATCTAATTGTGGTATTGGATGTATTGAATAAATAGGTCCTTAAGATCAAGGTGTCTGCACCATTTCTAATTTGATAAGTAGGAGCACTAGTAGAGTTAAGTGCTTGATCTTACAAACACGGTTTTTGAGTTAAAGAATCTAAATTGGGCATTTAGATTTAACTTGTATGTCATTTGCTTTGACAAGAAAAGTGCTAAGTCTTACATTCGTTGTAATCCTATCACATTGGTTTTTACTTGGTGACACTTAATGATGAGGATTACGGGTTATAATAGTATGAGTGAACTTTAGACCTGGAGAGTCATTTACATTGTGCTCGTACCATTGAATAAGTTATTAGAGTAGTTAGGCCCAATCACCCGTTGGTGGGGTCAACCTCGAAGTACGATTCAATTGGTGCGCTCGACAATGGGAAGTAGACTGGCAATAAGAAATTTACTGTCTCAAAAGTAAACGAGAAGCGACCTGTATGTCATAGGTGCTTTGAAATTTGTTAGGTTAATGTCTTCAAATGCCACTAGAGGATTAGTAAATGTTAGGACATTATTAATTTGTAATTGTTTTGAATTCTATCAATAAAAGGTAATTAGTTGTTTACTATTATATTGACATTTATATATTGTAATCATCTATAAGTCCATGAACACAAGAGTTAACTCTCTAAAGCACTAGAGGAGTTTGATACTTGTGTGCTAAAATAGTCTGCAAGTCAATGATTTTCAATTGGCCATTGGAAATCATGAAGACTTGTATGATATGAGCTTTGACGAGAAATGTTCCCGTCAATCACTAGGAAGTAGTGAAGAACTCACATCATAGGTGCACTAATGGAGATAGTGGCACTCAGACATGACTCACATTGATTTTGTCACATGGGTTTTCACTTTTTGACAGTCAATGACAGAATTGATTAAATTATAATAGGTGTCTGAACTTTAAACTTGAGGAATCAAGTTGAAGATATACTTGTTACATTAGGTTCATCATTAGAGTAGTTAGGCCCAATTCACCTGTTGGTGGGGTCAACCTGGAACTGCAACCTAATGAGCAAGTAGTAGTCTTAACTGATATCCAAGATGAGATTTGTTCCCTTGAAGGTGAATGAGGAATTATCCTATGAATTTATAAGTAAGTTAGATCTTAAAGTCTTTGTCCAAACCATTCACTGATCTGAACTTATTATAAATATAGCATAGTGTCAAGTCAGTGAATTTGACTAAAAACCATGACTCTCACTTGACTGGGATAAGAAAACGAAGAGTTTATATTGACACGGTATTTGTAATAGGAAAGTTAAAAATGATCTAATCATTTCATCTTATTTAGGTTAAAATATGGACCACTTGACTGGCTAGGTGGGACCCATATTAAATGGAATCCTTTCATTACCAAATATAGATGAACCTAATGAGTCACGCTTAAAAAAAATCGATAGAAAAATGGAATATTTCTTTTGGTGATATTTTAAGTATTGAATACTTAAAATTAATTAAATGGAATTAATTATTTGAAGAAATAAGTTAGTTCATTTATAGTTTAATTAATATATTATTTCTTGGAGAAATAAAATTAATTAAATATATTATCTATTATTTAATTAGATTAATTAATTAATTGAACTAATTAATTAAATAATGTATTGGACTAAGCTCAAATTGGTGCACTAAGTGGCACACCAAGGCCTACATAGGTGGCCAATAGGCACCTTTTATGGGCTAATTTGAGCCCAAGGTATTAACTTAAGTGATATACATATATCACATTAGTTGAGACCTAGGTAATAAGTTGAAATTGACTTAAGTCACAAGAAAAGAAATCCTCTCCCTCTCACTCTCCTAGCCGTTGGTCATCACCAAGGAGGAGGAGATTTTTCTCATCAAGTTTTTCCGGAGAGACAATTTAGAGGCAGGACTCGTGGACTGCTCGGATCCTCAAGTTTTCATGAAGAAGTCGAAGGATTCAAGCTCGTGAGTTTTCTCCAACTACTTTGCTGCAACGGGTAAAGTTTATTTTACTCTATCGTACATATATTTGATAAAACCCCAGGATTGATCCTGTTATGGGGAAATCCAAAATAATTTTTAAATTCTATTTCCGCTGCGTTTGGTTATTTTTCCCCAACAAAATTAATGTCTTTGGCCAAAGCATTAATAACTGACTTATATTGGATATAAAGAACAGTTTAGTAATTTCACATCAGTATGATTATAGTACAGTATAATGTTATATGAGTTTGACGTTCCATGACTCTTACTTGATCGGGTTGCGTCAGTGAAGTGTTTATACTAATACGACAATTATAACATATAGGTTCGTGATGAAATATTCATTTTGTACTTGATTGGATTTTCGTATAGCTTCACGAGATGGCTTGGTGATAACTATATCCTTTGAATCCTCCCAATGCCAATCAAGACGAGCCTAGAGAGTCGCGCTATGTAAAGATGATAAAATAAAAGAGTTTTACTTTTTGAAGGGTCGTTTGGTAATTTCACTTAGAGTAGAAATTATTAAAGGGATATGTATTGATTATAATAAATATATTTATTTAGTGTAATTAAATTATTTTATTCAATCAATATTAATAGTGTTATTAATTTAGAATTAATAAAGTACTATTAATAAAAAGAGAATAGTATTTAATTAATTACCAATTGGATTGGACTGTGAATATTAATTAAATACTTAATACTGAGCTTGGAATTGGATAAAGGCTAGTACACCTATCCCTAGGGTACTACACGGCTTCCCCCCTCTTCTTCTAAGCCAAGGAGAAGTCTTTTATTTAAGCACAAGGTGTTTAACTAAAATAAGAACTTTTGTTAGTTTTTCATCTTGGAGAGTGAAAAATAGTAAAACACAAAATCCTTTCTCTCTGCACATAAACCCTAAGCAGCCCATCCCAGTTTAAGGTAGAGGAGGTCGAGCTTCAAGAACTGAAGATCATCTTTAGCGTGGGCTTTGGAAATTCATTGAAAGGGTAATCAGATTACTTCTAATTCTTGAATCTGATTTATGAGAATATGAAATTATCAAAACATGAATTGAATCTACGCTTTGTCAATAATAAAAAAAAATTATCCGCTGGTTTGATTCACAACAGTGGTATCAGAGCCACAGATGGCACGACGCCGTGCGGTTGGATCGCATGGTGTCGTGCCATGCATGTGTGTGTGTGTGTGATGGTTGGCACTGCTAGCTAGGGCAGCGCCGTGCATCGGGCATAGCCCGACGTGTAATTTTAATTTTCGTCGGGCGGGACCTTGGAACTTGGAAAATTAATCATACAAGTTCAAAATTAATTTCTAAATTGGGGCTTGGCCTGTTTAGTCCGTTAGATGTATTTTGAACCTAATGGATGATTTTGAAAATAAAATTAGGCTCAAACCCAATTAGCATTTTTAAAATTATTTTTTGTGGATTAATTTTAAAATTAAAAGCCCCAGAAAATCTTTTTCAATTTTAAAATTGGATTTAATTTTTATTACTTTATTTAAATTTGGATTTTAATTAAGAATAAATTAGATTTAAATTGGATTAGTTTGTTTGAAAAATTGGATTTTTCTAAGGCCCAAATTGGATTTATTAACCACTTAAAATTAATCATCAAATTTAATCCTTGGTATTTAAATTGGATTTAAATGACCTAATAAAGCTTGTTGAGCTTGCTTTATTTTATGGATTAAATTAAATAGGGTTGACCCAAATTAATTTGGAATTATATTTAGATTAGAGTTTAATTTCGCTTTTATATTATTTCACCCATGTTGGGCTCTATTTGATAAAGTCTGCTTTAATTGGATTAATGTTAATGTTTGGGCTTGGCCCATTAACATTAAAATTCAAAATAATTTAGATTTATTTTTTAATATTAATTTAATTGAATTTAATTAAATATTAAATAAGATTTAATAATAATCACATATGTGTTTAGTTTGATTATGTGCTCCTTTTATCATTATGTGATGGTGACACCTCGTATGGGCTTAGGGTTGGTTTCTTTTTATTATCTCGGTTGTATTGGGCCGGAGTTTGAGCTCCTCATTTTGTATCTTTATTTTTATTTAGATCAATTGTATAGGCATGTACCGATGTAATAAGAATATTAGAGAGGTCCAATAAAGAGAGAAGAAGGTGGCAAGCTTGGAGCGGAGTCAAGGGTCTCTTTTGTAATAGATTAGAACCCCTCCCCGATTGACTCGTTGGCTCGAGACAATCTAGATTAAAGCCCATACGTGTGTGTGTTGTTAGAAATTGCTAGGAATTTTTATTATGCATTTTCCATATATAGTGCTTGATAAATTGATGTGCAAAATGAGACCCATAGTATAATAACTATCAAGTCATTAAATCACCCTATATCAAATAATACAAAGTAAGTAAAGGGTATTTGATATGCTGGCTCTCCATCAAACTTTAGAACGAGATAGCTGCATCTTGTAGATGGCACTGGCATCGTCCTGATATTAGGGGGTCATATATAAAGGTAATATGCTTGATCTTCTTTAGTGAATTAGATGCCTTCAGTTGAAGCGGATTTCACACCATATATCCAAAAAAATTTGCAAGGCGAGATTAAATTGTTAGACTGATAAGAGTTGATGGGAATAGCTTAAATGAATCACCACCTATATATCGAAAAAAATTGCGGTTAATTTATTCATGAGCCAAAGGGATTGAATCATTAAATGGTTTAACTGGCACTAGACGCCACCTCAATTTGTAGACACTGAGGACCTCAATCACCCACTAAAAACCAATCCAACGAGGTTTCCGATTATTGCAGTGGGGGTACAATAATTGAGAAAACTAGTGGGAGACATGTAATTGTACAAGTCCTTCATAATTACTTGTTTTAAAAAATATAAAGCATCTAATTGATAATCTTGGTAGTTTCTGCAGTTTGATAATTACTCTCTATAATGATTAACCCTCTCACAATTCTGCTTGAGAAAAATATCCTCACTTGACCAAACTACAATGATTGGATCAAAATGTTAAGGGTAGAACTCAAGAAAAAATCGTTTGAGCACGTTTTGGAGCAAGATGTTCCATCTTTACATGGGGTTAATGAAGGAAAGTCTGCTCTAAAAGTATACAAGAGATGGATGTCTGATGCCCAGAAATTCACTGACTATATGTTGCATTCCATGAGCAATGAATTGAGACATATACATTTTGACATGGAAAGTCCCAAGTCAATGATGCTTCAGTTGAAGGAAATGTTTGGGGAACATGGAAAATCAACTCGGTAATATTTATCGGAATAACTTTTCCAACTCGGTAAAAGGAAGACTATTGGGATCTCGGTATGAACCCCCGGGGACGCCGGCGCAGCGGAAGGTATAAATTCAAAAAATAAAGCGGCATCCCCGAAATTAGGGCTAGGTAAACATGTCACCATCGGATTCAAAACTATCCTAGAGATTAGTTTACTCGTGTTTACCTCTTGAAGACCAAAAAGCAGCAACGTCTTTTTAAGCAACCCCTTGCTACACCTCTCCGGATGGATTTGGCCTAGTGCCCCAAATGTTGCGCCTTTAAGTTTATCCACATCTTAACTCGTACCCTCGATTATCTCCACTAGTGCTAGCAAAGAGAATATAGAATCTTGGCTTATGAGAAATGGGTAGGAATATATTTTTAGTGTTCTTCGTACTCAACACATGAGTTGGAAGAAATATATGTGGAAGAGATGGAGGAGAAAAGATGAAGAGAATTTTTCCACAATCAAAATTGTGTAGAATGAATAATGAAAATTAACTCGTGAGTAAAATATCAATAGATGTATATATTGTTGGGTGTGCCCTCGATGCCAACGAGGAGTTAGAATATAAGGCACGAGTTTATAGTGTACAACCTCTAATTAATATAAAGGCAACAATATGTTGTTCGTATAGTTCTTGATGGCATCTATAAAGTCTTAAATGAATAACTAGTCCATGTGTGTTGAGGCAAACATTCTCACTCCTTATAGTAGTTAAGGAGACGGGCACTGGAAGGGTTTGATACTTGATCACTTAAATGGTTCGCAAGTTGGAGAATCTCAATTGGGCATTGAGATTTGTATGGAATTGTATGACACATTCTCTGACAAAGGAGTGCCAATCAAACACTATGCAATAGTGGGAGTTTGTGTTATAGATAGATTGATGGGATTAGTGTATTCGGACACGGCTCATAGTAATTTGATCGCATGGGTTTTACTCAGTGACTGTCAATGATTAGATTACTGATTATAAAGGTATGCGTGAGCCTTAGACCTGAGGAGTTACGGTCACAGTGTGCTTGTGACGTTGGATTCTGTCACTAGAGTAGTTAGGCCAAATTCACCTGTTAAAAGGTGGGGTCGACTTCGAAATGCGTTCCAATGGGCAAGTAGCATGTGAGGTGATTACCAATAAGGAATTCACTATCTCAAAAGTAAACAAGAAGTATCCTATGTGATCATAGGTAAATGAGATTAGAAGTCTCTGGCCAGAGCTGATGAACTAACTCGTGTTTAGTAATCTCATATTACTATATTCTTAAGCATAGCATCGAGTCCTATGAGTTTGACATACTCCATGACTTTCACTCGATCGGGATACGTCAGTGAAGGGTTTATACTCATACGGTATTCATAATCTAGAGTGGTGGTCCCAAGTGGCATACGAAAGGGTCTAGAAGGGGAGGGGGGGTTGAATAGACCCTGAAGTTTTTTTCGACTTCAAAAATTTCGTATCACTTTAAAGGTTTGAACGCTTTGGATGACTGAGTGCTTGGGTTAGACGCTTCAGAAAAAGTTAACTTAGACTTAGTGATTTTAGCAGTTTACCAAAGTAGGGCAACACTTAGATCGCTTAATCAAGGTTAGCACAACGGAAATGAGTTTTAGCGTTCTTTTAGTTAATTTAATCGCTTTGCACTTTAACTTGTCTCTTTCAAAAATAAATGATGTAATAATAATAATAATAATAATAATAAGACAAATAAGGTAAATAACACAAGATATATAAGGTTCACTGGGTGGTGTAATCCCAGCTACGTCCTTCTTCTCCTTTTTCACTTGGAGGAATTTACTAGAATGATTTTCGAAGAGTCACACAGAATCTTCTACATGATAGTAAAAGGGTGAAAATGATCTTGGGCTCCTTGATCACACAGACTTCAGCACCAATGAAGATCGTCTTCTTCAAGCTTCTCTCACTCAGAAATACTGCCTGAAAGGGTTCAACAACTTTTCTCACTCAGATGAAAGGTTGAGGTTTGTCACTAGGGTTTTGTTTGTTTTTGAAAAGATCAAACAACTTGGAATATCTCAGTTGGAATTTGAATTTCTTCTTTGGAAGATGTTTGAGATATTTGTGACTGTTGAAAGATTTGGCTATGGAGTTTCTAAGCTTTTTCTCAGCAAGTTTTTCTTGTGTTTGTATGTAATTGTCTCTTCTAAAAATTGTATCTCTATCTCTTTAGGGTTTGGTATTTATAGGCAATTTCTTGGGATCTATCCGTTGGACACATGTAGGAGCGTGCCTCTCACGGGGCGCGTGAGTATACCTTTTTTCTGACATTCTTGAAAGTTGGCTGAAGCCGATTGGACGGGAGCAGCTGAAACTCTGAATTTTCTGACAGTCTGGTCAAAAGGTGGCTTGTCCACAAGTCACATTAGCTTATCACAATTAATGCTTTTATCAGGCATTTAATGCATTTTGAATTTAATTCCCGTTGGAAATAAATGCTCGTTGAATGATTGCATTTAAGTCCTTCATGACTTGAGGATTTATTTCAGGTGATTCTGACATAAGTCGCTTGAGGAATTTGAGCGCTTGATCCATAAATCTTGAAATGAGATCTTTTAGCATTCGACAGAAGCTAAGAAGAAAATCTTTATCTCCGGTTGACTTCAGACGCTGGTCTTCAACTTCTTCTCTAATAGACTCACCTAGAATTCTACTAGCGATTCAGTCACTAAGACTTTAGTCTAAATTCTACAAAGATAAAAATTACATGCTTATAATAAATTACAACTTTCAAACGCTTATACATCGTTCTATGAAAAATGAAAACTTACATTGTATTTTTGGGGTCTAACATTAAATCCTATCTTGTCATCATCAAAACATCTAACATGAAATTTCCTAACAATTTTCCTCTTTTTGATGATGTCAAGACTCTTATAACTCTTTTATAATTTAAGAGTTACTTAAAAGAAAAGGCCCAAAGGAATATAAGTTAGTGTTTGAAAAGTTAGTAAAGTTAGCTAAAGTTAGATTAGCTTCAACAAGATGTTTCAGCGTTAAAACATTCATTCATTGCAAGAAATTAAAGCATACATGTTTTACACTGAAGAAATAAAAAACATAACATAAAAAAAAAAAAAAACATAAAAGGAAACCAATCACTTTTTCTGTCGCTTCGCTCTTTCTTCGCCTTGTAGAACTTCTAACGCTAGTTCCAATAAGAGACGATCAATATCGATCATTGTCCTATGTTGAACTTCATCATAATCATGTCTACGAAGTCTGGCGCTTTCATTTAGTTCTAACAACCTTTCCGTCCAGTCCCTTGGTGGAATACCAAGTTCACGAATTAAGTCATGATAGATATCTCTTTGTCAATCATTTGACGGTCTCCAATTGATAGGTCGTTGTAGCGGTCCGGCATAGGCAGGAAATCCCATGCTTGCTAAGAACTCGGGGTCCAATTCTGGAAGCGCGTACTTTTCGAGATAATACCTTGGGTTTTTTTTCTTGGATAGCATTTTCTTAATGCTTACTAATTCTTCGAACAATGAACGCCACTGTTTATTATTTGTCTTGGAAATCACTTTGGACTTTTCTTTATCTGCCCCCTTCTTGACATTATCAAGGGAGTTCTTGAGTTCAGCGACATCGCGGCGCAAGAGTCTAACTTCTTCGACGAGAAGAGCAACTTGTTGAGCGACACTCTGAGCGGCGGCATCGGATGAAGCGTGTCTTTCAGTATCGGCCAGGGCGCTCTGAGCTAAGTGACGGTTGAATTCAGATGAGAGCTCAGCGATAAGAGGTGACATGCTTTGCATTATAGCAATAGTGCTTTTATTTGCAGCGTTGCCAATATCACGACTCCACGTATCCGACACTATGTGGATATGTTTATCAGCAGCCTCAAAGATCTTGGAGCAGGAACCCTCAATGTTGGTAAGCGAGTTCCGGACTGCCTGTCTGAAGTCTATGGCTTCTGAATTGCTCTCAGAATCTGAATCGGAAGAAGGAAGCTCTGGGACGAGAGAAGTCCGAAAGATTGGGAAATTGCAGCCTTACCTTTGGATTTATCTCTGATAAAAGGTTCTTCAGGCGCTTGAGCAATTTCAGCGTGCACTTCCTCAATCGCTCGATCCATGATAGGATCTGCAATCGCTGGGGGCTCGACCACTGGAGCACTAGAGGGATCTGGAAGTTGAGCGTCATCCTCAGTAGGAGCACTTTCTTCTTTTATAATTTCGATGGAGGAAGAAGGTTCTCTAAGACCAATAACCCAGAGAGGGCTAAGGGCTTCCATCACATGCCTTAGACTGATCAAGCTAGATTGCGGGATAAAGAATATAGCGTCTTTGCGCTCTTAGGTACTTAGTGCAAGTTGCACACCTTCCGACAAAGCAATCCCTGAAGTATAACAGTTGAAGAAGTCCAAAATCAAAGGCATGAGCGCTTGAGCTGCTTCTTGGTCCACTGACCTAATTAGCGAGAATATCTTGGCCACTTGAATATTTGATTCACTAAAGAGCACGGGGTGAAGAATATATCCTCTGAAATTGTAACACCCGGTAAAGTGATTGAAACTGATGTCCAGCGCTTGGGCATTTTCAAACACTGCTCTCATTGATCTGTGGAACTCAGCGAACTCAGCATGTTCATTTGAAACATCCACACGAATCTGACTCTGGCCTAGAAGAAGAGGTTGTTTGCTTGATGAAGCGTCTTCATTTAGGTTAGGAAAGACTCGTTGAACAAACCCGGCACAAGGATGCAAAATGTAGCGTCCACCTTGGCTGTATATGGCAAGTTGCTGGCGAATGTAGCTTTCGATTGGTTGTCTATATCGTGGCAAAGAGCTAACATTCCCTGCAATAATCTGACGTTGTTGAAGCAAAAAGGTTGCATAACCTCGGTGTCTGTACTCTATTCCGAAATCGAACAAAAATGGATATCTGATCCGTTCTTCAATGGTGTAGAAGTGAAGAACAAATTCTTCAGCCCACCTGGCTGTATTCATCATCCAACATTTTCCAAGTTTGTCCGCTTTCTTTTGCTCTTTGTTAGCAGCAAGGAACTTCTCAAAACGTTCCGTCTCTTCATCATAATCGTCAGCCCATAATCTGGCGAGATATTCACGAGCCTCATCTTCTATCCACGAGTTGACGGGATTTGGGCGCTCCGCAACAAGTGGTCCTTTACCTTTCCATAACTTAAGTGGATTAGGAGAGAGAGCGTTCTAGGGAGACTTGACGACGGAGGGAAGGGCCGAATAGCCTATCTTGTTGAGATCTTCTTCATCTGGATCTTTGTTCCAATCACCCATGTGGGGGTTCTTGAAAACAATCTTATTTTGGCGCTGAGGATAAAAGGACTCGTCCGAGCGACCGTTTGAATTGAAACGCTGAAGATCAAAGTCAGCTCTGTTAAAAACTGGACGACGAATATACTCAAAGCGTGATTGAAGATGCTCCAAGTTATATAGTCCTAGATCGGCAATACGCTCGAAGATTTCAAACTTGAGAGAGTTGGACAAATCGGGCCGATGGAGAGTTGTTTGAAATTGTATTTCCAACTCGGCAAGCGTTTGAGTGTCTCGTTCTCTGGTGGCATAATAAAATTCAACATCTGGAGTGTATCCGCGCGGGAAGAAATCGATGACACGAGGAGGAGGTCCCGTTGGCGTAGGAATAATGGAAATCGCGTCTGTTGGGATGGGGCCACTTCTATCGACTGCTCAGCGTTTAAAGTCGCTTCACTGGCTGATGATGTTTCAGCGTCAGGAACAACTTGAGATGCTTCCTTAGCGATATCCACAACAGTTGCCATATCCACATCCATTTCAACTGGAATCTTGGATGAAAGAGGGGCATCAGCGATTGGTGCCTCTGGAGGTACATCTTGAGCTGATACATGTAAGCGATTGAGAAAAGCAAGCAAAATTTCCACTAAGTAGAAAGATAGAAAAGACTAAATCGCTTACCCTGAGGAATATCGTCGACTATTTCATTCGCTTAATCTGTTTCTGGGAAAGGTTCCTCAGGCTCTGGAACAACTTCTTCTGGATCTAAGTCGAGAAAGGAAGTTATAGGATCAGCACGAATGGGAATATCTAATTCTTCAAGGGTGTTGAGAACATATTGAATATCTGCTTGACATTGTGCTAAAAGAATTTTTATCCTAGCGTTAGAGACTTAGAAACTAACGAGGAAAGGATATACTAATTTGCTTAGCAAATACTTATCCTGAAAACTAGAAGGCCTCTCAGATTGAGTAGCGGCTTGAGGATCTGAGTTGATTTCTAGAACAACGTCAGAGGGAGGAACGCTCACTGACTCTCTGAGCGCTGGTTTCGCTGAAGCGCTAGAGGAGGCTGTGGGAGTAGAAAGAGGAGTACGTCTTCATGCAAGCGGTACTTCATCTTCTACTAATTCCTCTTCCTCGGGAACGGAAAATATAAACGCTGGAGGAGGCGAAGGATATTTAGGAGAGGGAGAAGGAGAAAGGATCTTCTGCTTCGTTTTGGGCTCCGACTTCTTCTTCTTGGGTTCAGGCTTCTGTTTTTTTGCTAGCTTGGATGGCTCAACGACTTTGAGAGCTATCTTTCTCTTAGGTCGCTTGACCACCACTTCTTCTTCGGATGAAGAGGATGATGATGAAGAGGAAGACGCTTGATCTTCATCATCACTACGAACAACTCCTAAAGCACGAAGTCGCTCACGCTCTTCTTTTGGAACAACTGCACCACCTATCTTCCTTGGCTTTTGCAGCTCACAGATCATTTTCTTTCCGTAGAATTTTGTCGCTGGAATGTTCTTACCAGAAGAGTTTGTATAACCGCAAGCGCTAAGAATACGACTTAGCACAATCCCATAAGGCTTGGGATTCACCGACTTGGCCATCGCTGCCTTGTAGCGATTAAAAACGTAGAGAGACCAATTTATCTTCAATTTGGTTCAGAATGGCCACCATCATCTTGTACTAGAGGTTTGTAACTTTATCGAATGTCCCTTTCCTGCATTCGATCATCTTTGAGCATATATCAGCGAGAATAACATATTCTCCCTTCATGTCGTTCTTCTTGAAGTTCGGCTCGTATGCAGTAACAACATCTTCTTTCTTGACCAATTCCCAGACTTTTGTAGCATCTCCGAGATTGACGTGTTCCACCTCAGAGCCATCATTGGGTAGAACCAATAATGAAGAAATCAAGGAAGGGGTAAGAACAAAAGTTTCTTTGGCGAAGGGAAAGACGCAGGATATGGAATTGTCGTCTTCAGAAATCTGGGCATTGTTGAAAAAGTGGAGAGATTCATGTTCAAAGTAGTTGAAAATAGTAGTGATCATATTTCTCAAACCAGATTCTTGAACGAGTGGAAGAATCGTTCGAAGCGGAAAGTTCTGGTTTTCAAACAGATAGTCCCAGTTAACCAGAAATCCGGCGTTAACAGTGATTAGTTTTTCAGCACGGGATGTTTTTTCGGTAGCAGACTTGGATGTTTTGGAAGATTTTGCAACTTTGGGTGCCATTGTTGAAAGTTTGAAAGCTTTTTGAGAGAGAGAAATATTTGCCTTGAGAAAGATGAAGATTTTAACAGTAGAGAGAATTTGTGAGAGTGATAAAATCTGACTATAAAGACCTTGAAGGGTTTAAATAGAGGCAGAAATTATCGTTTCAATGGCTACGATGTTGACACGTGGACAGTCAAAGAGTTTGAATTTTGAAAGGAGTCAAATCTGATACGTTTTAGGAAACACGGATGCAAAAAGTGCGGTAAAATAGTTTATCAGTTACCAAAAAGTGCGAAATTTTGGGATCCGCAGTTAACAAATTAATTGAAAGACGTTTGAAAAGATTTGAAATTTTCAGCGTGAAATACACGCACTTGATAGTACACTGACACGTAATCAGACTCGTGCAAACCTGAACTGTCTCGGTTTTAGATAAATGTCAATAACCGTCAGTTTGATTTGATAGACACGTGTGGGTAGTTATCAAATCTAATCTTTTATTTTTAGGAATTTCATGTTAGATGTTTTGATGATGACAATTAGGATTCCATGTTAGACCCCAAGAAATGTAAAGTATAAAAGCTTTCGAAGAACAAATGTATAAGCGCCTGAAAGCTCGTGTTATTTATACTAGGCTTGTATTTTTATCTTTATAGAGTTTAGACTAAGAATGTGATACTAAATCACTAGAAGAGTTCTGTGTGAGTCTACCAAGTGATGAAGTTGAAGATCAAGCGTCTGAAGGAACAGTAAAGATAAAGATTAGTCTCAAGCGTCCGTCAAACGTTAAAAGACTATCCCAGGTTATGAACTCAGCGCTCAAGATTTGTTATGGACCTTAGACCAAGTACTTAACACTAAGTCAATGATAGAATTCTGAGTGAGTCTATCAAAGCTAAAGTGAAAGGTCAAGCGTCTAAAGATCGGGCAAAGATTATGACCTTTTCAAGCGTCTGATTAACAAAGAAGGCTACTTTCAAAAAGCCTAAACTCCAAAGGCTCAAGCGTCTAGTTCTCCAAGCGTAACCTGAAGATTCAAATCCAAGTTATCAAAGATGCATGAATCAACGGAAATTATTCCCAAACGTAAATAAGAAAAGAAGCATCAAAAGTCGGATAAGTGCTATTAAAATATAAGCACTACAACTTATGGGCAAGCCATATCTTTGACCAAGACTGTCAGACTTATGAAACCAAGACCATGCCTAACCAATTAAATATACCCAAAGTTAGGATTGTCAGAACTCATGGAATGTTTAGGAAAACGAGATTCCAACCATGTCCAACGGACAAAATCTCAAAACAACCTATAAATAACCTTGTCAGCAAAAGTGACAAAATAATACATATCGATAAATATCTGGACATATAAACAAAAAAAAAAGGTCCAAACTTTGCTGATATTATTTGAGAGAAAAAGCTTAGAAACTTCATAGCTGAAATCCTTCAAGCCTCTCAAATACATTCCAAAAACAGTCACCAATATCTCAAACATCTTTTTAGAAGAACCCTACACTATTACTGAGATATTCCAAGTTCTTTGAACTTTCCAAAAACAAACAAACCCGTGACCAAAACCATCAACACTTTTCATCTGAGTGAGAAAGCTTGTTGACTTATAAGCAATATTTTTGTGTAAAAGAAGCTTGTGGAAGAAGATCTTTAGTGGAGCTGAAAACTGTGTGACCAAGGAGTTCCGAGATCAAGCGTAACTTGCACCATTTCTGAGTGAAAGAAGCAAAGGGATAGAAGGTCTTTAGTGGAGCTGAAATCTGTGTGACCAAGGAGTTCCGAGATCATATCCAATCTCCCTCTATTTTGTAGAAGTCTCTGTGTGACTCTTTGATAATCATCATAGTGGAAAACCTCCCTGATAAAAGGAGAAGAAGGACGTAACTGGGATTACATCACCCAGTGAACCTTATAAATATCCTGTGTCATTTACTGCTTTAACTATTTACTGTTTTATTGCTTTACTATTCATATTGCATATACTTTGATAAAGTTTTAAAACAACTAAGCGACTACTTTTGATTAACAAACCTAACACTAAGCTATAAAATACTTCCGTTGTGCTAACCCTGATTTAGTGACTAAACTCTGCCCTACTTTGGTAAGCGTTGAAATCACCAAGTCTAAGTTAACTTTTCCCAAGCGCCTGAAACTAGCGCTTAAGTCATTATCTCTCGAGCGCCGCACCCAGCGCTCAAAGCTTTTCGAGCGTTCAAATACTTCAAAGTGATACGAATTTTTAGAAGTCGAAAAAGACTTCAGGGTCTATTCAACCCCCCCCCCTTTCTAGACCCTTTCGTATACCACTTGGGACCAACAAGTGGTATCAGAGCGGTTGAAGTTGAAACCTAAGCGTTTCTAAGCGTAACTGCTTGTTCAGATCTATTTTTTTAAACAAAAAAATTAGTCGCTTTAAAATTACTTTAAACTTTTCATGGCATTCTCTAAAGTTCCCAAGTTGACCGAGTTAAATTATGATTCATGGAAGGTCAAAGAGTTTACTTATTTGTGTTCATGTGATGATGAAATGTGTGATATCATTTCAGATGGGGCAATCAAAATATACAAAGTTATCACCAGAGCGCCCGAAGCCACAGAAGAAACACCTGACGGTTATGTGGAGAAGCCCAAACAAGAATGGTCCACCGATGAGCGTCGACGAGCCAATCTAGACAATGTCGGTCAGAATGCGTTATACACAGCCATTGGTGACAATGACAACTTATTCAACAAAGTCAAATCATGCAATACAACTAAAGAAATTTGGGATAAGTTGGCTACTATTTGTGGTGGCTCAGCACAAATCAAGGAAAACAAATTATCAATTGCCAAAGAAAAATTCAACGGCTTCAAGATGTTATCCAATGAGACACTAGAACAATTAGACATGAGATTTACAGCTCTTGTCACAGAATTAACATCTTTGGGCATGGAACTACAAAATTGGGAAATGGTCGTCAAAATCTTCAGAAGTCTCCCAAGTAGATTCCTTATGAAAACAACTGCAATGAGAGAATCAAACAATCTGGATAGTCTAACTCCAGAAGATGCTTTTTCAGAACTCAAGGCATTTGAGTTTGAGTTGAATACGGCCAGCGATGCAGTGAGCAGTCCAGTAATTGAATCTGGAGCGCTAATGGCATCAATCAAAGGAAAATCCAGTAATAAAGGAAAGGCTTCAGATATAAGTGAGGAAGAAGAACTAGCGCTTCTAAACAGATTCAGAAAGTTCTTGAAATATGAGAAGAAAGGAAACAGTCCTAAACATCCAGGACAAAATTCATATCAAGCGCCTGTTCAAAATCTACAACAATATCAAACGCCTCACTATCCTGCACCTTCCTCTCCAGCGCCAACTCAGCATCAAGCGTCTTCTCAGCAAGACCTCTCAGCGCCAGTGGTTCCAAAACCACGATTTGCAAAATTAACAAATGAACAAAAGATGAAAACAAATCTTTGTTATAATTGCAGGAAACCAGGGCATTTCCAAGTTAATTGCCCATATCCGAATGTGTCTAAACCTACAAAGCAAGACCAAGCACACAGAAGTCAATTCAGGAATAATCTAAGGCAACAAGGATTGCTAGCAGAATCAGAACCATTTTACACTCCTGAAGAGGACTTGGAATCATCAGATGAAAGCAGTGATGATGAGCCTTCAAGCGACTCAGCATTCATTTGTCTTATGGCAAGAGATGATGAAGAGTCTGACGATTCGCTATCTGAGGTAACCACTGAATTATGTCATCCCCTTTCTTATGATGAATTACTTGACAAAGTAAAAGAATATTACAATGATTGTCAAGAAGCCGCAAAATTATTTCAAAATCACCTTTACATCATCTCAGCGCTCAAGAGCGACAAAATGACGCTCAAAGCAGAGTTGCAAATTCAGCAACAGTGCATTGAGAAGAACCAATCGCTTGAGAGTGAAATTATTCATTTAAAAGGTGATATTGATATAATAGTCAAGAGAGAAGCTGAATTGATCGCTAAACTTGCTATATCAGAGCAGCTTATCTCATCATTATCAAAAGCTTCTAGAACGCTAGATAATGTGACTGAAGTAACCAGAGCATTTGGTGAAAAGACCGGTTTAGGTTGTGACAAATCTGGTCACAAAACCAAAGCGTCTGTGGTTATATCAACCAACAGAGGAAAAGGTGTAACCTTTGTTGAAGAAAGCTCAAACAGACAAACGCTAAATGAGACTCAGAATATTGGTATGAGATCAAATGAAAAAGCTAACACTGGCTCAGTCAAAAGAAAGACCAAAGTAAATGATCTACAAAAGAAAGTATATCCAAGCGCTCGAAGGGCTAAGGAAAAACGTTCTACAAGTAAATCAAACGCTAAGCGTCTAGCACCAAAAGTGCATCCTAAGCCAATATCATGGAAATACCAATGTCAATATCCGCAAAGATCTAGATCATATTATCGACACTATGATAACCACGATTATGATTGTGATTATTGCTATTATCAAGGATATTACCATACACCTAAAGAGCACACACAACACAAACCGAAACCCAAAAAGGCCAATCTTCCCAAAATGAAGACAAGGTAAATGTGGGTTCCGAAGATTCTAATTCAGACTAACGTTACTAACAAAGAAGGACCCAAAACAAAATGGGTACCTAAGAAGAATTAGAACTGCCCTTTGAATGCAGGTACCTAGAGCCAACACCGATACCTCAAATTGGTACATAGATAGTGGGTCGTCGAGACATATGACTGGATCAAAGGATCTCTTGATCAACTATCGTGCAACCAATGGTCCTCAAGTTATATTCGGTGATAATTCTAAAGGTAAAACTAAAGGTATAGGTATCATACATAGGGGGAACATCATGATCAATGATGTATACTATGTTGAGGGTCTTAAACATAATCTCCTAAGCATAAGTCAATTTTGTGATAAAGGCTTTGAAATTAAATTTTCTAGTGACTTGTGCGAGATAATCGATGATAAGAAAGGATCTACTAAATCAAAAGGAAGAAGAACAAACAATGTATACTTAGTAGATTGGGATTCAACATTAAATAACAACCCTACATGTTTCGTAGCTAAGAATCAAAATGAATTGGGTTGGTTATGGCATAGAAAAATGAATCACCTCAACTTTAAGGCAATCTCTCAATTAAAATCGCTAAATCTTGTAGAGGGATTACCTAGGGGTTCCTTTAATAAAGATCGCTTATGTGATGCTTGTCAAATGGGTAAGCAAGTTAAATCATCTTTTAAGAAGAAGCTTCATCTATCGACCTCTCGAATACTTGAATTACTACATTTAGATTTATTTGGTCCTATTCAAATCATGAGCGTTAGTGGTAAAAAGTATTCACTAGTAATAGTTGATGATTTCTCACGCTATACATGGGTAGAATTTTTAGCATCTAAAGATGAAACTAGTGCCAAGCTCACCTCTCTAATTCGTCAACTACAAAACTCAAAAGATCTAAAAGTGACAAGAATTAGAAGTGATAGAGGAACTGAATTTACTAACCATATTGTTGAGAAATTTTGCAAAGACTTTGGAATACTTCATGAGTATTCAGCGCCTAGAACACCTCAACAAAATGGAGTTGCCGAGCGACGGAACAGAATGCTTAAAGAAGCCGCTAGGACTATGTTAGCCGAGTCTAAGCTGCCTCAAAGGTTTTGGGCCGAAGCTATCAATACTGCCTGCTACACTCAGAACCGGTGTATGATCAACAAGCAACATGAAAAGACTCCATATGAGTTATGGAAGGGACGTAAGCCGAATGTTTCATACTTTCATGTATTTGGTTCAAAATGTTTCATTCATAACAATGGATCCCAAAGCCTAAAGACATTTGATCCTAAAGTAGATGAAGGAATCTTTCTAGGCTACGCCAAAAATGGAAAGAGCTTTTGCATCTTAAATAAGATCAAATCGAAGGTTGAAGAATCCATTCATGTTGTGTTTGATGATGCTAACCAAGAACCGAGTAAGGTTAATATTAATGATGCAGGAATTGAAGATTTATGTCAATAAGCGTCACAAATCAATTTGTGTGATGATAGTGATATTGATGAAGATAATGAAATCATTGTACCTAATCCTAAGATTACTCGTAAAGATATCAACGATGATATTGCAAGAAACGCTGATGATCATGAAGGGAATGTTCATCAAGAGCAAACTCAAACTGTAAACACTGAAGCGCCTACGCAAGGAATTGGTCAAGCGCCTGCACAGCTTAATCAAGCGTTAGATCAATCTCTTAACCCGTTCCAACCAGACAGAAAATGGCTCAGAGACCATCCACCAGAACTAATTATTGGAGATATTGGAGCACCTGTTAGAACCAGAGCCGCTACAATAAATGAGGCCATGTTTGCAAGCTTCCTATCTCAAATGGAACCAAAGAAAGTGGATGAAGCGCTTAACGATCCAAGTTGGATTGAAGCCATGCAAGAAGAGCTAAATCAGTTTGAAAGAAATAAGGTATGGAGGCTAGTACCAATGCCAACTCACCAAGGAGTTATTGGGACTAGATGGGTTTATAGAAACAAAATGGATGAGAATGGTACTATAATTAGAAACAAAGCCAGACTTGTAGCACAAGGATACTGTCAAGAAGAGGGTATCGACTTCGATGAGACATACGCTCCTGTCGCCCGTCTTGAAGCTATTCAGATGTTTCTAGCGTTTGCAGCATCTAACAAATTTACAGTGTATCAAATGGACGTAAAGAGTGCATTTCTGAATGGTAAACTCCAAGAAGAAGTATACGTGGAGCAACCACCAGGATTCATCAACAACCATGGGAAGAGTATGGTCTACAAATTGGACAAGGCACTTTATGGTCTTAAACAAGCACCAAGAGCATGGTATGACACTCTTTCTATCTTCCTTATAGGTAAAGGCTTTTCAAAAGGCAGCGTTGACACAACGTTATTCAAAATTACCCATAATGAAGATATTCTCCTAGTTCAAATTTATGTTGATGATATTATATTTGGATCTACCAATAAGCGTCTATGTGAGAAATTTTCGAAAATGATGCAAGATCAATTTGAAATGAGCATGATGGGTGAATTAACTTTCTTCCTAGGATTACAAGTTAAACAACTCCCTAATGGAATATTTATAAACCAAACTAAATATACTAGAGATATAATCAAGAAATTTGGTATGGAAAATGCATCACCTTCCAAAATTCCAATGAGCCAAACGCTTAAGCTAGATAGAGATGATAATGGAAAGAAAATTGATATCACTAACTATAGAGGTATTATTGGATCATTTCTGTATCTTACAGCTAGTAGACCTGATATTATGTTCTCGGTATGCATGTGTGCACGATTTCAAGCCGATCCTAGAGAATCACACCTAATTGCTGCCAAAAAGATCCTTAAGTACCTAAAAGGCACACAAAATGTGGGCCTATGGTATCCTAGGGATTCTCCTTTTGAACTAATTGGTTATTCAGATGCAGATTTCGCAAGATGCAAAATAGATAGAAAAAGTACTAGTGGTACATGTCAATTTCTAGGTGATAGACTAATTTCATGGCATAGTAAGAAGCAACAGTCCATCGCTACTTCCACCGCCGAAGCTGAGTATGTAGCCGCTGGAAGCTGTTGTGCACAGATCCTTTGGATGAGGCAACAACTTAGAGACTATGGAGTAGTCTTAAGTCCAACTCCTATCCATTGTGACAATCAAAGCGCCTTAGCGATGACTCAAAATCCAGTTCTTCACTCTAGAACCAAACACATTGACATCCGCTATCACTTTCTACGTGACCACGTTCAAAAGAAAGATATCTCCATGCACTTCATTGGTACAGAAAAGCAACTGGCAGATATCTTCACCAAAGCGCTCAACGAACAACGTTTCCTCACTTTAAGAAGTGAACTAGGTATGATTGATCTAAATGCTTAATCATTCGAAACATCATACTTTTGTTAGGCATGAAATTTAGGGGGAATTCACTTTATTTTATGTAATTTATGGGGAACCTACATAGGGGGAACCTTAAAAGAACTAACTATATTTAAGTGAACATGACCAAAAAAATTTTTTTCCTTGCATCGGTCATACGCACTTAGCATTATACACTTAAATCATTCGGACGCTTATTACACAAATCTTTCTTAGCGTCTGTGCTACTTTCAAAACACTGAACGCTTAAGCTTATCCCCAATCAAGCGCTCAGTAAAATGTATTTCAAATAAAGCGTACCTTACCCGACGCTAAACAAACATTAATGGATTAGTCAATCAATGCAATTAATGCTGACTTGACATCTCTTATCTCTGTTCAAGAAAACCCAAGTGTACTCATTGATTTTTCAAAAAATTGGTTCAGCTTATGTACACGTGTAAATACACTCACCATGTATTCTGGGCGAGTACATCTAACGCTGAATATTTTAAAATTAAACTCTAAAGTAAACACTGACACCGAAAGTATGTTGTTATTTATCGAAACCAGTGTGAGAAAAATATTCCATCTATAAATGTTAAACTTTTCATTATTACACACAAGAGTCAAAAGATTGTAAACAATGTGCTTGAACGCTCAAGCATAAAAAGAGATTTGGAAAGAACTTTTAACAAACTGTCAAGCGTCAATGTAAAGTATGAAGAGCGTCAAATTTCTACACACTACAAATAAATCAAAATTTTGGCGGGTACTTAAATGGTTCTTCAAAATGATGGCTCTCAAACAGTTTGTGATAGTATACGTGTCAACTTTACACACGCGCGTGTATCACACCTGAAAACTGAATCGTTTTTTCTTCAAATCTCCACTCGGACTTCAAAAGGATTATATGTGGGAGTTACCAAATGTAACCGTGCCTATCTTTTAAAATTCACGTCCACAGTTATTTTACTCAAAGGCTAAGATCTAATTGATTTCCACGTGTCAAAAAACACAAATTCAAAAAAAAAACTATGTTGCTAAAAACTAATTTTTTGCAGAAAAGAACCCATTTCTACAAAAAAATCTTTCTCTCCCTAAAAGCAAAAAAAAAAACTCTCAATCACTCTTTCTCAAAATGGCACCCAAGAAATCTGCTGCTACTTCGACTGAAAAAGTCTTCAAGGTAACCGAGGGTCTTGTGGTGGACTGGAAGTTCCTGTACGAACACACCCAAATTGACCTATCGGAGATGATGGATTCTGTTACCGAGGCGGGGCTTCAGAAGTTTCTAACCAGATATTCATACATATTTCCTGGTGAAGTCGATCACTTCTGGAGAAATGCTAAACTGTCAGAAGACGAGACTTCCATCTCTTGTCTATTTCCTATCTCCAAGAAAGAATCCAAGTCATTCACTCTTTCTGCCACCACAATCGCTCATAACTTCACCCTACCGAACGAAGGAGCAACCTTGGACACCATCACTGACGAACAAATTGAAGAAGTATGGGTCAGAATCCTAGCGTATGATGATGTCCCGTACAAACAGTACTTCGAAAAGAAAGATATCGTCAACAGATATCGTGTCTTGGAGCAAAAACATTGAATGCGGAGTGGGCACTTTTGACAAGATTAACCCGTTGCAATTTCGCATGATGACACCGCCATCCTGCTAAACATCAAAATTAACTGGAGCGTCTATGTGTTCAGCAGATTCAAGGACTGTCTGCGTACTTCAAACAAACCTTACGGTTTAGTTCTCAGTGACCTGCTATTCAGAGCAGAATGTACATCTTCGGCTGGATTTACTGTGGCCAAACATAAATTTTATGGGCCAAGAATCATTCAGAATCTTTTTAACCCACCAAAGATCGGAGGTGCGTCCAGACCTCTCTCTGAGCGCCAAGTTGTGCGTGAAGCGTCAGACGAGGAGGCTGAGCGTCCAGCTCCAGAGGAAGCTAAGCGTTCCACTCCAACGCAAGTCGTGAAACGCCCGACTGTTATCAAAAAGAGGGCTACACGAAAGTCCAAGGCTCAACCTATTCCATCTCCTCCACAGGATGATGAAGCTACGGATGACGATGAAGAAGACAAGATTCCTCTCGTAAGCCGAAGAAAACTGGAAAAAGTACTTAAAAACATAGACTTCGAAGAACCTAATGTTGCACCCACTCAAGGGCCACCGACTGAAGGGGTGAACGTGAAGCGTATCTTTAAGAAACGCGGAGGACTACGCAAGCGTCAAGTCGATGTCACTCCTCCAGAGCCTAAGACTACTGAGCCAAGCGCTCAAGCTACTATTGCTGTTGAGACTAGCTCTCAGGGTAAGTTTATTTCTTCCCACAACAGTTTCTTACCTACTTATGTAGAAGATCCTCCCCTTATAGAGGATATCTGTTATACAGCTCTTCCTCTAGCCGCTGTTCAAGCGCCCAGTGATGTCCATTTGGATGTCGATATGACAGATGTTGTCTCCATCGCTCATGCAGCCGCCACAGAATCTGCAGGCTTAGAGTTTGATGAGCCTGATGTTCCAGAGGTTCCACTCCTACTCACTCTCCCATCTACAACCGAGGCACGCTCAGACGATCAGAGCGACGCTGACGAAATTATCATTCACCGAAACTTCTTTCAGCTGGATCCTCTAAAGACAATTGATCACTCAGTTGACTATCTACCCCCAGCGCCCGAAGAAGACTTCTTTCCTACCGGATATAATGAAGACAGTCTTATAAGTGCGGAGAATGACATCGTCAAACTTATTAAGTTTGATCTCACTGTCCGAGATACCTTGCTCACCTCAGCGCCCCCGCGACAGGTTCAAGAAAGAAAGACACCAAGAGCAGATGTTGATCTGGCCTATTATCGAGAGTACGGGCACAGCAAACCAACTGGTCTTACTCTCAGAGATTTCAACATACGAATCTATGACCGTGCTTATGGACTCATCAATCCCACTGAGAAGCTCTTAAACAGAGAAGGCTACTCTCACTCCTCAACTCTCGTAAACAGTCCTGCAAATATGTTTTCCGCTAATCCGCTCCGTTTATGGACGAATAAAGGTGTACATGTCGGAGACCGTCCAGCGTCTATCCTTGATATGATTCAGACAGAAGCTGATGCTTATTTTGATAGCGTTTGGAACGCTAACTATGAACCAGACAAGCATCGCTTTGAGGCAATCCGACATATTCACCAGCAAAGATTTCGAGCTATCCTTAATGCAGGGACTGAGTACTGCATGACTGAAGTGAATTGGGCTGAAGCGTAAGTTGGGAGCAAATACAAATTCGAAGAGTTGGTCAGTGATCCTCATCTCTTCAGCGCCTGTATACATGATAAGAAGCGAAAATTTGCTCAATATTGCTTACAGAAGCGTCAAAGGAGAATTGGGTCAGTATTGAGGCTGCCTCTGATTCGTCAACAAACTGAGCAGTCCTTACGCGTAGCGTTGCACAGATTTGCAAACACTCCTCTACGATTTGACACTCAAGCGTCTTCCAGCGACAGTTCTTCCCCATCTTGCTTGAATTTCACTTCAAGTGACTGTGACGACAACTTTCGACTGATGATCAAGCTCATGACTCCCCTCGCTCATTTTGACAGAGTCTTCACAGCCAACCTGCGCTCATGGAATGGATCCCGGATAAACTCCTTCACCGGCTATCCACTCCTTCCCTCCATCCGACAGGAAGTTTATAGTCACTATGACTTCGTCTTATCTTCACTGGAAAGAAACCAAGCGCTTGCTCAAGCTGTCTACCCCTATTTGGAAGAATACTGCACAAGTTATGTTCCTGAATCTCAGAAACTCAACGCTCTTCCAACGGACAGGCTGATTGGCTTTTCTCATCATTACTGCTCCGATGCTATCTTTTCCATCAGCCGAGCGCCTTCCAGAATCTTTCCCAATCACGTACTGGATATCCTTGGGCCAATGTACATTAGGGCCATGGATAGTCCACTTCGCACCTTCATTCAAGGTATTTACCTTCCTACTCTACATTTGAATGAACTTCTCCAAAGAGCTACATATCCATATGCAGATGAGCCATTTGCCGGCATGGACTTCAACTTTACAGACTTTAGCCGTCTCGAATCAGTCATTGTTGAAGCGCCAATTGAAAGGATAGATGCACTGCCAGCGTCACCCATTGCCGAAACGCCTGTTGAAAGGTTGCATGTCTCACCAGCGCCCATTATTGCTGAGGACTCCACAGATCAACCTCAAGCGCCTATTCCTGTTGACAGTCCATCTGCTTCTGACTTTACTACTTCCACAAAGTCTATTATTGACTCGGAGCTTCAAGGGACCGTGTTTGACCCTGCTTATCAAGTCCCAATGGACTGGCTCAAACACACATCTCGCTTCAAGCTTCCCATTAATCCGGCGGTTTCTTCTGCTCAAGCGACCATGAATGAAGGCCTTAAGAAATTTCAGCAAATGGCTGACGCTACTCAGGCGAGTCACCTGGCCTTGAAAGAAGACATTATCAATCGCTTCACTACTCTAGAGACCTCTCTGACAGACGCTACTCAAGCCCAACTCCTGGTCATGAAAGAACATTTCGATCAGCGTCTTAACACTCTTGAGGCCTCTGTCGCTCAGATTGCTACTCAAATCAGTCTCCTTACTCAGCATTTTATGCCGACTGATGATGGCAATAAAGGGGAAGAGAAGAAGAAAGGGGAGAAGAGGAAAACTTCAAAATCAAGCGCTTAAGATCCTCCTCCGCCGCCCAAGCGTCAACATACTCCCACTCCTCCTCCTATACAAAATAAAGAGCAAGATCCCTATCCATCTTGGGTAACCACTTTTGCCCCTACTGGAGCGCCCAGTAAAAGAGAAACTCCAAGAGCGCTCTATCCAGATCTTCCAGTACCTTCCAGAGCACTGCTTGAGCAGTTTGACATCCCTCTTTCCAGAGTTTCCATTCCAGAACCTACCAATCCAGAAAAAGTAGTTGCGGAAAGGAAGATGTCTGATCTAAATCGAACCTTCAGAATCTGCTTAAGGTATATGGGTATTGACCCAGATGAATGGGATAAGAATTACGTCGCTTTCAAACAAAAGCAAGTAGATGAAAACAAGTATATAATCAATAAAGATCATGATGTGATGATGACATTAGAAGATCAAATAACTGAGGCAATCCGCGCAGAAATGACCAAGAGATACAAGATCAAGTCACGATCTTGATTGTACTTCTGCTTTTCTTGCTTTCATCTCTTCCTTATTTCAGTTGTAAAAATGCCTGTACCTTCAATGATATATATAATGCATTTTTTCAACTGAAACACCTCGTTGAAGCTCAACTAACCTTAACTAACTTACTAACCAACGCTAACCATTATTCTTTGGCCGTCTAACTCTTGAACTATAAAAGAGTAAGTATTGCCATCATCAAAAAGGGCGAAATTGTTAGAAATTTCAGGTTAGATGTTTTGATGATGACAATTAGGATTCCATATTAGACCCCAAGAAATGTAAAGTATAAAAGCTTTCGAAGAACAAATGTATAAGCGCCTGAAAGCTCGTGTTTTTTATACTAGGCTTGTATTTTTATCTTTATAGAGTTTAGACTAAGAATGTGATACTAAATCACTAGAAGAGTTCTGTGTGAGTCTACCAAGTGATGAAGTTGAAGTCAAGCGTCTGAAGGAACAATAAAGATAAAGATTAGTCTCAAGCGTCCGTCAAACGCTAAAAGACTATCCCAGGTTATGAACTCAGCGCTCAAGATTTGTTATGGACCTTAGACCAACTTAACACTAAGTCAATGATAGAATTCTGAGTGATTCTATCAAAGATAAAGTGAAAGGTCAAGCGTCTAAAGATCGGGCAAAGATTATGACCTTTTCAAGCGTCTGATTAACAAAGAAGGCTACTTTCAAAAAGCCTAAACTCCAAAGGCCTAAGCGTCTAGTTCTCCAAGCGTAACCTGAAGATTCAAATCCAAGTTATCAAAGATGCATGAATCAACGGAAATTATTCCCAAACCGAAATAAGACAAGATGCATCAAAAGTCGGATAAGTGCTATTAAAATATAAACACTACAATTTATGGGCAAGCCATATCTTTGACTAAGACTGTCAGACTTATGAAACCAAGACCATGGCTAACCAATTAAATATACCCAAAGTTAGGATTGTCAGAACTCGTGGAATGTTTAGGGAAACGAGATTCCAACCATGTCCAACGGACAAAATCTCAAAACAACCTATAAATAACCTTGTCAGCAAAAGTGACAAAATAATACATATAGATAAATATCTGGACATATAAACAAAAAAAAAGGTCCAAACTTTGCTGATATTATTTGAGAGAAAAAGCTTAGAAACTTCATAGCTGAAATCCTTCAAGCCTCTCAAATACATTCCAAAAACAGTCTCCAATATCTCAAACATCTTTTTAGAAGAACCCTACACTATTACTGAGATATTCCAAGTTGTTTGAACTTTCCAAAAACAACCAAACCCGTGACCAAAACCATCAACACCTTTCATCTGAGTGAGAAAGCTTGTTGACTTACAAGCAATATTTTTGTGTAAAAGAAGCTTGTGGAAGAAGATCTTTAGTGGAGCTGAAATCTGTGTGACCAAGGAGTTCCGAGATCAAGCGTAACTTGCACCATTTCTGAGTGAATGAAGCAAGGGGATAGAAGGTCTTTAGTGGAGCTGAAATCTGTGTGACCAAGGAGTTCCGAGATCATATCCAATCTCCCTCTATTTTGTAGAAGTCTCTGTGTGACTCTTCGATAATCATCATAGTGGAAAACCTCCCTGATAAAAGGAGAAGAAGAACGTAACTGGGATTACATCGCCTAGTGAACCTTATAAATATCTTGTGTCATTTACTGCTTTAACTATTTACTGTTTTATTGCTTTACTATTCATATTGCATATACTTTGATAAAGTTTTAAAACAACTAAGCGACAACTTTTGATTAACAAACTGAACGCTAAGCTATAAAATACTTCCGTTGTGCTAACCCTGATTTAGTGACTAAACTCTGACCTACTTTGGTAAGCGTTGAAATCACCAAGTCTAAGTTAACTTTTCCCAAGCGCCTGAAACTAGCGCGCTTAAGTCATTATCTCTCAAGCGCCGCACCCAGCGCTCAAAGCTTTCCGAGCGTTCAAATACTTCAAAGTGATACGAATTTTTAGAAGTCGAAAAAGTCTTCAGGGTCTATTCAACCCCCCCCCCCCTTCTAGACCCTTTCGTATACCACTTGGGACCAACATTTATACTTATCCACACGTGATCCTTTTATCGATGAAAACTATGCATGATTTTAAAATAATTATCTTAGCGTTATCGTGGGAATTTCTTTAACGCTTAAGACTTTTGGAGAACAAAATTGAATTTTGTAAAGTTTGTGATAAAGTCAATCGCTTGAATTTAGAAATGACAATTTTATTTAGAGATTGACTTCGTCATGCATAAAGATAAGCGCTAGTTATTAATGCATATAATTTTAAATTATTTTTTATCACAGTCGCTTATAACTTGTTATAAGTACAATTTTAAAGTTCCCCCTAAAATTGATGACTTATTTTAGATTTTGTCAAAACGCTTTAGATATAAACATAAGGTGGATTCCCCCTAAGTTATATGCCTATTTAAATATGATGCTTTATGATTTAAGCGTTTAAATCAATCATACCTACTTCACTTCTCAAAGTGAGAAAGCGTTGTTCGTTGAGCGCTTTGGTGAAGATATCTGCCAATTGTTTGTCAGTTCCAATGAAGTGCATTGAGATATCTTTCTTTTGAACATGGTCACGCAAGAAATGGTATCTAATGTCAATGTGTTTAGTTCTAGAATGAAGGACAGGATTTTGGGTCATAGCTAAAGCGCTTTGGTTATCACAATGGATTGGGGTAGGACCTAGGATAATTCCATAGTCTCTAAGTTGTTGCCACATCCAAAGAATTTGCGCACAACAGCTCCCAGCGGCTATATATTCTGCCTCAGCGGTAGAAGTCGCTATGGATTGTTGTTTCTTACTATGCCACGAAACTAGTCTATCACCTGGAAATTGACATGTACCACTAGTACTTTTCCTATCTATTTTGCATCCTGCAAAATCTGCGTCTGAATAACCAATTAGTCAAAAAAGAGAGTCCCGTGGATACCATAAGCCCACATTTTGTGTGCCTTTTAGGTATTTAAGGATTCTCTTGGCAGCATTTAAGTGTGATTCTCTAGGATCAGCTTGAAAGCGTGCACACATGCATATCGAAAATATAATATCCGGTCTACTAGTGGTAAGATAAAGAAGTGATCCAATGATACCTCTATAGTTAGTGATATCAATTTTCTTCCCACTTTCATCTTTATCTAACGTAAGCGTTTGGCTCATTGGAATTTTTGAAGATGATGCATTTTCCATACTAAATTTCTTAATTATATCTTTTGTATATTTAACTTGGTTTATAAATATTCCATTAGGGAGTTGTTTAACTTGTAATCCTAAGAAGAAAGTTAATTCACCCATCATACTCATTTCAAATTGATCTTGCATCATTTTCGAAAATTTCTCACACAATCGCTTATTTGTAGAACTAAATATAATATCATCAACATAAATTTGGACTAAGAGAATATCTTCATTGTGGGTAATTTTAAATAACGTTGTGTCAACGCTGCCTTTTGAAAAGCCTTTACCTATAAGGAAGATAGAGAGAGTGTCATACCATGCTCCCGGTGCTTGTTTAAGGCCATAGAGTGCCTTATCCAGCTTATAGACCATACTTTTGCCATGGTTGTTGATGAATCCTGGAGGTTGCTCCACATAGATTTCTTCTTGGAGTTTACCATTCAAGAATGCACTCTTCACTTCCATTTGGTACACCGTGAATTTGTTGAATGCGGCAAACGCTAGGAACATACGAATCGCTTCAAGACGGGCTAATGGGGCGTATGTCTCATCAAAATCAATTCCCTCTTCTTGACAATAACCCTGAGCGACTAGTCTGGCTTTGTTTCTTATAACAATGTCATCTTCGTCCATCTTGTTCCTAAAAACTCATCTAGTCCCAATAACTCCTTGATGAGTTAGCCTTGGTACTAGCGTCCAAACCTTGCTTCTCTCAAATTGGTTAAGCTCTTCTTGCATTGCTTCAACCCAACTTGAACACTGAGCGCTTCATCCACTTTCTTTGGTTCCATTTGAGATAAGAAACTTGCGAACATGGCCTCATGAATTGTAGCTAACCTAGTTCTAACAAGTGCTTCCATATCTCCAATTACTAGCTCTGGTGGATGGTCTCTAAGTCATTTATGGTCTGGTTGGAAAGGGTTGAGAGACTCTTGGTCATCAATCGCTTGATCCCTATTTGTCTCTGGCGCAGTCGCTTCATTATTCACAGTTCCAGTTTGCTCTTGATGATTATTCTCTTCATGATCATCAGCGATTCTCACTTTACCATCATTTGTAACTTCACGAGTAACCTTAGGAATAGGCACAAAGATCTCATCATCAGCGTCATCATCACTATCATCATTGAGGTTAATTTGTGATGCTTGTTAGGCAAGTTCTTGGTTAGCATCATCAAACATAACATGAACGGATTCTTCAACCTTCGATTTGATCTTATTTAGGATGCGAAAAATCTTTCCATTCTTGGCATAGCCTAGAAAGATTCCCTCATCCGCTTTAAGATCAAAAGTCTTTAGGCTGTGGGATCCATTATTATGAATGAAACATTTTGAACCAAAAACATGAAAATATAAGACGTTAGGCTTACGTCCCTTCCACAACTCATATGGAGTCTTCTCATGTTGCTTGTTGATCATACACCGGTTCTGAGTGTGGCAAACGGTATTGATGGCTTCGGCCCAAAACCTTTGAGGCAGCTTAGACTCTACAAGCATCGTCCTAGCAGCTTCTTTAAGCGTTCTGTTCCGTCGCTCAACAACTCCATTTTGTTGAGGTGTTATAGGAGCAGAATACTCATGAAGTATTCCAAAATCTGTATAAAACTTCTCAACAAATTGGTTAGTAAATTCAGTTCCTCTATCGCTTCTAATTCTCGTCACTTTTAGATCTTTTGAATTTTGCAATTGATGGATTAGCGCTGTGAGCTTGACACTAGTTTCATCTTTGGTCGCTAGAAATTCTACCCATGTATAGCGAGAGAAATCATCAACTATTACTAGCGAGTATTTTTTACCACTAACACTCATGATTTGAATAGGACCAAACAAATGTAAATGCAATAGTTCAAGAATTCTAGAAGTAGATAGACATGGTTTCTTCTTAAAAGATGATTTAACTTGTTTACCCATTTGACATGCATCACATAAGCGATTCTTTTGAAAGGAACCCTTAGGTAATCCCTCTACAAGATTTAGCGATATTAACTGAGAGATTGCCTTCAAGTTGAGGTGATTCATTTTTCTATGCCATAACCAACCCAATTCATTTTGACTTTTAGCAATAAAGCATGTGGGGTTGTTATCAAATGTAGAATCCCAATCCACTAAATACACATTATTTGCTCTTTTTCCTCTTAATTTAGTAGACTTAGTCTTAGCGTCGTTGACATAGCAGAAGTCGCTTGAAAAATTGACATCAAAGCCTTTATCACAAAATTGACTAATGCTCAACAAATTATGCTTAAGACCCTCAACATAATATACATCACTGATCATGATGTTCCCCCTATGCATGATACCTATACCTTTGGTTTTACCTTTGGAGTTATCAACGAATATAACTTGAGGACCGTTGGTTGTACGATAGTTGATCAAGAGATCCTTTGAGCCAGTCATGTGCCTTGACGACCCACTATCGATGTACCAAACTGAAGTGTCGGTGTTGGCTCTAGGTATCTGCATTTAAAGGGCAGTTCTAATTCTTCTTAGGTACCCATGTTGTTTCGGGTCCTTCAACGTTAGTAGCTTTGGTTTAAATTAAAACTTTCGGAACCCATATTTGCCTTGTCTTCATTACGGGAAGATTGGCCTTCTTGGGTTTCAGTTTGTGTTGTGTGTGCTTTTTGGGTGTATAGTAATATCCTCGATTATAATAATAATCATAATCGTAATCATAGTCATAATCATAATTATCTTAGTATCGATAGTGTGATCTTGACTGTCTTGGATATTGACGCTGGTATTTCCTTGGCACTAGCTTGGGTTGCACTTTTGGTGCTGAACACTTAGCGCTTGATTCACAGTGATCAGGCTTACCTTTAACCTTTTGAGCGTTTGGATGAACCCCTTTTTGTGAATCATTTACTTTAGCCTTACCCTTGCCTGAGTCAGCTTTGGCTTTCTCATTGGGCCTCGTACCGTTGTCGCTAGGTTCATTTAGCGTTTGACTTTGTGAACCTTTCTCAACAAAGAGAACACCCTTTTCTTTGTTGTTTGCCGTAACATTAGATTTATTTGGTTGTTTACCGAATTTATTGTATCCTAAACCGGTCTTTTCACCATATAATCGAGTTACCTCAGTCACATTATCCAACTTTCTAGAAGCTTTTGATAATGATGAGATGAGCTGCTCTGATTTGGCAAGTCTAGCGATCAAATCAGCTTTTCTCTTGAATATTATATCAAGATCGCTTTTCAATTGAATAATCTCACTCTCAAGTGATTGGTTCTTCTCAATGCATTGTTGTTGAACTTTCAACTCTGCTTTGAGCGTTACTTTATCTCTTGTGAGTGATGAGATAATAGCGAGATCATTTTGATATATTTTGGCGGCCTCTTGACAATCTTTATAATATTCATTAACTTTGTCAAGTAATTCATCATAAGAAAGAGGATGAGATAATTTATTGGTTACCTCTGGTAGCGATTTGTCAGACGCTTCATCTTCTCTTCCCATGAGACAGATCAACGCTGAGTCACTTGTAGACTCATCATCACTACTTTCATCTGATGATTCCAAGTCCTCTTCAGGTGCGGGAAATGGTTCAGATTCCGCTAGCAAACCTTGTTGGCGAAGATTGCTCCTGAATTGGTTTCTATCCACATAGTCTTGCCTTGTGGGCTTAGACACATTTGGATAAGGGCAATTTACCTGGTAGTGCCCTGGTTTCCTACAATTATAACACAAGTTAGTTTTCATTTTTTGTTCAGTGGATAATCGCTTTGATCCAACTGGCGCTGAGAGATTCTGTGTAGGCGATGGAGGCGCTTGATATGAAACTGGCGCAACTGGTTGAGGTGCTGAGTACACTGGCGCTTGATACTGAGGCGCTGGTGCTGGAGGAGGAGTTTGAAATGAAGTTTGTCCAATAGGATTTCTCTTTTCATATCTTAGAAATTTCTTGAATTCCTTGACTAATAAGGCCATTTCTTTTTCTTCATTTGATTCCACTGGTTTAACCTCACTAACCGTTTTACCCTTATTTTTGGTGGTAGCGATTAAAGCTCCTGATTCAGTCGCTGAAGTTGTTGTGTCGCTGACTTCTCCTAACTCAAATTCGAATGCCTTTAACTCTGAAAACACATGTTCTGGAGTAAGAGTCTCCAAAGTTTGTGATTCTCTCATAGCAACTGTCTTGATCAAGTATTTACTTGGAAGACTCCTGAAAATCTTATTGACCATTTCCTTGTTGGTCAATTCTTTATCTAATGACGCTAACTTGGTAATGAGCAAGGTGAATCTTGCGTCCAATTGTTCTAGCGTCTCACTGGGCTGCATTTTGAAATGCTCGAATATTTCCTTAGTGGATTGCCTCCAAGTGTTCAAGGAGAAGAAGGACGTAGTTGGGATTACAACACCCAATGAACCTTACAAATATTGTTCTTTACTTTACATTCAGTTTTTCATATTGTCATATAAACTGATCAAGTAAAACTTAATCAAACGCTAAGCCACTAAATACACTTTCTGCGACGCTAAAGCCTTTTAAAAGGGAAGACTACAAAAATCATTCCGCTGTGCTAACACTGATTAAAGAACTGAACGCTTAAACCTACTTGGTTAAAGTACTCAAATCTTGAAGTCTAAGTTAACTTTCTAAAAACAGTCTTCATCAGACGCTTAGCCTAAGCGTCTATATTTCAAGTAAACGCTCAGTCAAGTGTCTACTTTTCAAGCGTCCAAAGTCCTTTTTATACGAATCTTTTTGAAATCGAAAAAGACTTCAAGGTCTATTCAACCCCCCCCCCTTCTAGACCCTTTCGTATGCCACTTGGGACCAACAAGTGGTATCAGAGCTATTAAAAGTTGAAATTTTAAAATTTCCAATTATAACTGCTTGTTTAGATCCTTTTTCAAACTTAGTTGCTTTAGATTTTAAACATGGCATTTGCTAAAGTTCCCAAACTGACTGAATCAAATTTTGACACTTGGAAAGTCAAAGCATTTACATATCTCTGTTCTTGTGATGATGACATGTGTGATACTATTTCAGATGGGCCAATCAAAATATATAAAGTTGTCACTAGAGCGCCTGGAGCCACGGAAGAAACTCCAGATGGTTACGTTGAAAAATCGAAACAAGAATGGTCTCCAGATGAGCGTCGAAGAGATAATTTGGATAATGTTGGTCGCAACGCTCTATATACGGCTATTGGCGATAATGACAACCTATTTAACAAGATCAAGTTGTGCAAAACCACTAAAGAAATATGGGATAAGTTGGCTACAATTTGTGGTGGTTCAGCTCAGATTAAAGAGAACAAACTTTCCATTGCCAACGAAAAATTTAATGGATTTAAGATGCTACCCAATGAAACTTTAGAGCAATTAGATATAAGATTTACAGCTCTGGTTACAGAACTTACATCTTTGGGAATGGAGTTACAGAATCTAGAAATGGTGGTTAAGATCTGTTAGGAAATTTCATGTTAGATGTTTTGATGATGACAAGATAGGATTCAATGTTAGACCCCAAATAAAATGTAAGTTTATGCTTTCATAGATCATTGTATAAAGCGTTTAAAGAGTTTGTAATTGTGTTTAGGCTTGTAATTTTTATCCTCATAGTTTTTAGACTAAGTCTTAGCGACTGAATCAATAATAGAATTCTAGACGAGTCTATTTGAGAAGAAGTTGAAGACCAGCGTCGGAAACCAACCGAAGATGAAGATTCCTTCTTAGCGCCTGTCAAACGCTAAGAGACCGCAGTTCAGGATTCATGAATCAAGCATTCAAATACTCAAGCGACTTATAGAAGATTCACCTGAAATAAATCCTCAAGTCATAAAGGACTTAAATGCAATCATTCAACGGACATTTATTTCCAACGGGAAATAAATTCAAATTGCATTAAATGCCTGATAAGAGCATTAAATGTGATAAGCTACTGTGACTTGTGGACAAGCCTCCTTTTGACCAGACTGTCAGAACTTTCAGAGTTTTAGCTGCTCCCGTCCAATCGGTTCCAGCGAATTTTCATGAATGTCAGATTTTAGGTACAATCACGTGCTACGTGAAAGGCACGCTCCTACATGTGTCCAACGGACAGATCCCAAGAAATTGCCTATAAATACCTTACTCCAGAAAATCAAAATATGCAGAACAACATCAAGAATATACGAGAAATTATTGCCAAAAATCCTACGTACATTCTTTCTGGAAAAAAGCTTAGAAATTTCATAGCCAAAACCTTTCAAGCTTTCCATCTACATTCCAGACAGTCACAAATATCTCAAATATCTTCCAAAGAAGAAATCCAAACTCCAACTGAGATATTCCAAGTTGTTTGATCTTCTTTAAAACAAACAAAACTCTAGTGATAAACCTCAACCTTTCATCTGAGTGAGAAAAGTTGTTGAAACCTTTCAGGCAGTATTTCTGAGTGAGAGAAACTTGAAGAAGACGATCTTCATTGGTGCTGAAGTCTGTGTGATCAAGGAGCCCAAGATCATTTTCATCCATTACTATTTTGTAGAAGTTTCTGTGTGATCCTTTGATAATCATCATAGTAATTTCCTCCAAGTGAAAAAAGGAGAAGAAGGACGTAGCTGGGATTACATCACCCAGTGAACCTTACAAATTATTGTGTCATTTATTTTATTGTCTTATATTATTCACTTCATATTATTCTGAAAAAGACAAGTAAAATTGCAAAGCGATTAATTCAACTAAAAGAACGCTAAACATTATTTCCGCTGGGCTAACCCTGATTAAGCGATCTAAGCGTTGCCCTACTTTGCTAAACTGCTGAAATCACTAAGTCTAAGTTAACTATTCTGAAGCGTCTGACCCAAGCGCTCAGTTTTTCCAAGCGTTCAAATTTCTAAAGTGATACGAAAATTTTGTGAATTCGAAAAAGACTTCAGGGTGTATTCAACCCCCCCCCCCCTTCTAGACCCTTTCGTATGCCACTTAGGACCACCAAGTGGTATCAGAGCAGTTGAAGTAGAAACCTAAGTGTTTCCGAGCGTAACTGCTTGTTTAGATCCATCTTTCTAAACTTAATCGCTTTAAATCTTTTTACCAAAACATATCATTATGGCTTTTAACAAAATGCCTAAGTTGGTAGAATCAAATTATGATTCGTGGAAACTTAGACATTCGCATACATATGCTCATGTGATAATGAAATGTGTGATGTTATTACAGATGGCCCCATCAAAATCATGCAAGTGAGAACTCGAGCACCTGGAGCCGATGTAGCCACTCCAGATGGATATGTCGAGAAAAATAAACTAGACTGGACGCCAGATGATCGAAAAAGGGCGAATCTGGATAATGTTGGACGAAGTGCACTTTACTCAGCGTTAGGAGATAACGATGCATTGTTCAACAAGATAAAGCAATGTAAGACATCCAAAGAAATATGGGATAAATTGGCTATTGTGTGTGAAGGTTCAGCACAAATGAAGGAGAACAAGCTCTCCATAGCCATGCAAAGATTCGAGCATTTCAAAATGCAGCCCAATGAGACGCTAGAACAACTAGACGCAAGGTTTACTTTGCTCATTACCGAGTTAGCGTCATTAGACAAGGAATTGACCAACAAGGAAATGGTCAACAAGATTTTTAGAAGTCTTCCAAGCAAGTATTTAATTAAGACTGTTGCTATGAGAGAATCACAAACATTGGAGACACTTACCCCAGAGCATGTCTTTTTAGAGTTAAAGGCATTTGAGTTCGAATTAGGTGAAGTCAGCGACACATCGACTTCAGTGATTGAATCGGGAGTTTTAATCGCTACCACCAAAAGTAAGGGAAAAGCGGTTATTGAGGTCAAACCGGTTGAGTCAAATGAAGAAAAGGAAATGGCCTTATTGGTAAAGAAGTTCAAGAAATTTCTACGATACGAGAAGAGAACTCCTATTGGACAGAATTCATTTCAAACTCCTCCTCCAGCACCAGCGCCTCAGTATCAAGCGCCAGTGTATTTTGCACCTCAACCAGTAGCGCCAGTTCCATACCAAGCACCTCCATCCCCCACTCAGAATCTCTCAGCACCAGTAGTCTCAAAGCGATTAACTACTGAACAAAAAATGAAAACTAATTTATGTTATAATTGCAGGAAACCAGGGCACTACCAGGTAAATTGCCCTTATCCAAATGTGTCAAAGCCCTCAAGGCAAGACTATGCGGATAGAAACCAATTCAGGAGCAACCTTCGCCAACAAGGTCTGCTAGCGGAATCTGAACCATTCTCCGCACCTGAAGAGGATTTGGAATCATCAGACGAAAGTAGTGATGATGAGCCTACAAGCGACTCAGCATTGATTTGTCTCATGGCAAGAGATGATGAAGCGTCTGACGACTCGCTACCAGAGGTAACCAATGAATTATATCATCCTCTCTCTTATGATGAATTACTTGACAAAGTTAAAAAATATTATAAAGATTGTCAAGAAGCCGCCAAAATATATCAAAACGATCTCGCTATTATTTCGTCGCTCAAAAGTGATAAAGTAACACTCAAAGCCGAGTTGCAAGTTCAGAAACAGTGCATTGAGAAGAACAAATCACTTGAGAGTGAAGTTATTCAGTTAAAAAGCGATCTTGATATAATAGTCAAAAGAGAAGCTGATTTGATCGCTAAACTTGCTAAATCAGAGCAGCTTATCTCATCATTATCAAAAGCTTCTAGAAAGTTGGATAATGTGACTAAGGTAACTAGATTATTTGGTGAAAAGTCCGGTTTAGGATTCAATAAATTCGGTAAACAACCAAATAAATCCAATGTTATGGCAAACAACAAAGGAAAGGGTGTTATCTTTGTTGAGAAAAGTTCACAGAGTCAAACGCTAAGTGAACCTAGCGACAATGGTACGAGGCCAAATGAGAAAGCCAAAGCTGACTCAGGCAAGGGTAAGGCTAAGGCAAATGATTCACAAAGACAAACTCATCCAAACGCTCAAAAAGTCAAGGACAAGTCTAATCACTGTGAATCAAGCGCTAAGCGTCAAGCACCAAAAGTGCAACCCAAGCCAGCGCCAAGGACTTACCAGCGTCAATATCCAAGACAGTCAAAATCATATCATCAATACTATGATGATTATGACTATGACTATGATTATGACTATTATTATAATCGAGGATATTATTACACACCCAAAAAGCACACACAGCACAAGGTGAACAAAAAGCACACACAACACAATGTGAAACCCAAGAAGGCCAGTATTCCTACAATGAAGACCAGGCAAATATGGGTTCCTAAAGTTCTAATTCAAACCAAGGTTACTAACGCTGAAGGACCCAAAACAACATGGGTACCTAAGAAGAATTAGAATTGTCCTTTAAATGCAGGTACCTAGAGCCAGCACCGATACTTCAGTTTGGTACTTTGATAGTGGATCGTCAAGACACATGACTGGTTCCAAGAATCTTCTAGTCTACTATCAAGCTACCAACGGTCCTCAAGTTATATTCGGTGATAACTCAAAAGGTAAAACAAAAGGTATAGGTATCATGCATAGGGGGAACATCATGATTAGTGATGTTTATTATGTTGAGGGTCTTAAGCATAACCTGTTAAGCATTAGTCAATTTTGTGATAAAGGCTTTGAAGTAAAATTTTCAAGCGACTTCTGCTATGTTAACGACGCTAAGACTAAGTCTACTAAATTAAGAGGAAAAAGAACAAACAATGTGTATTTAGTAGATTGGGATTCTACAGTTGATAACAACCCCACGTGCTTTGTTGCTAAAAGTCAAAATGAATTGGGTTGGTTATGGCATAGAAAAATGAATCACCTCAATTTCAAGGCAATCTCTCAGTTAATATCGCTAAATCTTGTAGAGGGATTACCTAAAGGTTCCTTTCAAAAGAATCGCTTATGTGATGCATGTCAAATGGGTAAACAAGTTAAGTCATCTTTCAAAAAGAAACCATGTCTATCTACTTCTAGAGTTCTTGAACTATTGCATTTAGATTTGTTTGGACCTATTCAAATCATGAGTGTTAGTGGCAAAAAGTACTCGCTAGTAATAGTTGATGATTTCTCTCGCTATACATGGGTAGAATTTCTAGCAACCAAAGATGAAACCAGTGTCAAGCTCACAGCGCTAATTCGTCAATTGCAAAATTCAAAAGATCTAAAAGTGACAAGAATTAGAAGCGATAGAGGAACTGAATTTACTAACCAAGTTGTTGAGAAGTTTTGTATAGATTTAGGAATACTTCATGAGTATTCTGCTCCTAGAACACCTCAACAGAATGGAGTTGCTGACCGACGGAACAGAATGCTTAAAGAAGCCGCAAGGACGATGTTAGCAGAGTCCAAGCTGCCTCAAAGGTTTTGGGCCGAAGCCATCAACACCGCTTGCTACACTCAGAACCGGTGTATGATTAACAAGCAACATGAGAAGACTCCATATGAGTTGTGGAAGGGACGTAAGCCTAACGTTTCATACTTTCATGTATTTGATTCAAAATGTTTCATTCATAACAATGGATCTCACAGCCTAAAGACATTTGATCCTAAAGCAGATGAGGGAATCTTTCTAGGCTATGCCAAGAATGGAAAGAGTTTTCGCATCTTAAATAAGATCAAATCAACCTGATGATGCTAACCAAGAACCGAGTAAGGTTAATCCTGATGATGTAGGAATTGAAGATCTCTCCCAACAAGCATCGCAAATCAACCTTAGTGATGATAGTGATGACGAGGATGATGGGATTCATGTACTTCCTCCTAAGG
Organism: Buddleja alternifolia; assembly: GCA_019426215.1. Lineage (NCBI taxonomy): Eukaryota > Viridiplantae > Streptophyta > Magnoliopsida > Lamiales > Scrophulariaceae > Buddleja > Buddleja alternifolia. The sequence continues at coordinate 11,025,994 of CM033395.1, forward strand.
ATACTCGTGAGGTTAACAAAAATGATAATGTCAGAATCGCTGATGATCATGAAGAGAATGATCATCAAGAGCAGATTAGAACTGTGAATGATGCAGCGTCTACGCAAGAGACAAATGAGAATCAAGCGATTAACAACCAAGAGTCTCTTAACCCGTTCCAACCAGACAGTAAATGGCTTAGAGATCATCCACCAGAGCTAGTAATTGGAGATATTGAAGCACCTGTTAGAACTAGGTCCGCTACATTTAATGAGGCCATGTTCGCAAGTTTCCTATCTCAAATGGAACCAAAGAAAGTGGATGAAGCGCTTAATGATTCAAGTTGGGTAGAAGCAATGCAAGAAGAGCTTAACCAATTTGAAAGAAGCAAGGTTTGGACGCTAGTACCAAGACCAACTCACCAAGGAGTTATTGGAACGAGATGGGTTTTTAGGAACAAAATGGATGAAGATGGCATTGTTATAAGAAACAAAGCTAGATTAGTCGCTCAGGGTTATTGTCAAGAAGAGGGTATTGACTTTGATGAAACGTATGCCCCAGTAGCCCGTCTTGAAGCAATTAGGATGTTCCTAGCGTTTGCCGCATTCAACAAGTTCACAGTATACCAAATGGACGTGAAGAGTGCATTCTTGAATGGTAAACTCCAAGAAGAAGTCTATGTGGAGCAACCACCAGGATTCATCAACAACCATGGCAAAAGTATGGTCTACAAACTGGATAAGGCACTCTATGGCCTTAAACAAGCACCAAGAGCATGGTATGACACTCTCTCTATCTTCCTTATAGGTAAAGGCTTTTCAAAAGGCAGCGTTGACACAACGTTATTTAAAATTACCCATAATAAAGATATTCTCTTAGTCCAAATCTATGTTGATGATATTATATTTGGTTTTACTAATAAGCGACTGTGTGAGAAATTTTCGAAAATGATGCAAGATCAATTTGAAATGAGCATGATGGGTGAATTAACTTTCTTCTTAGGATTACAAGTTAAGCAACTCCCTAATGGAATATTTATAAACCAAGCTAAATATACTAGAGATATGATTAAGAAATTTGGTATGGAAAATGCATCATCTTCAAAAATTCCAATGAGCCAGACGCTTAAGTTAGATAAAGATGAAAGTGGGAAGAAAATTGATATCACTAAATATAGGGGTATTATTGGATCACTTCTTTATCTTACCGCTAGTAGACCTGATATTATGTTTTCGGTATGCATGTGTGCACGTTTTCAATCTGATCCTAGAGAATCACACTTAATTGCTACCAAAAAGATCCTTAAGTACCTAAAAGGCACACAAAATGTGGGCTTATGGTATCCACAGGATTCTTCTTTTGAACTAATTGGTTATTCAGATGCAGATTTTGCAGGATGCAAAATAGATAGAAAAAGTACTAGTGGTACATGTCAATTTCTAGGTGATAGACTAGTTTCGTGGCATAGTAAGAAACAACAATCCATAGCGACTTCTACCGCTGAGGCAGAATATGTAGCCGCTGGAAGCTGTTGTGCACAAATCCTTTGGATGAGGCAACAACTTAGAGATTATGGAATAATCCTAGGTCCTACCCCAATCCATTGTGATAACCAAAGTGCTTTAGCTATGACCCAAAATCCTGTTCTTCATTCTAGAACCAAACACATTGACATTAGATACCATTTCTTGCGTGACCATGTTCAAAAGAAAGATATCTCCATGCACTTCATTGGAACTGACAAACAACTGGCAGATATCTTCACAAAAGCGCTCAACGAACAACGCTTTCTCACTTTGAGAAGTGAATTAGGTATGATCGATTTAAACGCTTAAATCATAAAGCATCATATTAATAGGCATATAATTTAAGGGGAATCCACTTTATGTTTATGTCTAAAGCGTTTATCAAAATTTGAAATGAGTCATCAACTTTAGGGGGAACTCTAAAATTGTACTTACTTCAATGTATCAAGCGACTGTGATCAAAAATGACTTTCAAAATCTTAAGCATTGATCACTAGCTCTTATCTTTTATGCATGACAAAATCAATCTCTAATAATGTTGTCTCTCATAAATCCAAGCGATTGATTCATTTATTGAAATATTTTATGAAAAGACTTCAGCGTTGAAAGGATTCCCACTTTAACGCTAAGTAACTCGATTTCAAAAAATCATGCATAGTTTTCATCGCTAAAGAGAACGTGTGGATAAGTCCAAAAGATCAGATTTGACAACTACCCACACGTGCCTATCAAATCGAACTGACGATTATGATTCCTATCTAAACCGAGGCGGTTCAGTGATTGCATGAGTCTGAGTAAGTGTCAGTACACTATCAGGCGCGTGCACTTCACGCTGAAAATTTCAAATTTTTTCAAACTGTTTCAAATTAACTGCGGATCCGAAAAATGTTATAGTACCCTACTTTACCACACTTTTTGACATCCGAAATTAAAAGTACACGGTTCAGATTCCTTTTGTCATTAACCTCTGAACACGTGTCATTCATCTGTCAATTGAGGAGTTACTTTCACCTTCTATTTAAACTCACCAAGACTTTTACAGAACACCTTTATCACTTCCAATCTTTCCTACTGTAAAAGCTTTTTCTCTCCAAAGGCAAAAACCCCTCTATTTTCTTCAAAAGCTTCAACTTTCAGTAATGGCACCCAAAGTTTCAAAATCTTCCAAGACAGCACCTAAACCAGTTACAGTTAACGCCGGATTTTTGGTTAACTGGGACTATCTTTTTGATAACCAGAACTTCCCTCTTCGAACGATTCTTCCACTCGTTCAAGAATCAGGTTTGAAAGACATGCTTACTACTACTTTCAACTACTTTGAAGAAGAATCTCTCCACTTTTTCTCCAATGGTCAAATTTCTGAAGACGGAAATTCCATATCCTGCGTCTTCCCCTCTGCAAAAGAGACCTTTGTCCTCACTCCTTCTCTGGTTTCTTCATTACTTGTTCTGCCTAATACTGGCATTGAGGTAGAACGTGTAAATCTCGGCGATGCTACCAAAGTTTGGGACTTGATAAAGAAAGAAGATGTTCACAACGCCTACGAGCCCAACTTCAAGAAGAACGATATGAAAGGCGAATATGTCATCCTCGCTGACATATGTTCAAAGATTATTGAATGCAGAAAAGGGACGTTCGATAAAATCACTAACATTCAATACAAGATGATGGTTGCCATCCTGACCAAGTTAAAAGTTAACTGGTCTCTTTACGTGTTCAATCGCTTCAAAGCAGCGATGGCTAAGTCTGTTAATCCCAAGCCTTACGGGATTTTGCTAAGTCGTATTCTCTACTCTAGCGGATATACGCAAGCTTCTGGGAAAAAGATCCCAGCGACCAAGTTTTATGGCAAGAAAATGATAAGCGAGCTTCTTAACCCGCGGAAACCTGGCGGAGCAGCGGTTCCAAAAGATCAGCGTGTTGTTCGCAGTGATGATGAAGATCAAGCGTCTTCTTCATCATCATCAGAAGAAGAAGTGGTGGTCAAGCGACCTAAGAGAAAGATCATTCTCAAAGTCGCTGAGCCATCCAAGCCCGCAAAGAAGCAAAAGCCTGAACTGAAGAAGAAGAAGCCGGAACCCAAAAAGAAACAAAAGATCCCTTCTCCTTCTCCCTCGCCTAAGTCTCCTTCTCCTCCTCCAGCGTTTTTCTTTTCCGTTCCTGAGGAAGAAGAGACAGCAGTGGAAGAAGAAGTACCGCTTGCACGAAGGCGTACTCCTACTCTCACTCTCGCAGTATCTTCTAGCGTTCCCACAAATCCAGCGCTTAGAGAGTCAGCGAGTGCTTCCGTCTCTGACGCTGTTCCCGAAATCAGCTCAGATCCTCAAGCCGTTTCTCCATCTGAAAGGCTTCCCAATGTTCAGGGTAAGTATTTGCTAAGCAAATTAGTCTATCCTTTCCTCGTTAGTTTCCTAAGTCTCTAACGCTAGGATAAAAACAAAAAATTCTCTCAGCGCCAAGTGAAGCAAATATTCATTATGTTCTCAACACGCTTGAAGAACTAAATATCCCTATTCGTGCTGATCCAATAACTTCTTTTATCGATTTAGAACCCGAAGAAGAAGTTCAGGAGCCTAAGGAACTTGTCCAAGAAACAGATCAAGCGACTAAGACAGTCGATGATAGTCCTCAGGGTAAGCGATGTAGTATTTTCTTTGTAAATTTCTACTCAGTGGGAATTTTTGCTTGTTTTGTTTCAATCGCTTACATGTTTCAGCTCATGACGGAGCTCATGATGAACCAATCGCTGAAGCCCCTCCTCTCTCGGAGATTCCAGTTGAACTAGACGTGGACATGGCAACTGTTGTGAATATTGCTAAAGAAGCATCCCAAGTTCTTCCTGACGCTGAAAGCTCATCACCGAGTGAAGCAACTTTAAACGCTGAGCGGTCGTTAGAAGTGGCCCCCATTCCAACAGAAGCTATTGCCCTTGTTCCTACGCCAACCGGACCTCCTCCTCGTGTCATTGATTTCTTCCCGCGCAGATATCATCCAGACGTCGAATTTTATTATGCCTCCAGAGAACGTGACGCTCAAATGCTTGCCGAGTTGGAAATAAACTTTCAAACCACTCTCCATCGGCCCGATATGTCCAACACCAAGAAATTTGAGTTTTTCGAGCGTATTGCAGATCTAGGACTATATGACTTAGAGCGACTTCAATCTCGCCTTGAGTACATTCGTCGTCCAGTGTTCAATAGAGCTGACCTTGATCAACAGCGATTCACTCTAACCGGTCGCTCGGACGAGTCCTTTTATCCTCTGCGCCCAAGCAAGGTTGTTTTCAAGAACCCACACATGGGTGTTTGGAACAAAAATCCTGATGAGGAAGATCTCAATAAGATAGGATATTCTGCTCTCCCCTCCGTTGTCAAGTCTCCCCAGAACGCTCTCTCTCCTAATCCACTCAAACTCTGGAAAGGCAAAGGCTCGCTTGTTGCGGAGCGCCCAAATTCGGTCAACTCGTGGATTGAAGATGAGGCTCGTGAATATCTTGCCAGATTATGGGCTGAAGACTATGATGATGAAATGGAACGCTTCGAGAAATTCTTAGCAGCTAGAAAAGAGCAAAACAAAGCGAACAAACTTGGAAAACGATGGATGATGGATACAGCCAAATGGGCTGAAGAGTTCGTTCTTCACTTCTACATCCTTGATGAACTCGTCAAATATCCATTCCTGTTTAATTTTGGAATAGAATACAGACGCCGAGGATTTGCCACCTTTTTGCTTCAACAGCGTCAGATAATTGCCGGGAATGTTAGCACTTTGCCACGATACAGAAAGCCAATCGAAAGCTACATTCGCCAGCAGCTCACCTTATTCAGCCAGGGCGGACGCTACGTTTTGCATCCTCGTGCAGACTTTGTTCAACGAATCTTCCCTGACCTCAACGAAGACGCTTCGTCAAGTAAACAACCAGTTCTTCAAGGCCAGAGTCAGATTCGTGTTGACACTTCAACAGAACACGCTGAGTTTGCTGAGTTCCACCGAGATATGAGAGCAGTGATAGAAAATGTCCAAGCGTTGGATACAAGTTTCAATCACTATTCAGGGTTAAACGATTTCCGAGGATATACTCTCCACCCTGTGCTCTTCGGTGAACAGAATATTCAAGTGGCCAAGATGATCTCGCTGATTAGGCCAGTGGACCAAGAAGCAGCTCAAGCGTTCATGCCGTTGATTTTGGACTTTTTCAACAAATATACATCAGGGATTGCTTTACCAGAAGGTGTGCAACTTGCACTAAGTACTGACGAGCGCGAAGACGCTATATTCTTCATCCCGCAATCTAGCCTGATCAGTCCCCGGCATGTGATGGAAGCCCTTGGCCCCCTCTGGGTTATTGGCATTAGAGAACCTTCTCCTCCCTCAATTCAAATTCTGGAAGAAGATTCTGCTCCTACTGCGAAAGTCGCTCATCTTCCTGAGGCTTCCTTGCCAGATTCTTCTAGCGCCCCAGTAGTCGAGCCCCCAGCGATTGCTGATTCTACCTTGGATCACGCAATTGAAGAAGTGCACGCTGAAATTGCTCAAGCGCCTGTAGAACCTCTCCTAAGAGATAAAACCAAAGGTAAGGCTGCAGTTTCAAGTTCTTACGGACTTCTCCCGTCCCCAGAGCGTCCGTCTTCGGATTTAGATTCAGACAGTGATTTAGAGGCCCGAGATTTCAGAAAGGCTGTACGGAACTCGCTTCACCACATCGAAGGTTCCTGCTCCAAGCTTTCTGAAGCCGCTGACAGACAAACTCGCTTAATGTCTGATAAGCGCAGTCGTGACATTGCCAACGCTTCAAATTACAGCACCATTGCTCTCATGGAAAGCATGTCCCCTCTTATCGCTGAGCTCTCCTCTGAATTCAATCGTCACCTTGCTCAAAGCGCTTCGGCTGATGCGGACAGACACGCTTCATCCGATGCCGTCGCTCAGAGTGTTGCCCAACAGATTGCTCTTCTAGTCGAAGAAGTTAGACTTTGGCGCCGCGATGTCGCTGATCTAAAATTGTCCCTTGATGAAGTCAAGAAGGGGGAAAGTAAAGAAAAGACCAAAGCGATTTCCAAGACGGATAATAAACATTGGCGTTCGATGTTCGATGAACTGGTAAGCATTAAGAGAATGCTATCCAAGAAACGAAAACCAAGATATTATCTCGGAAAATACGCTCTTCCCCAGTTGGACCCCGACTTCGTAGAGAGTATGGGATTTCATGCTTATGCCGGACCGCTACAACGACCTGTAAATTGGAGACCGTCAAAGAGATATATATTATGATCTGATTCGAGAACTTGGCATTCCACCAAGGGATTGGACGGAAAGGTTGTTAGAGCTAAATCAAAGCGCCAGACTCCGCAGGCATGACTATGATGAAGTCCAGCATACAACTATGATCGACATTGATCGACTCTTAAAAGAACTAGCGTTAGAAGTTCTTCAAGGCGAAGAAAGAGCAAAGCGACAGAAGAAATAAATGTTTTTTTATTTCTCTCTTATTTTTTTCAGTATAAATCATGTATGCTTCATTTCAATATATATGAATGATTTATTGCTGAAACAACTTGTTGAAGCCAACCTAACTTTAACTAACATTACTAACCTTTCAAACGCTGACTTATATTCCTTTGGACCTTTTCTTTTTTAACTCTTAAAAATTATAAAAGAGTTACAAGTCTTGACATCATCAAAAAGGGGGAAATTGTTAGGAAATTTCTTGTTAGATGTTTTGATGATGACAAGATAGGATTCAATGTTAGACCCCAAATAAAATGTAAGTTTATGCTTTCATAGATCATTGTATAAAGCGTTTAAAGAGTTTGTAATTGTGTTTAGGCTTGTAATTTTTATCCTCATAGTTTTTAGACTAAGTCTTAGCGACTGAATCAATAATAGAATTCTAGGTGAGTCTATTTGAGAAGAAGTTGAAGACCAGCGTCTGAAACCAACCGAAGATGAAGATTCCTTCTTAGCGCCTGTCAAACGCTAAGAGACCGCAGTTCAGGATTCATGAATCAAGCGTTCAAATACTCAAGCGACTTATAGAAGATTCACCTGAAATAAATCCTCAAGTCATAAAAGACTTAAATGCAATCATTCAACGGACATTTATTTCCAACGGAAAATAAATTCAAATTGCATTAAATGCCTGATAAGAGCATTAAATGTGATAAGCTACTGTGACTTGTGGACAAGCCTCCTTTTGACCAGACTGTCAGAACTTTCAGAGTTTTAGCTGCTACCGTCCAATCGGTTCCAGCGAATTTTCAGGAATGTCAGATTTTAGGTACAATCACGCGCTACGTGAAAGGCACGCTCCTACATGTGTCCAACGGACAGATCCCAAGAAATTGCCTATAAATACCTTACTCCAGAAAATCAAAATATGCAGAACAACATCAAGAATATACGAGAAATTATTGCCAAAAATCCTACGTACATTCTTTCTGGAAAAAAGCTTAGAAATTTCATAGCCAAAACCTTTCAAGCTTTCCATCTACATTCCAGACAGTCACAAATATCTCAAATATCTTCCAAAGAAGAAATCCAAACTCCAACTGAGATATTCCAAGTTGTTTGATCTTCTTTAAAACAAACAATACTCTAGTGATAAACCTCAACCTTTCATCTGAGTGAGAAAAGTTGTTGAAACCTTTCAGGCAGTATTTCTGAGTGAGAGAAGCTTGAAGAAGACGATCTTCATTGGTGCTGAAGTCTGTGTGATCAAGGAGCCCAAGTTCATTTTCATCCATTACTATTTTATAGAAGTTTCTGTGTGATCCTTTGATAATCATCATAGTAATTTCCTCCAAGTGAAAAAAGGAGAAGAAGGACGTAGCTGGGATTACATCACCCAGTGAACCTTACAAATTATTGTGTCATTTATTTTATTGTCTTATATTATTCACTTCATATTATTCTGAAAAAGACAAGTAAAATTGCAAAGCGATTAATTCAACTAAAAGAACGCTAAACATTATTTCCGCTGTGCTAAACCTGATTAAGCGATCTAAGCGTTGCCCTACTTTGGTAAACTGCTGAAATCACTAAGTCTAAGTTAACTATTCTGAAGCGTCTGACCCAAGCGCTCAGTTTTTCCAAGCGTTCAAATTTCTAAAGTGATACGAAAATTTTGTGAAGTCGAAAAAGACTTCAGGGTCTATTCACCCCCCCCCCCCTTCTAGACCCTTTCGTATGCCACTTGGGACCACCAAGATCTTTAGAAGTTTACCATGTAAATTCTTGATGAAGACAACTGCTATGAGAGAATCAAATATGTTAGATCTTCTAACTCCAGAAGACGCTTTTTCAGAGCTCAAAGCATTTGAGTTCGAGTTGAATTCTGCTAGTAATGTTGTGAGTAGTCCGGTGATTGAATCTGAAGCATTTATAGCATCAATCAAAGGCAAATCGGGCAATAAAGGAAAGAATTTAGATATCAATGAAGAAGAGGAGTTGGCTTTGCTGAATAGATTCAGGAAGTTCTTGAGATATGAAAAGAAAGGAAAAGGTTTCAATAATCAAGGACAAAGTTCATATCAAGCACCTTCTCTGATGCAACAACAGTTTTAAGCGCCTCAGTATTCTGTTCCTTCACCCCAAGCGCCTGTTCAGTACCAAGCGTCTACTCATAATCTCTCAGCTCCAGTGGTCTCAAAACCACACATTGCAAGGTTAACAAATGAACAAAAGATGAAAACTAATCTTTGTTATAATTGCAGGATACCAGGGCACTACCAGGTAAATTGCCCTTATCCAAACGTATCCAAGCCCTCAAGGCAGGATTACTTGGATAGAAACCAATTCAGGAGCAACCTTCGTCAGCAAGGTTTGCTAGCGGAATCAGAACCAGCATCTGCACCTGAAGATTTAGAATCATCAGAGGAGAGTAGTGATGATGATGAGCCGTTAGATGACTCAGCGCTCATATATCTCATGGCCAGAGATGATGAAGCGTCTCCTGAGGTAATCAATGAATTATCTATTCCTCTCTCTTATGATGAATTACTTGACAAAGTCAAAGAATACTACAATGAATGTCAAGAAGCTGCCAAAATATATCAAAACGATCTCGCTATTATCTCATCACTCACAAGAGATAAAGTAATGCTCAAAGCAGAGTTGCAGGTTCAGCAACAGTGCATTGAGAAGAACCAATCGCTTGAGAGTGAAATTATTCACTTAAAAATCAATCTTGATATAATAGTCAAGAGAGAAGCTGATTTGATCGCTAGACTTGCTAAATCAGAGCAGCTCATCTCATCATTATCAAAAGCTTCTAGAAAGTTGGATAATGTGACTGAAGTAACTAGATTATTTGGTGAAAAGATCGGTTTAGGATGCGATAAACTCGGTAAACAAACTAATAAATCTAATGTTACGGCGAACAGCAAAGGAAAGGGTGTTATCTTTGTTGAGAAAGGTTCACAAGGTCAAACACAAAATGAATCTAGCGACAATGGTAAGAGGCCAAATGAGAAAGTCAAAGCTAACTCAGGCAAGGGTAAGGCTAAGGCAAATGATTCACAAAGACGGGTCTATCCAAACGCTCAAAAGGCTAAAGATAAGTCTGACCACTGTGAATCAAGCGCTAAGCGTCCAACATCAAAAGTGCAACCCAAGCCAACGCCAAGGAAATACCAGCGTCAATATCCAAGACAGTCAAGATCATATTATCAATACTATGATGATTATGATTATGACTATGATTATGACTACCATTATAATCGAGGATATTATTATACACCCAAAAAGCACACACAACACGTTGTGAAACTCAAAAAGGCCAGTATTCCTACAATGAAGACCAGGCAAATATGGGTTCCTAAAGTTTTAATTCAAACTAACAATGTTACTAATGTTAAAGGACCCAAGCAACAATGGGTACCTGAATAGAAATAGAACTTCCCTTTTGATTGCAAGTACCTAGAGCTAGAGCCGATACGTCTGTGTGGTACTTCGATAGTGGATCGTCAAGGCACATGACTGGTTCCAAAGATCTTCTAATCAACTATCGAGCTGCCAATGGTCCTCAGGTTGTATTTGGTGACAACTCCAAAGGTAAAACCAAAGGAATAGGTACTATGCATAGGGGGGACATCATGATAAGTGATGTTTATTTTGTTGAGGGTCTAAAGCACAATTTATTAAGCATAAGTCAATTTTGTGATAAAGGCTTTGAAGTCATATTCTCCAGTGATTGTTGCTATACAAATGACGCTAAGACTAAGTCTACTAAATTGAAGGGTAAAAGAACTAACAACATATATTTGGTAGATTGGGGTTCAACAGATGATAACAACCCAACATGCTTTGTTGCTAAAAATGAATCTAAAATGGATTGGTTATGGCATAGAAAAATGAATCACCTCAACTTCAAAACCATCTCTCAGCTTATAAGTCAAAATCTTGTAGAGGGATTACCAAATGGACCATTTCACAAGGATCGCCTTTGTGACGCTTGTCAAATGGGTAAACAAGTTAAGTCATCGTTCAAGAGAAAATCTCATCTATCTACCTCTAGAATACTTGAACTACTTCACATGGATTTGTTTGGACCTGTTCAAACGATCAGTGTAAGCGGTAAAAAGTATACTTTGGTGATAGTAGATGATTTCTCTCGATTTACTTGGGTGGAATTTCTTTCATCCAAAGATGAGACATGTGACAAGTTAACAACGCTTATTCGGAAACTTCAAATATTGAAAAATCTTAAAGTTGCAAGAATAAGAAGCGATCACGGTACTGAGTTTACTAACAAGATTGTTGAGAAGTTTTGTGCAGAAAATGGAATACATCGTGAGTATTCTGCTCCCAGAACTTCCCAACAAAATGGTGTTGCTGAGCGCCGGAACCGAATGCTCAAGGAAGCGGCTAGGACAATGTTAGCAGAATCCAAGCTTGCTCCTAGGTTTTGGGCCGAAGCGATCACCACTGCCTGTTACACTCAAAACCGTTGCATGATCAACAAATAGCATGGGAAAACTCCATATGAACTGTGGAAGGGACGTAAGCCAAATGTTTCATATTTTCACGTCTTTGGTTCTAAATGCTTTATCCATAATAATGGATCCCAAAGTCTAAAGACATTTGATCTTAAAGCGGATAAGGGAATCTTTCTAGGCTACGCCAAGAATGGAAAGAATTTTTGCATCCTAAATAAGATCAAATCGAAGGTTGAGGAATCTATTCATGTTGCTTTTGATGATGCTAACCAAGAACCGAGTAAGGTTAATGTGAATGATGTAGGAGTTGAAGATTTATGTCATCAAGCGTCTAAGATCACCATTAACGATGACAGTGACGATGATGATGAGATCTCAGTGCCCCCTCCTAAGATTACTCGTGAGGTTAATATGGATAATATTGTAAGAAATGCTGATGATCATGAAAAGAGTAATCATCAAGAGCACACAAGGATCTGTGAACTTGAAGCGCCTATGCAAGAGGATAGTCAAGCGTCTGATCGTCAAGCGTCTGTTCAACCTCTTAACCCTTTCCAACCAGATAGACTATGGCTGCGTGATCACCCACCTGAGCAAATTATTGGAGATATTGAAGTGCCTGTTAGGACTAGAGCCGCTACGTTCAATGAGGCTATGTTCACAAGCTTTTTATCTCAAATGGAACCTAAGAAAGGGGATGAAGCACTAAGTGATCCAAGTTGGATTGAAGCCATGCAAGAAAAGCTTAATCAGTTTGAACGAAATAAGGTTTGGACACTAGTGCCAAGACCAACTCACCAAGGAGTTATTGGAACTAGATGGGTTTATAGAAACATGATGGATGAGAATGGTATTGTGATCACGAACAAGGCCAGACTCGTAGCTCAAGGATATTGCCAAGAAGAGGGAATTGACTTTGATGAGACATATGCTCCTGTCGCCCATCTTGAAGCAATCCGCATGTTTCTAGCGTATGCAGCGTTCAACAAGTTCATGGTGTATCAAATGGACGTGAAGAGTGCTTTCTTGAATGGTAAACTCCAAGAAGAAGCGTATGTGGAGCAACCACCAGGATTCATCAACAATCATGGTAAGGGTATGGTCTACAAGATAGACAAAGCGCTTTATGGCCTTAAGCAAGCACCCCGAGCATGGTATGAAACTCTCTCTATCTTCCTTATTGGTAAAGGCTTTTCAAAAGGCAGCGTTGATACAACGTTATTTAAAATCACCAGTGACGAAGATACTCTCTTAGTCCAAATTTATGTTGATGATATTATATTTGGTTCTACCAACAAGCGTCTGTGTGAGAAATTTTTTAAAATGATGCAAGAACAATTTGAAATGAGCATGATGGGTGAATTAACTTTCTTCTTAGGATTACAAGTTAAACAACTCCATAATGGCATATTTATAAACCAAGCTAAATACACAAGAGATATGATTAAGAAATTTGGTATGGAAAATGCATCATATTCAAAAATTCCAATGAGCCAAACGCTTAGGTTAGATAAAGATGAAAGTGGAAAGAAAGTTGATATCACTAACTATAGAGGTATCATTGGATCACTTCTTTATCTTACTGCTAGTAGACCTGATATTATGTGTTCAGTATGCATGTGTGCACGATTTCAAGTTGATCCTAAAGAGTTACACTTAATTGCTACCAAGAAGATCCTTAAATACCTAAAAGGCACACAAAATATGAGCTTATGGTATCCAAGGGACTCTCCTTTTGAACTAATTGGCTACGCAGATGCAGATTTTGCAGGTTGCAAAATAGATCGTAAGAGTACTAGTGGTACATGTCAATTTCTAGGTGATAGGTTAGTTTCATGGCATAGTAAGAAACAACAATCCATAGCTACCTCCACAGCCGAAGCTGAGTATGTAGCTGCAGGAAGTTGTTGTGCACAAGTGTTATGGATGAGGCAACAACTTAGAGATTATGGAATAATCCTAGCTCCAACCCCCATTCATTGTGATAACCAAAGCGCTCTAGCCATGACTCAAAACCCTGTTCTTCCTTCTAGAACCAAACACATTGACATTAGATACCATTTTCTTCGTGACCACGTTCAAAAGAAAGATATCTCCATGCACTTTATTGGAACTGACAAACAATTGGCAGATATCTTCACCAAAGCGCTCAACGAACAATGTTTTCTCACTTTGAGAAGTGAATTAGGTATGATTGATTTAAACTCTTAATCATTTTGCATCATACTTTATTAGACATATAATTTAGGGGGAATCCACTTGATTTATGTCTAAAAGAAGTTCTTGTTTATTGGTACAAGCTATCAAATTTAGGGGGAACCTTAAAGTTGTACTTGACCATAACTGCAAGCGTCAATGATCAAAATTTTCAGATGCATGATCTTCAACGCTCAGTATTACTTATGCATAAAATATTGGACGCTCAAACATAAAAAGTCTCTTCAATCCTAAGCGTCTAATTTTCTAATGATATATCAACCAGTGGTATCAGTTAAGCGTTGAACCGATTCCATTCAACCCTTAATATAAAAATGTTTTTAACAGTCATGCATAAATTTTACAAGCTTTTTGAAGTAGTGGGTAGACTTTAAAGTCTATTTCGTACTCTACTCGCACGCTTCTATCACATCAAACTGGCGGGTAATCAAAACTTTTAAAATGACGGTTCAGAGATAGCACGTGTTTGTGTACATGTCAATGTACCATCAGGCTACACTCTGAAAATACCAAACGTTTTTTTTTTGTTTTTTTAACTCGGATGTCAAATCATTATATATGGGAATTAGCAAATGTAACTTCTCTCTCTTACACAAAACTCGCGTCCGCAGTTAATGAATTTAAGGTTGAGATTAAAAAGTCCTTACACGTGTCTAAATCCTACAAAGACTAGAGAACACAAGTTTCAAAATTCTTTACTGTGTCATTTAAAACACAATTTCTGCAGAAAAATTATTCACTTTCACTCAAAGATTTCTGCAAAATTCTCTTTCTCTCTCTCTCAAAACAAAAGCAAATCTCAGTTCACTCTACTTTCAAAAGTGGCTCCAAAGAAAGCTTCGTCTACTTCTGCCGAGTCTATCATCAAGGTTACTGAAGGCCTTATTGTCGACTGGAAATTCCTGTATGATCAACCCCAGATCAACCTACATGATATGATGGACACAGTTACAAAGGTCGGGCTTAAGAATTTCTTAACGCAATATTCATATTTCTTTCAGACGGAGGTTAACACTTTTTGGAGGACTGCTAAACTCTCGGAGGACAAGAAGTCTATCTCTTGCCTTCTCCCTATGTCCAAGAAGGAGGCACCTAGGGAATTTGTGTTGTCTGCTGCATCCATTGCAAAGAACTTTAAACTTCCCAATGAGGGTAATGCACTGGATAGTATTACTCTAGCACAAATCAAGGAAGCTTGGATGATTATGAGGGCTTACGATGGTATACCCTACACCCAGCAATTTGAAAAGAAAGATTTGATATCACAATACCGTCTGTTGGCTGATTTCTGCAGTAAGATTATTGAATGCAGAGTGGGCACTTTTGATAAGGTCAATCCCACACAATTTCAGATGATGACAGCGATACTCCTCTCTATCCAAATCAACTGGAGTGAGTACATCTTTGGAAGGTTTAGGGACTGTCTGAACACCCCAAATAAACCGTATGGGCTTGTTTTGAGTAACCTTCTATACAGATCAGACTGTGTTTACTCATCTGGTCTCCTGTTGAATAAGACCAAGTTTTTGGGAAGAAGGATTCTGACCAATCTATTCAATCCTCCCAAAGTTGGTGGTGCTGCTAAACCACTTTCTGAGCGTCAGACTGTACGTGAAGCGTCTGATGAAGAGGCTGAGCGTCCTGCTCAAGAGGAAGCCATAAAGCGTCCGACTCCTACCAAGAAGAGGGCTCCTAGAAAGCCCAAGGCACAAGCTGTTCCTGCTCCTCAAAAAGATGATGAGGAAACTGATGAGGATGCACAGGACAAGTCACCTCTCAAGCGGAGGAAGCTGGAAGGAATTATTAAATAAATTGAATTCGATGAACCAGTTGCTGCTCCTTCTGCTCTAGCGCTCAAACTCATTGAAGGAGTTCACATGAAGAAAATCTTCAAGCGTTCCAGGACAAGCAAGCGTCGAGCTGCTCCTGTTCCTAAAGAGCCTAAGACTGTTGAGCCAAGCGCTCAAAGTGTTGCTGTTGAGACAAGTTCTCAGAGTAAGTTTATTTCTTCCCACAGCATTCCTATTCCTCATCTGTAGAAGATCCTGCTCTTATAGAGGATAGTTCATATGTTACAGCTTTCATTCCAGCTGCTGCTGAAGCGTCAACAAACGTCCACCTAGATGTTGAGTTGACAGAAGTTGTGGCTATTGCCAAAGACGTTGCCGCAGAAGCCGTTGAAATTGAAACTGAGGAACCTGCTTCCAAAGAGGTTCAAACATCAATCCCTGTTCCAGCTATAACAGAGGCACGCTCAGAAGGTCAGAGCGTTGCTGAAGACGTTACAAAGCCAAGGCACTTCTTCCAACTGGACACGCTGAAGACGATTGATCATTCAATCAACTACATGCCCCCAGCGCTCGAAGAAGATTTCATTCCTTCCGGCTATAATGAAGAAAGATATATTGCTGGTGAGAATGAGATTGCCCTGCTGATTGACATCGACAATAAAATCAGGGATATAGTGTTTAACACTGAGATGACAGAAATTGAGAGGAAATACTACA
The DNA here is from genome assembly GCA_019426215.1 of Buddleja alternifolia. Classification (NCBI taxonomy): domain Eukaryota; kingdom Viridiplantae; phylum Streptophyta; class Magnoliopsida; order Lamiales; family Scrophulariaceae; genus Buddleja; species Buddleja alternifolia. The sequence continues at coordinate 11,042,158 of CM033395.1, forward strand.
TGGCCATTCAACTACAAAAAACTCCTGGTCAAATACCGTCCTCTCTCATTCTTCAACAAGGTAGACAAGGAGGAACAACTCCTAGATGTGATGTGGATCTAGCGTATTACCTCGACTATGGACACAGCAAGCCTACAGGTTTTGCTCTCAGAGACTACAGTATTCGTGTGTATGAGCCACTTCGCCCTAGCTTTCTCAATCCATCAGAGGCCGTCTTGAACTGAGAAGGCTACACACACTTTCCTCATATTGCCAATAGTCCTGAAAATCTAACTTTGGTCAATCCACTTCGCCTATGGAAAAATAAAGCAGTTCATGCCGGTGAGCGTCTCGAATCTCTCATAGATCTGATCCAGACTGAAGCTGATGCATATTTTGATAGCGTCTGGAATGCTAACTATCAGACCGATAGATATCGTTTTGAATCTATCAGAGATATTCACCATGAAGGCATTAGAGCTATTGTCAATGCTGGCACAGACTACTGTATGAACAAAGTAAATTGGGTTAAAGCGTATATGGGTCATCAATATACCTTCACAGAGTTAGTTCAAGTTCCCCATTTATTTGGCATAGGCATGCATGACAAGAAGCGTGATTTCGCCAAGTATTGCCTGAAGAAGCGTCAACAGAGAGTTGGACCTGTTCTCAAGCTCCCACTAATTAGACGTCAAATTAAACAATGTCTGCGTCAAGAGCTTCACAAATTGTCCATTACTCCTCTACATTTCAACGCTCAAGCGTCTACCAGCGGCAGTACTCAAATTACTAGCCTGAATTTTGCTCCCAGCCACTGCGAAGATAATTTTAACTTGATGGTGAAGATTATGACTCCATTATCTCATTTTGACAAAATCTTCACTTCCAATCTCAAGCAATGGAACAGCTCCGTCATCAATTCATTTCGAGGATATCCACTGCTCCCTTCTATCAGCAAAGAGGTACTCAATCATTATGAGTTTGTCCTCTCACTGCTAGAAAGAAATCAGGGACTGGCTCAAGCGATCTATCCCTATTTAGAATAGTACTATGCTACTTACGTGCCTGACAATCAGCGTCTCAAGTCTCTTCCCTCTGACTGCTTGATTGGATTTTCTAGAAATTACTCTCCAGATTCCATTTTCTCTATCTGTCAAGCGCCGTTCAAAGTCTTTCCGCATCATGTTCTTGATATCATTGGTCCCATGCACATCAGGGCCATTGATAGTCCCCTTCGCACATTCATTTCCGGTACTTGCTTTTCAAGAACCAGACTCTCTGCACTTTTGGAAAATGCGTCCACTTCATATGCCGATTTAGCAAATTGGAACTTCCACTTCGATGACTTTCGCCAAACAGAGTCAGCGCTTGAGGAAGCGCCTGCTAAGTTAGTTGAAGCGTACACTTCTGAAGTTGCATGTATTCCAACGTCTGCTGAAGAACCAGTTCAAGCGTCTCACCCAGAGGATATTCCTGACGCTCCTGAACTTATTACTGATGATATTGCTGAGGATCTTTCTCTTAACGTATGCAGTACTATCTTCGATCCCGCGTATCAAGTTCCCATTGACTCTCTCAAACACTCATCCAGGTTCAAGCGACCGGCTCCTCAAGCGGTTCAATCAGATGCGAGTCAACCTTTTGGTCCTTTGCTTAAATCTGTTTTGGAGGATATCAGTGCTCATGCTAATCAAAACGAAGAATCTCTCCACTGGAGTAAAGAAGATTTAGCAAAGATTGAGTCTCACGTTATGAGCGCTCAAATTGCTCATATGCGTAGTTCAGCTCAAGCAGTTGTTGGTGAGTGCAGACAAGTTTTTCAAGAAATGCATGATGCTACTCATGCCAACCAACTTGCCATAAAAGATGAATTTGAAAAGCGCCTTGAAACCCTAGAGACATCTCTGAATGATGCTACCAGCGCCAAGCTCCTCGCACTGCAAGAACGCTTCGACAAGCGTTTGGACGACATTACAGACTCTATGTCTCAGATTGCTCATCAGGTAAGTTTACTAATGGAACATTTTCTAAAGTCTGATGATGGCAATAAGGGGGAAGAGAAAAAGAAAGGAGAAAAGAGGAAAGCGTCTAGTTCAAGAGCTCAAGAGCCTCCGCCTCCTAAGCGTCAAGTTTTACCTTCTCTTTCTGCGCTAAGTCTCCCTTCTTGGATAACTGCTGTTGGAGTAAGTGATTCTGTTGGAGCGCCTAGTAGAACGCTAAGAGAACCTCCACGAGTACTGTATCCAAATCTACCAATACCTTCTCGGGTACTGCTTGAACAGTTTGACATCCCTCTTCAAAGAGCATCTATTCCAGAACCTTCAGATCCAAGAATTTTAGCTGAAGAGAGGCAGATGTCTGACTTCATCCGAACTTTCAGAATTTGCCTAAGGTATATTGGTATTGACCCAACTGATTGGGATAAACACTTTACTGCTTTCAAGAAGAGACAACAAGAAGAAAATAAGCTCATAATCAACAAAGATCATGAAGCGATGATGACCTTGGAAGATAATCTGACTGAAGCTATCCGAGCTGAAATGCCCAAGCGATACAAAGTTAGATCAAGTCATTAAAGCTTTTTGATTTGCATTATCTATATTCTTGTCTCTTATATTTTGTTTGTTTAGTTGTAAATATGCTTGTAATCTTTGATATATATAAAATGCATTTTTCAGCTGAAACATCTCGTTGAAACGTAACTAACTTTAACTAACCTTATCTAATCAAAACTAACTTTTATTTTTGGCTGTCTAACTTTTGAACTATAAAAGAGTAAGTATTGTCATCATCAAAATAGGGGAAATTGTTAGGAATTTCATGTTAATGTTTTGATGATGACAATTAGGACCTTTTGTTAAACCCCAAAATATGTAAGTTTGTTTTCAGCTTTGAAGCGTTAGATTTGTAATAGGCTTTGCTTTTATTTTTATTCTAGATTGTTAGGTTAAGTTGTCTTAGACTGAGCGTCTGATATGTTCTGAGTGAGTTTATCAGAAGTAAAGTTTGAAGACTCAAGCGCCTGAAGTCTGAATAAAGATGAAGATTCCAAGCGTCTAGTATGACCAGCTACACCAAGCGTCACCTTATAGGATAGAAGTGATTCAAGGTTGAATAAGCGTCTATCAATGACTAATTTCACCTGAATTTATTTCTAAGTCCAGAAGTAGTTTAATGCAAATATTCTCAATGCATTAAGTGTCAACGGGCATTTAATTCGAATGCATTAAATGCTGATAAGAGCATTAAATGTGATAAGCACTTTCAAACGTACGGAGAAGCCACCCTATTGAACTGTCAACTATTCAATGACTGCAGCACCAACTTTTGTGCAGCAGATTTTCAGGGAAAAGGACAAAAGTTGTTCACTCGCGAAAGTGAGAGACATGCGCTCGTGCATGTGTCAAACGGACACTTTTTTCAAGAATGCCTTTAAATAGGACTTCAACAACAAGCCAAACACAGAGTGAACAATTATCAAGTTGAATTGCAGTTGCATTGAAGTCTCGTTCCTTACAATCTCAGAAAAGCCAAAATTTTCAAGAAAACATTCTCTTTGCTTTCTTCAAATTCCTGAGACAGTCAACCAATATCTCAAACATTCTTTTCAAAGAAATCCACTTTACTACTGAGATATTCCTAGTTGTTTGAACTTTATCAAAATCAAACAAACCATTTAGAAAAATCCCTATCCAAGCCTCGCGATCTGTGTGAAGTCGAAAGTTGGATACTTGCCATATTTCTGGGTGAAAGAAGCAAGGGGATTGAAGTGATTTGAAACAGAAATCTGTGTGATCAAGGAGCTCAAGTCATCGACATCCATCTCTCCCTAATTTGTAGAAGATTCTGTGTGATTCTTTGAGAATCATTTTAGTGGATTGCCTCCAAGTGTTCAAGAAAAAGAAGGACGTAGTTGGGATTGTACCACCCAACGAACCTTACAAATATTGTTCTTTACTTTACATTCAGTTTTTCATATTGTCATATCATAAACTGATCAAGTAAAACTTAATCAAACGCTAAGCGACTAAATACACTTTCTGCGACGCTAAAGCCTTTTAAAAGGGAAGACTACAAAAATCATTTCACTGTGCTAACACTGATTAAAGAACTGAACGCTTAAACCTACTTAGTTAAATTACTCAAATCTTGAAGTCTAAGTTAACTTTCTAAAAATAGTCTTCATCAAATGCTTAGCCTAAGCGTCTATATTTCAAGAAAACGCTCAGTCAAGCGTCTACTTTTGAAGCGTCTAAAATCCTTTTTATACGAATCTTTTTGAAGTTGAAAAAGATTTCCGGGTCTATTCAACTCCCCCCCCCCTTCTAGACCCTTTCGTATGCCATTTGGGACCAAAACGCTTCATCATCTCTGGCCATGAGACATATGAGCGTGAATCATCTAATGGCTCATCATCATCACTACTTTATAAGGTGACACTTGGTGTAGCTGGTCATACTAGACGCTTGGAATCTTCATTTTTAGAGAAAATAGCAGATACCCCCCCCCCAAACTACGAGGTGATGTGCGCTTTGTCTCCCAAACTGTTAAAAGTTGCACTCAACACCCTAAACTATCATATATGTGCACTTTGCCCCCTCAGTCAGCTTCGGGCAGCACCCTAAACTATCATATATTTTCTCTTTTTTTTTTTAAATTCAAATATTCTTAATATTAACTTAACCCCCCTCGGTCAGCTTCGGAAAAAATTTTACCCATTCATCGTTCAATTTAAATCATGCATATTGGGATTTATTTAGATTTTTCTTGAAATATTATTTCTAGATGTGAAATAAATAATTTTCAAATATGAAAATAAGAAAAATAAAAATAAAACATGAAAATAAATAAGAAAACAATGAAAAGAAGTATAAATTCAAATATTCATAATTTTCTAAAAATAAAAAAGACAATTCAAAAATCCGAAAACATGAAAATAAATGGAAAAAAGTATAAAAATTAAAAAATAAAAAAATTAGTACATGTGCGCTTTGTCCCCTCACCTATGCGGTTTGTAGCACTTTGCCCCCTGTGTGCTGCCCGAAGCTGACCGAGGGGGCAAAGTGCACATATATGATAGTTTAGGGTGTTGAGTGCAACTTTTAATAGTTTGGGGGGCAAAGCGCACATCACCTCATAGTTTGGGGGGGGGGGGTATCTGCTCTCATCTTTATTCAGACTTCAGGCGCTTGAGTCTTCAAACTTTACTTCTGATAAACTCACTCAGAACATATCAGACACTCAGTCTAAGACAACTTAACCTAACAATCTAGAATGAAAATAAAAACAAAGCCTATTACAAATCTAACGCTTCAAAGCTGAAAACAAACTTACATATTTTGGGGTCTAACAAAAGGTCCCAATTGTCATCATCAAAACATGTAACATGAAATTCCTAACATACATCCTTTGGTATCCTCCCATTGCCAATTGAGATGAACCTAGAGAGTCGCGCTATAAAGGAATAGACGAGGAAATCAAGTCTTGTATTTGGAGGGTGTTCTGGTAATTTGTCCCTGGGTAGGATGAATTAATTTATTGGATAAATTAATCTAATTGATTGTTTAATTGGATTAAACAATGGTAAATCAAATTAATTAGTTTGAATATTTAATTGACTAGGTTAAATTAAATATTTAAACTATAATATTAGTTAATTAATTAACATAGCCCAATTATTGTCCAATAGCCCATATAGGCGTGTACTGATGGGCTTAGTTGGAGGATTTATTTAATCATCCAACACAAGCCAGAGAACACAGTTGACAATTTGTTGAAAAACATAATGCGAAATTCCTCCACTAGAAATACAAGACAGAGAATTTTTTTTTCTTCCTTCTCTTTCTCGCTAGCCGCCTATGGTGATGGAGTCGGAGATTTTTCGGAGTCAATTCCACCGCGTGATGATCTAGAGACATTACAATTGAACCATTGGAGAAAATTGAAGATTCGAGAGGATTAAAGATTGAACAGGCGAAAAAGTAAGTTTTTCATATTCATCTTTTTCTTGTTAAAAATCAACGAAAGCCACGAATTGATCTTGATTTGAGAATCCGGATCTATTTTTACAATCCGCTGCGCATGCCTAACAGGATTTCCAACAGTGGTATCAGAGCCAAATTTGTTGGCTTCGTTGATTTACTTACGTGTTCTTCGTGTTTATGTGATATATCATGATTGAATTCGTAATTGTTGATTTTGAATAATTATTAATTGTGGAACGAAAAATCTGTTGTTATTTTGAAATTTAAGATTGGATGAAAATTTCAAATAAATTATTAAATCTGAAAATCATAATTTGCAATTTATGAATTTCTGGAATACAAAGATCAATCTGAAATTTACATGCTGCTTTTCAAATCTGCAAATGGGCTGAAAATTTGAATTTGTGAATTTTGAAATTCTGAGAATTGGGGGCTAAATCTGAATTTCTGCAAATCTGGGGTGGTTTTGTGATTTCTCGGAAATCTGCTTGGAGCAGAAGTTGGGGACAAAAAAAAGGTCGACGCCGTCGTCGAAGCTTCTGGCATATGGCTGGAAGCGCTGCAGACAGCGGCGATATGAGTAGCCTTGTTGCTCTGAACGGGCGGTGATTTCGCCACTGGTGTCGATGCCTGAAATCGTCGAAATTTGCAGGTTAAAATGAAAGCTATAAATGTCGGATTTCGCCTTCTAAGTGATTGCTGAAATCTGACGTTTTTGTCTCAAATTCGTCGCTGGTTTTTGGGATTGAAGATGGCGCGAGCAGCGGCAATTGGATGCACCGCTGAGATGCCGGACTCCATGCTGAAATCGCCAGATTTGGTCGTGAATTGGGGCTGGGGATTTTGACAGATGAAATGAGGCGGTTGCGCGATATTCCGACGGTTGAGGTGACGGCATTGGACATCGCAACCGCGGCCGGCGGCGCCATGGCCGCGATGGCTGGCGCTGCTATGACAGCGCCGCTTCGCCGGCGGCAATGGCGGCGCACCACAAGAGGAAGAAGAAGTTATGCCCTAATGGGCAACAGCCTATTGTGTGTTGGGCCGAGCGCAACACAAATTAGGCTGTGTGTTGGACTTGACCCAATGCTTATTAATTAATTTCGATGATTGGGCTTGCCCCAATCGAAAATAAATTAATATGATGGGTTCTTAAATTAAATTGGGCTTGGTCCAATAAAAATTAAAAGAAGCCCAACAGCTTTTGAATTTTAATTAAGAAGTGTTGGGCTTGACCCAGTACGAATTAATTAATAATTGGCCCAACCCGAAATAATTTAATTAAATATTGCGCTTGGACCGAGTTGCAATTGAATTATTAATTGGGTAAGATCCAAACCCAATTTTAACTAATTGGGTCAATCTTCTTCCTTATCAAATGAAAGCCCTCTTTGTAAATTAATTTAAATTAAATTATTATTAAATTGGATTTAATATAAATTATATTATATTTGATTTACATAAAATTAAATAAAGATTGAAATTATTAAACGAAATTAAATGGGATTTAATTTTGTTGATATTTTGAATCTATTTAAATTTAACCATCAAAATTAAGTAAGATTTAATTTTGTAATTGATTAAGTGGGACTTAGTCAATGATTTGTAAGCCCATAGAAATTAAGTGGGACTTAATTTTATATTGATTGAAATTAATTTAATTTTTCATTGAAATTGAGTTGGACTTAATTTCACTAAAATTAAAGTTGATTTAATCATTCCCATTGAAATTAAATGTGACTTGATATCACCTTGATTGAAATTAATTTAATCTTTTCATAGAAATTGAGTGGGATTTAATTTCACTACGATCAAAATTGATTTAATCATTTTCATGGAAATTACGTGAGACTCGTTTTCACAATGATTGAAATCGATTTAATCTTTTTCATGGCAATTAAGTAGGACTTAATTCCACTTAGATTAAAAGTTGATTTAATCCTCCCATTGAAATTAAGTAAGAATTAATTTCAGATAGATTTAATATCGCTTTGATTAAATCATTCTTAATCTTCAAATGGAAATTGAATTGGATTTAATTCCATGAAGAATAAATTGGGTTTAATCATCATATTTAAATTAAATTAAATTTAGTTTTGTTATTAGCAAAATTAGATTTAATGGATTATGATATAGATTTTTCGATCACATAAAATTAAATTGGATTTAATTTTACTTCGATTAAATAGAATTTTGTCTTAGTGACAAAATTAGATGGGATTTAGTTTTGCAGTGATCAAATTGGATTTGGTTAACAAAATAAATTAAATTTATTTTACTCTCTTATCGCATGTGTGCGTTTATGTTTAAATGCTTGTTATATGTGATGAGATACACATTTCATGGACTTAGGTTTTAAGTTTTACTATGCATGCTTAAAATATATATGTTGATTAGCCAATTGGCTTGGGCCGATCTAAATAGTCCATGAAAATGTGTAATAGTAAAATTGTTAGGTTTTTCTACGCTTCATGTGCATGTCAGCATGTTGGGAGTTAATATGCTTTGTGAGACCCTAATAAAATATTTAAATTCTCCCAATTAAATAATTCCGAGTCAGTAAAGGATGTGGGAAATCCTCTCCCTCCACTAAGCTTAATGAAATCGAAGTTACAACCAATGTGTAATGCTTCCTAGTTATAGGGGTTATCCATTTGGAAATAATTTGAAATTTTATTAAGTGCATGGGATGCCTTAGTCGAAGCATATTTCACCCCAAAAACAGGTTAGGTTGCAAGGTTAAATTCAAATGTTAGATTAAAGGAGTTAGTGGAATGAATTTGGGTAATTCACGGGCTTAGAAATCGGTTAGGTTGCGGCTTTGTGAATTATGGGGAAAGGTATTGAATCATATTGGATGAATTGGTGTACGACACCACTTTGAATAATGAGTGGGCCAGAAATCGGTTAGGTTGCAACCCACTGAATTATTTGAAGAACTTAATACTCACTACGAAATCTATCCAACGAGATTTCCGAAAATTGCAGTGGGAGTGCTTTTTTCCGAAAAATATAGTGGGAGCCAAGAAGAATTAAAGTGCTAGTTTTACTTGTGTACAATATAAACATCCTAATTGAATCTTGGTTATTTTCTGCATTTATTTTACATCTCTCTTAGAAATTAACCCGTTTAATATTATGCTTGAGAATTTTGTCTGTACTGGCCTAATCAAATCAACACACTTAGAAACTTGAGGAAGGTCCTCAGTTCAGAGTCATTGATTTGTATGCTTGAAGCAAGCATTACTCAAGTCTAAGAATGAGACGATGAGTAGGGCTTAAATATGAGGCGCACTGGACATAGAACCATATGTTTTAGAAACAACTGTTCTATGACCGATTTTCTCAACCTTTTGTATTCTACATTCTAGAGCTAATGCTCATGATTGAAGAATTAGAAAAAAGTACAAAAGTTGGAAAAACAAGAAGTGATCAATAATGGAACCAGACATGGTGTCAGGTGTATCCAAATATATTCCACCTTTGTTCTTTTATAATTTTGAACACGTTTGGATGATTGATTAGTTTCACCAAATGGTACTAAGAACGTTATCATTTTTCGACACGGTCAAGTAATGATACTTCTTTAAGTTTGGTAGTAACTTTCATGGCATTTATTTTGGAAATAAGTGTAGGAACAATACATTCTTACTAAAATTGTTAACACGATTTGAATCGAGATTAGTATACTGTGAAGACATAAACTAGAGAACGTAGTATATATGCTAGTAACAAACTAGAGAAATTGTTTGGCACCTAAGATTAGGTCTTGCCTTACGAGCATAAGATTCACTAGTTAGGAGAAACGTGGGGGTACAAGCCCAATGGAATTGGAGAGGATCCCTATCCAAACTTAAGAATCTTATCTTATAGGCAAGATGACCGAATCTCCCTTCACAAGGAACATATTATAGAGCTACTCAAGTTCTAAAGTTTGTGCGTACTAACGTCTATGGTTAAATATATGGTATCATATTAAGACACTACAATTGGACTGTAATGTCAAGTATATGATTTCCTAATTTGACCTGTTCCTAAAACAACGTAACATAGTTTCACAGTGACACTTCCAGCGACTCTACAAATGAATAGGGTAGTAGTATGCAAGAACGAGACATCGTTGGACATGACTCATTCTGTGCTAAGCTACATATAATTACCTAATTCATAGTGAGTCTTGCGCTACTCATAGATTTATCTTGAATAGATGTCCCTCCAAATTCATTCCTAAGGCACCATATCAGATGTGGCGCCAGTGGAAGCCTGATCTTAAACATGTGACGGTATGGGAATTCCCAACCTGCGTAGAAAAGATAAAGGTACAGAATCTGGAGGCTTGGTCCTTAAAAGGACGTTTTGTTATTTATCCCAATGATTCAATGGGGAACTCTTTTTACCTACATGATGATTAGGGCATCATTATGGCCTTAGAGGTCTGTTATCTCGACGATAAGATCGTTCGAGAAATCGGAGAAGGTGGAAAGATTATTCTAAAAGAATAAAACAAAACATCCTAGGACTACTATTCAAGGAACCAAACTAAGCCCGTTAAAACTCAACCACCAACGATTGATATTGTAACACCCAATAATCTCCGCTCCTAATTTCGTAGAAGTGAAGGTAAACATTACAATCACCGCTAATTAGATTTTGTGAATTATTTGATTGTAGTGATTCGCGTTCGACTAAAAATATTTTTCTACTTACTTATATAACTATTATTATATCTATATGTGAAATAGGTTAGTAGTTTATACCTCATGGTGGAATAGTTGATGCATTATATCATTTAAGGTATATATATATACACATATATGTTCATCTTCATCAAATGATTAGTAATAGTTAAGTGGGTCTATGCCTAACTATGCCTAACTACATATATATATATATATATATATATAGGCGCATGCACACACACACACATAGATATATATATATATATATACCATGCATGCTCTAATAGAGAAGGAAGACTAGGAGGTGGCAACTAGGAAGTACATCTCATCTACCAAAAAACAAACGTGGCTAAGGGAGAATTAATCTCCATTTCTTTTTCAATACCTTTTGACCAAGACTCCTTATATAATACAACTCACACTCACGGCTGAACATCTCCCCAATTCAGCCTTCTTATCCTCTTAAGATACAAACAATTGTAGAAAGAAACAATTTACATAGGGAGAGAAAGGTTTGCCAAGGATACTCTAAAGACATCACCTTCACTTGATTCTCTTAAGGTATATGGTAGTTAATCATTGCTTTTGCATGAAAATATTGTAGACTAAATGTAGTTCAATCCGTATATGACCTTGAATTGAGAATATCATATCATATATATGTATTTTAGTTAACTTCTATGGCATGATGTTTAACTGTGTTTGGAACTTTCAGTTTCTGAAGTTACGTTTAAAGCTGTAATGAGGTACCTAAACTTGTGAGTTTGATTATGATAAATTTTCTAGAATAACTTGATTGTGTGGTAAACATCTCTGAAAAATTTGGTAAGGATTAGAGTTGTGTGGAAGTTTCTAAAAATCGTTGAACAAAATCGCCAGTCTGTTCGGCGGAAGTGCAAATTGTTACTGTTTTGAAGATATTTCGTGTACTTGGAAATTTTTGTTTACTCTAAAACTTTTACAGTAGCTTGATACATGTGTTATAGAGATGTCATATAAATTTCGGAATTTTTCAGTAAACAGGGGAGTTTACAAAAATATTTGAGTATAAGGTGTCTGTTCTGAAACAAATCTGCCGAGACGGTCCAGTTTCGTTGATCAAATCCCCAATTTGACAAGGAAATTAAATCTAGAAAATTTATGTAGACTTTTACAGCATCCTATATGTTATCCAGAAAATTTTGAGAAAGAAATTCCAATCCGAGAATATGTTAAAAAAATTGTTGAAATATGTTGCGCATGTAAGGGAGCTAGTTGGAACTTAATTGCCTATATGTTTGGATAGTATGATATAACTTGTTGCATGTGATTAGCTTAAAGTGTATTGTTTTGTGAAAATGATAGTATTTTGTATCACAGGATACTTTCGTGATTCCGAGGCCGAGGCAACGACGCGGGTTTATTATAGTGAGGGTTTCTCTTATTCTTTCCACTTGATCTTGCTTACCATTTTTCGTTCCCTTTATGTAATAAATCATAGCCAAGTGTGACCTCATAAAGTTTCATTGATCAGACTTTTATTCTCATCTAAGGTAAGTGTCCAACCGTGTCCCAATTTGTAGCCTATCGTTCTTGTTTCCGCTCGCTCTCGCTCGAATACAAATCAGTGTACATATTCTAGTAGGAAACTCGTTGAAACGATTATTCTTCTTGGCTCTATTCCGTCGGCTAAGGGAGCTAAGTGCTATACGGGACAAAGTGCCACGTGACGGCGGGGGCCACCGCTTGAACCCGTAGGAGCCACCTCTAGAATCCCGAAGTCTGGCATCCATCCGCGATGTGTCATTTTCTTGATATACAGCTTTGATTCGAAAAAGCAGAGTGAAGGGAGCTAAGTGCTATACGGGACAAAGTGCCACGCGACGGCGGGGGCCACCTCTTGAACCCGTAGGAGCCACCACTAGAATCCCGACACCTGGAACACTGCATAGAACATAAAGGTGTGAAGCCTCCTGCTGGTATGGGATAGTGGAAGGTGGATCACGATCACATGATATGATTACAAAAGTACATGGGTTATGTCCTCTGATTCATACGTAACATACTCGATTAATTTACCTTGTGATATGTTATTCTATTCTTTTGCTTGCCATCGTATATGTCCATGTTGTTATTGATTTTCGCTGCAGATTCTATCTCTCCTGATAAGGTAAAGCAAGCCATTAGCCTACCTCACTGTGTCATTCGGACTCACCCCTCCTTCTTTCTTCCTTTTCAGATAAGCTTAGAATGTCGGATACAAATGGAGAAATGAGAAATAAAGGAAGCATGGGTTTGTTTCTATCAAATGGAGTAATGTTTTGGGATGTACGATTGGGTATGTATATGTTTTGGCTTGGAGATTTGTAATTGATAGGGTTATTGTTTAATTGTGTAAGACTGATGAATAAGGTATTGTTGGTTTAAGTAGAATGAAATTCTTTTAGTTTTAGTAGATGAAGAATTGGTATAGTTCTGACGCTTAGCGCTAGCTCGAGAAAGGACAGTCTCGTGGATCGAGCTAGTGTCGCGGTGTAGCGGGCCACCAGGTGGTCGGTGGGCGTTACAGTTGGTGGTATCAGAGCTTGGGTTAGTACCTGAGCTATACTAGGATAAGATCTTTAGACTTTGGCATGGAGTTGTGATTGGTTGAGCTTAGGAGATGAGTTTTGAAGATGTATTAGATGGGCGACAAGATTAGATATATCAATAGGAGAAGGAAATAAGGGTAATGTTTTTTTACTTGTTCTGAGGTGTTGGACTTTTTAAGGGATGATTTGGTTAGGGTTAACTGAAAATTGAAGCGAGTAAGCTCATATCCCTCGAACCTAGTTAAGTTCTCCATCTTCGATACTTGCCAGTCTTGAGACTTTTACTCATGGAAATTGCCTTAACTGTGTTCCCAGCCCTAATCTTGTGGTATCCTTTATAAAACTTGATTCTGTCTTGTTATCATCAACATTTGAAGCATTTTGATGTCCAGAGTAATCATCATCTATCTCAAAACCTTGTCATGCTTAATGTTTGAATCCTATTAATCCATTTTTATGTCAATACCTTCTATTTATTCATTTATTCTTAATGATCCTGCTCTCACGTTTGTATTATCTTTAGCCCTAAAACTCCTAATCGTTGACTATTTTCTTTTGCTCTTGGTCACCCCTCAAGCCGTAAACTTGATTATAATTTCTATTTTTGGATACCAAATGTCATTGTATATATTTGAGGACTCTCCTATTAAAGTTTGAACTTCCTTCAAAACTCTATGTGCAGTGCTTCCGTTGGGTGTCTAAGGATCGCTGACCCTACGTTGATAATCCTATTTTTCGTCTTTTGAAGCCGGTATTTTTTTTTTTTTTGCCACTTTGAAATGCCTATTGATTACCAATCTTTACTTTTAATCAAATCATTTTATTGTGAAATTCAATCTTTCTACTTGTTTTTCTGAGAAATATTTAGCTTCTATCTACAACTCCTATTGAATAAACTCGGCTTGAATCTCCTTTCTTTGATACATATTTCAATTGTTTGTGCATATCATGGTAATTGCATCACTACGTTTTCAACTCCTCCTAGTACTTAACGTTATTCTCTTTTATTCTAATATTTCTATCCCAGTCCTTCCGTATTCAACGATTTTAGTTTTTTTTTATTCAAAACGCAATTGTACAGTTCAAACTTTACCTCTCTGTGTAAATCTTCTTATATTCGATCTCATTTTAACATTTCAAATTATCCTTCGACTTGTAATTTCAATGACCATCTTTCAGTGATCATAGTAAGAATGTCTATTGCGTCCTCGTCTATTATCCCATATCGCATCCCACTATTATTGACGAAGGTTATAACAATCTTTGAGTTCCAATGTATATTCCTAAACCACAAATCATTGTATATCGTTTTTTTTAGCAGTCCATGCTTGTTGTAAAATATTTTATTCATAATACAAAAAAAAAAAAAAATTCGATAGCTTTAGTCCTAGAATTTGGCTTTTGACTATTTAATGTTTGAAATCCACTATCAAATGAGATTCTTCTTTCATTTTCCTTACAAACTATACATTGTTTCAGATGATTCTTGTTGATGAACCCCCTCGTCATTGCTGACTTATATTCATGAAACATTTAAAACTTGATTTGATTGTTGTAAAACTTTCTTGTATTCCATCTCTTTCGTTTCGATAGCAAAATTTTATTTAATATTTAACCTCTTTGAATACCTCATACTTATTCCTCGGTCATCTCTCTTTCTTCTCTTTCTGAGCCACCTTGTCATCTCGTTCAATATCTTGAAATCCTTGAACATTTTACTTTTTGACTAGAGACACATATATTCTAACTACCTCAAGTGGACACTCAAAAGTCTTGGTTAGATTGTTCACCCTTGTTCATGAGCTAACAATATTTTGTACATCTTTCAGTAATTCGACCTAACTATTCCTTATGATTGATTACCTTCAAATTCCACCATAGCCGATTGTCGATAGTGATTCTTAAGCCTAAAGTTTTTTTCATAGAATCACTAAATCTTATAACTTCAAACCTAGAGCAATGCATCAAACTCGAGAGTTTGAGCCCGTTTATAAAGTCATTATGTTCGATATTTTTTTTTAACAACAAACAATGCCGAGACTATAGAGTGGCGCAGCGGAAGCATGATATAGGGATCTATAATGACATTCACGAAGCAAGATTCATACAGCTGCGCGCACCATATTGATAGAAATACCGAGTGTTGTTATATTTAGATTATAACGCATGTAAAGGATCATCGTACAAGGATCTTCATAGAGCCCTACAAGCATTGACGGTCAATGACACTAGCAAAGGGTAGGAGCGTCAATCATAGAATCTAAAAATGGATAGAAGTCAGAAAATCTATGTAAGCAAGTATGAAGTGATCAAGAATTCAAGCCTTCGTCAACACTTTAATAGAAGACTTTTCAAGAAGATTGAAACCAGGAAGGTTCAATTGCGTCGTCAAAGAACCATTCCAACGATCAAAGTGTATCGTACGAGTGTTTTAGAAGTACAAATGTTTCAGTGAATTTTTCCCGCTTATCAGGTCTATCGTAAGATTCAATTATAGAAATATCACTTGGACTCAACGCACATCATGTACCGACGCGATCTTTATTTGGTATGAAACATGTCATTCCAATAGGAACCCATTCGTAAAACGAATTAGGTGCAATAACTTCGATCAAATAAGAAAGACAAGTCTTGGCTCCTCGAGGAACCACGACTTGGAGATGCTACACGGGAATGAGGAAATTATCCAACTTCATGGGATACCGGTTAGCATCGTCTCCGACAGAGATCTCAAGTTTACATCTAGCCTGTGAAGACGGTTTCAAGAAGACCCAGGTACAAAGTTGAACTTTAGTACCGCCTTTCACCCGCAGACCGATGGACAGTCAGAAAGGGTGATAAGGATAAGTGAAGATATGTTAAGGACTTGGGTCTAGACTTTGGAGGGTCTTAGGATACACACCTTCCATTAGTAGAACTTTCCTATAAACAACAGTTACCAGGCCACCATCCAAATGGCACCCTATGAAGCACTTTATGAGCGGAAATGTCAATCCCCGCTCTATTAGGATTTAGATGGTTGGAGAGCAGCATCACAGGATGGACGAGAAGGGCCTTGCGGGTGGAAATGATACAAGAAGCCATTGACAAAGTTCAAATCATCAAACAGCGAATGAGTGCAGCTCAGAGTCGTCAAAAGAGCTATGCCGACACACGACGCAAGGACTTAGAATTTCAAGTGGGAGACCAAGTTTTTTATTAAAGTATCACCGCGAAGAGGCGTTAAGAGGATGGGAAAAGGGGGTAAGCTTCAACCTCGATATATAGGACCATTCCAGATCTTGAAGCGTCTTGGGGTAGTAGCGTATGAAGTCAAACTACCTAACAATATTTCCCATATTCATAATGTGTTCCATGTATCACAACTTAAGAAGTACCATCCTGATCCGTCGCATGTGATATCACATGAGGAATTGCAACTGGAACCCAATTTGTCGTATGAAGAGATGCCGATACGTATTCTGGACTTCAAATATCAAGAATTACGATCTCGAAAAATACCCTTAGTCAAGGTATTGTGGAGAAACCATCAGGTTGAAGAAGCAACTTGGGAGCGAGAAGATGACATGAGAAAAAGATATCCGGAACTCTTTGGGACATCTCAGAATTTGGGGACCAAATTCTCTTAAGGAGGGGGGAGTTGTAACACCCAATAATCTCCGCTCCTAATTTCGTAGAAGTGAAGGTAAACATTACAATCACCGCTAATTAGATTTTGTGAATTATTTGATTGTAGTGATTCGCGTTCGACTAAAAATATTTTTCTACTTACTTATATAACTATTATTATATCTATATGTGAAATAGGTTAGTAGTTTATACCTCATGGTGGAATAGTTGATGCATTATATCATTTAAGGTATATATATATACACATATATGTTCATCTTCATCAAATGATTAGTAATAGTTAAGTGGGTCTATGCCTAACTATGCCTAACTACATATATATATATATATATATATATATATAGGCGCATGCACACACACACACATAGATATATATATATATATATATACCATGCATGCTCCAATAGAGAAGGAAGACTAGGAGGTGGCAACTAGGAAGTACATCTCATCTACCAAAAAACAAACGTGGCTAAGGGAGAATTAATCTCCATTTCTTTTTCAATACCTTTTGACCAAGACTCCTTATATAATACAACTCACACTCACGGCTGAACATCTCCCCAATTCAGCCTTCTTATCCTCTTAAGATACAAACAATTGTAGAAAGAAACAATTTACATAGGGAGAGAAAGGTTTGCCAAGGATACTCTAAAGACATCACCTTCACTTGATTCTCTTAAGGTATATGGTAGTTAATCATTGCTTTTGCATGAAAATATTGTAGACTAAATGTAGTTCAATCCGTATATGACCTTGAATTGAGAATATCATATCATATATATGTATTTTAGTTAACTTCTATGGCATGATGTTTAACTGTGTTTGGAACTTTCAGTTTCTGAAGTTACGTTTAAAGCTGTAATGAGGTACCTAAAATTGTGAGTTTGATTATGATAAATTTTCTAGAATAACTTGATTGTGTGGTAAACATCTCTGAAAAATTTGGTAAGGATTAGAGTTGTGTGGAATTTTCTAAAAATCGTTGAACAAAATCACCAGTCTGTTCGGCGGAAGTGCAAATTGTTACTGTTTTGAAGATATTTCGTGTACTTGGAAATTTTTGTTTACTCTAAAACTTTTATAGTAGCTTGATACATGTGTTATAGAGATGTCATATAAATTTCGGAATTTGTCAGTAAACAGGGGATTTTACAAAAATATTTGAGTATAAGGTGTCTGTTCTGAAACAAATCTGCCGAGACGGTCCAGTTTCGTTGATCAAATCCCCAATTTGACAAGGAAATTAAATCTAGAAAATTTATGTAGACTTTTACAGCATCCTATATGTTATCCTGAAAATTTTGAGAAAGAAATTCCAATCCGAGAATATGTTAAAAAAATTGTTGAAATATGTTGCGCATGTAAGGGAGCTAGTTGGAACTTAATTGCCTATATGTTTGGATAGTATGATATAACTTGTTGCATGTGATTAGCTTAAAGTGTATTGTTTTGTGAAAATGATAGTATTTTGTATCACAGGATACTTTCGTGATTCCGAGGCCGAGGCAACGACGCGGGTTTATTATAGTGAGGGTTTCTCTTATTCTTTCCACTTGATCTTGCTTACCATTTTTCGTTCCCTTTATCTAATAAATCATAGCCAAGTGTGACCTCATAAAGTTTCATTGATCAGACTTTTATTCTCATCTAAGGTAAGTGTCCAACCGTGTCCCTATTTGTAGCCTATCGTTCTTGTTTCCGCTCGCTCTCGCTCGAATACAAATCCGTGTACATATTCTAGTAGGAAACTCGTTGAAACGATTATTCTTCTTGGCTCTATTCCGTCGGCTAAGGGAGCTAAGTGCTATACGGGACAAAGTGCCACATGACGGCCGGGGCCACCGCTTGAACCCGTAGGAGCCACCTCTAGAATCCCGAAGTCTGGCATCCATCCGCGATGTGTCATTTTCTTGATATACAGCTTTGATTCGAAAAAGCAGAGTGAAGGGAGCTAAGTGCTATACGGGACAAAGTGCCACGCGACGGCGGGGGCCACCTCTTGAACCCGTAGGAGCCACCACTAGAATCCCGACACCTGGAACACTGCATAGAACATAAAGGTGTGAAGCCTCCTGCTGGTATGGGACAGTGGAAGGTGGATCACGATCACATGATATGATTACAAAAGTACATGGGTTATGTCCTCTGATTCATACATAACATACTCGATTAATTTACCTTGTGATATGTTATTCTATTCTTTTGCTTGCCATCGTATATGTCCATGTCGTTATTGATTTTCGCTGCAGATTCTATCTCTCCTGATAAGGTAAAGCAAGCCATTAGCCTACCTCACTGTGTCATTCGGACTCACCCCTCCTTCTTTCTTCCTTTTCAGATAAGCTTAGAATGTCGGATACAAATGGAAAAATGAGAAATAAAGGAAGCATGGGTTTGTTTCTATCAAATGGAGTAATGTTTTGGGATGTACGATTGGGTATGTATATGTTTTGGCTTGGAGATTTGTAATTGATAGGGTTATTGTTTAATTGTGTAAGACTGATGAATAAGGTATTGTTGGTTTAAGTGGAATGAAATTCTTTTAGTTTTAGTAGATGAAGAATTGGTATAGTTCTGACGCTTAGCGCTAGCTCGAGAAAGGACAGTCTCGTGGATCGAGCTAGTGTCGCGGTGTAGCGGGCCACCAGGTGGTCGGTGGGCGTTACAGATATGGTAGAGTATCTCAGCCGCCTGAGAGAAGTGGTTATCTGCTACAAAGAAAACATAAGATGTATTATGTAGCAGAGGAGAACCAAGGATATAATCCCTTTACCATAACAAATCGATGGTAGATATGGACTCTACGAGAAGGTGTCAAGGTTATGAAAGTGAAGATGGATTAGATGTCTTTGAATCAATCCTAGACTCTAGTAGATCGCCCTAGAGTTTTGTACTCATCAGAGGCGAATACATCTACAAGAGAAATATTGCTTTGAATGGCAAGGCTAGGCTGATGGCGAAAGGGTTTAGTCAAAAGAAGGGAATTGACTATGAGGAAGCCCCTTTGCCACAGCTACAATCAAATCCATTAGAATCTTACTTTCGATAACAACACACCAATATTATGAAAATCTAGTACGTGGATGTGAAGACTAGTTCATAAATGGATTCCTAGAGTTGGACACCCATTTTGAACAGCCCAAGGGTTTCCCATTTGAGGTCGATTCTCATAAGGTCTACATGTTGTATAAATCCACTCATGAATTTAAGCGGACCTCTCATAGTTAGTAGTTTCACCTTGATGAAATAATTAGGAATTACGATATCATCAAAACGAAGAGAGTTCATCTGTGTGGAATAAGGTCAGTGGGAGAGAGATATCATTTCTGGTGCTATATGTAGAGAATACTCTACTTATGAGAACTGATGTGGGCTTATTGACTATGTCAAGACATAAACGACGAGCATATGCTCCATGAAAGACTTGAAAGAAGCCATCTTTATCCTTATAATTTGCATTTATGAAAATAGCGTAAATAGGATAATGGTGTTAGGTATATGACCTAGATGCCAATGAGGACAAATAGTTAGATTAGGGTATCTCATTATGTTGTACAAACTATTAAAATGATATTAATAAAGGCATCTGTATTTTGTTCATATAGATCTTTATGGCATCTAAATAAGTATTGAACATATAGTCCATGTGAATAAAGGTTTAACTCTTTGCCCTTTATGGAATAAAGGCGTGGCATGGGAAGAGTCTTACACCTTATCACTTAAAAGGGTTCGCAAGTCAAAGAATCTTAATTGGGCATTAAGATTCGACTTGTATGACACATGCTTTGACGATGAGCGCCAGTCGAACACTATAGGGTAGTGGGAGCAAGTATCATAGATATGTCAATGGAATTGACATATTCGAACATGGCTCGTAGTAATCCGATCACATGGGTATTTACTCAGTGACTGTCTATTATTGGATTACTGATCGTAATAGTATGCGTGAGCCTTAGACCTGAGGGTATGATCAATGTGCTTATATTATTGGATGTGTTACCAGAGTAGTTAGGCCCATATCACCCGTCGGTGGGGTTGACCTCGAAGTGCGATATCAATGAGATAAGTAGCAGTTGATCAATGAAACCAAGATGAGATTCACTGTCTTGATAGTAAAAGAGTAAGTATCCTGTGCGATTATAGGCTAATGAAATTATAAAGTCTTTGGCCAAAGCATAACAACTAACTCATATGGGACACAGAGGGTAGTTTAGTAATTTCATTATGCTATAGTCTAATGCACAGTATCAAGTTTAGTGAGTTTGACATTTTCCATGACTCTCACTTGATCGGGATACATCAGTGAAGGGCTTATACTCATATGGAATTTATGATCAAGAGGTTCGTAAAATGATTCGTTCATTTCGTACTTAGTTGGGTTACAATGTGAGTCCACGGGGCTGGCTAGGTGACACTCACATCCTTAAGTAATTCCTCTCTTTGCTAATTGAGACGAACCTAAAGAGTCGCGCTATAAGAAAGAATTAAATGGACTGATTGATTTAATTAGATTAAATCAATTAATTAAATATATAATTCAATTGGATTAAATTAAATTATTTGATTAGTACATTAATTAATTGGAATTAATTAATAGTTTACATTATATTTAAATTGGATTTAAATTTAAATATATATATAGATGGGCTAGAAATTACACAAACAAATTAAAAGCCCACTCAGTCCAAGGCAACCCTAGTAGGGGCGGCCACTTAGGGCTTTTTGGAGTAGCCTCCAACTTGTTCCACAAGTTAATTGAGTTTAAAAGGACTCCTATAATGGAACAAACCCTAGGTGACAAGATAACATTACATAACAGAAAAAGAAAAACTACTGCAAAGAAGGAGGAGTCTCGGGATCTTTGGAAGGCTCGTTTCGTGTGAAACTTTAGAGACAGGAGCCCTTGGAGGATTGTTGTTCTGCAGAATCAATAAACGAATCAAAATGGTATGTTTATTCGTTCAAATTTTCGCGAAACCCATGAAAAATCATCAGATCTATTTTTGTGATCTACCGGTAAGAATCCTCGAATCTTCCGCTGCAATTCTCTGTTTTTCTGTATGGGATTCCTAATAAATGGGCCCCTCGCCCTTTGCTTAGAATAAAATCCTAAAGCAATTTAGGATAGAAGATCTGAGAAAGGGCTCTTGCCTAGAGAGAAAGAGCAATGGGTAGACATAATATGTATCATGAAGTACTTGAGAAGAACTTAGGATATATTCTTCGTCTATGCCCATGGAGAAATGATATTGGAAGTTTTATACTTACTCGAACCTTGAGTTTGACAAAGAAGATTAAAATTTCACTTTGGGTTAATATTCACCCTCAATTGTGGAGTAGTAACTTGGAAAAGTTCCAAGTAAAATACTCCAATACTGAGAATGAATATGAAGGAAACTGTTTGGATCTGAAGTTCATGGTAGAACTTCTATTGGTCCCCAGCGCAAAGCTCGCATTGTCACTTTGCTATGATAAAATGAAGTTCACGCATATGAAAGGAACCTAGGTCTCACAAATCCAAACAAATGATGAGAGATACAACATCTCTTGAGAGATTGTTGGAAAGGGTGATGTAGCCTTGTAGAAAATAAGCTTAGCCAATTAAACGGCTGACCCACACACTGGGCCATTATCACAGACGGCGCTAGAGCGACATCTTTTAGAAGATGGGTATTTAATACCATAGCGATTGGCATTGAGTGCAAGTGGGAGATTGTTGGGAATGTGCCTCGATGCCAACGAGGAGTTAGAATATAAAGCACGAGTTTATATTTTACAACCTCTAATTAATATAAAGGAAACAATATGTTGTTTGTATAATTCTTGATGGCATCTATAAAGTCTTAAATAAATAACTAGTCCATGTATGTCGAGACAAACCTTCGCACTCCTTATAGTAGTTAAGGGGATGGGCACTGGAAGGGTTTGATACTTGATAACTTAAATGGTTCGCAAGTCGGAGAATCTCAATTGGGCATTGAGATTCATATGGACTTGTATGACACATGCTCTGACAAAGGAGTGTCAGTTAAACACTATGGGATAGTGGGAGTTTTTGTCATAGATACATTGATAGGATTAGTGTATTCGAACACGGCTCATAGTAATCCGATCACATGGGTTTCTCAGTGACTTCAAAGATTGGATTAGTGATTATGAAGGTATGTGTGAGCCTTAGACCTGAGGAGTTACAGTCACACACATCCTTTGGTATCCTCTTATTGCCAATTGAGACGAATCTAGAGAATTGCACTATAAAGGAATAGACGGAGAAATCAAGTCTTGTATTTGGAGGGTGTTCTGGTAATTTGTCCCTGGGTAGGATGAATTAATTTATTGGACAAATTAATTAAATTGGTTGTTTAATTGGATTAAACAAGGGTAAATTAAATTAATTAGTTTGAATATTTAATTGACTAGGTTAAATTAAATATTTAAACTATAATATTAGTAAATTAATTAATTAATAAGAATATTGATTTAATCAATATATATTTAATTGGATTAAATGTTAATTGATTAAATTAATTGGACTAAGTTGACTGGGTGAACATAGCCCAGTTATTGTCCAATAGCCCATATGGGCGTGTACTGATGGACTTAGTTGGATGATTTATTTAATCCTCCAACACAAGCTAGAGAACACAGTTGACAGTTAGTTGAAAAAAATAACGCGAAATTCCTCCACTAGAAATAGAGTCGGAGATTTCCCGGAGTCAATTCCACCGCGTGATGATCTAGAGACCGTACAATTGAACCGTTGGAGAAGATTGAAGATTCGCAAGCATTAAAGATTGAATACGCGACAATGCAAGTTTTTCGTATTCATCTTTTTCTTGTTAAAAATCAACGAAAAACCCGAATTGATCTTGGTTTGGGAATCCAGATCTATTTTTATATTCCGTTGCACATGCCTAACAGGATTCCCAACATATATAGGGTGAGAGTCCACAAAATATGGAAACTCATACACACACATATCTACACGCCTTAATAGGCGTGTATATATATATATTCCATATATATATATATACTTTATTCTTAGTTTCCTTCCATCTTATTTCTCTTTTTTTATTAATTGGATACTTTCCAACTAATTATATACTTCCATATATTTGATATCATATCAAATCTAACATACCTTATCAAATAAGATCTTTCCATATCTACAATATTTATCCTAATATATATTTATATGATCTTTCCATATCAATTAGTTATCTAATTAATTAGAATAGATCCTATCAAATATATTAATAAGATATATACATTATATATATATATAGACACACACACAAAGACTTAGTGAACAAGATGAAATCCTCCACCAAATCTATACATACATACACCCCTATGCATGTATTAATACACATATATTGATTTTCCTCTTTAGACCACTAATTAACTAAAAGTCTTTCCCAATTTAATAATCTAATATTAAATTATAAGAGTATTATTAATTAAGACCACTTAATTAATTTATTATTTTTTCCAGTTAATTAATTCTAATTAATTAATCTCTCCATTAATTCACAAAAAAATAACTAGCCAATAGGTACTACACTAAGTATTCTGTGTGACCCAAGGCATCTATTGATCGTGGTTCGATGTCTAGCAACGTCGCCACAACTTCCTAGATGTTAACGATGAAAAATGCAAACCTATCCATATTTCAATCTTTGTGTGAGTCGAATCCCTTCATCTTTTTCTTGTCTAAGACCTAGGGCTTGGCGACGGTCGAAACCCTAATAGCTTTAGAAACTATAACTATGTTGGTTCCACTAACGATCCGGTCTTCTAAGTAGGGATCCCCAATCCCTCTTATAAGAAAATGCTCTGGCCAGAGACTTTTCGATCATTCAACTTGACTCAACAACATAGGAAACAATGGGTACTTATGACCTTAGATGAATCCCCTCCGACTGTCACTTGTTTCGCTGTACTACCAGACCATACCCAACATACACGTTGTATGGCTCTCCTGGAGTGCATGTACATATCAAAGCAGAGTGGGTAGTACCCTTTCCAATGACACCTCAGGTCTAAGGATTATCTCACACTACGAAACCAAAGGACTCCAAGTTCGACAACACCACCGAAGAATCCTTCCAGGGCCGTTCAATCCCATACCTCTGAAACGTAATGGATCTTCATGCATGTATTGACTATACTAGCTATTTACGATGGAACACATCAACCACTTGAAAGAGTTACACACATGAACAAGTCTTGGCGAGGCCAGTGATATCCCACATCTCACAGCCTATATGACTTGGAATGTATATTAAGGATTGCGATCTTTGAGAACATTCCATAGGTATCCCGACTGACTCCCCTAACCATATGTAATCCATTGGATCTTTGTTTATACTCCTCAAGTAGTCGACTATAAAGAAGCATTCCGGAATAGGTTTGATATAATCTAAATGATAAGACTGACATAGTATTAATGTTGAAGCCAACAGATCGCTCGCTGGGCACATAACACCTTCAATCTCCTACTTGCCCAAGAGCCTACTGTTCCCACGCAAGTCTATCGTTCAGATGACCTATTGATCACAACTACTACTCAAGGGTTTTGGTGAAAGGGGTTTGCCACGTCTCCGTCGAGTTGACTTGTTCCATTTGAACGTCGAGTCTTATCAAATAATCTCTTAGATTATTCGCTTTGCCACTAAGTATGTCTAGACAGTAGGTGAGACCTCTGCTCCTTATGAAGAACTTACACACTTATCGATAATCACAACACTTATGTACTTGGTATTCGATTGGTAGAACCTCACAAGTTCAACTATCTAAATACCTTTTATCACCGCATTCTTATGCATGAGTTAAATGGTAGAGTTAGCCTCTATGTCTTCTTAAGAGATTTCTTTAGCCTTTACTTTCTCACTTGGCATAAAACAAATTCTCTATCATTACTTAGGTTGATGTCTTAAGACTAGAGCTCCTAGTTTCAATTTTCCCATGTTGTTATCCAATAAACAACACCAATCCAATATATTGGATCAAATAGGAGTATGACTCTATACATTAGATGTATTAGTCAACACCAATTTTAACTCATAAAATTGCATCTACCTTTATGTTATGCTTTATAGGAAGAATTGCCTTTTAATTCTTCCATGTTGAGCTTAGTCAACATATTATCTATGCGTTCGGACAGAAAAGGATTATGGCAACCCAATGGCCCGCACATATCTCTATCTCTATGCAATTGGGGTGTCATTCCCTTATAAGTCCATTTTGGAAAATTGAGATGATGATCACACGAACGTTACTAATGTAACGTTACCAACATATGATACTTAACAAGCTAGTTATATACCTATTAACCTTTAAAACTTATGTTTAGAAAAGATTCAATCGGTAGATCGATCTTTGAAGCACTTACGCTGTAGGCCGACTTCCACTACTTGTCAAGTCTTCTTGACTTTCGTCATATCTACCATCAGCATTTTTGGGCTCGAATGATATGGAACTTATGTTCAGAGGTTTACAGGTTTACTAGTCTATTCATTTTAACTGGCAGTGGTGTTTATGTTTATTGAGTCCTTAGTTTTCATTACTATCCTCATTCTTTCATAAGAGAACTCCTTCACCTTGAAGGTGGGATATTATGAAACGATCCCTTTTTCCAAGGTGCAATGAACACGAGGATACTTGTAAAAACAAGACAAGAGAATCTATTATCCTCAATTGCTCCCACTGTTTGCTTGACACAAGCAATACCTTTCACATCCTTGATGTGTGTGGTTTTCTTGTCACATCTAATGCGGCCATTTTAGAGTTACACTCATTATTCTATGTCTAATAGATTAATATGCTCGCCTAGGTCATTACCTTGGCAGCTTGATCAATGTATACATTTGTTGTGTGATATGAGTCAAATGTTGTAAAGATAGAATGTCATAAAAATTAATTGCAGAACCATAAATAACAAAACGCACTTTAATAAAAACTTGAATCTCCACCCATAAACCAAGGTGGAGTAAAACATGGCTCATAATGTTAATTCAAAAACATGATAAAAACATTCTTCAAAACATTGTCTCATAATTTTAAAAAATGACAAATAAATGATTTCTTGTCCTTCAGCGTCAGCTGCGAAAAACGCCTCCTTGGCATCTTCAGGACTATGACCTCATTTCTTTGTTCCTTGCTTCTTCCCACCATCTGCAATCCATTGCATAAGTGCGTACCATAACATTGCTATAACACTTAAGAAGCATAGTTAACTAACAAGTTAACTTTACAACAAATATACCTTAGTGCGCTCACGAGGAGGCTCAAGGCATTGAGCATTCCAGTATCACTACTACAAAAAATGCCCATTACACCAGTTTTTTTTACCTATTACACTGGTTATAACCGATGTAACAGGCATTGTTGTAATAGGGTTTAGGCCACAGTGGTTATTGATATAACTGCTCTAATATGGGAACCCTATTACAGTGGTTATAACAATAACCGCTGTAATAGGACCGTATCACAGCAGTTACAACTATAACCGCTGTAATAGGTGGTTTTTTTTTTGCTCCCCCCCTACTAGTATGAAACCTTCTTGTACAACAGATTCAACAAATTCAATAAATCAACACAACAAATCAGCACCGTACAACAAATTCAACAGAAACAACAAAAACCCAAAACTTCAATATAACCAATTCTTTCCTCCTCCAACAAAATTGTATAATCTCCAACAAATGATCACGTGTTTACAATCAACTAATTATATTAATCACAATTTAAATACAACAAACCAAATCAAAATTTACAACAAGTCACAATTTACAAAAAATAGATGACCCAATTTCTAATTACATTCAATAATGTATTGTGCCACTTCGCTGCCTACTTCATCAATTTCCACTTGAGTGTAGAAGGGGCATCGACAATCATGAAAGTACTGCAAGATATATATATAGAGATTGCAAACCCAAATGACATTTCAGTTGCCTACCAAAGGTTTAATAACTTCAAAAGGGAAAGAAATTGAGTATTAGGATTATGCATACCGTTGTTGGGATTGTAGATTCTCCGTGGCTAATAATCTCCTTGATGAATGTCATAATGAAGTAGCCACAATCTATGTCGTTTGTCTGCTGGGGACACTACAAAAGTAATCAAAGTTGTATTAGAACACTAACTTTGATACGAATAATCTCTTGAAACTAGAAAACACTATCCTTTATTCCAATCCATTTACAGGTCTTGTTTTGGATTTCATGAATTAGTTGTTGTGATTTGCACGAAATATGAGCACAGCCCTGAAAAAGAATACAAAAAACAAGGAAATATGTCAAAAACAAGCAAATATGAGAAATCTAGAAAGATATATACACTTTAATGGATACATTGATTGAATGAAAAACTTGCTGATTGATTTTTTCTTTCATGTCAAATCGATTATCCGGATCACCGTGTAAAGAATCCAGATAGTCAACCACCTCTTGAAATGGATCAATCACAAGCAACAACCAATGTTCCCTAAAAAACATTGAAAAGATAAGTTCAAAATTTGTTTTGCGTAACAAGTTTTACAAATTAAAGTTGGCTCTTTAGTAGTTCACCCAGTGTTGTAAGGTGCAAGAAATAACTTATTCATTTGTGTACTCTCTGTCATAGCATTTGCTATGAACCGCATTTGTTCAACTTGCTTAGTACCTGATTTGACAGATATGGCATGTGGGCTAAGGAACCCGAAACGACCTTCTTTCCCTCTGGGGACCACGTAATTAACCCGCAAAAACCTAAATTGAGCATAAAATAAATTTCGAGTAACGAAAATAATCATAGCTCAGATACAATAAAATAATTAAAAGGTAATAGATCTCCTCCCTCCCAATAAACTCTTGGAATTCAATATTCATAATTTTTTCCTCGAAGTCTATAGTGATCTGGTCATCAATAGACATCCTCTTCATGTACTTTCCTAGAAATAAAAGCTGCTTAGGGAGTCCACCTAGTACAAGGTCTTCACATCTGTCACATTCACGTGCAGCTTGGCCACTGGAGGACTTAGTTTGACAGCTGAGTTCTTGGACGTCCCTGATTTCTGGTTTCCAAATGATTTGGATGGTCCAAGAGACTATTAAAGCAAAGAAAACAAAACATGAATGTTACACACCAAAGTATATTTAGTAACCTTAAACAATTGTTATAATTTATTAATAGCTTGCTATTAATTACATACCGATACATCAGTGACAATGACAAGACTCATAGGCCAAGCAACATAGGTACCCAAAGCATAAAAAATGTTGAGCATTTCATCATCGAGTGGAACTTGTAGGGGTGTATCCTCCTCAATTGCAGTGTCAATGCAAACTTTCACAAGGTTGGTGGGTAATTGACTGTCGTGAAGTGTTCTATCATATTGTCGATTGAACATATGTCCTTTAGCCACCACACGATATGACGGTAATGAAAGTGCTAATTGACATGACACCTTAACCTACACATATATATATAAACCATTATATTAGAAAGTTTTTTGTGTTTTACAGAAATAGAGAGTTGCAAGTTACATGATCACTAAAAAAGTTCAGATCATTATCTCAGGAAGCATCTTAACTAGTTCTGGGCAGCTATCTTTCAAAGAAATCACCTCATCTTCATGTGGCTAACGCAACCTAGACGCCCGCATCTCGTCAACCTCGCGTTGCAAGGAGGATAGTGATTCGGTGAGGCCTTTCACCATGCATCTCAAACTTTCGATCTCCATATCTTTAGAAGGCTTTAGATCAGTAAAGTATTCTCTTTGTGACACCCCAAAACCAACACGCCTAACGCAACCCAGATGCTCCTTCTTTTTAAGAGCTTTAGCCAATAGATCATCCCGACTCCTCTCATTTCTACTATGGTTAGTACTCTCTTGTGAAATGCTCTCCTGTAATAATACATCTAAAAAATAAAAATACTTAGTGAACTTTGTTCAAAACAAACATACAACACATTATAGAGCTAAAATTACAAATAACTCACCATTTCATTCACTACTCTTCTAACATTGACATTATCAATTTCATTCTTTTTATTGGAACACACAATCCTCCACACGAGTGCTCGTGTCACCTTTGTGCAATCGGACCCCGCTTCCCTTCTTTTCTTTGTCTATATTTTGATTAAAAAATATATATTTATTAACAAGGAATTTTTATTAAAAAAATTGTAAGGATTTACTGTTAAATGAACTACGTACCTCAATTTGCTCCACAAGAGCATGTCCAAGACTTGATTTCCTGTAAGGATATTCAGGTTCCTTTGCTCTTTCCTGATTTTCCCTACTTAGTTCCTGTTTATTACATAATCAGAGCACTAGTCAATGTATTAGTTAAATATAAACGCAATAACCAACAAATGAAACAGTAAATTAAAATGACTACCTGGAACTCTTCACATAGGCGAACATCTAAAAATGTTGTCCAATAAACTTGAGTTATCTCATATTGTGAGGGTGGGTTGTAATTAATGTTCCCGTCATCATCCCGTACCCACACTCTGCTCAAGTAGCTCATGAAGTTACGTGCTAGCTTCCCAACTTCGACTAGTATGTATTTTTTTCTACTTTCTTCAGTATCAAATGAAAACTATAAAAACTAAGTATATAAGAAATTATAATTTAGAGAAAATTAAATCAACAAAAAAATACATTAACAATTAGAAACATGACAATATCCAAATTGCCGCTATTTCATCCCAAATTGCTCTTTTTGTCGGTGCCGGGACTTGTCGCCAATCACTAATGGTAATCGACACCTTTTGCCGAGCCAGGACTCCTATGTAAACTACAAGTGTTGATTTGTTTGGGTCAACTGTTTGGCCTCTGTCATTCCAGCCGAGAGGTACCCTTATGCCTTTACTTCTGCCATTGATGACTTTTCTCATAGCCGTGACACCTCTCCGTATCTCATTTTTCGCACATCTGTCTGCTCCACTTCCATCCTCCTGGAAAAAATTTCCAACATGCCCTGAAGCCATCGACCTACAAAAGCCAAAAATACAAAAGTTAGATTCATATACCAACAACATAATTTTAAATTAGAAGTAATAAAGATTACAAAAATGTATAGATTATTTCTGGTTAAAGTAAACTCACTTATGAAAGATAAAGATGCCATGAATATGCTATATTTTTTTTACTTTATTTCCATCGGTATGACCATTTTTAAAAAAGGTTACAAAAATGCATAGATTATTTCTTGTTAAAGTAAACTCACTTATGAAATATGAAGATGGCATGAATATTTTACTTTCTATTTGAATTTGAAGATAAAAAAATATGTCTATCATATAATTATCAAATAAGTTCAAATACCTTTCATCTTTTTTTTTTATCGTTGGCTTATTTGTCTTTTTCTTCCCATCGATACGACCATTTTTTTTAGTATGCCAACGAACTGATGGATTAATCCGTATCCCCTCTTGGTGATCTTGTCACATATACAATTCATTATCACTTATATCCAAGTTATCAGCACTATCAATTGATTGTGAATCACCTAAAATAGCATTTCCTCCATCACCTTCACTTTCTTTATAATTATCCTCAATACAAGTATTTTTGTTTGTCGATAAAACAATGGACCACCTCTTATCAATAGGATCCGTGAAAAAAAATACTTGCTTAGCTTGTGATGCCAAAATGAAAGGTTCATCTTTGTATGCCACCCTTTCAAGATCTACTCAAGTGAATTCTAAAACAGAAAGTGAATTCTAAAACAGAAATATTAGTCTGCCCGGACCCCTCGACAACCATGTCAATTTATCTAAAACAGAAAGTGGATCCTCTTTTTGTTTCTCTTCAATATGCTTTAGAAACCAATCGATGAAAATTTTGTTATGCTCTCTTGAAATCCAACTCTTATTTTTATTTAGATTTAATCTCCTAAGTTGGTCCTTGTGCTCTTCAACATATGGGTCAACCTCATCAGTGTTTTGGAGCACATATAGGTATGCCTGCTCCCTTTGTGTGCAAGGAACACTAACTAATTGCTTTCCAATTACGCTTTCTCCTTCTGTTCTCCCTTGATAAGTTTACATTTTACAGTATTTTACGCCCCATTTTAATATGATTTGATCGTTACTTTGATCACTTTTTATCCCTCATAATGTTTTGATTGGTATAGATTTTGTTTTGTAGAATACAAGTTGATTTACGCATGAAAGACGAGAAAGGAGATCCAAATTGAGCTTGAAATTGAAGAAAGAAACAAAATGAGATAGTTGACGAAAGATTTTTCATAATGCTCATATAGAAACGCGATTTTCGTCCCTTTTCCAGCCGAATCAGACTAAGGTTTCTTCTTCACTATTGTAGACCGTTGTCTTAGCTTCGCGTAGCAATTTAAATCACCTCAATCCGACATCGGTAGAGAAAGTTATGCATATTTTACCAAAATTGTACGGAGCAGCAGGGGAACGCCGTGGTGTTCATCACCAACGCCGCGGCGTTCGGAGGCAGAATGTTGATCACCGCGGCGTTCAACCATCAACGCCGCGGCGTTCAAAGCAGCGGACTTGGCCTATAAATAGACCATCAGGTCATTTGGACGAGAAATATGCCCTAAACACACCCTAGACTCCTTACATATCAGCCCCCACCCAAGGAAGCTTGAAGAGGATCATCATCCTCATCCTCATCATCCTAATCATCATCAATTTCATCATCAAAGCTTGGATTCACACTTTGTAATAGGGAGTAATTCAACTCTTTCTCTTTGATTAGTTATCAACTATGTCTTATAGAATTGTTGAATCATTTGTTATTGTAAGTATGAGCTAAGCATCTTTGTGGTTGGGTTATGTGAATACTTTGTGATGTTTTGTGTTTAATGAATGATTAATTTCCGGATTTATTACATTCTTGTTACATGTTTGATTTTATGCTTAATGCTTGCATATGCTTGATCACCATGTGTTTGATAAAATGCTTTGTCTTGAGACCGAGAGGAGATAGATAAAGGGAGATCGAAAATCAAACATCATAACGTAACAATTGACTAGAGATAGAATCGATTGCGTTGTGTGGCTTTTTGTGATAAGATGACCCGATTGAATGTAGGATCTTCGTAAACAAGGAATTCTTTCGAACCTAAATGCATGTTAGTTAATTCAATCTTCACTATAGAGATATAGGAAGTTGTTAACTAGTATAGGCTTGTTATTTCAAGAGATTGAATAATAAATACATTAGGGGGTTTTTCCATAACAAGAGCGTTCTAAAAATCCGGATAATTGAGAGTTCATGAACATAGAATAGAACATAGTAGGATCATAACCCAATCACCTCTTCCCATTTGATTTATTACCTTGATAATCATTTTAGTTATCTTTAGTTATTTTCATAGTATAAACACCTATCATCTTATAAATTGATTTAGCTTAGAAATAGGTAATATAGCAATTACGAGCATTGAATCCAATTGTCCCTGTGGAGACGATACACCCCAGGCTAAATAGTCCACTTTATTACTTTGCACGACCTAGTATACTTGCTAGGATTTTGCGTGTCAAGTTTTTGGCACCGTTGCCGGGGACAATTGCGTTATTTAATATTGTAATTCACGTATCTATTCTAAGACTAAGTTGCTGTTTTTACATTTTGGTTTGCTATCTCTACGTTTGAAATTTTGCTCTTTTGATTCTATTGTTAGGTTGATCTCTTTGAGTAGTGCATGACCCGCACATCTCAAAGAGACCTTGAAGATTTTGATCCGGAGATCGAGCGAACTTTCAATAGAAAAAGACGAGCACAAAAACAAAACGAGAATCAATTTGAGGCAATGGAAAGGAACAATCCCGTCAATCTAGAGGACCCGAGAAGTCAAGCCTTGATTCAAGCCGCTGTTGCTGCCACCTTAGCACAAAGACAAGAACAAGCTGCCCGTCCTTTACGTGATTATATGCAACCCACTGTTCATGGAGCCGCTGGTGCTATTTTACTACCCACGGTAGAAGCAAACAATTTCACAATCTCACCGACTATTCTTCAACTCATTTCTAATGAACAATATCGGGGTACTGCGGATGAGTCGCCACATGCTCACATCACCAAGTTCCTTAGCTATTTGAGCACATTTCGACAAAATGGAGTGACCGATGATGCTATTAGAATGAGACTCTTCCCGTTCTCATTGAGGGATAAAGCAAGAGCTTGGCTTGACTCATTGCCAACGGAATCCATTCATACTTGGGACTAGTTGGTGGAGAAGTTTTTGAGTAAGTATTTTCCACCGGGGAAAACAACCGCTATCAAAGTTGAGATACAAGCTTTTCGACAAATTGAGGGAGAGTCACTCTATGAAGCACATGAAAGATTCAAGGAACTTCTCCGAAAATGCCCTCACCATGGTTTTGTGGTTTGGACTCAAGTGACCATCTTTTATCAAGGCCTTGGACCCGGCCTTCGCACTCATCTTGACGCAGCTGCGGGTGGTTCACTCATGAATTTACCACCACAAGTGGCTTGGGAAATGATCGATAGAATGTCGGAAAACAACTACCAATGGCCTACCGAGAGAGTAATACTTCCAAAGAAGGCGAGTGGAGTTTATGAAGTGGAAACTTCCACTTCACTAGCTAATCAGGTAGAACTTTTGCACAAGAAATTGGATGCAATGAATTTCAAGGTAAACCAAGTGAAAACGTTGTGTGACAATTGTGGTGGAAATCATCACCTTACGGAGTGTCAACATGGCAGTCAATCTTATCAATCCGAATGTGTTGAAGATGCAAATTATGTGCAAAATTCGAATAGGACACAAAAGGACCCATTTTCAGAAAAATATAACCCGGGGTGGAGAAATCACCCGAACTTCTCATGGAGTAACAACAACAATGTGGTGAAGCAACCTCCTGGGTTTCAAACACACGGTGATAGACCGCCATTTCAACGCCAAGGGGGTTTTCAAACCAACACATTTCACAAACAAGGAGGTTACCAACCACAGGAAAAGAAACAGAGTTTTGAAGAATTGATGCTCCAATATGTAAAGAAAACTGATGAATATATGAGGAGAAATGATGAACGGTGTCACAACCTTGAAATTAATGTGAGCAACATACAAACTCAATTGGGACAATTGGCTAGTCAACTTTCAGGTAGAACACCGGGATCACTACCTAGCGACACTAAGAAAAACCCGAAAGAACAAGTTCAGGCCATCGCATTGAGAAGCGGTAAAAATGTTAGTGCTGAAAATCTCCAAAAATCCGACTTGAACCGCGGCACTACGCCGCGGTCTGACATTCCAGTGTCCAATTTTTCAGAAGAGGACCGCGGCACTGAGCCGCGGCACACCATCTCGGACAAGCAGTTTTCTGAACAAGACCGCGACATAACTCCGAACCGCGGCCCAATGCCGTGGCACAGTCACCTGTTTTGGAAAACGGCGAATCTGCTTCCCGCACCGCTCCTGAACCTGTACAGCCACGACCACCTTTTCCTTTGGCACTAAAAAGGGGGAAACTTGATGCTCAATTTCTCAAATTTATAGAAATGTTTAAACAATTACGCATTAACATTCCTTTTGCAGATGCTATTCTCCAAATTCCAAGCTATGCTAAATTTCTCAAGGAAATTCTTTCGAACAAACGCAAGCATGAAGAACATGCAACCGTTGCACTCATCGAGGAATGTTCCGCGATACTTCAGAATAAACTTCCCCCTAAGCTTAAAGATCCAGGGAGTTTTACAATTCCTTGTTAAATTGGTTCTATCAATTTTCCTAAAGTTCTATGCGATTTGGGAGCGAGCATTAACTTACCTAAAGTTCTATGCGATTTGGGAGCGAGCATTAACTTACTTCCATTCTCACTTTTCAGGAAATTAGGATTTGGAGAGCCAAAGCCCACCACCATTTCACTCAAATTAGCTGACCGATCCATAAAGTATCCAAGAGGAATTATAGAGGATGTCCTCGTAAAAGTTGATAAGTTCATCTTCCCGGTGGATTTCATAGTCTTAGACATGGAGGAAGACGTGGAAATGCCTATCATACTAGGTCGACCTTTCCTAGCTACATCTGAAGCCATCATTGATGTCAAGCGTGGTAGGCTCACATTTTCGGTTGGGGAAGAAACGGTAAGCTTTAATGTTTTCAATGCCTTTAAATCGCCTTCCTCAATTAATGGTGTTTCTCAAGTTGATTCTATTAGAGGAGTTCAAAGATCGTTCAAGGAAAGTGGTTGCACGATGACTTAGTCAACAACACCCATGAAGGGGAATCCTGACCCTAACCCTAATGGTGTTGGTTAAGAGCATAAAAAGAGTCGAGCTACCGACTTTAAACAAGCGCTTCGTGGGAGGCAACCCACGTTTTAAATGCTTTGTTTCATTTCCGTTATTTTTTTTGTTTTGTTTCTTTTCTTTTAAGTGTTCTAAGTTGTTTTGATGATGCTTTTTGTCTCTTCTTGTTTTTCTAACTTCACAGATGGCTAGGCTTTATTGTCAGACTTTTCACCTTGTCGCTCTTTCGCTTTTTGGACATCACTTAGCTTCAACCATCAGGGACGTCTTTCTTTCCCTTACTTTACATATGTATGTCCGCTCATTGGGGACAATGTGCTAGATTAGTTGGGGGGGTGGGGTAGACGTCCTAATTTTATTGTGATGTGGTGATTTGGTGTAACTTGTACTCATTTGTTAAGTTTCATGCTTGATTTGGGATTAGAAAACTGTGATAATCAATGATTTCATTTTCATGATTTGTTATACTTTTGCTTGGAGCATGATTCGTTTGAATGTCTCTACTTCATCTAAGATGAAATCATTTGTCGTAATGTGAAAGCCTCTTTAGCCATGCTTATGTGAATTGTTGAGGATTTAAAGCATTGAACTTTCAATTTTGTCAACTTTGAAGTGTGTGTTGAGTGTGCGAAGTCATGGAATGATTTAGGCCATCTTTCATTTTTTTTAACCTTACAATTGGCCTTCACGATACTACATAATCTCTAGACCTTATTTTGAGCTGTATTGATAAGAATGGAGTGTGCTAAGCACACTAAAAACCACCATTCGCTTTTCTTTCGTAAGCCATACCAACCACCCTTTAGCCTAAAAGAAAGAAAAACAAAGTATTTCCCAAGTAAGAGAGCATATAACTTCATATCATTTGGCTTTAATTTGGGTTTATTCTTTGTTTTGGGTGTCGAATCTCATGGATTAATGGGTTAAAAGGTGTGTTTGTTCTTGATGATGTTGAGAAATTTTGAGGTCTTGAGTTTATGTGAAATAAAGAGAGAAAAAAGAAATGTTGTAAGTTGGTTAAAGAGTCAAGAGATTGGAAGTTACCGAAAAATATATTATCTGAGCTCTCTCTCGACTTGGCTACGAACTGAGCTTCAATGTGATTTATTTGGTTTGGGAATCATTTTTCCACCCCTATCATCAAAAGAAACAAGTTTTGGGGTTATGAGTTCAAAGGGAAAGAAATCAAAAAGCGATAAGTGACAAGATGTAGAGATTTGTTCGGTTGATAAGTGAGTGTTTAGCTCGATGATATTGAGTTGTATTCTCTCTTGAATTTTGTCACTTTATCCATATATTCCCGTCCAAGCCATTACCTAGCCTTACATTACAAGCCGAAAAGACCTTTTGATCGTGACTTTCACATTTCATGCACACCGATAGGTTAACAAGGTTTAGAATGTTTTAATGTCTTTATTATCCAATAAGTTTGCATAATCTTGTTTAAAGTGTGCTCTTGACATAAAAATGGATATGGAGTTCATGATTTTGAGATGGAGTCAAAGATGTTTAAGGGCTTTCAAATTGTTAAGTGTTCTAGGTAAAGTATAGCTTGTCATAATCAATTTCGAGGGGTTTAATTCTTGTACGTGCTTGATTTTTGAGACATGAAACCTTTCAAGATCCCAAACTAAGTTGTAAAATCTGAACTTATGAATACTTGTTCGCCATTTATTGATCGAGACGATCATAGCCTAGTTGGGGGGTAGTTGATAAGTTTACATTTTACAGCATTTTACGCCCCATTTTAATATGATTTGATCGTTACTTTGATCACTTTTTATCCCTCATAATGCTTTGATTGGTATAGATTTTGTTTTGTAGAATACAAGTTGATTTACGCATGAAAGACGAGAAAGGAGATCCAAATTGAGCTTGAAATTGAAGAAAGAAACAAAATGAGATAGTTGACGAAAGATTTTTCATAATGCTCATATAAAAACGCGATTTTCGTCCCTTTTCCAGCCGAATCAGACTAAGGTTTCTTCTTCACTATTGTAGACCGTTGTCTTAGCTTCGCGTAGCAATTTGAATCACCTCAATCCGACATCGGTAGAGAAAGTTATGCATATTTTACCAAAACTGTACGGAGCAGCAGGGGAACGCCGCGGCGTTCGGAGGCAGAATGTTGATCACCGCGGCGTTCAACCATCAACGCCGCGGCGTTCAAAGCAGCGGACTTGGCCTATAAATAGACCATCAGGTCATTTGGACGAGAAATATGCCCTAAACACACCCTAGACTCCTTACATATCAGCCACCACCCAAGGAAGCTTGAAGAGGATCATCATCCTCATCCTCATCATCCTAATCATCATCAATTTCATCATCAAAGCTTGGATTCACACTTTGTAATAGGGAGTAATTCAACTCTTTCTCTTTGATTAGTTATCAACTATGTCTTATAGAATTGTTGAATCATTTGTTATTGTAAGTATGAGCTAAGCATCTTTGTGGTTGGGTTATGTGAATACTTTGTGATGTTTTGTGTTTAATGAATGATTAATTTCCGGATTTATTACATTCTTGTTACATGTTTGATTTTATGCTTAATGCTTGCATATGCTTGATCACCATGTGTTTGATAAAATGCTTTGTCTTGAGACCGAGAGGAGATAGATAAAGGGAGATCGAAAATCAAACATCATAACGTAACAATTGACTAGAGATAGAATCGATTGCGTTGTGTGGCTTTTTGTGATAAGATGACCCGATTGAACGTAGGATCTTCGTAAACAAGGAATTCCTTCGAACCTAAATGCATGTTAGTTAATTCAATCTTCACTATAGAGATATAGGAAGTTGTTAACTAGTATAAGCTTGTTATTTCAAGAGATTGAATAATAAATACATTAGGGGGTTTCGCCATAACAAGAGCGTTCTAAAAATCCGGATAATTGAGAGTTCATGAACATAGAATAGAACATAGTAGGATCATAACCCAATCACCTCTTCCCATTTGATTTATTACCTTGATAATCATTTTAGTTATCTTTAGTTATTTTCATAGTATAAACACCTATCATCTTATAAATTGATTTAGCTTAGAAATAGGTAATATAGCAATTACGAGCATTGAATCCAATTGTCCCTGTGGAGACGATACACCCCAGGCTAAATAGTCCACTTTATTACTTTGCACGACCTAGTATACTTGCTAGGATTTCGCGTGTCATCCCTCCCACAACATGACACTTTGGAAGTTCTGCAACGTTAGAATCTACCAGATATTCTGTGCAAAATGTAATGGCTTCATCAACTGTGTACCATTCAACAATGCAATCTTCCGGTCGACTACGATTTTTCACGTAGCCTTTTAATACCTTCATATAATGCTCAGCCAGATACATAGATTTCATAAAAACCGGTCCACATAGTTGTGTCTCTCTAACCAAGTGAATAGGTGGGTGAGTTATTATACCAAAAAGCAAAAGTGGAAAATATATCTCAAGCTCACACAAAGTGATGGCAATTTGTTTCTGAAGTGCAGGCAATTGTTCAGGATTAAACACCTGGCTCCACATTCCTTTAAAGAAGAAACACAATCTAGTTTTAGTTTCTCTCACCTTTTTTGGCAAAATGACCCGTATAGCAATTAGTAGCAAATGATCTATGATTACATGGCAATCATGAGTCTTCATGTGGTTCAGCTTCAAGTCCGTCATTGATACAAGACTACTAATGTTTGAAGAATACCCTTCTAGAACTTTCACTCCATTGAGAAACTCACATAATGCAATTTTTTCTTTCCTAGATAGAGTGTGAGCTGCTAGAGGCAAATAAGTACGTTTTTCCTTCTTTGTTGGTGCCAATTTACCTCTTATCTTCATTTTAACCAAGTCTAACCTTGCCTTTACACCATCTCTTTATCTTTCTGGGCACATTTAAAAGTGTACCAATGACACTATCAACTACATTTTGCTCAATATGCATAATATTAAGAAAATGTCTAACATGTAAGGACTTCCAATACGGTAACTCAAAGAAAATTGACCTTTTTTTCCACCCAATTTTTGCAAGGCCACCTGCAAAAGTCTTTCCAAATTTGATATCCAAGTCTTTTACATTCTCCAACACGTCTTGACCAGTCAAGCACTTAGGAGCTCGACCTTCTTCTATCTTCCCATTGAAAGCTTTTTTCCACCGATGATATCGATGTTTTCGCTTCAGCCATCTGCAATGCCCTCAGAGTGTATATTTCTGAGATTGTGGAAATGGATATTGATCTGTACTCTTGACACATATGGGGCATCCACATTGGCCATGTACACCATATCCCTCGAGATTAGCTCTTACCAGAAAATCATTGATTGTTCCTAATAACATGACTGTGAGATTGAAACTTTCTTTTCTGAACCCATCATATACTTCAATACTGGTCTCCCACAACACCTTCAAATCCTCAATTAAAGGAGCGAAGTAGACATCTCTATCATTTCCAGGTTGTTTCGGCCCAAAAATGAGTATAGGCATCACTATATGCTCTCGCTTCATGCATCGCAATGAGGGTAGGTTAAAGATCATCAAGATCACCGGCCATGTACTATGTGAGCTACTTTGCAAGCCATGTGGGTTCATGCCATCTGTAGCCAATACAAGACGCAGGTTTCTTGGTTCTTCCCAAAATTCAGAGAAATCATCATCAATCTTTTTCCATTGAGGAGAATCTGAGGGGTGTTGAATCTTGTCATCTTCAATCCCTTCTTCTAGCCTTCTATCAGCATGCCATGTCAAGTCCTTAGCAAACTCTTGACTACTGTACATGCGTCTAAATCTAGGTATTATGGTCAAATACCACATTGTTTTGACAAGAGCAGATCCATTCTTCTTGTACCGTGAGACGCCACATTTTGGACACGCTTTCAATGATGCATAGTCATTTCTAAACAATATGCAATCATTGAGACAAGCATGTATCCTCTCAATATCCCATGACAATTGAGGTTAACATCCGTTTAGCCTCATAAGTATGATTAGATAGCACATTATCCTCGGGTAGATAGACCAACTAAGTCTGTGAAACTCTTATCACTCCACCCATTGTTGGCTTTTAACTTGTAGAGCTTTAGGACTGCTTTCAATCTTATGAATTTACTACTACTATACAGTGGTGTCTTTGAATCACTTATCAAATTGTCAAACATTTTAGGACAATTTCGCAAATCCTCCTCAATCACATTTGTCATCTACTCCAAACGATCAGGCTCATAATCATCCATGTCCAAATCCTATGATGGATTTAATGTACCACCCAAATCATCTGATGTGACACTATTTTCACCATGTCTTATCCAACGTGTGTAGCTTTTATCAACTCCATTACACACCAAATGATCTTCCAAGTAACGCGAGCTAATTCTCTTTCCAAAACAACAACGTAAACACGGGCAAGTGATCCTAGTCGGATCTGGTGCATGCTCAATCGCAAACTTGATGAAGTCTTTCGCCCCTTTCTCATATTGTTCCCACATACGTTCAACTAAAATCCAACTTCAATCCATCTTCATTCTGATTTATATTCCCTTTTTCCTAATTCAAATTTCTCATATGGGACAACTTTTGTCAAAACACTATAAAGTTTCTAAATAATTTGGAAATTAGACTAACATTAATTGTTATCCTTACTTAGATAAATTAATATATTATCCTTTCTTAAATAATTTTATTAATTAACCTTTACTTAAATAATTTTAATTTTTTGCCCATTAGTCTAGAAAAAATTTGGCAGAGTAACGACACAAAAATTTGTACCAAGTTCTTGACCAATCCTTCCCCCAAACTTGCAACCAACAAAATTCGGATATTTCAACCACAACAAATCCAACATTCTAATCTTTCACCCACAACAAACCCAAAATTTCAATCTCACTATACAAAAAATAAAGCATCATATTTCCAACAACTACAAATATTGATCAACAGTTGGATCACATAAATCACATAAAACTACAAATAAAGCATCATATTTCCAGCAACTAAGTATAAATATTGATTACCAGTTGGATCAATGTACCCTAAGCCACAAAATAACCAAAATTCAGTCCCAAATTAAACGTAATTAAGCCCCAGCTAACCCGAATTAATCCTAAATTCAGTCAATTCCCTATTTCCCATAAATTTTCCACAAAAATAGGCCATTCTCAAGAATTACTTACACCACAAAATTTTCCTCATATTTATCTAAAAAAGTTACCCCAAATTTGCACAAACACAGTCACATAGCACAAACCTTGGTAGTCCCAAGTGGCATATGAAAGGGTCTAGAGGGGGGGGGGGGTTGAATAGACCCTGAAGTCTTTTTCGACTTCAAAAATTTCATATCACTTTTAAAGATTTGAACGCTTAGGGAGCTGAGCGCTAGGTCAGGCGCTACAGTAAAGAAAACTTAGACTTAGTGATTTTAGCAATTTACCAAAGTAGGGTAAAGCTTAGATCGCTTAATCAGGGTTAGCAAAATGGAAATGATTTTAACGTTTTAGCGTTCGTTTTGGTCAAATAATCGCTTAACCGTTTTACTTGTCTTTTTCAAAATAAATGATAGAGTATAAAGTAAGACCATATGACAGTAAATAACACATGAATTTGTAAGGTTCACTGGGTGGTGTAATCCCAGCTACATTCTTCTTCTCCTTGAACACTTGGAGGAATTCCACTAAATTGATTATCAAAGGATCACACAAAGGCTTCTACAAACTAGAGGTGGGGATGATGATCTTGGGCTCCTTGATCACACAGACTTCTTTGATCACAGGTTTGTTTAATTTTAGGAAGTTCAAACAACTTAGGATATCTCAATACGAGTGTATGGTTCTTCTTTGAAAATGTTTGAGATATCTGTGACTGTCTAGAATGTATGTAAAAAGCTTGGAAAGTTTTTTGGCTATGGAGTTTCTAAACTTTTCTTGAGAAAATATTTCAGCAAAATTTTACTTTCTTGTGTATGTATGTGTTTTTTAGGGTATGCTGAGGTAAGCTATTTATAGGCAATTTCTTGGTATTTGTCCGTTGGACACATGTAGGTGTATGCCTCTCATGCACGAGTGAGTCATACCTTTTCTCGGACATTCCTGAAATCCTGCTACACTGATTTGATGTGGCAGGTTTGAACTCTGAAAGTCTGACAGTCTATGCCAGTAGGTAGCTTGTTCCGTATACAATCTGTCCTTATCACATTTAATGCATTTTAATTTATTTCCCGTTGGAAATAAATGCCCGTTAAATGATTGCATTTAAGTCCTTAGTGACCTCAAAATTTATTTCAGGTGAATCTGATCTTCTTGATCGCTTGATTGCTTTGAGCACTTGATTCATGCATCCTGAAATAGTCCATAGCGATTAGCAGTTGCTTAAGATAAAATGTTCGTTTTCGCTTGACTTTAGACGCTGATCTTCAACTTCATCTCTAATAGACTCACCTAGAATTCTACTAGCGACTTAGTATCCAATACTTAGTCTAAAATCTACAAAGATAAAAATTACAAGCCTAGCAAGATTACAACCTTTTCAAACGCTTATACAATTGTTCTATGAAAACATAAACTTACATTCTTTTGGGTCTAACATAAAATCCTATCTTGTCACCATCAAAACATCTAACATGAAATTCCTAACAATTTCCCCCTTTTTGATGATATCAAGACCTTAACTCTTATGACTCTTTTATAGATTAAGAGTTCAAAGAAAAGCCCAAAATAATCATAAGTTAGTGTTTGGAGACTTATTTAAGTTAGCTAAGTTAGATTAGCCTCAACAAGTTGTTTCAGCGATAAATCATTCATTCATTCATATGAAAAGTAAGCGTACATGATTTATACTGAAAGTAAATAATTTAAAGCGACAACAGAAACATAAAAAAGAGAAAATATAAGCTATCATCTTTTTTGTAGCATTGCATTTGCCTCTTCAGCCATAATTTCACTCGCGAAGTCTAGAGAAAGTCTATCAATGTCTATCATAGTGGTATGTTGGACTTCATTATAATCATGCTTTCACTGTCTAGCGCTTAAATTCAGCTCCAATAATCTTTCCACCCAATCCCTTAGAGGGATTCCAAGTTCTCGAATCAAGTCATGATAAATGTCTTGTCTTCGATCATTGGTGGGTTTCCAATTGAGAGGTCTTC
This sequence comes from Buddleja alternifolia, assembly GCA_019426215.1. Classification (NCBI taxonomy): domain Eukaryota; kingdom Viridiplantae; phylum Streptophyta; class Magnoliopsida; order Lamiales; family Scrophulariaceae; genus Buddleja; species Buddleja alternifolia. The sequence goes on from CM033395.1 coordinate 11,086,374, forward strand.
TATGAGGTTCAGCGTATGGATGAAAACCCACATCCTCTAAAAAATCAATATCCAAATCTGGAAGCCTGTGTCTGCCTTGATAGTATTTTGGCTTTCGCTTCTTAGTGAGCATCTTCTTTATGCTGACTATTTCTTCGAACATGGAGCGTCAATGCTTATTATCTATTTTAGAAATTGGCTCCTTCAAGGCTTTGGCTTGGGACTTTTCTTTCAGGTCTCCCCCTTATTGGCATCATCAAGAGAGGTTTTTAACTCAGCCATGTCACGACGCAGTAGCTTAACTTCATCCACAAGCATTGCAAGTTGTTCAGCGACACTATGAATCATGGAGTTAGAAAAATTATGTCGCTCAGTGTCAGTGGATGCATTCTGAGTAAGCGTCTGGTTAAAGTCATCAGAGAGTTCTTTGACGAGCGGAGCTATACTATTCATGACAGTGATTGTAAGCTTGTTAGCATTTTTCATGTCAGTGAGAAGAACTCTCTCTAGTTCATTAAGCATTGAATTGCTTCTTTCTTCCAAACGAGATCAAGAGCTCGTTATATCGCTAAGAGAATTCTAAACCGCTTTTCTAAAGTCTCGTGCCTCTTGATCACTTTCTGAGTCTGAGTCCGAAGAAGAACGCTCAGGTCTGTGTGAGCTAGGAACTGCGGCCTTTCCCTTGGATTTATCTTGGATATATGGCTCTTCAGCAATTACTGCATGAACTTCTTCTATCGCTAATAAGTCAATAGATTGAGTTGCTTCCTCAATCTGAACTACTTCTTCAACAATGGGAACCTCGACTGCTGGATCGCTGGGGGTTTAAGTTTGCATATCAGCGTCTGTGGTTTGAGCGATTTCCACAGCAGGAGCATGTTCCACTTCCATTTCAACAATCTCCACTTGGGGAGAAGGTTTCTCAACAGCAATGACCCAAAGTGGGCCAATCGCTTTGATGATGTGCCTTGGACTTAGGATATTGGTCTGCGGAATGAAGAATATAGTGTCTGCGTGCTTTTCAGTGCTGAGTGCACATTGCACATCCTCTAGCAGATCAACTACTAAAACATAAGAATTATAGAAGTCCAATATAAAAGGCATCAGCGCTTGAGCACCTTCTTGATCCACTGGCCGAATAAGCGAAATGATCTTGGCCACTTAGATATTCTGCTAACACATTAGGACAGGGTGAAGATTATAGCCTTTAAATGGATTTAGGCTAAAATTTTCAGCGAAGGTAATGTCCAGTGATTGTGCATTTTCTAAAATCGCTCTCCTGTCTCTGTAGAATTCGGCAAACTTAGCATGGTCATTTTCTAGTCTCATGTGAGCTTCACTGTGCCCTGGGAAAAAGGGTCGCTTACTGGAGGAAGCATCTTTATTGAGGTCAGGAAGGATAAGCTGTACAAAATCTTGATTAGGATGATAAACATAGCGTCCTCCCTGAGCGATTAAGACTAGATGCTGGCGAATATAGCGTTCTATCCACTGTCTATAATAAGGCAAATCATTGATATTGCCCACCAGGTTCTTGCGCTGCTCGAGTAGAAACACAGCAAAGCCTCTGCATCTGTAATCTACTCCAAAATAAAAAAAGGAATGGATACCCCACGAGCTCGTCAAGCATGTAGAAGTGTAACACAAAGTCTTCATCCCATCTTTCAGTATCCATCATCCACCGCCTACCAAACTTGACAGCTTTTTTCGAGTCTGTTCTAGCAGCCAGATATTTCTCAAACTGTTCTATATCTTCATCATAGTCGCCTGGCTATATTCTAGCCAGATACTCCCAGGCTTCATCCTCTATCCAAGAGTTGATAGAATTAGGACGCTCAGCTACGACTGGTCCTTTTCGTTTTCATAATTTGAGAGGCTTTGGGGACAGATCGTTCTGAGGAGAAAGAACAACTTTGGGCAAGGCAGAGTGTCGAAGTCTGTTAAGAATTTCTTCATCAGGGTTCTTCAACCAATCACCCATGTGGGGATTTTTTATAACGATCTTATTCTGGCGCAAAGGATCCAAAGATTCTTCAGAGCGATCTGTGAAGCTGAATCATTCTCGGTCAAAGTCTGTTATGTTGATCGCTGGTCGCCTAATATATTTAAGACGTGATTGCAGACGCTGAAGCGAGTGAAGACCAAGATCAGCGAAATGCTTGAAGAAATCGAAATTATCAGAATTAGAGATAGTAGGGTTGTGGAGAGTGTCCTGGAAACCAATCTCCATTTCAACCAACTGCCTGGTGTCACTTTCTCTAGCGGCATAGTAGAATTCAACATTTGCGTTATATCCGCAGGGAAAGAAATTGATGACACGAGAAGGAGATCTGGTTGAAGTAGGGACAAAAGAAATTTCTTCAGTTGGGTAGGGGCCACTTCTATCGACCGCTCAGCTTGCACTGTCGTTTCACTGACTGGAGAAGTTTCGGCGTCAGGAAGGACTTGAGCTACTTCCTTAGCGATATCCAAAACTATTGTCAAATCTACATCCACTTCAATAGGGACCTCGAAAGGTGGAGGGGCATCAGCGTTTGGGATGCTTTGAGCTGATACATGCAAGCGTTGGAGAGAAGCAAGCAAAATTTTCACAAAGTAGAAATAGACAATAAAAAGACTTCAATGCTTACCCTAAGGACTCTCTTCGACTGTTTCAGTCGCTTGTTCTATAGGAACTTCAGTTTCCATAGCCTCAGTCTCCGGGACTTCTTCTTCATCTTTAAGATTGAGGAATGAAGCAAGGGGATCATAACGAATAGGAATTTTGAATCCTTCTAATACATTCAGTGTATACTGGATTTTATATTCGCTAAACGCCGAAAACCAATTTATCCTAGTGTTAAAAAGAAAAACATAGGAAAGGATAGAATACATTGTCTAAGACAAGTGCTTACCCTTATAATCACTAAGTTCTGTTGAGAGAGCACCAGTAGTGGGCTCGGCGATTGGTGTGGAAAGAGAATGGGGAGAAACACCAGATGATTCTCCCAAGTGCTGGTTCTTTAAGCGCTGGCTCGGAGGGAACACTAGTGGATATTCCTGGTGTAGAACGCTTGCGTGCTAATGGCACTTCTTCTTCTTCCTCGTCTGGAACCATTACAAACGTGGGAGGGGGAGAGGGTGATTTAGGAGGAGGAGATGGAGATTTCTTCATCTGAGTCTTCTTCTCCTGCTGCTTCTTTGCTGGCTTGGCTATCTCAGCCACTTTAATAGTGATTTTTTGTTTTGGTCGCTTAACCACCACTTCCTCTTTCGATGATGATGATGATGAAGAGGATGACGCTTGCTCCTCATCATCACTCTGAACAACTCCTTCAACAAGAAGTCGCTCATGTTCCTCCATGGAAATAGATGCTCTACCTCGACGCTTGGGTTTCAGCAACTCGCCGATCATCTTTTAGCCATAAAACTTAAGCGCTGGGACCTTCTTTCCAGCGGTGTTGACGAAACTGCTAGTGCTTAACAACAAACTTAAAATAATCCCGTAAGGCTTGGGATTAACAGATTTTTCCATCGCTTCCTTAAAGCGATTAAAGACATACAGAGACCAGTTGATCTTCAACTTGGTCAAGATGACAGTCATCATCTTGTACTCGATGTTGGAGACTTTGTCCAAACTGCCTTTTCTGCATTCGATCATCTTAGAGCAGATGTCAGCCAGAATGACATATTCCCGTTTCATGTCTTTCTTCTTGAAGTTTGCTTCATAAGCAGCTTCCGCGTCGTCTTTTTTCACCAGTTCCCAGATTTTGGTGGCATCTCCAAGAGTGACTTCTTCAACTTCTCCTCCATCGTTGGGCAGTTGCAGTAAGGAAGATAAAAGTTGAGGAGTGAGAACGAAGGTCTCTTTCGCAAAAGGAAAGACGCAGGAAATAGAATTTCCATCGTCTGAAATCTTAGCATGATTAAAGAAGAACAGGGTTTTCTCATCGTGAAGGTTGGAATGGGAGGTCAGAATGCTTCTTACACTTGATTCTTGAATGAGACGAAGAATGTTCCTCAAAGGAAAGTTCTGGTTTTCGAAGAGATATTCCCAGTTTACCAGGAAACCAGCATTGACTATCACTGGTTTCTCAGTTTTGGAAGATTTTTCGGAGGTAGTTTTGAAGATTTTGGTGGCGCCATTGATGAAGGTTAAAGCTTTTTGAGAGTTAAAAGAAAACTTTTTGCCTTGAGAGAGAGTTTTTACAGCAAAGAGAGTTTTGAGAGTGATAAAGCTTTTTTGTAAAATTTAGAAAGGTTTAAATAAAGGCAAAAAAATAACTTTTCAATAACTTGGATAAATGCCACATATCAAGAAATTAATTTTGAAAATAAAAAAAATTAAATCTCTGCCATTTAGTCATAAAGACGCATCTAAAAGGTGTGGTAAAATGGGTTAACTGCAGTGAAATATTGAACTTTGGAATCCGCAGTTACTTTTTCAAAAACATTTGAAATTTGAAAAATGTTCAGCGTGAGTTGCACTCGCCTAATGGTACACTTACACGTACCCAGACATGCGCAGTTACTGAACCGCCTATTTATAGGAATCATTAATCATCAGTTTGATTTGATGGAGCTCGTGGGGAGTTGTCAAATCTTATCTTTTGGACTTTTCCACATGTTACCTTTTAGCGATGAAAACAATGCATGAATTTCAGAAAATGTTACTTAGCGTTTAAGTGGGAATATTCTTAACGCTGAAGTCTTTTAATAAAGTTCAATCGCTTTGAAAAGACATTTTCATTTAATTTTATTAGAGATTGATTTTGTCATGCATAACAGATAAACGCTAATGATCAACGCACAACATTTTGGAATTAATTTTTGATCATAGACGCTTATTGATTTCAATAAGTACAATTTTAAAGTTCCCCCTAAAATTGATAACTCATTTCAATTTTAAAATCGCTTGAGACAATATAATAAAGTGGACTCCCCCTAAATTATATGCCTATAGAAGATATGATGCTTTATGATTAAGCGTTTAAATCAATCATACCTAGTTCACTTCTCAAAGTGAGAAAGTGTTGTTTGTTGAGCGCTTTGGTGAAAATATCTGCCAGTTGTCTGTCAGTACCAATGAAGTGCATGGAGATATCTTTCTTTTGAACATGGTCACGCAAGAAATAGTAGCGAATGTCAATGTGTTTAGTTATAGAATGAAGGACTGGATTTTGGGTCACAGCTTGGTTATCACAATGGATTGGGGTAAGACCTAAGATTGTCCCATAATCTCTAAGTTGTTGCCTCATCCAAAGGATTTGTGCACAACAGCTTCCAGAGGCTACATATTCTGCCTCAGCGGTAGAAGTCGCTATGAATTGTTATTTCTTACTATGCCATGAAATCAATCTATCACCTAGAAATGGACATGTACCACTAGTACTCTTTCTATCTATTTTGCATCCTGCAAAATCTGCATCTGAATAACCAATTAGTTCAAAAGGAGAGTCCCTTGGATACCATAAGCCCACATTTTGTATGCCTTTTAGGCATTTAAGGATTCTCTTGGTAGCATTTAAGTGTGATTCTTTAGGATCAACTTGAAAACGTGCACACATGCATACCAAAAACATAATATCAGGTCTACTAGCGGTAAGATAAAGAAGTGATCCAATGATACCTCTATAGTTAGTGGTATCAATTTTCTTCCCATTTTCATCTTTATCTAACTTAAGCGTTTGGCTCATTGGAATTTTTGAAGATGATTCATTTTTCATACCAAATTTCTTAATCATATCTCTTGTATATTTAGCTTGGTTTATAAATATGCCATTAGAGAGTTGTTTAACTTGTAATCCTAAAAAGAAAGTTAATTCACCTATCATGCTCATTTCAAATTGATCTTGCACCATTTTCAAAAATTTCTCACACAATCGCTTATTAATAGAACCAAATATAATATCATCAACATAAATTTGGACTAAGAGAATATCTTCATTATGGGTAATTTTAAATAACGTTGTATCAACGCTGCCTTTTGAAAAGCCTTTCCCTCTAAGGAAGATAGAGAGAGTGTCATACCATGCTCTTGGTGCTTGCTTAAGGCCGTAAAGTGCCTTATCCAATTTGTAGACCATACTTTTCCCATGGTTGTTGATGAATCTTGGTAGTTGCTCCACATAAACTTCTTCTTGGAGTTTACCATTCATGAAAGCACTCTTCACACCCATTTGGTACACTGTGAACTTATTGAATGCGGCGATCGCTAGGAACATTCGAATTGCTTCAAGACGGGCTACTGGGGCATATGTCTCATCAAAATCAATACCGTATTCTTGGCAATAACCCTGAGCGACTAGTTTGGCTTTGTTTCTTAGAACAATGCCATCTTCATCCATCTTGTTCCTAAAAGCCCATCTAGTTTCAATAACTCCTTGGTGAGTTGGTCTTGGTACTAGCGTCCAAACCTTACTTCTCTCAAATTGGTTAAGCTCTTCCTGCATCACTTCTATCCAAATTGAATCACTGAGCACTTCATCCACTTTCTTTGGTTCTATTTGAGATAGAAAACTTGCGAACATGGCCTCATTGACTGTAGCTGCCTTAGTTCTAACAGATGCTTCAATATCTCCAATCACTAGCTCTGTTGGATGATCTCTAAGCCATTTACGATCTAGTTAGAACAGGTTGAGAGATTCTTGATTATCAATCGCTTGACCCTCATTTGTCTCTTGCGCAGTCGCTACGTCATTCACAGTTCGAATTTGCTCTTGATGATCATTCTCTTCATTATCATCAATGATTCTGACATTATCATCTTTAGTAACCTCACGAGTAATCTTAGGATTAGACACAAAGATCTCATCATCCTCATTATCATCACTATCATCACCAAGATTGATTTGTGATGCTTGTTTGGTAAGATCTTCAATTCCTACATCATCAGGATTAACCTTACTCGGTTCTTAGTCAGCATCATCAAACACAACATGAATGGATTCTTCAACCTTTGATTTGATCTTATTTAGGATGCGAAAACTCTTTCCATTCTTGGCATAGCCTAGAAAGATTCCCTCATCCGCTTTAGGAACAACTGTCCTTAGACTTTGGGATCCATTGTTTTGAATGAAACATTTTGAACCAAATACACGAAAATATGAAACGTTAGGCTTACGTCCCTTCCACAACTCATATGGAGTCTTCTCATGTTGCTTGTTGATCATACACCGGTTCTGAGTGTAGCAAGCGGTATTGTTAGCTTCGGCCCAAAACCTTTGAGTCAGCTTGGACTCTGCTACCATCGTCCTGGAGTCTTCTTTAAGCATTCTATTCCATCGCTCGACAAGTCCATTCTGTTGAAGTGTTCTTGGAGCAGAACACTCATGAAGTATTCCAAAATCTATACAAAACTTCTCAACAAATTGGTTAGTAAATTCAGTTCCTCTGTCGCTTCTAATTCTCGTCACCTTTAAATCTTTCAAAGTTTGTAATTGACGGATTAGCGTTGTGAGCTTGACACTAGTTTCTTCTTTGGTTGCTAGAAATTCGACCCATGTATAGCAAGAAAAATCATCAACTATTACTAGAGAATACTTTTTACCACTAACACTCATGATTTGAATAGGATCAAACAAATCTAAATGCAACAGTTCAAGTATTCGAGAAGTAGATAGGCATGGTTTCTTCTTAAAAGATGATTTAACTTGTTTACCCATTTGACATGCATCACATACGCGATTTTTCTGAAAGGAACCCTTAGGTAATCCCTCTACTAGATTTAGTGATATTAACCGAGAGATTGCCTTAAAGTTGAGGTGATACATTTTTCTATGCTATAACCAACCCAATTCATTTTGACTCTTAGCAACAAAGCATGTGGGGTTGTTATCGATTGTAGAATCGCAATCTACTAAATACATATTGTTTGTTCTTTTTCCTCTTAATTTAGTAGACTTTTTCTTAGCGTCATTAACATAGCAACAGTCACTTGAGAATTTGACTTTAAACCCTTTATCACAAAATTGACTAATGCTCCATAAATTATGCTTAAGACCCTCAACATAATATACATCACTAATCATGATGTTCCCCCTATGCATGATACCTATACCTTTGGTTTTACCTTTGGATTTATCACCAAATATAACTTGAGGACCGTTGGTTGTATGATAGTTGACCAAGATATCTTTTGAGTCAGTCATGTGCCTTGATGACCCACTAGGAATGTACCAAACTAAAGTATCGGTGTTGGCTCTAGGTACCTACATTAAAATTGCAGTTCTAATTCTTCTTATGTACTCATTTTGTTTTGGGTCCTTCAATGCTAGTAGCTTTGGTTTGAATTAAAACTTTCGGAACCCAGATTTTCCTTGTCTTCATTACAGGAAGATTAGCCTTCTTGGGTTTCGGTTTGTGTTGTGTGTGCTTTTTAGGTGTACAGTAACAACCTCAATTATAATAGTAATCATAGTCATAATCATAATCACAATCATCATAGTATCGATAATATGATCTAGATCTTTGAGGATATTGACGCTGGTATTTCCTTGGCACTGGCTTAGGAGTCGCTTTTGGCGATTGACGCTTAGCGTTTGATTCACTTATAGATGGTTTATCCTTAGCCTTTTGAGCATTTGGTTGAGCCTTGTTCTGTGAATCATTCACTTTCGTCTTCTCCTTATTGCCTGAGTTGGTATTGACCTTCTCATTTGGTCTCTTACCATTGTCATCGGGTTCATTCAGCGTTTGACTATTTGAACTCTTCTCAACAAAAATACACCTTTTCCTTTGTTGGTTGCTGTAACCTTAGACGCTTTTGATTTTTGACCAAATTTATCACAACCTAAACCGGTCTTTTCACCAAAAAGTCTAGTTACCCCAGTCACATTATCTAGGTTTCTTGACGCTTTGGATAATGATGAGACAAGTTGTTCTGATTTGGAAAGTGTAGCGATCAATTCAACTTCTCTCTTGACTATTATATCAATATCACTTTTTAATTGAATAATTTCACTGTCTAGCGATTGATTCTTCTCAATGCATTGTTGCTGAACTTGCAACTCTGCTTTGAGCGTCATTTTATCACTTGTGAGCGACGAAATGATATCGAAGTGATTTTGATATATCTTGGTGGCATCTTGACAATCTTTGTAATACTCAGTTACTTTGTCAAGTAGTTCTTCATAAGAAAGAAGATAAGATAACTCAGTGTTTACCTTAGATAGCGAGTCATCAGACGCTTTTTCATCTCTTGCCATAAGACAAATTAACGCTGAGTCGCTTATTGGCTCTTCATCATTGCTTTCATCTGATGATTCCAAATCCTCTTCAGGTGCGGAGAATGGTTCAAATTCCGCTAGTAAACCTTGTTGGCGAAGGTTGCTCCTGAATTGGTTTCTATCCGCATAATCTTGCCTTGTGGGCTTAAATACATTCAAATAAGAGCAATTTACCTGGTAGTACCCTGATTTCCTACAACTGTAACACAAATTAGTTTTTATTTTCTGTTAAGTGGTTAATCGCTTAGAAACTGTTGGCGCTGAAACATTCTGTATTGGAGACGGAGGCGCTTGGCATTGAAATGGCGATGGAGGCTGAGGAGCAGAATACACTGGCGCTTGATACTGCGGTGCTGGTGCAGGGGGAGGGTTTTAAAATAATGTCTGTCCACTAAGGTTTCGCTTTTTGTATCTTAGAAATTTCTTAAATTTCTTGACTAATAATGTCATTTCCTTTTCCTCATTCGATTCTGTCACTTTCACCTCACTGACTTATTTTCCCTTGTTCTTAGTAGTAGCTATCAGGGCTCCTGATTCAGTCGCTGATGTAGAAGTCGTTGTGTCGCTGACTTCTCCTAGTTCAAACTCAAATGCCTTCAACTCTGAAAATACATGTTCCAGAGTTAGAGTTTCCAATGTTTGTGATTCTCTCCTGGCAATCGTCTTGATCAAATACTTGCTTGGAAGACTTCTGAATATCTTATTGACCATTTCCTTGTTAGTCAACTCCTTGTCTGGTGACGCTAACTCTGTGATGAGTGAAGTAAACATTACATCCAATTGTTCTAGCGTCTCATTGGCTGCATTTTGAAATGTTCAAATCTTTGCATGGCTATTGAGAGCTTATTCTCTTTCATCTGCACTGAACCTTCACAGACGATAGCCAACTTATCCCAAATCTCTTTTGAGGTCTTACATTGCTTGATCTTATTGAACAATGCATCATTGTCTCCTAACGCTGAGTAGACAGCGCTTCACCTAACATTATCTAGATTTGCACTTTTCCGATCTTCTGGTGTCCATGCTAACTTGGGCTTCTCGACATAACCATCTGGAGTAGCCTCAGTTGCTCCAGGGGCTCGAGTTACAACTTTCATGATCTGAATGGGGCCATCTGTACTTACATCACACATCTCATTATCACATGAACATAAATATGCCAATGCTCTAAGTTTTAATGAATCATAGTTTGATTCAACTAGCTTACGCATCTTGTTAAAAGCCATGATATAAGATTAAAATAAATAAATACAGAGACAAAGTTTTAGAAAAAATGGATCTAAACAAGCAGTTACGTTCGAAAACGCTTAGGTTTCTACTTCAACCGCTCTGATACCACTTGGTGGTCCCAAGTGGCATACGAAAGGGTTTATAAGGGGGGGGGGGTTGAATAGACCCTGAAGTTTTTTTCAACTTCAAAACTTTTGTTTCACTTTTAAAGATTTGAACGCTTAGGGAGCTGAGCTCTAGGTCTGGCGCTACAATAAAGATAACTTAAACTTAGTGATTTTAGCAATTTACCTAAGTAGGGTAACACTTAGATCTCTTAATCAGGGTTAGCACAACGAAAATGATTTTAATGTTTTAGTGTTCATTTTGGTCAAATAGTCGCTTAACCTTTTTACTTGTCTTTTTCAGAATAAATGATAGACTATAAAGTAAGACAATATGACAGTAAATAATATAAGAATTTGTGAGGTTCACTGGGTGGTGTAATCCAAGCTACGTCCTTCTTCTCCTTGAACACTTGGAGGAATTCCACTAAATTGATTATCGAAGGATCACACAGAGGCTTCTACAAACTAGAGGTGGGGATGATGATCTTGGGCTCCTTTATGACATAGACTTCAGCACCAATGAAGATCTTCACCAACAAGCTTCTCTCACTCAGAAATACTGCTTGTAAAGTCAACAACTTCTTCACACAGACAGAGGTGGTTGAGAGTTTTGATCACAGGTTTGTTTGATGTTAGGAAGTTCAAACAACTTAGGATATCTCAATACGAGTGTATGGTTCTTCTTTGAAAATGTTTGAGATATCTGTGACTGTCTGGATGGTATGTAAAAAGCTTCGAAGAAGTTTTGGCTACGAAGTTTCTAAGCTTTTCTTGAGAAAATATTTCAGCCAAGTTTTACTTTCTTGTGTATGTACGTGTTTTTTAGGGTTTGCTGAGGTCAGGTATTTATAGACAATTTCTTGGGATTTGTCTGTTGGACACATGTAGGTGTGTGCCTCTCACGCGCGAGTGAGTCATACCTTTTCTCTGACAATCCTGAAATCCTGCTGCACTGATTTGATGAGGCAGGTTTGAACTCTGAAATTTTGACAGTCTAAGCCAGTATGTAGCTTGTTCCATATACAATCTGTCCTGATCACATTTGATACTCTTATCAAGCATTTAATGCATTTATATTTATTTCCCGTTGGAAATATATTTCCATTAAATGATTGCATTTAAGTCCTTAGTGACTTCGGAATTTATTTCAGTTGAATCTGATCTTCTTGATAGCTTAATTGCTTTGAGCGCTTGATTGATGCATCCTGAAATAGTCCATAGCGATTGGCAGTCGCTTAAGACAGAATCTTAAGACACAATTCTACTAGCGACTTAGTATCCAATACTTAGTCTTAAATCTACAAAGATAAAAATTACAAGCCTAGCAAGATTACAATCTTTTCAAACGCTTATACAATTGTTCTATGAAAACATAAACTTACATTCTTTTGCGGTCTAACATAAAATCCTATCTTGTCATCATCAAAACATCTAACATAAAATCCCTAACAAACCCGTAGGAGAAATTTCCAATTTATAGCACAAACCCGAGACACATAGCACAAACTCTCTCTCTCTCTCTATATATATATATATATTTATCTAAAAGACTTACCCCAAATTCGCACAAACTAAAACTATAATTGTGATGGTGGTGGAGGCGGCGGTATATGGTGGTGTTGGTAGCGGCGGTTGTGGTGCTACAAAGAGAGAGAAAGAGAGAGTTATATATATATATATAGAGAGAGTGAACATATATATATATATACATACATATATATAGAGAGAAAGAGAGAGAGATAAGAAGCTTATGGTGGTGGTGGAGGCGGCGGCGGCGGCGGTTGCAGTGGTGGTAGAGGCCAATTTTGTTTGTATATTTAGAGAGAGATCGAGAGAAGATAGCAAGAGAGAGATGAAATGGGGGGGGGGGGGCGGGGAGGCGGCCTAAGTGGGCATTAGGGCGAACTGCTGCTTATTACAGTGGTTCACCTTTGAACCGTTGTAATAGGTTATTAAACCTCCTATTATAGCGATTCAAAGATGAACCGTTGTAATAGGGTGAACCTTTTACAGCGGTTTGAACCGCTGTAATAGGCACCTCCGTTCAGCGGTTTTATCAGAACCGCTGTAATAGGTGCGCTGTAATAGTGTATTTTTATAGTAGTGTGTCCCTTCTTCTTGCAGTTAAAATATTTCCATCTTTTCCCTTTAACTTTCTTGATACCATCGTTTGCTTGCAATTCGTTGCCTTTCTTCTTCTTCTTCTTCTTCTTCTTCTTTCTCCACTTGTTATTCTTCTTACCAATAGTGGGAGATGAAGAAGTGTGAGCAAACAGCATAGGATTAGCCTTCTTGACCATTGTCTCAGCAGTGCGCAACAAGTCCAATAACTCAGGAAGAGGGGCAACCAATTGGTTTATGTTGAAATTCACTACGAATTGATTGTAGGCAAGAGAGAGCGAATGAAGTACTAAATCAATAGCCAAGTCAGGATTTATCGGTACCTCCATGTCATTGAGCTTGTTCACCTAGGCAATCATTCTCAACACATGGTCGGTGACCGACGTTCCTTCAGTCATGCGAGCTTTGAATAACTCGCGAGAGATAGCAAACATCTCACAGCGTGTCTTAACGCCGTACAGCTCTTCCAGTGCAACAACGATTTCTGAAGCGTGTTCCACAGTCTCAGACTGCCTCTGCAACTCATTAGTTATGGAGGCCAGAATGAGACAACACACATAGATATCGTCATTGCACCATTTCTCATGCGCATCACCAGCAGCCTTTGGACCACTTGCCTCAAGTGCAGGCTCAATGGGCTGAGTTAAGACATAGTCAAAACTTTCAAATTGCAGCACAATCTTAAGGTTACGATACCAGTCAGGGAAGTTTGGGCCATTTAGCTTATTAGTTTCAAGGATTATTGAGAGTGGAGTTTTAGTCATTTAACCGTTACTTTGTGAAAATAGAAAAATATTAGCATTCAATCATAGATTATATCCACATGAAATTATGGAAATTTTAACTTCACGTGTGCTCCCACTGCTTTTCAATTTCCATCACCCCACTGACAGAAACACGGGGAAATGCAACAATTTCCAGTGGGCTCTAGCTTCAAATGTCCTGACCTCATTCCACGACACGTGAGACAATGGGTGGTAATATTTGATCAGGCGCGGCGGCCCCATCCACATCCAGGTGGTTCTCGGGATGTTTGCCTCACATTTCATGTACGTTCCGAGAACACAATGCAATCGTACACTAGTCAGCGTTTAAGTCCGACCCATCAAATTATCACAGCATAACAGTAGCCAGGTTGTCCCACAACTCATCGACGACTCCTTAGCAAAACTGAGACCCGTGTGCATTTCTAGTATGACCGTCTGTCATATTAGAAGGCCTAGTTGTGAGATTAGTACACTTAACTTGCCACCATTCCACGACTCGTGAGACAATGGTGACAAGCCGCGCTATTCTCTGTCACATCTAATGATGGAAGGCACTGGACTTAATCAAGGGGCTTTCGGGCCCCCGATTTATCCATTTAGGGACTTAATATGGATATGGGGTTTTATACATACAAGGTCTCACCATTTTTAGTTATTTATCTTTCTTAGGTGACCATGCAACACAGCATACCATATATAAGATACTAACGATAAATGACAACAACCATGCCAAATATATAAAGCGGTAAATGTGATCTTAGTAAGCCAATCCTAAAAACACCCCGAGCCATGAAGGTGTCGACCAATCTAATCTAAGGACCCGGACCCTACACTATGGTCTTCACAGCTCCTCGAGCTTGAACGTCTCCAGCACTGTCTTCAAGATGTCTTCATCTCCATCTTCAAATTACAACAACACAATAGAAAAAGAAACCTCACCCTCTCATGTACATGAAATGAAAACATCGCACGCAGGCCCCAAATTAAAAAGACTAGTCTATGGCTTGACCCGGATTACCACATAATCACATAATACATGCTCGCATCTTGCTTTCATAAACATAAATTTACCAACTATAATTAAAGATAGTCCAATTTAATTAAAGGACCAATTAATTATTTTCTAAAAACAAATTTTAGAAAATCCCATGGAAAATCACAATTCTCCATTAACCCGAAAAGTTAATTCAATTTTCAAAACTGTAATATTATTTTATTCTAGGAATCAATTAATATCATAATAATTTTTCGAGAACTAAATAATAATTACACAATTTGAAAAACCAAAGAAAAAGTCTACTTTTCCATTTAATCAGAAAAAGCCCAATTTCAAGATTATTTATTTTATTCAATTTTCAAAGCCCATAAAATACTATCTTATCTCATACTTGGAATTCAAATAAAACTCATATTCTTTGCAAGTACATGAAGAAGTCCACTTCTTCATTTAATCACAAAGGCTCCAAATTTAAAAAAATTTCTATTTCATTTTAATATCGAAAGTCAATAAAATGCAAATTTTATTTCGTCCTTTCACGATTTAAATATTTTGGAAAAACATGAAGAAATCATTTCTTCAAAGAGGGGCCAATTTTAAAAAAATCAATTTTATTCTAATTTCGAAAGTCGATAGAATACCAATTTTATTTCATCCTTTCAAAATATAAATAAAAGGATCATATTTTCGAAAATCCGTGAAGAAGCCTATTTTCAAAAAACTCAATTCTATTTTAATTTTGATAGTCAATAAAAAAACCAATTTTATTCTGTCCTTTTAAAATATAAATAAAAGCCCATGTCTTTTGAAAAGTTCAATTTTAGGCCCAAGCCCAAAAATATAAATTACAAAATAACCCCACAGGGCTAAATTGCAATTTCCCAAAAATTGGAAGAAACCCTAGGGTCTAAACCCTAGTCGACAGCGGCCCATCTTTGATCATGACGGGGAAGCAGCCGCGCTGCCCCGGAATTTGCACCACCGCGATGGTGACGCTGTCAACAGCGCTGCCCGCGGTGGAGCCGTAACAGCGGGGATCGCCGTTTGTGCCTCCACGCACACAACTCCCTTGCTGTCCACGCGTGCAGTTGCAACAGCGATCCGTTGTCCGTCTATGCGATAAGGCGTTGTGCGCCACCTTTCACTTACAATGACAACATTGGGTGTACCCGCGATGGTGTGTGAGCACAATAGCGGGATCAAGCATGTTTTCCGTCGTCTTCTCGCGCATGGTGGTACATGAATCCTACGTGCAATTTCATGATACAAAAATGTAGCAATCCCAGTTTCGTCAAAACGCAATTCACAAATTAATTAAAAAATCCAATTTCTAGATCAAAATTAATTTTTAGATTTAAACGATTTTAATCGGTCTAAAAATATAATCAAAAAATCCAATCGATTTTACATGCGATAAAATAAAATTTAAGCATATAAACATTAACACATACAAAGAATCCAAGCCATGTCAAAACCTTGGCTCTGATGCCACTGTTGGGAACTCGATACAATCCCCCGGGGGCGCCGAACACAGCGGAAGACATATTTTTAAAAATTAAATCGGCATCCCCGAAATTAGGGCTAGGCAGACTGTTAGGTATATGCCTTAGATGCCAAGGAGGACAAATAGTTAGATTAAGGTATCTTATTATGTTGTACAAACTATTAAAATGATATTAATAAAAGCATCTGTATTTTGTTCATATAAATCTTTATGGCATCTAAATAAGTATTGAACATATAGTCCATGTGAATAAAGGTTTGACTCTTTGCCCTTTATGGAATAAAGACGTGGCATGGGCAGAGTCTTACACCTTATCGCTTAAAAGGGTTCGCAAGTCAAAGAATCTTAATTAGGCATTAAGATTCGACTTGTATGACACATGCTCTGACGATGAGTGTCAGTCAAACATTATAGGGATAGTGGGATCAAGTATCATAGATATGTCAATGGAATTGACATATTCGAACACGGCTCGTAGTAATCCGATCACATGGGTATTTACTCAGTGGCTGTCAATGATTGGATTACTGTTCGTAATAGTATGCGTGAGCCTTAGACCTGAGGGTTCATGATCAATGTACTTGTATTATTGGATCTGTTACCAGAGTAGTTAGGCCCATATCACCCGTCGGTGGGGTCGACCTCGAAGTGCGGTATCAATGAGACAAGTAGCAATTGATCAGTGATCGCCAAGATGGGATTCACTATCTCCATAGTAAACGAGTAAGTATCCTGTGCGATTATAGACTAATGAAATTATAAAGTCTTTTACCATAGCATAACAACTAACTCATGTGGGACACTGAGGATAGTTTAGTAATTTCATTATGCTATAATCTAATGCACAGTATCAAGTTTAGTGAATTTGACATTTTCCATGACTCTCACTTGATCGGGATACGTCAGTGAAGGGCTTATACTCATACGACATTTATGATCAAGAGGTTCGTAAAATGATTAGTTCATTTCGTACTCAATTGGGTTACGATGTGAGTCCACAGGACTGGCTAGCTGACACTCACATCCTTAGGTAATTCATCCCTTTGCCAATTGAGACGAACCTAAAGAGTCGTGCAATAAGAAACGAACGGGATGTATCTTTTTGTGTATATCGTTTAGAAAGAATTAAATGGATTGATTGATTTAATTAGTTAAATCAATTGATTAAATATTTAATTTAATTAGATAAAATTAAATTATTTAGTTAGTATATTAATTAAAAGGAATTAATTAATAGTATATATTATATTTAAATTGGATTTAAATTAAATATATGCAGATGGGCTACAAATTAGACAAGGCAATTAAAAGCCCACCCAGTTTAAAGAAGCCCTAGGGGGGGCGGCCACATAGGGTTGGAGTAGCATTCAACTTGTTCCACAAGCTAGTTGAGTTTAAAAGGACTCCTACAGTGGAACAAACCCTAAGACAAGAGAAAAAGAAAAACAATACGTTTTTACACAACACAAAAAGAAAAGAACTCTCTCCCCTCTTTCCTCTCTAGCCGTCCACTACTGCAAACAAGGAGGAGTTTCGGGATCTTTGGAAGGCTAGTTTCGCGTGAAGCTTTAGAGACAGGAGCCCTTGGAGGATTGCTATTCTGCAGAATCATTAAACGAATCAAAAAAGTATTTTTATTCATTCTAACTTTCGCGAAACCCATGAAAAATCATCAGATCTATTTTCGTGATCTGCCGGTAGGAATCCTCGAATCTTCCACTGCAATTCTCTATTTTCTGTAAAGGATTCCTAAAAGTGGAATCAGAACCGACTTAAACGGATCTGATGATTTTCCGTTTAAGATTATGTTGGTTAAAATTGGATTTTTAAAATTTGATTTTATATGTTTAATATTCGATGTTAAATCTGAAATTTTGAAAATATTCATCGCCTTGAAATCGTCGCACGATTACATGTTTTTTCACCGTCGGCAACGGCGAATCGGGGTGGCACCACCGTGTGTTTTTGAAGCACACGCGAGCACCACCGATGCTCGTGTAATTAGAAAAAAAAGGACTAGGGCACCACCACCACGACGACGGAACTAGGGCGGCATTAGCCACCCTAGGCGTGCTGGGCTACTCTGGGCCTTAGCCCGGTGCACGTCACGACTGCTGAGCCCGGCCCAATATATTAATATATGTGTATATTTTAATATTTTTTAATATTTAAATATATGTGTAAATTAATAAATATTAGTGTTTGACCCTAATGGACAAATTCGACCCGTGATTTGTCAAAATCCTTTTTTCCTAAAATGTTTTTCTTAAAATTAAATTGGATTTAATTAAGTTAAAATTGGTTTTGACTTTAATATTAAATTGGATTTAATAATATCATAAATTAAATTGGATTTTTATTTATGATTTGCGACGACTAAATAAATAGAATTTATTTTAGGTTGATTACATTTTCCAAAATAAATAAGGAATAAGTTTGACTTATTTCCTGAATAACAAATTGGATTTATTTCCTTTTTTAAAATTGAAATTAAAATTCATCTTTTCTAATTAAATTTGATTTAATCGGTATTTGAATTTCTTTTCGATTTTAAACTCAAAACCAATATAAACTTAAATAGTTTTCTTACATGTTTTGCTGTATGTTGTGGTGGATGCTTCCATGGACTTAGGGTTTTACCGCTTTAGTATTATCTGGGTTGTATTGGGCAATTGACCCCCAGTTTGTACTTTTAATTTTGGTAGTATGATGTATAGGGTGCTTTCTGAGTTGTGTATATTAGAGGTAGGACCTTTTCTAGCTTGGAGCCCGAAGATCTATTAGAAATTAGATTTGTAATAGACCTCTATCCCCCTGATTGATCTATTGGCTTGGATCAATCTAGAATGTCCATGGAAATGCATGTTGTTAGAATAACTAGGTTTTTCTATGTATGCATGATTATAATCCATATATGCGCGCAATAAATTAATGTGCAAAGTGAGACCTTAATTTTTCAAAAATTCTCCCACATTAAATACTAAGTAAGTAGGGGATATTGGATATCATGGCTCTCCATCAAACTTTGAAAAGATGGGATTATGAGTTTTGCATGGCGTCATCCCGACTAATGGGGGTTATGCATTAATTCATAATCCATATCTCTTCAAGTGCATTTGATGCCATCGGTCGAAGCAAATCTTATCCCATACACCGTTACAGGTTGCAAGATAAGATTTAACTGTTAGATTGATATGAGTTGATGGGAAAGTACTTAGATGGATCACCACCAATATTTTGTTACAGGCTGAGGTTGAGTGATCCAAGAGCCAAAGATAGATTGAATCATCAGTAAGACTAGTTGACATGGCATGTCACTTCAAAAGTTTCAATGAGCCATACATCGTTACAGATTGCAATTCATTGAAATTTTTGAAGAACTCAATCACTCACAATGAAATCTTTCCAACGAGATTTCCGTTCATTGCAGTGGGAGTGCAATGGTTCGAAAAATGTAGTGGGAGCCAAGTCAAAAATTAAAGTCCTAATTTTTACTTGGGTACAACATAATTATCTAATTGAATCTTGGTTAATTTTCTGCAGTAATTTTATCTCTCTCAAAATGGTTAATAACCCTCTATCCATACTGCTTGAAAAGAATGTCCTCACTGGACCCAACTTTTCCGACTGGCTCAGAAACCTAAGGATTGTCCTTAGCTTAGAATCACTGGGCTATGTACTCGAGGGAAATCACCCCTGTCCTTGGAGACGATGACGATGAAGACGCCCATGATAACTATAACACTTGGATCAAGGATGATACTCGTGTTAAAGGTTACATGCTCGGCTCCATGAGCAATGACCTGCAGCGATCCTATGAAAGCATAGATGATGCAAAGTCAGTGTTGCTGCACCTCAAGGAGCTGTACGGAGAGCACAATAGGACTGCTCGGTATGACATATGGAGAGAGCTCTTTGGCGCAAGGATGGGAGAAGGTGAAGATGAGGGCACCCACGTCATAAAATGATTTCCATGATCGAGAGATTAGAAGCTCTTGATTTCACCATGGACTTTCACCTTCAGATAGATCTCATTCTTCAGTCACTCCCCAAATTCTTTTCACAATTTATTGTGAACTTCAATATGAACGACATTGAGTACACATTAGTTGGGCTATTGAACAAGCTCTCAACTGCTCAAGGACAGATGAAGCCCAAGGGGAAGGAAGTTGCTTTAGCCGTTACCACAGGGACATCCAAGCCCTTCAAAAAGAAGAAAGGCAAAGGCAAAAAGCAATTGGGAGTGTCTAAAACGTCGAGTGACATGGGCAAAGGGAAAAACAAAGGGTTCAAGGAAAGTGGTCCAAAGAAGATAGACAAATGTCTTCACTGCCATGAGATGGGACACTGGAAACGTGACTGTCCTAAACTGAAAGCAGAAATAGCTTCAAGTATAGAACTTAATGTTTTAGAAACAAATTGTTCTGTTACCATATTTTCAACTTCCTGGATTCTAGACTCTGGAGCTAGTGTTCACATATGTGTTATGAACTAGGAGCTGGAAAGAAGTAAGAAGCTGGAGCATGGTGAAGTGATGATCAATGTTGGCACGGTCATAGTGTAGCAGCCTCACAAATTAGCACCACTTCCCTTAGTTTATCATCTGGACATTTATTATATTTAGACAATTGGCTTGTTTTGCCCAACGGGCTTAAGAATATTGTTTCAATTCCTGTATTAGTCAGGAAAGGTTATTTATTTTCCTTTATGAACAATTCTTGTGACATTTATTTTAGAAATGAATGTGTTGGCAATGCATCTTTAATAAATGGTTTATAATATATTAATGTCCAAAATGATTGTGATGTTAATGCTGTAACAAGAAAACGCAGAATGTATGATACAAACTTGAGACAGCTATGGCACTTGAGACTAGGTCATGTCGGGGACCAAAGACTACACGAGTTAGAAAAGGATGGAGTGATAGACTCGTTGGGATCAAATCCCTGTCCCACTTCTGAGTCTTGTATCCAAGGCAAAATGACCAAGTCCCCCTTCACAGGGAATTTTAAAAGAGCCACAGAAGTCTTAGGTCTAGTTCATACTGATGTGTACGGACCATTAGGAAATATGGCCCGCGGTGGCTTTCAGTACTTCATTACATTTATCGATGACCATTCTAGGAATAACTACGTGTATTTAATGAAGTACAAGTCTGAATCATTGGAGAAACTCATTGAATTTAAGACTTTAGTCGAAAACCAAACTGGGCATCATATCAAGACACTTCGGTCTGACGGCGGTGACGAGTATATGAATGCGGAGTTTGACCAGTTCCTTCGAGAACATGGCGTACTGTTACAGCTTACTCCTCCAGCAACTCCACAATTAAATGGCATAGCAGAACGAAGGAATCGAACACTGTTGGACATGGTTCGATCCATGCTTAGCTACACAGATTTGCCTATTTCACTGTGGGGACACGCGTTGCTTACAGCAACTCACATTCTGAATAGATGTCCCTCCAAATTTGTTCCTAAAACACCGTATCAGATATGGCGTGGAAGAAAGCCTCATCTGAAACACATAAGAATATGGGGTTGCCCAGCTTACGTGAAAAAGACCAAGGCATAGACATTTGAGGCTAGGTCCATGAAAGGGCGATTCGTTGGATATCTCGAGGATTCCATGGGATACCTTTTCTACCTTCCCGATGATCAGAGAATCATTGTTACCTTACAGACAATCTTTGTCGAAGAAGAATTCATTCGAGAAGGAGGAGCTGGTAGAAGTATTGTTCTACAAGAACAAAATGAATCCCCTGTGGAAGACACTGTTCAAGAGACCCAACCCGACCCAGAAACGACACATCCATCAGTGCACAGGTCTACTAGAGTATGTCAATTGCCTATGAGATATGGTTCTCTGCTACAAGAAGAGCATAATTTGTATGCAGTAGCAGAAGGAAACCATAGAGACGATCCCCCTAGTTATGATCAGGCAATGATGGATATGGATTCTACAAAATGGCATGAAGCTATGAAAGTGGAAATGGATTCAATGTATTCAAACCACGTCTGGAATCTAGTAGATCATCCCTAATGTATTGTACCTATTGGATGCAAATGGATCTATAAGAGAAAGATAGGTCCTGATGGCAAGGTGGATACCTATAAGGCCAGGCTAGTGGTGAAAAGGGATAGTCAGAAAGAGGGCATTGACTATGAAAAAACCTTTTCACCAGTAGCTATGATCAAATCCATCAGAATTCTACTTTCAATAGATGCATACCTGGATTATGAAAGCTGGCAAATGGATGTGAAAACCGCCTTCCTAAATGGATTCCTCGAGGAGGATATCTATATGGAGCAGCCCAAAGGTTTCATATCAAATGCCGATTCTCATAAGGTCTGCAAGTTAAATAGGTCTATTTATGGACTGAAGCAGGCCTCTGGCAGTTGGAACCTTCGTTTTGATGAAGAAGTACGAAACAACGGCTTTATCAAAAACAAGAATGAACCATGTGTCTATAAAAAGGTCAGTGGGAGCAAGATATTATTCCTGGTACTATACGTGGATGACATTCTACTTATAGGGAATGATGCAGGTTTGCTAACCTCCGTTAAGACATGGCTTTCAAGCACATTCTCCATGAAAGACTTAGGAGAAGTCACCGATGTCCTAGGAATTCGAATCTACAGGGATAGATCGAATAAGTCAATAGGTCTCTCCCACGCCCTCTACTTAGAAAAGGTTCTAAAGCGATTTGGGATGGAAAATTCTAAAAGAGGTCTTTTTCCCATGAGACATGTAATTCATCTCTCCAAAAAGATGAGTCCTCAAAGTGAGGAAGATCGGAGAGAGATGAGTACCATCCCCTATGCCTCGGCAGTAGGAAGTCTCATCTAAGCTATGTTATGCACGAGACCAGATCTTGCATACACTGTGAGCGTAGTAAGTAGGCTTCAAGCTAACCCAGGCAAAGAACATTGGATAGCCGTGAAATCAATCTTAAAGTACTTGAGAAGAACTAAAGATATGATCCTCACATATGGCGATGGAGAAATGAAAGTGGATGGTTATACTAATTCAGATTTCCAATCCGACATCGATGACCGAAAATCCACTTCTAGGTTCATATTCACTTTGAATGGTGCAACAGTGTCTTGGAAAAGTTCCAAGTAAAGTACAACTGCCGATTCGACCACCGAAGCTGAATATGTGGCAGCCTCGGAGGTAGCCAAGGAGGCTATTTGGATAAAGAAGTTCATTACTGAACTTCAAGTTGTTCCTAATATGGAGCTTCCGCCACTATGGTGTGACAACAACGGAGCCATCGCGCAACCAAAGGAACCAAGGTCTCACAATAAATCCAAACACATAGAGAGGAGATATCACATAATTCGAGAAATCATTGGAAGAGACGACATCGCCGTGTAGAAAATAGCCTCAGCGAATAACGTAGCTGACCCACTCACTAAGCCATTGGCGCAGGCGGTGCTAGAGCAACATCTTGAGAAGATGGGTATAAGATACCAAAGCGATTGGCATTAACTGCAAGTGGGAAATTGTTAGGTATATGCCCTAGATGCCAATGAGGATAAATAGTTAGATTAGGGTATCTTATTATGTTGTACAAACTATTAAAATGATATTAATAAAGGCATCCATATTTTGTTCATATAAATGTTTATGACATCTAAATAAGTATTGAACATATAGTCCATTTGAATAAAGGTTTGATTCTTTGCCCTTTATGGAATAAAGACGTGGTATGGGAAGAGTCTTACACCTTATCACTTAAAAGGCCATGTTCGCAAGCTTCCTACCTCAAATGGAACCAAAGAAAGTGGATGAAGCGCTCAGTGATTCAAGTTGGGTAGAAGCAATGCAAAAAGAGCTTAACTAATTTGAGAGAAGCAAGGTTTGGACGCTAGTACCAAGACCAACTCACCAAGGATTTATTGGAACTAGATGGGTTTTTAGGAACAAGATGGATAAAGATGACATTGTTATAAGAAACAAAGCCAGATTAGTCGCTCAGGGTTATTGTGAAGAAAAGGGTATTAATTTTGATGAGACATATGTCCCAGTAGCTCGTCTTGAAGCGATTAGGATGTTCTTAGCGTTTGCCGCATTCAACAAGTTCACAGTATACCAAATGGACGTAAAGAGTGCATTCTTGAATGGTAAACTCTAAGAAGAAGTTTATGTGGAACAACCACCAGGATTCATCAACAATCATGGCAAAAGTATGGTCTACAAATTGGATGAGGCACTCTATGGCCTTAAACAAGCACCAAGAGCATTGTATGACACTCTCTCTATCTTCCTTATTGGTAAAGGCTTTTCAAAAGGCAGCGTTATTTAAAATTACCCTTAATGAAGATATTCTCTTAGTTCAAATTTATGTTGATGATATTATTTTTGGTTCTACTAACAAGGGATTGTGTGAGAAATTTTCGAAAATGATGCAAGATCAATTTGAAATGAGCATGATGGGTGAATTAACTTTCTTCTTAGGATTACAAGTTAAACAACTCCCAAATGGCATATTTATAAACCAAGCTAAATATACAAGAGATATGATTAAGAAATTTGGTATGAAAAATGCATCATCTTCAAAAATTCCAATGAGCCAAACGCTTAAGTTAGATAAAGATGAAAGTGGGAAGAAAATTGATATCACTAACTATAGAGGTATCATTGAATCACTTCTTCATCTTACCGCTAGTAGACCTGACATTTGGTTTTTGGTATGCATGTGTGCACGCTTTCAAGCTGATCCTAGAGAATCACACTTAAATGCTGCCAAGAGAATCCTTAAATATCTAAAAGGCACACAGGATGTGGGCTTATGGTATTTAAGGGACTCACCTTTTGAACTAATTGGTTATTCAAACAAAAATTTTACAGGATGCAAAATAGATAGAAAGAGTACTAGTGGTACATGTCAATTTCTAGGTGATAGACTAATTTCGTGGCATAGTAAGAAACAACAATCCATAGCGACTTCTACCGCTGAAACAAAGTACGTAGCCGCTGGGAGTTGTTGTGCACAAATCCTTTGGATGATGCAACAACTTAGAAATTATGGAACAATCCTAGGTCCTACCCCAATCCATTGTGATAACCAAAGCGCTTTAGCTATGACCCAAAATCCTATCCTTCATTCTAGAACCAAACACATTGACATTCGCTACCATTTCTTGCGTGATCATGTTCAAAATAAAGATATCACCATGCACTTCATTGGTACTGACAAACAATTGGCAGATATCTTCACCAAAGAGCTCAACGAACAACGCTTTCTCACTTTGAGAAGTGAATTAGGCATGATTGATTTAAACACTTAAATCATAGAGCATCATATTTTATAGGCATATAATTTCGGGGAATCCACTTTATGTTTATGTCTAAATTATTTTTCAAATTGAAATGAGTCATCAATTTTAGGGGGAACCTTAAAATTGTACTTGCCACAATTCATAAGCGACTGTCATCAAAAACGACTTTGAAAATTTATGCATTGATCACTAGCGCTTATCCATTATGCATGACAAAATCAATCTCTAATAAAATTAAATGAAAATATCTTACCAAAAGCGATTGACTTTATCAAAAAGACTTCAACGTTAAAAGATTCCCACTTAAACGCTAAGTGACCTTTTTCTAAAATTCATGCATAGTTTTCATCGCTAAAAATTAGCGTGTGGATAAGTCCAAAAGATCAGATTTGACAATTGCCCACACGTGTTTATTAAATAAAACTGACGGTTAATGATTCCTATCTAAAAACCAAGTAGTTCAGTAACTGCACCTGTCTGAGTACGTGTCAGTCTACTATTAGGCGCATGTATTTCACGCTGAAAATTTCAAAATTATTCAAGCGTTTTGAAAAAGTAACTGCGGATTTCAAACTTTTATATTTCACAGTTGTTACCATATTTACCGCACTTTTTGACATCCGTATTTATGTGTAAACTGCTCGGATTTAATTTCTGTTATTTTCAAAATTAATTTCTGTACACGTGTCATTCATCTACTAGTTGAGGAGTTGTTTTTGCCTCCTATTTAAACCATTCACAACCTTTACAGTAAAACTTTATCACTTCCACAATTCTTCTACTGTAAAAGTTCTCTCTCTAAGGGAAAAAGATTATCGTTTCTCTCCTTTACCAAAGCTTTTCCAGTTCTTCAACGGCACCCAAATCTTCAAAATCTGCTTCCGGAAAATCCTCCAAATCTGAGAAACCAGTCACTATTAATGCAGGTTTTCTCGTTAACTGGGACTATTTATTTGATAATCAGAACTTCCCTCTTAGGAATGTTCTTCCACTCGTCCAGAAGTCTGGTTTGCGTGATATGATAACTACCATTTTCAACATCTATGAAGAAGAACCCTCTTCTTTTTCAAAAATGCAAAAATCTCTGACGACAGAAACTCCATTTCCTGCGTCTTTCCCTTTGCTCGTGAGACCTTTGTCCTCACTTCTGATCTTATTTCATCTTTGCTTGTTCTACCAAACAACGGTGGCGAAGTAGAATATGTTACTCTTTGTGATGCTACCAAGGTCTAGGAATTGATCAAGAAGAATGAAGTTGAAGATGCCTACGAACCCAACTTCAAGAAAAATGACATGAAGGGCAAATATGTCATTCTTGTGAATATATGCACAAAGATGATCGAATGCAGAAAGGGAAGCTTCGATAAGGTTTCAAACGTTTAATACAAAATGATGGTGGCCATTCTAACCAAACTGAAGATAAATTGATCGCTTTACATTTTTAATCGCTTTAAGGCAGCGATGGCCAAGTCAGTGAATCCCAAGCCTTACAGGATTGTGTTAAGTCATATTCTTAGCGCTAGCGGTTTCACTAACACCGCTGGAAAGAAGGTCCCAACGCTAAAATTCTATGGAAAGAAAATGATCAGCGAGCTGCTCAAGCCAAGGAGAAGTGGTGCTGCAGCGGTTCCCAAAGAAAAACGTGAGTTGCTTCTTGACGAAGGAGCTATTCGCAGCGATGATGAAGAGAAAGCGACATCGTCTTCATCATCTTCATCAGAAGAAGCTGTGGTAGTCAAGCGACCTAAAAGAAAAATCACCTTGAAAGTCGCTGAGCCATCAAAGCCAGCGAAGAAGCAGAAGCAGAAGCAGGAGCCCAAGAAGAGACAAAAGTCTTCTTCTCCTTCTCCCAAATCACCCTCTCCCCCACCTATCTTCATTATATCTCCAGAAGAGGAAGAAGAGGTAGAAGAAGTACCGCTTACCCGAAGGCGTACTCCTTCATCCAATCCAGCTGCATCACCAAGAGCCCCAGTCGAGCCAGCGCTTGAAGAACAAGCAAGTGCTCCACCTCCGTCTGAAGCTACTTCTGAAATCAGCTCAGATCCTAAAGCCGCTACTTAATTTGAGAGGCTTTCCCGTGTTCGGGGTAAGTACTTGTGCTAAGCTAAGTAGTTTATCCTTTCCTCGTTAGTTTCTAAGTCTTTAACGCTAGGATAAAATCTTTTCAGCCAAGTGTGAAGCAAATGTCCAGACTGTTCTTAACACTCTTGAGGACTTGCGTATTCCCATTCGTGCTGATCCAATCACTTCTTCTCGATTTAAATCCAGAAGAAGTTATCCCGAAGCCCGAGGAAACTGTAACAAATGTTGAAATAGATCAAGCGATTGCGTCAGTAGATGATAGTCCTCAGGGTAAGCATTGTAGTTTTTTCTTTTGTAATTTCTACTTAGTAGAAATTTTGCATGCTTTTCTCAAATACTTACTTGTATCAGCTCAAAAAGCACCAGATGCTGATGCACCTTCACCTTCCGAGATTCCTGTTGAATTGGATGTAGACGTGGAAGCAGTTGTGGATATCGCTAAGGAAATAGTCCAAGTCCTTCCTGACGCTGAAACGTCTCGAGTCAGTGAAGCGACTGAGCATGCTGAACAGTCGATAGAAGTGGCCCTTATCCCAACAGAAGATATTGCTTTTGTTCCCACTCCAAATGGATCTCTTCCTCGTGTCATCAATTACTTCCCCCGTCGCTACAATGCAGAAGTTGAGTTCTACTACGCCGCTAGGGAGCTTGACACCAGGTAATTAGTCGATATGGAGATAAACTTTCAAAACACTCTCCATAGGACTGATGTCTCCACTTCTGATAAGTTTGAATTCTTCGAGCGATTCGCTGAACTGGGTCTCTACAATCTTGAGCGTCTTCAATCTCGTCTTCAGTATATTCGGTGACCAACGTTCAACATGACAGAATTTGACGAGAAGCATTTCAACTTTACTGGCCAGTTTGAAGAGTCCTTTTATCCATTGCGCCAGAACAAGATCGTCTTCAAGAATTCTCGTATGGGTGACTGGTCAAAGAATCCAGACGAAGAAATTCTCAACAGAATCGGATACTCCGCTGACCCCAAAGTCGTTCATTCTCCTCAAAACGCTTTATCCCCTAAACCTCTAAGATTGTGGAAAGGAAAAGGACCAGTTGTTGTTGAGCTTCCCAATCCTATTAATTCGTGGATAGAAGCTGAAGCCCGTAAGTACCTTGCAAGAGTATGGGCTGAGGATTATGATGAAGAATTTGAACGCTTTGAAAAGTTTATTGCAGCAAGAAAAAAATAGAAGAAAACTGATAAACTTGGAAAGCCATGGATGATGGATACTGCAAGATGGGCTGAAGAGTTTGTGTTTCACTTTTACACTCTGGAAGAGCTTGTGAAGTATCCATTTTTGTTTCACTTCGGAGTAGATTACAGACGCAGGGGTTTTGCCATGTTTCTTCTCCAGCAGCGCTAGAATTTGGTAGGCAATATTAGCGCTCTAGCTTACTACAGACAATCAATAGAATGCTATATTCTCCAGCAGCTCAGCTTGATCGCTCAAGGAGGACGCTACATTTATCATCCCACTCAGAACTTTGTTCAGCGCATCCTTCCTAATCTCAATGAAGATGCTTCCTCTAGTAAGAAACCAACTCTACCAGGGCAAAGTGAAGTTCCTTTCAATGAACATGCCGAACTTACTGAATTTTACCATGAGCACCGAGCGATAATTGAAAATGCTCAGTCGTTGGATATTTCACTCACTCCGCAATTCGGTCCTGGTCTCAGTGACTTCAGAGGATACAACGTGCTTTCGGTCCTATTTTGTGAGCAGAATATTCAAGTGGCCAAGATGATATCGCTTATTCGACCAGTGGACCAAGAAGCTGCCAGAGCGCTGATGCCATTTATTTTGGATTTCTACAACTCTTACACTTCAGGAGTGGATCTGCCAAAAGGAGTGCAACTTGCACTAAGCAATGAAGAGTGCGAAGACGCCATATTCTTTATCCCGCAGACCAACCTAATTAGTCCAAGGCACATCATGGAGGCAATTGGACCTCTCTGGGTTATTGCTGTTGAAAATCTAGCTCCTCAAATCGAAGTTGTTGCGATGGAAGATGAACAAACTCCTGCTGTGGAAGTCACTCAAACCACAGATGCTGAAATGCAAGATGTTGCTCCCAGCGCTCCAGCAGTCGAGGTTCCAGTTATTGAACAAATTGTTCAAATTGATACTGCAACTCAGACGCTTGACTCAGCGATTGAAAAAGTTCATGCTGAAATTGCCGCAGAGCCTGAAGAGCCTTTTATTCGTGATAAAAATAAAGGCAAGGCTGCTGTATCTAGCTCTTATGGACTCATTCCGTCCCCTAAGCATTCGTCTTTAGACTCGGACTCGAACAGTGATCCAGACGCTCGAGATTTCAGACAAGAAGTACGGAACTCGCTCAGCAACATTGAGGGTTTTTGCTCAAAGATTTTTGACACCGCTGATAGGCAAATCCGAATAATGACTGACACTCGAAGTCGTGATATTTCCAATGTTGCTACAAAAAGTGCTATTGCTATCATGGACAGCATATCACCTCTGATCGCTGAACTCTCTTCAGATTTCAATCATTATTTAGCCCATAACGCTCAGCTAATACTGAGAGGCACAATTCTTCAAATGTCGTTGCTCAGAGTATCGCTCAACAAGTCCCTCTACTTGTTGAAGAAGTTCGGCTATTGCGCAAAGATATAGCTGAACTGAAGACCTCTCTTGATGATGCCAAGAAGGGGGAAAATGAGAAAGAAAAGCATCAATCGACCAAAGCCCTGAAAGAATCAATCTCCAAAACCGATAACAAGCACTGGCGTTCTATGTTCGATGAAATAGCAGGTATAAAGTGTTAGGAATCCCGTACAGGAAAACAAAGAATTGCAGCGGAAGATTCGAGGATTCCTACCGGTAGATTACAAAAATAGATCTGATGATTTTTCATGGGTTTCGCGAGATTTTGAACGAATAAATATACCCTTTTGATTGGTTTATTGATTCTGCAGAACAACAATCCTCCAAGGGCTCCTGTCTCTAAAGCTTCACGCGAAACGAGCCTTCCAAAGATCCCGAAACTCCTCCTTTTCTTACTAGAGTGGACGGCAAGAGAGGAGAGAGGGGAGAGAGTTCTTTTCTTTTGTGTTGTGTAATTAGCTTGTTACCTCTCTCTTAGGATTTGTTCCATGTAGGAGTCTTTTTAAACTTAACTACCTTGTGGAACAAGTTGGAGACTACTCCAAACCCTAGAGTGGCCGCCCCCCTTAGGGCTTCCATGGACTGGGTGGGCTTTTAATTGGCTTGTCTAATTTCTAGCAAACCTGTATATATTTAATTTAAATCTAACTTAAATATAATATATACTATTAATTAATTCCAATTAATTAATATACTAATTAAATAATTTAATTTAATCTAATTAAATTAACTATTTAATTAATTGATTTAATCTAATTAAATCAATCATTCCATTTAATTCTTTCTAAAAGATTTACACAAAAGATACATCCTGTTCGTTTCTTATAGCGCGACTCTTTAGGTTCGTCTCAACTGGCAAAGGGAAGAATTACCTAAGGATGTGAGTATCACCTAACCAGACCCGTAGACTCACATCGTAACCCAATTAAGTACGAAATGAACAAATCATTTTATGAACCTCTCGATCATAAATGACGTATGAGTATAAGCCATTAACTGACGTATCCCGATCAAGTGAGAGTCATGAAAAATGTCAAACTCACTAAACTTGATACTGTGCATTAGATTATAGCATAATGAAATTACTAAACTACCCTCAATGTCCCACATGAGTTAGTTGTTATGCTTTGGCCAAAGACTTATAATTTCATTAGCCTATAATCGCACAGGATACTGTCTCGTTTACTATCGAGACAGTGAATCCCATCTTGGCGATCACTGATCAACTGCTACTTGTATCATTGATATCACACTTCGAGGTCGACCCCACCGACGGGTGATATGGTCCTAACTACTCTTGTAACAGATCCAATAATACATGCACATTGATCATGAACCCTCAGGTCTAAGGCTCACGCATACTATTATGATCAGTAATTGAATCATTGACAGTCACTAAGTAAATACCCATGTGATCGGATTACTACGAGCCGTGTTCGAATATGTCAATTCCATTGACATATCTATGATACTTGCTCCCACTACCCTATAGTGTTCGACTGACACTCATTGTCAGAGCATGTGTCGTACAAGTCGAATCTTAATGCCCAATTAAGATTCTTTGACTTGCGAACCCTTTTAAGTGATAAGGTGTAAGACTCTCCCCATGCCACGTCTTTATTCCATAAAGGGCAAAGAGTCAAACCTTTATTCACATGGACTATATGTTCAATACTTATTTAGATGTCATAAAGATTTATATGAACAAAATGTAGATGCCTTTATTAATATCGTTCTAATAGTTTGTACAACATAATAAGATACCCTAATCTAACTATTTGTCCTCATTGGCATCTAGGGCATATACCTTACATAAAGAAAATGCTATCTAAAAAGCGCAAGCCAAAATATTATCCAGGCAGGCACAGGCTTCCAGATTTAGACATCGAATTCTTAGAAAGTATGGGTTTTCATCCATATGCCGGACCGCTTAGAAGGCCTTTAAACTGGAAATCCACCAATGATCAAAGACAAAACATTTACCATGACTTGATCCGAGAACTTGGAATCCCTCCAAGGGATTGGGTGGAAAGACTCTTAGAGTTAAAGGAAAGCGCTAAACAGAGAAGACATGATTTTAATGAAGTCCAATACACTACCATGTTAGACATTGATCGACTCTTGCTGGAGTTAGAAAATGAAATCTATCAAGGAGAAGAAAAGTCCAAGCGACAAAGAAGATGATGCCTCATGTTTTTTTTTTAATCTTTATATGTTGTTTTAAATTCTTTACTCTCCACACAATCATCTGTATATTGTGTTTGAAATTATATGAACGAATGATTGAACGCTGAAACACTTTGTTGAGGCTAATCTAACAACTAACCAACTATCTAACTTTCTAACGCTAACTTATATTTATTTGGGCTTTTCTTTAACAACTCTTAAACTATAAAAGAATTATAAGAGTTAAAGGTCTTAACATCATCAG
Source organism: Buddleja alternifolia (assembly GCA_019426215.1). Lineage (NCBI taxonomy): Eukaryota > Viridiplantae > Streptophyta > Magnoliopsida > Lamiales > Scrophulariaceae > Buddleja > Buddleja alternifolia. Next base: position 11,118,718 of record CM033395.1, read on the forward strand.
AAAGGGCAAATTGTTAGAAATTTCATGTTAGATGTTTTGATGATGACAAGATAGGATTTTATGTTAGACCTCAAATATAATGTAAGTTTCTATTTTCATAGATCAATGTATAAGCGTTCGAAAGTTTGTAATTTTGTTTAAGCTTGTAATTTTTATCTTCATAGATTTTAGACTAAGTATTAGATACCGAATCGCTAATAGAATTCTAGGTGAGTCTATTAGAGAAGAAGTTGAAGATCAGTGTCTGAAAGTCAAATGAAGATGAAGATTTGTTCTTAGCGCATGTCAAATGCTAAAGGACTATTTCAGTATTTATGGATCAAGCGCTCAAGGCACTCCTGCGATCAATATCAGATTCACCTGAAATAAATCCTCAAGTCATGAAAGACTTAAATGCAATCATTCAACGGATATTTATTTCCAACGGGAAATAAATTCAAATGCATTAAATGCCTGATAAGAGCATTAAATATGATAAGCTATTATGACTTGTGGACAAGCCACCTTTTGACTAAACTGTCATAATTTCAGAGTTTATAGCTGCTCCTGTCCAATCGGAACCAGCAGGATTTCAGGAATGTAAGAGAAAAGGTAGAATCACACGCCGCGTGAAAGGCACGCTCCTACATGTGTCCAACGGACAAATCCCAAGAATTGCCTATAAATACCTTACCTACAACAAACCCTATATACAAAGACATACGTACATGCACAAGAAAACTTTGGTGAAATTCTCTTTCAAAGAAAAAGCTTGGAAACTCCATAGCCAAAAATCTTTCAAGCTTTCATATACATTCCATGCAGTCACAAATATCTCAAACATTTTCCTCCAAAGAAGAAACCTAAATTCTTACTGAGATATTCCAAATTGTTAGATCTTTCCAAAAACAAATAAACCCTTGTGATAAAACCCTCAACCTTTATCCGAGTGAGAAAGTTGTTGAAACCCCTTACAGGCAGTATTTCTGAGTGAGAGAAGCTTGTAGAAGAAGATCTTCATTGGTGCTGAAATCTGTGTAATCAAGGAGCCCGAGATCATTTTTCACCTATTTACTACCTTGTAGAAGATTTTGTGTGATTCTTTGATAATCATCTTAGTAAATTCCCTCCAAGTGAAAAAAGAGAAGAAAGATGTAGCTGGGATTATATCACCCAGTGAACCTTATACATCTTGTGTCATTTACTTTCATTATTGTCTTGTTTTATATTATATTAATTATTCTGAAAAAGATATTCTAATCTGCTAAGCGACTATTCAATTAAAATGAACGCAAAAACTTTAAAATTATTTTCGCTGTGCTAACCCTGATAAGTGATTCAAGCTTTACCCTACTTTGGTAAATTGCTAAAATTACTAAGTCTAAGTTATCTTTACTAAAGCGCCTAACCCAAGCGCTCAGCTTCCTAAGCGTTCTAATCTTTAAAAGTGATACGAAATTTTTCGTATGCCACTTGGGACCACCAAATGCTAAGGAAATTTTAGGAGTATGAATCAGCGATTAAGATTCCAAGCGATTGAAAGATCAGATTCACCTGAAATAAATTTTGAAGTTATGAAGGACTTAAATGCAATCATCAAAGGGCATTTATTTCCACCAAAAAATTAATTCAAATGCATTAAATGCCTGAGAAGAGCATTAAATGTGGTAAGGACGAATTGCATACGGACAAGCCACCTTTGACTACTCTGTCAGTGCTCAAAGTCTGCAACATCTAATAATGGGAGCAGATATTCAAGAATGTCAGAAAAAGGGACTATTCACTCGCAGCTTGAGAGACACGCGCTTGCATGTATCCAACGGATAAATCCCAAGAAATCTCTATAAATAGTACCCTTCACCAAACCCTAACTATATGCACGCACATACACAACAAAATAGTGTAGGGAAAATTTGATTAAACGCAGTGGAAACGGTGTTATAAATTTTTTTGGATTTGGATTTTACCATAACAGGATCAATCCCGGGGATTTATTACACGCATGTATGATAGAGATATCGACTCTTTACCGGTTGTAGTGAAGTGGTTGGAGAATCTCTTACTTTCGACTTCTTCAAATCCTTCGCAAAATAATCCGGCTGATTGTTTGATAATCCGAGCAGTCCAAAAGTGTTGTCTCTAAATTATCTCACTGGAAAAAACTCGAACAAAAAAATTCCTTCTTCTTTGGCACTAAGGACGACGGCTAGATGAAGAGGATAGGGGAGGATTTTTCTTGCTTGTGGCTCAAGTGTATAACTAATGTTATGACCTAGGTATTAACTAATGTGATATATTTATATAATTTAAGTTATAACTTAGAGCTCAAAAAAAGCCCATGTTGGACGCCTACTAGCCGTCCCACTCAGTCATGGTGCATCAATTTGATCTCGGTCCAATCCTTTATTTAATTAATTATTTCAATCCAATTAATTAATCTAATTAAATAATATATAGGATATTTAATTAATTCTATTTCTCCAAGAAATAATATATTAATTAAAGTATAAATGAATTAATTTATTTCTACAAATAATTAATATCATTTGATTAATTTTAAGTATCCAATACTTAAAATATTACCACAAGAAATATACCACATTTTCTTTCGATTTTTCCTTTTTAAGCGTGACTCTTTAGGTTAATCTATATTTGGCAATGGGAGGATTCCATTGAATGTGGGTTGCACCTAGCCAATCAAGTGGCCCACATTGTATCCCAAATAAGATGAAATGATTGGATCATTTTACCTTTCCTATTGTAAATACCGTGTGAATACAAACTCTTCGTTTCGTTATCCCGATCAAGTGAGAGTCAAGGTTTAGGTCAAACTCATAAATTCGACTCTATGCTATATTTTTAATAAGTCTAGATCAGTGAATGCTTTAGCCAAAGACTTTAAAATCTAATTTCCTTATAAATGCATAGGATAATTCCTCGTTCACTTTCAAGGGAACGAATCCTTTCTTTGATATCAGTTAAGACTACTACTTGCCCATTAGGTTTCAGTTTGAGGTCGACCCCACCAAAGGGTGAATTGGGTCTAACTACTCCAATGACAAACCTAATGTCACAAGTATATCTTCAACTCAATTCCTCAGGTCTAAAGTTCAGACACACCTATTACAATTTAATCAATTCTGTTATTGACTGTCAAAGAGTGAAAACCCACGTGACAGAATCGATGTGAGTCATGTCTGAGTGCCACTATCTCCATCAGTGCACCTATGATATGAGTTCTTCACTACTTTCTAGTGATTGAAGGGCACGTCTCTCGTCAAAACTCATATCATACAAGTCTTAATGATTTCCAATGCCCAATTGGAAATCCACGACTTGCAGACCATTTTAATACACAAGTGTTGAACTCCTCTAGGCCCTTAGAGAGTTAACTCCTGGGTTCACGGACTTATAGATGATTACCATATATAAATGCCACTACAATAGTAAACAACTAAATGCCTTTTATTAAAAGAATAAAAACAATTATAATTGAATAATGTCCATTCTTTCTCTAATCCACTAGCGGCATTTGAGGACATTAACCTAACAGTCTCCTACTTGTACTTAATGCCCATCAGTATGGTATCTAATACCCATCTTCTCAATATGTTGATCCTGCACTGCCTGTGTCAAAGGCTTAGTCAATGGGTCAGTGATGTTGTCGGCTGAATTTACTCCTTGAACAGTTATCTCGCCTCTTCCAACGATTTCTCTTATTATGTGATATCTCCTCTCTATGTGCTTCGATTTGTTGTGAGACCTTGATTTCCTTGCTTGTGCAATAGCCCCGTTATTGCCATAATAAAGTGGCAATGGGAGCTCTACACTAGGGACCACTTGAAGTTCTCGAAGAAACTTCCTAATCTAAACACCCTCTTTAGTAGCCTCAGACGCTGCAATATATTCTACCTCAGTGGTGGAATCAGCGGTTGTGCTTTGCATGGAACTTTTCCAAGTTACCGCTCCACCATTGAGCGTGAATATAAACCCGCTAGTATATCCATCCACTTTCAAATCTCCATGTCCATATGTTAGGACCATATCCTTAGTTCTCTTCAGATACTTTAGGATACTTTTGACAGCGGTCCAATGTTCTCTTCCCGAGTTAGCCTAAAAATGACTTACCACGCTCAATGCGAAGGCTATGTCGGGCAGTATCCTTAGTTCTCTTCAGATACTTTAGGATATTTTTGCTACATGCCTTGCCCTGTATGTGTCAACTTTTCCGTCTGGGCCTATCTTCCTCTTATAGATCCATTTACACCTTATTGGTGCTATACCCTCGGGACGATCTACCAAAGTCCTAACCGGGTTGGAAAGCATCGAGTCTATCTCCTCTTGCATAGTTTCTTGCTACTTTGCAAAGTCAATGTCCATCATTGATTGATCATAAGTAGAAGGGTCATCCCCATGAACTCCCACTGCTATAGTGTGGACACCCAGTTTTTCTAGTAGCAGGTACCCATAGTATCTTTCAGGTTGATGTGGTACTCTACCACATCTTCGCAATGTTGGTTTTGTTTCAATAGGTTCAGCATGTGTTTCTTAAACAGTTGTCTCCCTAGGTGTTTCTTGTGTTTATTGAGTAGTCTTGGATTGTAAAGTAAATTGAAATCAAGCTTTGAATGTCAAGTGGGTATTGTTGAAAGATAGAGGGTTGCATGCTTAATTAAAATGAATGAGGTGATTAATGAACATATTGTATTATTGGTAGAGTGTGTAATTGTGTATATGAGAGTGATGTGAGCATAATTGTCTATTGTTTATCAAACGTTTCTTCGAGAAGAATAGATAAGTGCATTTTAGCACCACCAATTCTCTGCTGTGTGTTTTCGGGATTATATAAAGGGGCAAATGAATATATTATTTGTTGATAATGTTTTTGGGAAAACTTACTTATGTTTAGAATGTACCAGTCAAAGTTTGTGAAGTTTCAAGTTAGGATGAATTTTCTAAAAATTCTGAAAACGTGCTGCCAGGATGTTTTCAGTTTCGGAAAAGTCCAGTTTGGACCCTAAAAGCGTGCACATGAACATTTCTGTTTCATTTGCACATTTTACTGTAGAACTATTTATGGGATGAGACAAACATATCCAAATTTTACGATTTGTGAAGGTACAAGTGACTTATAATTTTTTTTCAAAATGGACTGTTCAAACTTACTTTCTCTTGTAGCAACATGAAGTGCTAAGTTTCAAAAGTGGTGTTATCCAACTATAAATTATATTGTACTTTTCCTCATGTTAATTTGTATATTGAGAATATTTCTGCAAATTTTCAAGTATTTTCGAGCTTTCTAGGATCTTATAATATTCTCACGCTACAACCTGTCAAGTCGGACCTTGTTGAGATAATCAATGTTTATTCATCTTCATGTATACCTCATATGTCTCTCAAGCATGAACGAGAACTTGTTGTACTATGAATATTTGCCTTGTGTCCTATTACCAAGATGGTTTAGACTTTGTCAATGTAACTGAGGTAGGGTAGGTTATTAAGATCAAGTATTAGAAAACACTACTACAAAAAGAGCCTACTACAGCGCCCCAATTACAGTGGTTTTTCAAAAAACCGCTGAACGGAGGGGACTATTACAGTGGTTCGTGAAAGAACCGCTGTAATAGGTAAAACGCGGCACCTATTACAGCGGTTCTTTCACGAATTACAGCGGTTCTGTAGAGAACCGCTGTAAAAGGCGGCACCTATTACATCGGTTCTTATGTGAACCGCTGTAATAGGTGTACAGCGGTTCTTATAAGAACCGTTGTAATAAGCCAAAACGAAAAATAATTGAAACTCTTTTATCTTCCCTCTTCTCTCTCTCACTCTCAAAATTTAAAACCCATTTCAGCCTCTCTCTCTCTCTCTCTCTCTCTCTCTACTCTCGGTCTCTCTCTCTCTCGATCCCCCCCCCCACCAAAAGCTCGACACCACCGCCGCTGCCGCCACCACCGCCACATATTGGCGCCGCCGCCACCACCACCACGACCGTAAGCTTCTTCTCTTTCTCTCTCTCTATATATATATATGTATATTTGTGTATGTGTGGGTGTACTTATTTTTTGTATATGTGGGTGTATATGTATATTTGTGTATGTGTGGATGGGTGTGTGTATATTTGAGTATATGTTGATAGGTGTATGTATATTTGTGTATATGTTGATGAGTGTATGTATGGGTGTATGTCTATTTGTGTATGTGTGGATGGGTGTATGTATATTTGTGTATATGTTGATGGGTGTATGTATATTTGTGTATGTGTGTGGGTCTATGTATATTTGTGTATTTACGAAAATATTTCACGGTTGAAATTTTGCGGTGTTGGAATGATACGAAATTCTCACGATCATAGTAAAACGGCGTGCTGAACAAGACGTATGCTATGCATTGCGGTCTTATGATTTTAGTTATCTGAGATCATTTAAGGCCTCAAATTTGCGTTTTATTACAAAAATATCCTATTTTCGTAATAAAATGCAAATTTGAGGCCTTAAACGATCTCAGATGGCTAAAATCACAAGACCACATTGCAAAGCATGCGTCTTGTTTAGAATGCCATTTCGCTATGACCGTGCGAATTTCGTGTCATTTCGACATGGTAAAATTATAAACGAGAAAATGAAATAAAAAAAAAACTACCTATTATAGCAGTTATTTATATATACGTTGTAATAGTATAGCCTATTATAGTGGTTATTTCCATAACCGTTGTAATAGGCCTGGGAAAGAAAATTTAATTTTTTTTTTACAACGGTTTTTTTATAACCGCTGTAATAGGGTATACCTATTACACTGGTTAAGAAACCGCTATAATTGGCCTTAGCCAATTACAACGGTACCTATTACAGATGTTAAAACTGTTGCAATAGGCCAAAAAAACCATTGTAATAGGTCATTTCTGTAGTAGTGAAATAAGATCCTAATGTCATTCTTGGCTAGCAGATAGCGTTGGAGAGTCGCTTGCAGGCAACGCGAAATAACTTTGAAGAGTGCTTTGAGTTGCCTCTCAAAATTATAGTTATATGTCTTTCAAAACATGCATTTAAATAGCAGGAAATTAAATGCAAGTATCCTTTACAAGGCATGCTCAAGCAAGAAGGGGCCATGTTAGCAATACCATTGCATCCGATGACTCGCCCACGGCACTTAGGGTTTGCTGCTGCTCCCTTATCACCCCTGAACATGCTACTTAATAGCCATCACTTTATGCCTCCCAACGAAGGTTCGCGATGCCTAATTGGTCATATCCGGAGTATGCCACACGATCTAGTACCCACTCACCCTCAGAACTCTCCGTCTTTAGGTGTTGGGATTTGGCTGTGGATAGCGGGAACCGTTGAAGACCGCAATCCCATGCTTGACCGGCCGAACCCTGCCCTATCCACGCCCGACACTTGGGCCCGACCATTAATCACGTAATATGCAACACGTATCACTTGAATATAGTCACGATGTATGATCACGATTGATGCAATAGTAGCCTTTCAGATCACAATAGAACATTCCTTGAATCATGTAGTTTTCAAGATATTTTGCAAAGAAATATTTTCATTGAAATCGTTTTCACAAAACATGCCTTGAAATTATTCCTGCAGTTAACATTTAGCACCATGAAATGGTTAATGCAAATGAGTTCATGATTTGCTTATGAAAGTGTTGAAACTCATTTTCATGTGAAGTATCGAAAGCATGATGAAAGTATATAGATATATATACGATGTGATGAAATTTCCTTCCAATTTTGAAAGACATATAACTATAATTTTGAGAGGCAACCCACAACACTCTTCCAAGTTATTTCGCGTTGCCTGCAAGCGTCTCTCCAACACTACCTGCTAGCCAAGAATCACATCAGAATCTTATTTCCTAATACTTGATATTAATAACCTACCCTACCTTAGTTACATCGACAAAGTCTAAACCATCTTGGTAATAGGACACAAGGCAAATATTCATAGCACAACAAGTTCTCGTTCATGCTTGAGAGACATATGAGGTATACATGAAAATGAATAAACCTTGATTATCTCAACAAGGTCCGACTTGACATGTTGTAGCGTGAGAATATTATAAGATCCTAGAAAGCTCAAAAATATTTGACAATTTGCAGAAATATTCTAAATATACAAATTACCATGAGGAAAAATATAGTTTAATTTATAGTCGGATAACACCACTTTTAAAGCTTAACACTCCATGTTGCTACAAGAGAAAGTAAGTTTGAACAGTCCATTTTGAAGAATTTTTATAAGTCACTTACAGCTTCAAAAATCGTAAAATTTGGATATGTTACTTTCATCCCATGACTAGTTCTACAGTAAAATTTGCAAATGAAACGGAAATGTTCATGTGCACGTTTTTAGGGTCCAAACTGGACTTTCTCGAAATTGAAAACATCCTGGCAGCACATTTTCAAGATTTTTAGAAAACTTATCCTAAATTCAAACATCACAAAATTTGACAAGTATATTCTAAACATAAGTAAGTTTTGCCAGAAAAATTATCAAGAAATAATATATTTATTTGCCGCTTCATATAATCCCGAAAACACACAGCACAAAATTGGTGGTGTTAAAATGCACTTATCCATTCTTCTCGAAGAAATTTTGATAAACACTAGATAACTATGCTCACATCACTCTCATATACACAATTACAAACACTACCAATGATACAATATGTTCATTAATCACCTCATTCATTTTAATTAAGCATGCAACCATCCATCTTTCAACATTACCCACTTAAAATTCAAAGTTTGATTTCAATTTACTTTACAATCCAAGATGATTTAGCTCGATTTTGGGGGATTGATCTGCGTCAGTCTGGGCTACTTCGTATGGAACACGAAGGTGGTGATGATAAATTTATGACTGCACTTGGATTCTAGTCCAAGCTGCCTACGTACCTCCCTGGAGGATCAAGTCATAACGTAGTTCAAAAGTATAAGTTCTATTAATGGGTTTGTATCCTTTTGGGTCGTATAGTAGGATCGTATATGTAGGGTCGTTGGTTCGTTGGGTCGAATGTGTAGGTCGTATATGTAGGGTCATTGGTTCGTTGGGTCGTATGCCTACGAGGCTGAGTAGCCCAAATTTGTATATTGGGAACGTACTTCGAGTCTATTGTCAAGGTATCAGTGGATACGATGCTAGCTCAAGAGAGTTGGGACTAGAGATTGTCCCCCCAAATATGTGTTGAGAGGAGGTATTTATAGATATTCATGTTGTACGGATCTGATAGTGACAGGAGTTTCACACAAATGATGACACGTGGTGCTATGATGGGTTAGGATCTTGGGTCGTAGGGTCGAGTCACGGGTCAGCCCGACCCAGATCACTTAAAAACACGCGAATTTTGTAGTGTTATGCAATTATGGTGCATAAGCGGGATACTGTGGTAGGCAACCGAAAAAAAATACTCGTGCTCAGTAAGCCTTTGCTTACGTACTTAACTTTCTTCCTTCCAATTATAGATGAGTTGAGAAGTGAGGCTAGCTCGGAGGATCGTGAGTATAGAATGATCAATCCCAGAGGTGGACATTGTAGCTCGAACAAGGGATATTAAGTTTGAGGTTTTGATCGACTGTGTTAGGGGTGTAACTCTATAAGATAAATCCTTCACTGTGTTTAGATTTTGGATATGGTTTATTGTAAGGATAGGCTCACACTTTCAGGTTGGGTTCTTTTTAGTCACTTATACCCCTCAATGGAATGGCCTTGTTGAAAAAAAGAAACATAGGCATATTGTCAATGTTGCTAAAGCCCTTACGTCCTAATCATACATTCCCATACAATTCTTGGGAGATTGTATTTAAACTGTTGTCTATCTGATTAATAAGACCCCATCCTCCTTACTGAATGGAAAAACACCATTTGATGTTCTTTTTCATAGACCACCTAGAGTAACAAACCTCAAGGTTTTGGGTTGTGTTTGTTATGCCAAAGTTTCACCAATTTCTAACAAATTTTCATCTAAATCCAAACTTGTGTCTTAATGGGCTATGAAACCACACAGAGGCTTATAAAGTTCTTGATCTAGCTACTAATACATTTCTTATTTCCAGAGATGTCATATTTTATGAGACCATCTTTCCTTTCACTATATCTCATCCTATATCTTCTGATTCTCTTTTCATTGATAATCTTAATCTTATTGGGCTCGATTTCATCAAACCCAAGTGACCATCCTTTTGGTTCACTGAGATTCAATATAATTGGGCTCAAAATAATTAATTAGAAGAACATTCACGTTTATTAATTTCTTATTGGGCTAAATTTAATTTAAGTCCAAATCACCAATCTAATTGGCCAATTTAGATTTAATTAGATTAAGTCCAAACTAATTAACAAATCGAAATTGGATAATTTTCAATTGGGCTTGATTTAAATTATTCGGGTCATCATCCTTTTAATCCACCCAATTAATTAAAATCACCCAAAATTCAAAAATCAATTTCGACCCAAATATAGCCCCCCACTACCCATAGGGCCACGGTCACGACCCGACGGGCCGTGACTGGGCAGGGTCGGGCCGAACAGCCCGGCTGCGCTAAACAGCGCGCGCAGTTGTGCGCACACTGTTCACGCATTAACAGTGCCCTTGCGCCGCTGCGCTCGTTTTTCTCGGAGCTTTTGAGCCCCGTTTTTCCTCGGTATTTTTTGATTTTCAATATCATCAAATATCCCCAGATTTACAATAACTAAAAATAAAAAAACTAGGCAAAAAACCATAAAACGCAGATTTAAGAAAAACAACATACAAACATGCTTCAAAAACACATAACATGCAATTCTTAAATCACGTAAACAAGATCAAATATGCAAATCAGAGATTTGTTCTGATACCACTGTTGGGTTTCATTCGAAAAAGCATAAACGCAGCGGAAGGGATTTCAAAAATTAAAAAGAAAACCCAGTTGGTACTCTAATTCGCATAATTGAATCTAAAAGCGTATAACGAATAAAACTTACTCGTTAATATGCATATGATGATGGAGAAAAACTTCTTCTTCTCCAAACTCGAAATATTGAAGTTTCCAAATCTTCAATCCTTTGATTTGATTCTTCAAACTTGAACTTGATCCGAACAACGAAAATACGTCGTCTCTAAATCATCACGCACAAATCAACAAACGAAAAATCCCCTTTCTTCTTTCTCTATGGTCGACGGCTAGGTATAGAGAAGGGGAGGAACATTTTTTTTTCTTTTTGAGAGTTATGAGAGTTGCGTATTCTCTTTTTGTTCTAAGTCAAAGAGTCCTTATATACCCCATGACTTGTTGAACAAGTCAAAACAAAAAAACCCTAATGTGTGGCCTCTCAAAGATGCCACTTTAAGGCCTAGAAGGCGTCCAATTGGACTCCTTATTCAGCCCCGGGATATGTCTTCTTTAATTAATTTCTTATTTCAATTAATAATTTATTATATCCAATAAATAAATTAATTAATTAAATAGCCAAATTAATTAGATAAATTAATTCATTAATATATTTCACAAGGAAATTAATCTTATCATTATAATTAATTATTTCATCTAATGAATAATTAATTATTTAATTTATCCAATAAATTAAAACTCCCAGAAGAAATAATAGAAATTCCTTTTTCTTCATTTTTCTTTGTCAATCCTTTAGCGTGACTCTTTAGGTTCGTTTCATTTGGCAATGAGAGGAAACCAAAGGAAGTGGGTAAGACCTAGCCAGTCACGTGGCCCACTTCGTAACCCAAACAAAAACGAATGATAGGATCATTCCGAAACCTTCCAATCGTAAATACCGTATATGTATAAACCCTTTGTTCACGTTCCCCGGTCAAGTGAGAGTCATGGTTATGTCAAACTCACTGGACTTGACCATATGTATAAATCATAATAAATACGAGATCATTGAGATCGCTTTAGTGTCAAGCACAATCGTCTCGTTTGCTTTGGCCAAAGACTTTGATCTCTATTTATCTATAATTACATAGGGTACATACTCATTCACTTATGAGAGAACAAATCCCATATTAGATATCTGCTAAGATTACCACTTGCCCATCAGGTCCGTCTTTCGAGGTTGATCCCACCAAAGGGTGAATTGGGTCTAACTACACTAGTGAAAGACTTGACGTCACAAGTGCATCTTCTGCCTGATACTTCAGGTCAAAGGTTCACATATACCTATTACGTATAATCAGTTCAGTCATTGATAGTTACGAGTGAAAACCCATGTGACAGAACAGATGTGAGTCGTGTTCGAACATATCAGTTCCACTGACGTGTCTACAATCTTAATCTCCTATCATCCCATGATACCAGACAGGCACTCCCATGTCGGAGCTAAGATTGTACAAGTATTCGAAGTCTTTATTTGTCCATTAAAGACTTCATATTACTTGCGAACTTATTTTATTAATCAAGATCGATCTCTCTAGTGCCAATCTTCCTATCCCATAGGAAGTAGAGGGATCGCACTGAAAACATGGATAAAACGTTTTACACAACTTATAGATGCAAATAAGAATTAAGTAAAAACTCAATAATGCCTTTTATTTAAGAAGAGTTTAAGTTTAATACAAGATATATGCCTTATACATTCTATCCTCTATGACATCTGAGGGCATAATCCTAATAAAAAAATCAAACAAACCATTCAGTTTCCAGCTGATACCACCAGACCTACACAAAGCTATAACTGCAGTTGGGTCAGATGGTGTAATTTCTGCAATCATGGGGATTTGCTTCAAAACATCCGTCAATTCTTGGTAATTTCTTGACACGTACAATCATGTGGACTTGTACTGTCATTATGTAATCGTGGAGACTTGCACTGGGATCACACACCCTTTTGTTAGGAATTTCATTGTTTTGATGATGACAAGATAGGATTTCATGTTAGACCCCAAAAGAATGTAAGTTTATACTTTCATAGAATATCTGTATAAGCGTTTGAAAGTGTATTAGTTTGTTAGGCTTGTAATCGTTATCTTTGTAGATTTTAGACTAAGTATTTAATACCAAGTCACTGATAGAATTCTGAGTGAGTCTATCAAGGATGAAGTTGAAGATCCGCGTCTGAAGTCAAGTGAAGATGAAGATTTGTTTTAAGCGTCTGTCAAACGCTTAAGAGTCTATTTCAGGAGTTATGAATCAAGCGTTCGAGAGAATGTTCTTAGCGCCTAACTAACACTAAAAGACTGTTCAAGGAGTGTTGATCCAAGCGCTCATTCACTCAAGCGATTCACCTGAAATACATCCTCAAGTCATCCAATCATTCAACGGACATTTATTTCCAACGGGAAATAAATTCAAATGCATTAAATGCCTGATAAGTGCATTAAAAGTGACAAGACAGCATGACTTGCGGACAAGCCACCTTTTGACTAGACTGTCAGCCTTTCAGTGCTTAAGTATGCTCATGTCCAATCGGAATCAGCAGAAATCAAGGAATGTCAGAAAAGGGACTATTTGAAGCTCTGCGTGAGGAACACGCGCCTGACTTGTGTCCAACGGACAAATCCCGAGCCTCCCTATAAATAGTACCCTTCAGCTATCTCTATGTGTGTGAGAAAAAGACGAAGACGTGAAAGAGAGCTGAGAAATTATTTGAGAGAAAAAGCTTCCAAACTCCATAGCCAATTGGAATTCAAGAAAGTTAATTCTTTCAACAAGCAGTATTTTTGTGTAAGAGAAGTTTGTTGAAGAAGATCTTTCTTGAAGCTCCAATATCCTTAAAGCTTCTCAAATACATTCCAGACAGTCACCCGATATCTCAAACATCTTCCAAGAAGAACCCTAAACTATTATTGAGATATCCCAAGTTGTTTGAACTTCCCAACATCAAACAAACCTGTTACAATAAACCCTCAACACCTTTCATCTGAGTGAGAAAGATTGTTGACTTCCAAAAGTAGTATTTTTGAGTAAGAGAAGCTTGTTGAAGAAAGGTCTTTATTGGAGCTGAAGTCTGTGTGATCAAGGAGCTCAAGGCCATCTTGGAGAAGATCTTCATTGGAGCTGAAGTCTGTGTGATCAAGGAGCTCGAGATCGTCTTTCCAGAAGTAGAGGATTGAAGTGGCTTGTAGAAGAAATCTGTGTGACCAAGGATCTCAACTCATCCACATCCATTGCTTCCTTTGTCCCTAATTTGTAGAAGATTCTGTGTGATTCTTTAAGGATCATTTTAGTGGATTGCCTCCGAGTGCAAAGGAGAAGAAGGACGTAGCTGGGATTACAGCACCCAGTGAACCTTACAATTTCTTGTGTCACTTTACTGTTTTAATGATTTACATTGCATTTGCATATTACATCTCTTAAAGGCTTTAAAACAGTTAAGCGACTATTTGCAAAAAGTGAACGCTAAGCTTTCAAAACAGACTTAAGTGCTTCGCCAAGCGCTAAAGCCCTCTGAGCGTTCAAAACCTATTTAAAAGGAAAGCAACTAAAGAAAAACTTTTGTAACGCTAAAACATTTTCAAAGAGAAGACTTTAAAATACTTCCGCTGTGCTAACACTGATTAAGTGATCTAAGCATTACCCTACTTTGGTAATAGTTGAAATCACTAAGTCTAAGTTAACTTTATCAAAACAGTCTTCGAGTAAGCGACTAGTCAAGCGATTACTATCCTTAAGCGTTCAAAAGAAATTTTAATACGAAAATTTTTGAAGTAAAAAAGGACTTCAGGGTCTATTCAACCCCACCCCCTTCTAGACCCTTTCGTATGCCATTGTGGAACCACCACCTTTCTTTCTCTTATGCAATCGTGGGGACTTGCATCGTGATCAAATGCCCTTTCTTTCTCTTACGCAATCGTGGGGACTTGCATCAGGATCAAACACCTTTTCTTTCTCTTATGCAATCGTGGGAACTTGCATTGGGATCAAACACCCTTTCTTTTTTGCAATCGTAGGGACTTGCACACATGATCGAACACCCATCAACAGGCACGTACAATCGTGGGAACTTGCACTGCAACTATGCAAGCATGGGGACTTGCACGCTAGATCGAACACTAGTCAACAGGCGCATACAATCGTGGTGACTTGCACCGCAACTATACAATCGCGGAGACTTGGATTTACCACCTACCTTATTGCACTTTTTCCTCCCCTCCATACACAAATTTCCTGAATGGGCTAGGGTGGTCGGCCCATACCGCAGGTATCCTTCTTTATTTCCCACATTTCTCCGTACCTTTCCTCCTTATTTCTTCTCCAGCCTTATGGCTGCCTTTCTCTCCTTGTCGCTCCAAACCCCGGATTGCCCAGGACAGGTCCTGGAACCATCACAAAGATGATTCCGCACTCAGTCCCTCCTTACCTCCTCTTGGTATAGGACCTTCTGGTCCACCACCGATTTTACGCCTGGCGTCACAGACCCCGGCTACCTACCCAGGTGGTACATTCTTAGTCCTCCAACTACCTCCCTTTCACTAACTACCCTTACTCCACATTTCAATAATCAATTTATACATACGTATATACAATCTTACATATTTTTATAAAATAAATTCTTACTAGAACTTCGGAGCTCCACATCTGACTTTGCAAACAAAACACTACAATCTTAGGTATTACCTGAAAACAATAACCATGACCACTCACAAAAACATTTGCAATTGGGTGAGTTCCTATACTGAATTGAAAAATAAAGCATATCACAAATAATTAAATATAGAATTTCTTCAAATTTTGTATGTTCCATGGACGAGGGAGTAGATTTCCTTGACTATTCTCCAGCTCATATGCTCTACCAGCTAGCACCTATTAAATTTTTCTAAAAAGACAAATGTTAATGAAAATTATGAGTCCTGTAAAAACCTTGCAAAATTTTTTTACCTTCTCAGTAAGTATAACTCTTTAATCCTAATTGAATAATATTATAACTTAGCTAATGGTGTGGATGAGTAGCTATACACATGATGCTACGGATGATGGTTGACCATGCCTATGTTACTATTGATGTGGATAAGTAACTATGCACATGATGCATAGATGATGCTTTGATCATGCCTATGATGAGCACGCAATGCTATGTTCATAATACCTGCACGATGTCCAAGGATGATTTTTGTTAAGGAATTTTTTACGTTTCTTGTTGGTCGTGCAAAGACCTATCTTGGATTCCTACTTTTGCTGAACAGCCTTTGCTGCAAGTCTTCAGCTATCACCCTCTTTGTTGAACCACCTTAGTTGTTTCAGCTATTACCGACTTTTCCCGCATTTTCTCAGTAACCTTAGCAGCTTTAGCTATTACAAACTTTGTTGAGCAGCCTTAGCTACTTGAGCTTTTAGTGTCTTTGCTGAGCAGCCTTAGCTGCTTCAGCTACTACCGATTTTTCCCGCATTTGCTGAGCAGCCTTAACTACTTCAGCTATTACCGTCTTTGCTGAGCAACCTTAGTTGCTTCAGCTATTACCGTCTTTGCTGAGCAGCCTTAGCTTCTTAAGCTATTACCATCTTTACTGAGCAGCATTAGCTGCTTCAGCTATTACCTTCTTTTCTAAGCAACCTTAGCTGCTACCAATTTTTCCCGCATTTGCTGAGCAGCCTTAACTGCTTCAGCTATTACCGTCTTTGCTGAAAGCTGCGTCAGCTATTACCGTCTTTACTGAGCAGCATTTGCTGCTTCAGCCATTACCATCTTTTCCCGTATTTATTGAGCAGTCTTAACTGCTTCAGCTATTACTGTCTTTTCTGAGGAACCTTAGCTGCTTCAGCTATTACCGTTTTTAATGAGCAACATTAGTTGCTTCAGCTATTACCATCTTTTCCCACATTTCCTGAGCAATCTTAGCTGCTTCAGCTATTACCATCTTTGCTGAGCAACCTTATTTGCTTTAGCTATTACCGTCATTGCTGAGCAGCCTTAGCTGCTCAGCAATTACCATCATTTCCCACCTTTGCAGGGCAGCATGAACTATCTAAGCTATTACCGTCTTTACTGAGTAGCCTTAGTTGCTTCAGCTATTAAATTTATTTCCCACCTTTGCAGGGCAGAATGAGCTGCCTCAGCTATTACCGTCTTTGTTGAGCAACCTTAGCTGCTTCAACTATTGCTGTCTTTTTTTCCTCATTGGCTAAGCAGCATAACTGCTTCAGCTATTACCATCTTTGCTGAGTAGCATAGGCCACTTGAGCTGTTACCTTCCTTGTTGAGCAGCCTTAGCTGCTTCAGCTATGACCATCATTTCTTACCATTGCTAGGCAGCATGAGCTGCCTCAGCTATTACCGTCTTTGCTGAGAAGCCTTAACTGCTTCAGTTATTACAGTCTTTGCTGAGCAACTTAAGTTGCTTCAGCTATTACCATCTTTGCTGAGCAGCCTTAGCTGCTTTAGCTATTACCGTCTTTACTGAGTAGAATTAGCTGCTTCAGCTATTACCGACTTTTCTGAGCAACCTTAGCTGCTACCAATTTTTTCTGCATTTGCTGAGCAGCCTTAACTACTTTAGCTATTACAGTCTTTGTTGAAAGTTGCTTCAGCTATTATCGTCTTTACTGAGCAGCATTAACTGCTCAGCTATTACCATCTTTTCCCGTATTTGTTGAGCAGTCTTAACTGCTTCAGCTATTACCGTCTTTTCTGAGCAACTTTAGCTGCTTCAGCTATTACCGTCTTTGCTGAGCAGCCTTAGTTGCTTCCACTTTTACCATTTTTACTGAGCAACATTAGTTGCTTCAGCTATTACCATCTTTTCCCGCATTTCTTGAGCAATCTTAGCTGCTTCAGCTATTACCGTCCTTGCTGAGCAACCTTAGTTTCTTTAGCTATTACCGTCTTTGCTGAGCAGCCTTAGCTACTTCAGCTATTACCATCATTTCCTACCTTTGCAGGGCAGCGTGAACTATCTCAACTATTACCGTCTTTACTG
Source organism: Buddleja alternifolia (assembly GCA_019426215.1). Lineage (NCBI taxonomy): Eukaryota > Viridiplantae > Streptophyta > Magnoliopsida > Lamiales > Scrophulariaceae > Buddleja > Buddleja alternifolia. The sequence goes on from CM033395.1 coordinate 11,136,556, forward strand.
AGCAGCCTTAGTTGCTTCTGTTATTAAATTCATTTCCCACCTTTGCAGGGCAAAATGAGCTGCCTCAGCTATTACCGTCTTTGTTGAGCAACCTTAGCTACTTCAACTATTTCCTTCTTTTTTTCCTCGTTGGCTAAGCAGCATAGTTGCTTCAGCTATTATCGTCTTTGCTGAGCAACATAAGCCACTTCAGCTATTACCTTCCTTGCTGAGCAACCTTAGCTGCTTCAGCTATGACCATCATTTCCCACCTTTGCTAGGCAGCATAAGCTGCCTCAGCTATTACCGTCTTTGCTGAGCAGCCTTAGTTGCTTCAGCTATTACCGTCTTTGCTGAGCAGCCTTAGCTGCTTCAGCTATTAAATTCATTTCCCACCTTTGCTGGGTAGAATGAGCTGCCCCAGCTATTACCGTCTTTGCTAAGCAGCCTTAGCTGCTTCAGCTATTACCGTCTTTTTTTCTCAATTGCTAAGCAGCATAGCTGCTTTCGCTATTACCTTCTTTGCGGAGTAGCATAAGCCACTTCAGCTACTGCCGTCTGTGCTGAGTAGCCTTAGCTGCTTGTGCTATTACCATCATTTTAACATCTCCAATAATCTGCTCTGGTGGATGATCAATCGGCCATAGTCTATCTGGTTGGAATGTGTTAAGAGGTTGAACAGGCACTTGGGTATCCTCTTGCATAGGCACTTCAAGTTCACAGATTCTACCTTGCTTTTGATGATCACTCTCTTCATGATCATCAGCAAATCTAACATGATTGTCCAAAATTTCACAAGTATTCTTAGGAGGAGGCACTAAGATTTCATCATCGCCGTCACTTTCATCATCAATAGTAACCTTAGACGCTTGATGACATAAATCTTCAACTCCTACATCATTCATATTAACCTTACTCGGTTCTTTGTTAGCATCATCAAAAACAACATGAATAGATTCCTCAACCTTCGATTTGATCTTATTTAGGATGCGAAAATTATTTCCATTTTTGGCGTAGCCTAAAAAGATTCCCTCATCCGCTTTAGGATCAAATGTCTTCAGGCTTTGAGATCAATTATTATGAATAAAGCATTTAGAACCAAAGACGTGAAAGTATGAAACGTTTGGCTTACGTCCCTTCCATAGTTCATATGGAGTTTTCCTATGTTGTTTGTCGATCATGCAACGGTTTTGAGTGTAACAAGCAGTGTTGATCGCTTCGGCCCAAAACTTAGGAGCAAGCTTGGACTCTGCTAACATCGTTCTAGCGGCTTCCTTGAGCATTCTGTTCTGGTGCTCAGCAACACCATTCTGTTGGGGAGTTCTGGGAGTTGAATACTCATGATGTATTCCACTCTCTGTACAAAACTTCTCAACAACGTTGTTAGTAAACTCAGTACCGTGATCGCTCCTTATTCTTGCAACCTTAAGATCTTTCAATGTTTGAAGTTGCCGAATAAGCGCTGTTAACTTGTCACATGTCTCATCTTTAGATGAAAGAAATTCCACCCAAGTAAATCGAGAGAAATCGTCTACTATCACCAAAGCATACTTTTTGCCGCTCACACTGATCATTTGAAGAGGTCCAAACAGATCCATGTGAAGTAGTTCAAGTATCCTAGAGGTAGATAAATGAGGTTTTCTCTTGAAAGATGATTTAACTTATTTTCCCATTTGACAAGCGTCACAGAGGCGATCCTTATGAAATGGTCCTTTTGGTAATCCCTCTACAAGATTTAGCGTTATAAGCTGAGAGATTATTTTAAAGTTGAGATAATTCATTTTTCTATGTCATAACCAACTTGTTTTAGATTCATTTTTAGCCATAAAGCATGTTGGGTTATTATCTATTGTTGAACCCCAATCTACTAGATACACATTGTTTGTTCTTTTACCTTTCAATTTAGTAGAATTAGTCTTAGCGTCGTTTATATAGCAACAGTCGCTTGAGAATTTGACTTCAAAGCCTTTATCACAAAATTGACTTATGCTTAACAGATTATGCTTAAAAACCTCAACATAGTAAATATCACTAATCATGATGTTCCCCCTATGCACAGTACCAATACATTTGGTTTTACTTTTAGAGTTGTCACCAAATACAACCTGAGGACCATTGGCACCTCGATAGCTGATCAGGAGATCCTTGGAGCCAGTCATATGCTTTGACGACCCACTATCGATGTACCAAACAGATGTATCGGCTCTAGCTCTAGGTAATTGCAATTAAAAGGGAAGTTCTATTTCTGTTTAGGTAACCAATGTGACTTGGGTCCTTTAACAATAGTAACGTTGCTAGTTTGAACTAGTACTGTAGAAACCCATATTTGCTTAATCTTCATTGGGGGAGGACTAGCCTTCTTGGGTTTCACATGGTGTTGTGTGTGGTTTTTGTTCACGTTGTGTTGTGTGTACTTTTTGGGTGCATAATAATATCCTCGATTATAATAGTAATCATAATCATAGTCATAATCATAATCATCATATTATTGATAATATAATCTCGAACGTTGTGGATATTGACGCTGGTATTTCCTTGGCACTGGCTTAGGTTGCACTTTTGGTGCTTGACGCTTAGCGTTTGATTCACTGGTAGAATGTTTTTCCTTAGCCTTTTGAGCATTTGGATAGACCTTCTTTTGTGAATCATTCACCTTACTCTTTCCCTTGCCTGTGTCAGTTTTGGCTTTCTCATTTGTCCTTGTACCATTGTCGGTCGGTTCAACAGGTGTTTGACTTTTTGAACCTTTCTCAACAAAGGACACACCCTTTCCTTTGTTGTTAGTCGTAACATTAGATTTATTTGGTTGCTTACAGAATTTATTGCATTCTAAACCAGTTTTTTCACCAAATAGTCTTGTTACCTCAGTCACATTGCCTAGCTTTCTTGATGCTTTAGACAATGATGAGATGAGTTGCTCTGATTTAGCAAGTCTAGCAATCAGCTCAGCTTTCTCTTGACTATTATATCAAGATCACTTTTCAAATTAGTTATCTCACTCTCAAGTGTTTTGTTCTTCTCAATACATTGTTGCTGAACTTGCGACTCTGCTTTGAGCGTCACATTATCACTCTTGAGCGATGAAATGATATCGAAGTGATTTTGATATAACTTGGCAGCATCTTGACAATCTTTATAATATTTTTTGACTTTGTTAAGTAGTTCTTCATAGGAGAGATGGTAAGATATTTCAGTGTTTACCTCAGGGGACGCTTCATCATATCTGGCCTTGAGACAAATAAGCGCTAAGTCATCCACTAGCTCATCATCATCACTACACTCCTTAGAAGACTCCAAATCTTCAGGTACGGATGCTTGTGCTTACTCCGCTAGCAAACCTTGTTGGCGAAGGTTGCTCCTGAATTGGTTTCTATCCAAGTAATCCTGCCTTGAGGGCTTAGATATGTTTGGATAAGGAAATTTACCTGGTAGTGCCCTGGTTTCCTGCAATTATAACAAAGATTAGTTTTCATCTTTTGTTCATTTGTTAAACTTGTTGTTTGTGGTTTTGAGATCACAAGCACTGAGAGATTCTGTTGAGTAAACGCTTGCTATTGAATCAGCGCTAAAGGAGTAGGTGCCGAATATTGAGGCGCTTGATACTGTTGTTGTACTGGAGCAGACACTTGATATGAACGTTGTCCTTTATACTTAGGAATATTTCCTTTCTTTTCATATCTTAAAAACTTTCTGAATCTGTTCAGAAGCGCTAGTTCCTCATCCTCATTGATATCTAACACTTTTCCTTTGTTACCCGATTTACCCTTGATTGATGCTATTAGCGCTCCAGACTCAATCACTAGACTGCTCACAACATCACTTGCTGAATTCAACTCAAACTCAAATGCTTTGAGCTCTAAAAAGGTAACTTCTAGAGTTACAAGATCCAACATGTTCGATTCTCTCATTGTTGTTGTCTTCATCAAATATCTACTAGGTAAACTTCTGAAGATTTTAACCACCATTTCCTTGTTTTACAAATACATGCCTAAAGATGTAAGTTCTGTCACAAGACCTGTAAATCTTATGTCAAATTGCTCTAGCGTCTCGTTGGGCAACATCTTAAAACCATTAAATCTTTCCTTGGCAATCGAAGGCTTGTTCTCCTTGATTTGTGCTGAACCACCACATATAGTTTCCTTAGTCGTATTGCAAGATTTTACCTTGTTAAATAAGTTTTTCGCTGACACCTATGGCAGTATATAAAGCGTTCCATCCAACATTATCTAGATTAGATTTTCGACGCTCATCTGTGGACCATTCCTGCTTAGGCTTCTCAACATAGCCATCTGGAGTCTCTTCTGTGGCTCCAGGCGTTCTAGTGATGACTTTGTAAATCTGAATAGGCCCATCTGAAATGACATCACACATTTCATCATCACAGGAACAAAGATATGTAAATGTTTTTACTTTTCATGAGTCATAATTTGACTCGGTCAACTTAGGAACTTTAGCGAATGCCATGAATTTTTTTTTAAAGCAACTAACTTTTAAAATAGGATCTAAACAAGCTGTTATACTTGAAAATTTTAAAATTTCTACTTCAACCGCTCTGATACCACTTGTTGGTCCCAAGTGGCATACGAAAGGGTCTAGAAGGGGGGGGGGGGGGAGAGGGGTTAAATAGACCCTGAAGTCTTTTTCAACTTCAAAATTTTTCGTATTAAAATTGGTTTGGACGCTTGAAATGTAGGCGATTGGCTGAGCGTCTACCTTGAAGACTGTTTTGAAAAGATTAACTTAGACTCAAGATTTTAATACTATAACCAAGTAGGTTTAAGCGTTCAGTTCTTTAATCAGGGTTAGCACAACGGAATAATTTTAAGTCTTACTTTTGCAATGTTTTAGCGTCACAAAGTTTTCTTTAGTTGCTTAGCTTTAAGTGATTTTATCAATGTGTTTACTTAATCAATTTATGTAACGATATGCCAATAATAAAGTGACAATAAAGTAAAGAACACAAAGAATTGAAAGATTCGTTGGGTGATGTAATCCCAATTACGTCCTTCTTCTCCTCGAACACTTGGAGGCAATCCACTATAATGATCCACAAAGAATCACACAGAATCTTCTACAAAATAGGGAGAGATGGATATGAATTGCTTGACCTCCTTGGTCACACAGATTTCTGCTACAAGACACTTCTATCCCCTTGCTTATTTCACCCAGAAATAATGCAAGTATCCAACTTTGACTTCACACAGATTGCGAGGCTTGGATGGGGTTTTTCTAACGGTTTGTTTAATTTTGGAAAGTTCAAACAACTTGGAATATCTCAGTAATAGTGTAAGTTTCTTCGAAAAGAATGTTTGAGATATTGGTTGACTATCTCGGGAATTGAAAAAAAGCAAAGAGAATGTTCGCTTGAATATTCTGGCTTTTCTGAGAGTTTAAGGATTGAGATTTCAATGCAACAGTGTTTTGGTATGTAAGCTTGTACCGTGTTCTTTGGCTTGTTGTTGAAGTCCTATTTATAGGCATTCTTGGAAAAAGTGTTCATTTGACACATGCACAGGCGTGTGTCTCTCACTTCCGTGAGTGAACAATTTTTGTCCTTTTTCCTAAAAATCTACTGCACAAAAGTTGGTGCTTCAGTCTTTGTAAAGTTGACAGTCCAATAGGGTGGCTTCTCTGTACGTCCTAAAGTGCTTATCACATTTAATGCTTTTATCTGTATTTAATGCATTTGAAATAAATGCCCGTTGGTAATTAATGATCTGAGAATATATATGCATTCAAACTTCTTCTGGACTTAGAAATAAATTCAGATGACATTTGGTCATTGATAGACGCTCAATCACTACTAAATGATTTCTGTCCTCAATCAATGTTTGGACGCTTGCAAAACTTCATCTTCATTAAGTCTTCAGACGCTTGAATCTTCAGACCTAACAACTAATAAGTTCACTCAGAAATTATCAGACGCTTAGTCTAAAACTACTTGGCTTAACAGACTAAAATAAAATAAAATAAAGTCTATTACAAATCTAACGCTCAAAGCCTCTACCTGATTTCTAATAAAATCAAACTTACATATTTAGGGGTCTAACGTAGAATCCTAATTGTCATCATCAAATATCTAACAAGAAATTTCCTAACAGTGTATCTCTTACTTTCGCGAGTGAACAACATTCGTCCTTTTTCCTTGAATTTCTGCTGGTTCCGATTGGCCAGGAGCAGTTTTTAAACTCTGATTTCTGATAATCTAGTTAAAAGGTGGCTTGTTCGCAAGTCACAATAGCTTATCACATTTAATGCGTTTTGAATTTATTTCCCATTGGAAATAAATCTCCGTTGATGATTGCATTTAAGTCCTTCATGACTTGAGAATTTATTTCAGGAGAATCTTTTGATTGCTTGAGTAGGTGAACGCTTGACTCATAGCTGCTGAAACATATCTTTAGCGTTTGACGGACGCTTAAGAACAAATCTCCATCTTCACTTGATTTCAGACGCTGATCTTCAACTTCATCTTTGATAGACTCACCTTGAATTCTATCATAGAAATAGTAACTAATACGTAGTCTAAAAATCTACAAGGATAAAAATTACAACTCAAACAAAATTACATCTTTCAAACACTTATTCAAATGCTTATTTGGGGTCTAGCATAAAATCCTAATTGTCATCATCAAAACATCTAACATGAAATTCCTAACACAAAAGAAACCTAGAGCAATAGGAAATAAAATCCCTCTCTCTCTCTCTCTCTCTCTCTCTCTCTCTCTCTCTCCATCTAGCCTCCGTTGCCATAGTTGCCGGAAGGAGATCAGAGCTTTTCTCAGAGAATTTTTCTTCCGCGTGATTATCTAGAGGCAAGAGTTCGCGGCTGCTGCTGATAATTCAAAATTTAATTGATGAGAGGTAATTCGATTACTCTCTGTCATTATTCGATCCTATTGTATGTGTCATCAATATCATGAATATCACAGGATTCGATTCTCAGGTGTGATTCAGATTAAAAATTTTATCCACCAGAACGAATCACAACAGTTAGTATGTGTTTTTATTTGAGTTATTGAAAGTTATTATAGAATATAACTTGATTTGTTCAATTGGGGGTTCAATGGATTCATGCATGAGGTGATTTTGAATGTTGGGTTGAAACTATGGTTGCATGTGTGAATAGGTGTGGGATTCGACTAAATTTTTGTATACCCGTGGATATATAGGTATTTCAAGATTTATTGGGTGATTGCATTTCAAATTTAATAGGTCTCTAAAGAGTATCTAGGCCATGCATGTTTGTTTTAACCTGAATGTAAGATGTATGGAAATTTGATAAGTTCACATTTTACACCATATTTTTGTTGGGATTTTAAAACATAAAAACGCAGCGGAAAGATAAATCTCCCATGTAGCTAATCTCAATTTTACATATTCAAATTGTGTTTCAAATTCAATTACCTTACTTCGCGTATGTTGAATTCTGAACTAGCTTTCGCAATCGTTTCTTGAACAGCAAATTCGTCATTGTCTCTAAATCGCCACACCGGAGTCAAAAGCGAAAAAAATCCCTTCTTATTCTTCCCTTGGAGGACGGCTAGAGAGAGAGAGGGTTGGAGAGTTTTTTACTTGGAGAGAAAGTTATGACTTATTCACTTGTTATTTTTCTCTAAGTAGTATATTTATACTACAATAGAAAATAATAACTTAGGCCACTAAGACCTCATGGGCGTCCAAATAGACGCCCACTTTAAGGCTTTGGAAGCCTTCGGGCTTTAGTCCATTATATGCAATTTAATTAACTTAAATAATTAATGTTATTTATTCAATAAATAAATTAAATAAATAATTAATTAAATCCATGTTAATTCTATAATTAATTTTCTCTAAGGAATTAATTAATTCATTAACTTAATTAATTAATAAAATCATCTAATGATTAATTAATAAATTAATCACGATATCCAATACCGAAAAATCCTCTCAAGTCTTTTCCATGATTTTTCCTTTTACACTTCCTTTAAGCGTGACTCTTTAGGTTTGTCTTAAAAAGCAATTGGGAGGAAACCAAAAGGATGTGAGTAACACCTAGCTAGTCACGTGGCTCACATTGTATCCCAATTGAGAAAGAACGAATAGGATCATTCCAAACCTTATACGCTGTGAATACCGTACAAGTATAAACCTTTTATTCTTATATCCCAGTCAAGTGAGAGTCATGGTTCTAGTCAAACTCACATGACTTGACCATATGCTTAGCTCATAAAGAATCGAGATCAATGAGTATACCTTCATGTCTAACATGAGTATCTCTTTGTGCTTTGACCAAAGACTTTTAACCTCACTCATTCATGACTACAAAGGATATTTAGCTCATTCACTTATGAGAGAATAAATCTCATTTTGCTAATTAGTTAAGAATGCTACTTGCCCATCAAGTCGCACTGCGAGGTCGATCTCACCAAAGGGTGAATTGGATCTAACTACTCTAATGACAGACTTGATGTCACAAGTACATCTTCAACTCGATTCCTCAGGTCTAAGGTTCACGCGTACCTATCACAACTTATCAGTTTTATCATTGACTGTCAGTGAGTGAATACCCATGTGATGAAACCGATGTGAGCCTTGTTCGAACATGTCAGTCCAACTGATATGTCTATAACGTAAGTTCCCACTATCATTTCCATAGTGTTCGACTGACACTTTCTCTGTCAAAACTCACATCATACAAGTCTTTGTCCTGTATTGATGTCCAGTCAATACTCTCTTAGACTTGCAAACCCTATTTAGATAATAAGGATCAAACCCTTCTAGTGACATTCTTCCTAACCCATAAGATAAATCTTTCAACCAAATCCACATACACCAAAACACACGCCCACATGTGCACTTGTGTATGTATATATATATATTATTGTATTTTCTTTCTTCTCATTAATTAATTAGTCCTTCCCAATTTAATATTCCAATATTAAATTATAGGACCATTAATTAAGTAGTTAAATTAATTCCTTTTCCTTGATCAATTAAATCTAATTAATTAATCCCACCATTAATTCACGTAGAATTAAATAGCCAATAGGTACAATACTAAGTTATGTGTGTGACCCCTCAGGCTCGTTGTCAAGCTAGCTATAAGTCCCTGTAGGCTAGATTAATTATTCTCAATAATTAGCTAGTCCTTGAATTAATTTCGCCAAGTTAATCCAAGGCACCTATTGGTCATGGTTCGATGTCTAGAAACGTCGCCACGACTACCTAAATGTCAAGGATGAAAAGCAAAAACCTATCCTAGTTTACGATCGTCATGTGAGTAGAATCCCTTCATCATTTTCCCGTCCACGGTCTAGGGTATGGCGACAGTCGAACCCTAATAACATCAGAAACTATGATTGTGTTGTAACATCTAATGATCCAGCCTTCTAATCCGGGATCACCAATCCCTCTCAGAAGACAACCGCTTTGATCAAAGGCTTTTAACGATCATTTAGATTCTCGCAACAGCATAGGAAGTACTGGGTACTCGTGACCCTGGATGAATCCCTCTTCGACTGCCATTTGTTCCGCTGCACTACTAGATTACACCCAACATACACGCCGAATGACTCTCCTGGAGTGCACTTGCATATCAAAGCAGAGTGGGTAGTGCCCTTTCCAAATGACATCTTAGGTTTAAGGATTAGTCTCACACTACGAAACCCAAGGACACCATGTTCGACAGCACCAAATAGAAGTCCTTAAGCGGGGCCGTTCAATTCCATAATCAAGTATGAATCTTCATACATGTATTTCCATACAAGCCATTGACAATGGAACACGTCGACCTCTTAGAAGAGTTACATGCATGAACAAGTCTTGACGAGGCCAGTGATATCCCACATCTCATAGCCTCTATGACTTAGAACAATATTTAGGATTACGGTCCTTGAGAGCATTCCATATGTTTTCCCTGTCATCTCCCCTAACTATATGTAATCCATGGGATCTTTATCTATACTAACACTAGTTATAATAATAAAGAAGCATACCATAAATAAAAGTTCAATATATTTAAAACAAGACTGTCATAGTGTTACATTTAAGATGGCAAAGCCCAAAATAATTGGCTCACCAGGCACCTAACACTATCACTCTCCCAGTTGCCCTTGTACCTTAGTCCCATCATTTCCAGAAGTTTTTCAAGCACACTTTGACTCAGAGCTTTGGTGAATGGGTTTGCTACGTTTTCCCTCGAGTCGACACGTTCCACCCGAAGAGATGATATCGCCTAAGAATATGTTTGGATCTTTGGTGAGACCTAGGTTCTTTTGATAAAGCTATAGCTCCATTGTTATCACAGTACAGAAGTACTGGATTAACGATGGAAGGAACTACATCCAATTCATGGACAAAGTTCCTCATCCAAATAGCTTCCTTTGTTGCTTGAGCAGCAGCTATATACTCAGCTTCCGTGGTGGAGTCAGTCGTCGTCTCCTGCTTGGAGCTCTTCCAGCTTACAGCTCCTCCATTGAGTATAAACACATATCTGAATATCGATTTAAGATCATCTAAGTCCGATTGAAAACTAGAATCCGTGTAGCATTCTTGTTCCAATTTTTTTCCGCCGTATACCAGAAAAAGATCTTGAGTACGCCTCAAGTACTTTAGGATTGTTTTCACGGCAATCCAATGGTCTTTCCCTGGATTCGACTGGAACTGGCTTGCCACACTAAGTGTATAAGCCACATCCGGTCTAGTACATAGCATAGCATACATAATGCTACATATTGCCAAAGCATAGGGAATCCTTGACATTATCTCTCTTTCTTCGGGTGTCCTAGGGGACATCGATTTAGTGAGAGGGATTCCATGTCTAGCTGGAAGAAATCCTTTCTTCAAATCTCCCATGCTGAATCTATTCAAGATTCGTTCTATGTACTTAGATTGGGAGAGTCCTAATCTACTTTCCCTTTCACGGTATATCTTTATCCCAAGAACGTTGGATGCTTCTCCCATATCTTTCATTGAAAATTGGGTCGACAACCAACCCTTCATTAATTGTAACATTCCTACATCGTTTCCAATTAGAAGAATGTCATCAACGTAGAGCATCAAAAAGCTTATGGCTCTCCCACTAACTTTCTAGTACACGCATGGTTCAAAACCATTTTTTATGTAATTGTATTCTTTTACAGCTTCATCAAATCTCAAATTCCAGCTTCGGGAAGCTTACTTCCAGCCGTAAATGGATCTTTGCAACTTGCACATCTTATGCTCGCTCCCACTGGATGTGAAGCCCTCTGGCTGTTCCATGTAGATCTCCTCATCAATGTTTCCATTGAAGAAAGTCGTTTTCACATCCATCTTCCAAATCTCATAATCGAGATAGGCAGATATGGCCAATAATCCTAATTAACTTGGTCATCGCCACTGGCGAAAAAGTTTCCTCATATTCAATTCCTTGCCTTTGAGTATAACCCTTCACCACTAAGCGAGCCTTAAAGGTGGTAACCTCTCCATCTACTCCTAACTTGCGTTTGTATACCCACTTCCAACCAATGGCCTTAATTCCAGGTGGTGGATCTACCAAGGTCTAAACCTTGTTGGAGTACATGGATTCAATTTTAGATTCCATGGCTTCAGACCATTTTCCCGAATCCTTTTCAAACATTGCCTCGTCATAAGACGTTGGATTTTCATCCAATACGAGGTTCTCCTTCTTGCTTTACTGAAAAAGGCCATAGTACCTCTCAAGTTATCTCGGGATCCTTTTGGGTCTCCATGGAGGTGGAGTTTGTGTACTTACGGTTTGTGGTTCATTTTGCTCTTCATTCGCTGCTAGTGGTGTTTATGACTCTTCAGTTTCCTCAAGTTCTATCACTCTATCTATGCTCCCACTAAAGAGTTGCTTCTCTAGAAACACAATGTTCCTTGAAACAATTATCTTTTGTTCTAAGGTATGATAGAAGTAGTACCCACAGGATTCCTTAGGGTAACCCACAAACCTACATAAGACAGATCTTGAATCTAACTTATCTCCCACTAGCTGCTTGACCTGAGCAACATATCCCCATACTCTTAGGTATTTGTATGAGGGTGGTTTGTCGTGCCACAACTTATATGGCACTTCAGGAACACTTTTTGACGGTAATCTATTTAATAGATAAGCCGCCGTCTCCAGGGCATAGCCTCAAAAGTACGTAGGCAAATCTATGGACAACATCATTGATCGAACCATGTCCATCAATGTGCGGTTTCTCCGCTCAGAGACACCATTTAATTGTGACATTCCAGGCGGCGTCCATTGAGAGAGAATCTCATTCTCTTTCAAATAATCTAAGCACTCACCGAATAAGTATTCTCCTCCTCGATCAGATTAAAGAGTTTTAATACTTTTACTAATTTGTTTCTCTACTTCATTTCTGAATTCTTTGAACTTATCAAAGGCCTCAGACTTTTATTTAATAAGATACAAATAACCATACCTAGAATAATCATCGGTAAAGGTTATGAAGTAAGAAAAGTTCCCTAATGCATTAACACTGAGTGGTCCACATACATCTGTGTAAACTAGCTCAAGAAAATCCTTGACACGCTCCATTTGGCCTCCAAATGGTGACTTTGTCATTTTACCTTTCAGACAAGATTCACAAGTCGTAGTTCCCCTTCTTCATTAAGCTTGAGGAAACTTGACAACATGTGAATCCTATCCTTAGATGCATGACCAAGTCTAACATGCCAGATTTGTGCATTAGGTGGATCATCAGATTTACGCTTTTCTGTGTTTATTGGTTGAACAGCAAGAGAATTAGTATATGGGTAAACATAAAGGTTGTTATGCATACATGCTCTCATAATTAATTTAGAACCATAAAACTTTGAACAAAAACCATTATTTATATTAAAAGAAAAACCTTCTTTGTCCAAAACAGAAACAGAAATTAGGTTCTTAATTAATCCAGGAACGTAATAAACATCCTTTAAAATAAATCTACAACTATCCTCAAGAACTAAAACGATGTTTCCAACAGCCTTTCCAGCGACAGACGCTCCATTAGCCATTCTCAGGACCATGTCCCCGTCATCTAGCTCTCTACTTCTAGACAACACCTGTATACCACAGCCGGTGTCAAACACCCAAGAAGCAAGGTTTATTGACAAATTAACCTCAACAATAAACACATCTTCGTTGTGGTTTTTTAAGGTAGCGGGACAATCCTTGCTCAAGTTTTCCATCCCCTGGCATTGAGGGCAATCACCCTTTGGCGTTTTGTCTCCAAATGTTTTCTCAAACTCGTCAACTATATCCTTGGCTAGTTTGATCTTTCCATATGTCTCAATCATACGTTCAGACATCATAGACAATATGAAACATCGAACATAAGCCTCATCATTGATTTGCTTTGTCCAGTACTCCAAAGTACGAGCACGAGTTGCAGGCCTGGGCCTAAGTGGGACTTCCCCTTTGATTATATAATCAAGGCCCTTAACCCTGAGATATACATCTAAGCCAAAAGCGTATAGGTGTAGTTCGAGCTATCGAACTTGTTGCGATTGAGAATCCATAGACAATTATAAATGACATCCATGATAATACTGTGTAAAATATGATAAAACGAAAAATGATCATTAGCATTCAGTTCTAACATATATTCCCATGTAATTAAGGATTTTTAAATATACATGTATTTTCTCACTAACTTTATGAAATCCATCACTCCAATTTGACAAAAGACGGGAATTTAAAATTTCCAGTGGGCTCGAGCGTCAAATGTTCCAACCTCATTCCACGACTCGTGAGAGAATGGGAGGTAACCTTGAACAGGCACGTTGACCCCATCCAGATCCAGGTGGTTCTCGAGATGTTTTCCTCACATTTCATGCACTTTCCGAGAATACGATGCAACCGTACACTAATCTGTGTTTAAGTCCGACCCATCAAATTCTCACTCAATAATAGTGCCCAAGGTAGTCCCACAACTCATGGATGACTCCTTGGGTAGATTGAGATCCGTGTGCCCTTCTAGTATGACAGCTTAGCATAGTAGAAGGCCTAGTTGTGAGATTACTACACTTAACTTGCCACCATTCCATGACTCGTCAGACAATAATGACAAGTCATGCTATTCCCTCTCACATCTAATGATGGAAGGCACTGGACCTAATCAAGGGGTTTCTTGGCCCCCGATTTATCCATTTAAGGACTTAATATGGATTAAAGGGGTTTTTCAAAACAAGGTCTCACACTTTCCAATTACTTATCTTTCTTAGGTGATTTTGCATACATGCACAACATACATAGCATAAGAAAATAAGCAATCATACATAAAGAAGTAAATGTGATCTTAGTCAGGCCAATACCTAAACACTCCGAGCAATCAAGGTGTTGACCAATCTAATCTACGAACCCGGGCCCTACACTAAGGTCTTCAAAACCGCATGAGCTTGATCGTCTCCGTCTTCGTCTTCAAAATTAAAATTAAATAAATTTTGCCCTCTCATTTACAATAAAAGGAAAAACATGGCACACAGACCTCAATTATAATAACGACTAGTCTATGGCTCAACCCGGATCACCACATAATCACATAAACATGCTATCGTGCAAACATGAATTAATTTTTCACCGTTTTTAATTTAAAGATGATCTAATTAATTAATGAATCCAAAGATTCTAATTTCTAAAAACCAATTTTAGAAACTTCCATGAAAAAGTCAGACTTTTCTAATTAATCTAAAAAGATTTTCAAAAACTCAATTTTATTCAATTTCGAAAATTAACAAAAATTCCATCTTATTTCCAATTCTCAAAATTAAATAAAACGTTTCCAATTTTGAAAATCCAATTTTAGAATAAACTTAAATAATTTTAGTTTGAGATTCAAAAATTAATTTTACAAAATCACAAATTAGGATTGTGCTTTTAATTTAATTGCAAAAATTATCCAAGGCCTAAAACGCAATTATTACGAAAAACATTTGGAAATTGGAAAAATTGCATTTCAACTCCTTAGGTCAAAAGGCGGCCCAAACCTTTTCTCCTTCGCGCCGTCGCCGTGACAGCGCTGCCAGAGCAGCGCCGTCTGTGACGGCGCATCGCGTACAGCGACGTGCGCCTGGTAGCGTGTCGCTGTTCACAACGGCAACATCCCCTTTACCTTTTTTTTTTATTAAAACATAAAAACGCAGCCCTTCGATTTTCAGATTGATACCAAAAAACGAATCCAAAAATTAAACAGAAAATCTAACCAATTCCAATATGCAATAGAACTAATTTTAAAGCATATAAACACGAGAAGTATCCAAGCCATATCTAAACCTTGGATCTGATACCACTGTTGGGATCGATAAAACCCCCGGGGATACCAGCACAGCGAAATACATATAATTCAAAAATTAAAGCGGAATCCCCGAAATTAAGGCTAGGTCGACATGGTACCATCAGATTTAAAACTATCGTAGGAGAAAGTTTACTTGTGTTTACCTCTTGTACTCCTTAAGCAACAACGTCTTTTTAAGCCACTCCCTACTACAATCTTCGAATTGATTTACCCTAGCGCCCCAAGCGTTGCGCCTCTGAGATGTATCCACACCCTAGCTTGTACACTCAATTATCTCCACCAGTGCTACTAAGGACAATATCGAATCTTTGCTTTTTAGGAAAAAGGGTTTGGAATTATTTAAGTGTTCTTCGCACTCAACACATGAGTTTGAAGAAATTATGTGAAAGAAATTTTTTGGAGAGAATAATAGAAAGAGTATTTCGTTAAAAATTAACTTTCTCTTGTATCAAAAATCACAAATCACTTTTTCATTAGTTATTTTAAAAGAGGTGGTATACACATATATATAGAGTCCACCTAGGGTTAAAACCCTAGGTACATACACGCCCCTCACTCCTAAAAATTGAGGAGAGGTGTACATCTATATATATATATATATACATATATATATTTATTTTTTCTTTTATTCTCTCTCCTTTTTTAGTTGGACTCTTTCCAACTAACTAGATATTACCATATCTAATAATATCCTAACATATATTAAATAGAATCCTTCCATATCCAACTAATTATTTACTTTAACTAATTATGGATTCTACCAAATATATCTATAGGATACTAATTAATATATATTTTACAATTAGTGAGCAAGATAAATCTTTCCACCAAATCCACATACACCAATACACACGCCCACACGTGCACTTGTGTATGTATATATGTATATATATATATATATATATTATTTTCTTTCTTCCCATTAATTAATTAGTCCTTCCCAATTTAATATTCTAATATTAAATTATAGGATCATTAATTAACTAGTTAAATTAATTCCTTTTTCTTGATCAATTAAATCCAATTAATTAATCTCACCATTAATTCACATAGAATTAAATAGCCAATAGGTACTACACTAAGTTATGTGTGTGACCCCTCAGGCTCGTTGTCAAGCTAACAATAAGTCCCCGTATACTAGATTAATTATTCTAAATAATTAACTAGACCTTGAATTAATTTCACCAAATTAATCCAAGGCATCTATTGGTCATGGTTCGATGTCTAGCAATGTCGCCACGACTACCTAGATATCAAGGATGAAAAGAAAAAACCTATCCTAGTTTACGATCGTCATGTGAGTAGAATCCCTTCATCATTTTCCCGACAATGGTCTAGGGTATGGCGACGGTCGAACCCTAATAACTTCAGAAACTATGACAGCGTTCTGACATCTAATGATCCAGTCTTCTAATCCAGGATCACCAATCCCTTTCAGAAGACAACCGCTTTGATCTAAGGCTTTTAAAGATCATTTAGATTCTCACAATAGCATAGGTAATATCGGGTACTCATGACCCTGGATGAATTCCTCTCCGACTGTCATTTCTTCCGCTGCACTGCCAGACTATACCTAACATACACGCCGTATGACTCTCTTGGAGTGCATGTACATATCAAAGCCGACTGTATAGTGCCCTTTCCAAATGACATCTTAGGTCTAAGGATTAATCTCACACTACGAAACCCAACGATTCCATGTTCAACAGCTCCAAATAGGAGTCTTTAAGTGAGGCCGTTCAATTTCGTAATCCAGTATGAATCTTCATACATGTATTGCCATACAAGACATTGACAATGGAATGCGTCAACCTCTTGGAAGAGTTACATGCATGAACAAGTCTTAACGAGGTCAGTGGTATCCCACATCTCACAGCCTCTATGACTTGGAACAATATTTAGGATTACGGTCTTTGAGAGCATTCCATATTTTATTCCTGACCGCTCCCCTAACCATATGTAATCCATGAGATCTTTATATATACTAACACTAATTATAACAATAAAGAAGCATACCATAAATAAAAAATTTATATATTTAAAACAAGACTATCATAGTGTTACATTTAAGATGGCAGAGCCCAAAATAATTGGCTCGCCGGGCAGTCAACACTATCAGGAAGAAGTCCAAGCCCATGAAAAATGGATTAAGGACGACGTCCATGTTAGGGGATACATGCTGGGATCTATGACCAATGAACTTCAAAGGTCACATGATAAGATGCCCACTGCAAGAGCTATCCTAGCACAGCTGGTTGAGCTATATGGTGAGCACAGTCGAACTGCATGATATGAGATATTGAAAGATCTCTTCAGAGCCAAGATGATGGAAAGTGAGAAGGTGGGTGATCATGTCCTCAAAATGATATCGAGGATTGAGAGATTGGAAGCTCTCGACTTCACCATAAACGCCACCCTTCAAACTGACCTAATCTTGCAGTCTCTTCCTGATTCCTTCTCTCAATTTGTGGTTCACTTTAACTTCAATGAGATAGAGTGAAATTTAGCTGGGCTAATGAACAAGTTAGTTACTGCACAATCACAAATGAAAGCAAAGGGAAAGGAAACTGCCTTAGTCATCTCTTCTGGACCTAAAAAGTCAAATTCTAAGAAGAAGAAGGCAAATAAAAGGTAGGCTGGCGAGCTAGGAGCAAAATGGGGCATTCAAAAGGGTAAGGGAAAGTCTCATGGGTTTTATAAGAGCAAAGAATCTAAAAAGATAGATAGATGTCTCAAATACGGTGAGCTTGACCACTGGAAGAGGAACTGTCCTAAGTTAGGCAAAGACGCAAAAGGTATGGAATTTTTCGGTTATGAAACTAATTGTTCTATGACCATATTTTCTACTTCATGGATTCTAGGCTCAGAAGCTAATGCTCATGTGTGATGTATGGATCAGGATCTAGAGAGATGAAGAAAGTTGGGCTGAGAAGAGGTGCTGATCAAAGTAGGTAGCGGGCAAAGCGTCGTAGCTACTGAAATTGGATCTACTTCTTTAATTTTGAATTCTGGACATTTAATATTTTTAAATGATGTTTTGGTTTTCCCCAAGGGGCTTAAAAACATTGTTCCGTTCCTATATTGGTTAAGACTGGTTATATATTCCGTTTTCCTGATTTGAATTGCAATATTTATTATGGTAATAAACTAGTTAGCAATGCATCTTTAGTTAATGGTTTGTATTATTTAAATGTCCAAAATTCTTCTATTGTGAATGTTGTAACAAATAAACGTGGTAGGCAAGAAACTAATCTAATATTTAAATGGAACCTTGGACTAGGCCATGCTGGAAAGCACAGAATCTACAAGATGGAGAAAGTTGGGATTTTAAGCTCATTGGGATCGGATCCCTGTCCAACATGTGAATCATGTCTCTTGGGCAAGATGGCTAGATCTCCCTTCACCGGGACTTTTGCAAGAGCCACTCAAGTCCTAGGATTAGTGCATACAGACGTTTGCTGACCATTTGGAGAGATGACTCGTGGAGGTTTCTACTACTTCATCACTTTCATAGACGATCATTCAAGATATGGTCTAGTATATCTGATGAAGCAAAAGTCCAAATCCTTGAAAGGTTTAAAGAATTCAAAGATATAGTAGAAAATCAAATTGGCCAAAATATAAAGACTCTATGTTTGGATCGTGGAGGAGGATATGAGTGCCTCATTTGATGAATTCCTTAGGAACAAGGAGTAATGTTACAATTAACACCACCAGCAACTCCTCAATTAAATGGAGTATCCGAGTGTAGAAATTGAACACTGTTGGACATGGTTCGTTCCATGCTTAGCTACACTGATTTACCCATTTCATTGTGGGGACATGCGCTCCTTACTGCTGTTTATATATTGAACAGATGTCCATCTAAATCCGTTTCTAAGATTCCACATGAGATATGGAATAATAGGAAACCAATTCTTAATCACATCAAGATTTAGGGATGTTCTGCTTATGTCAAGAAGACTAAAGTAGAGAAATTAGAGACAAGATCCCCAATGGGACGTTTCATTGGATATCTCAAAGATTCTATGGGATTTCTCTTTTACCTACATGATGATCAAAGGATCATTGTGGCTCTTCAAGCCCACTTCCTTAAGAATGAGTTCATCTTGGAAGGTGGTAAATGTAGAAAGATTGTTCCAGAAGAACAAAATAAAACTCCCATTGAGACAT